>JAUTDX010000027.1:0-700481 GCA_030844895.1 Ambrosia x helenae
GGTGATAGTGTACATAGTCTTTCGGGTCTTATCAAAACAGGGATGCGCAGTTTCAAGATTCATGATCAAAGATTCGTTCGTCATCAAGGTAATCGAAGAAAGTTTGAGATTTCTGTATTTGGTTTTAGGAAATTTTGAATCTTGACAATTATAAATATATAAATTCAAATTGTGTTGCATATTTAACTAGTGATTTGTGTTACTTTGGAGGTTGTCTTGTTAATAGAGGAGGAGGATGTTTGTTTGTTTTGGTTTGGTTTAATAATGTCTGTATACAGCTATGATTAATAATAATAATAATAATAATAATAATAAAACATTGGAACAGCCGGAAGACAGAATGATTCTTGGCATGAAGAAGAATCTGATGCCTTTTTGACAAAGATTATTGTTTGAAGTTGGCATGATGTCCTACACATACAGCTCCTATATTTGTTCTTAAAGAAATAGCAAATTGACAGCATGCATGTTCTGTTGTCTATGGTTATCTTAGAATGGTTTGTGTTAAAAGTTGAAACATAAATTTTTTTGTCCAGGTTCCTTGTTCATATAGACATGGCTCATGGTTTGGTACTTTGTTAATCATTTAATGAGTTTGGTACTAAATTTTGGGTTATATTGGTACATGAGTTTGATCTTTTATAAGCTCCAAGTGCTTTTACGCCGCCCTTTTAACTATTCTATCAACGACAATCTAAAGGGTAAAACTAAAAGTATAAAAAGTTGGATACGGTACTCAGTGGCGAATATTGACCGGAAACTTTGGGGGGTCGGAAATCACTAGTTTCGGGGGGTCGAAAACCAATTTTGGAGGGTCGAAACCGTATATACCAAAAAATTTCTAAACAAATACTATATAATTGGAATTTCTGAGCGAAAATTCGGGGGGTTGGCCCCCCTCCCCCGCCCGCTCCTTAAGAGTTGCGACAATGACGGTACTCTTATTGTGTCATAATATTTTTTCCGTCACATTACTAATTCATACGTCCTTTAAACCCATGACTTGCGTCATGGTATATGATGTTAAAACATCCGGGTTCGTCAGATAGAAAGGGTGGCGGCGTAGCTTGTTACTCTCTTACCTGCTATCTTGATATAATTTTTTCTACAATTATGAATGAAACGTTTATATATATATTTTTTTAAATTTTGTTAACGATAATTTAAGAGGTGAAACTATTATTATTGATTCATATAGAATGTGTGTAATTTGAAAATATTATAACGGATAGGTGACTTTATTTATTTTGTGTAGGACCCTTTACTGTTCTAACGGTCTTGAGAATAATAAAGGTTTGGAAATGAATTATTGGTGACACCCTTTTGGCAACAATTGGCAACAGTTGAGTCGCTGTGGGTTCGGTCGATTATTGCCCCATGTGTCTAGGGTGGCAATGGTTAACTACCCCAAACCCTACTCAATTACTTCCAACTAGGTATGGACTTTCATAAAATAAATACAAATACATGATATTTTTTTAACAGCAAGATTCTATGATAAAATTATTTTTTTTTTTAACTCGGGTGTTAAGAGAACCCAGGTTGGGTTTTCAAATTATTTGGACAATCCGATTTGAATAAACCAAATTATAGAGAAAATAAATAAAACAGTAGATACATATAGATAATACTAGCGGTGCAAACGAGCCGAGCCTGAGCTCGGCTCGTTGATAATTTCTCAAGCTCAAACTCGGCTCGTTTGGTTTTATTAGTTAATATATTAAATTAAATAATATAAATAATACGTTCGATAGCTCGATAGTCAAAAGCTCGGCAAATTTATTAAACAACTTTAAATGTGGGGTAAATAGTATAAAATATTAATAAAATTAATATACTAAAGGCTCGATAAGGCTCGTCGAACCTAGCGAGCTTTATATGTTAGGCTCGATAAGTAAACGAGCTTTGTTTTAGGCTCAAGATCGCTCGGGCTCAATAAGGCTCGGCTCGTTTCGAGCTTTTTATCGAGCTGTTCGGCTCATTTGCACCCAGATAATACGAATAACATAACTAAACAATTTTATCTATATAGGATAAAAAGAGATTCGCATGTATACATCCTTTGATGATAACTTAATTAAATGTAACAATAAGATGCGCCGCAATCCCTTTGCGGATAGTAACCACAATCCTACAATTGGAATAATCGGGTCAAATCAGTTCAAAAATCACAAATTCAATTTCGGAAGTTTGATTCGATTAAAAATGATACTTTCAAGCAAATGTTTTATCTCTTTCTTTAGATTAATCAACGCCATTTTCGGATTGCTAAAAGGAAATTGATGATATTTATGTATTTTAAACAATATAGAAAAAAATAAAAGAACATTTTATTTTCCATTGAAAAAACATAAAGTATATATAAAGAAATGTGAACGTGACATTTGGAGGAACCAACAAGTCAAGAAGACATTTGGAGTCCAGAGAACCTAATCCAACCCAAACCAAACCAAACGCTAAGGAAATAAAAACACTAAAATATGCAGCCAACCCAAGACAAACGTTAATGTAAAAATAAATGCAATTTTGATTCTTGTTTCCCACGTTAATCTAACATATACAATATCCTTTAGACACAACTTTTTTTTTTTTTTTTTTTTTTTTTTTTTTTTTTTAACAGCGGATTTTATTAAAAACACTAGCCAGAAGCTAGATAAAAGAGAGATTATACAAAGTTAAAAGAGCACCAACTAGACCAATCTACATCATACAATTTTGCCCGGTTCTTGACCCAGTGATAACTTGAACTCTTTATGTCCGCCAATAGTTTCGCGATGTCCAGTCTTCTATTTGAAAAGACAACTTGGTTCTGTAGCTTCCATAGCCACCAACAGGCTATAAGGATAAGCACATGTATCAAACACAACCTTTTTTGTTTCTTTTCTTATGATACGTATCTAAAAACCGGACCATTCGTAAAACCCATAGTTCACCAATTCCCCGACACATGTTTTGATCTTAAAACCAGTCATCCTGCAAAAGGAGGCAATCTTCATTGCTTTTGTCTAGTTTGTTCCAAACTATTAGCCGGTAACCAAACGATGGCACCAACGGTTGGTTCAACTGGTCGGACCTGCCAGTTTGGTTTCATGTAAATACTTGGTAAAGTGGTATGCTGTCCCCCTTACAAATGTAAAGTTGTAAGTTTAAATCCTTGCAAATGCAAGGTAAGGTGGAAATAAGGTGTGATAAAATTTGCCGTTAAAAAAAAAAACTTGGTAAAAACGTTATAAAAAATGTGTGTATATGGAGTTAAATTAATTTGTTTACATAATTCGAGTTATTATTAATGTGTCAATTTTCACCAATTAATGGCGGATTTTAAAGAGAATTGATACTTTTGTTCCTTGTCATCATACGGATGGACTTATCTCAAATCATTTGACTTCATCTCCAATAATACAAATCTCAAAATATGAGTTGTCCAATTTATATATATCCATGTGGAGTGTGTACAACGGACCATCGTACGTTTAACCTTAAGGTCCTCGAATGGCTCGAATGTCTTTAATACATAATTTCTATCTTATGTATCATTACTAGTATGGTGCCCTTGTGATACTGATATAGCAGGGAACACATATGGTTTGGTTCAGTTCGCTTATTAGCTTCAATCGAAACTAAAATCAAAGTTATCAGTTAATCAATCTTATTAAATAATTGGTTACTTGGTTCAATTTATATGGTAAGATTATCGGTTTTTAGTTCGATTTAATTAATTTTGGTTAATAGCAAAAACCAAACTTTGTCTAAATTTTTTGCTACATGAAATAGAGGTATAAAAGCAAAAAAATTATAAATGGTTATGTTTTGGTTTGGTTGATTTTGTTGAATTATGTGTACAAAAAACAATAACTAAATTTAAGTTAATTCGGTTTTTGATTGCTCTCGGTTCAATTCTTTTGTTTTTGGTTCAGTTTTGATTAAATGTTTAATTATTGCTCACCCTTAGATATCTATACTATATTATAATATATTTGATATTGAGCATTTTATGATACTCATAAGTTAAGAGTCAACTTTTGTTTATTTAGAGGGTGTTTGGGATTGAGTTTCAAAAATAACTTATTGACTTATTAGCTTTTTCAAAAAGTCAATAAGTCAATAAGCTGTTTGTGTAACCCAAAATCACTTTCTGTTTTGACTTTGGTTTTTTGGCTTTAAGGGTGGAAAAACTTTTTTGAAAAGTTAGAAATCCTAGCTTTTGACTTTTGACTTTTGGAAAAAAAATTACAAATTTACCACCCATAAAACCAATATTCACAATAAGTTAAGCGGAACACTTAAAAAAAGATTGTCTATTGACTATTTGACGTTTCTCATCCCAAAAGCTAATTCAAACACTTTTTTTAAAACTCCTTTTCAAAAAGTCATAAGCCAATAAGCGCTTTTGACCAAAAGCACTTTTACATTTCCAAACTCAATCTTAGATAACACTTACACATCTTCCCCTTATTTTAAGCCAACTGGCAACTACCCTTACGAATTGTAAACAACCATAAATTTTCATAAGTTCATATTTTAAAAAACTACATCATAAAACACGAGTATTTTATTGTTATAATTTGAGTATAGTACAACAATTCTTTTAATTAAAAATATTGATATGCTATTTGATTAACAATATCTAGGGTTGAAATATAACTAAACTTTTAACCGAAATTGACAAATATTGATATGTTATGTGATTAACAATATCCGTTGCCTTGGTCCAGAACCATATAGCCTCAATCCGGGTTGTTTCTTTAGGGCTTGGGTAAACGCAACCGCACCATTATCCACCACATACAGAACGTTTCCATTTTATGTTTGTCCACAATAAAACTGTTCACTTTTAGTTAATACTTTTCCTAAGGTTAGGAAAATGTTTAAATATTGGTTAAAATGGAAATAAGCTAAACATGTCAAGTGAAAAAAAAAAACACGTAAAAATCACCCGAAGTACATAAAACCCTCAAAGTCGTTTTATTTCCAATGACTATACTACGCTCGATAGGTCCAGTTGCCTATTGTGTGGTATTTTGGTTTTACATAATATTCATTTTATAAATTTAAAATTGTGTTTGAAAAATTACATCGAAAAATTACTACTAAAACACACACATCACTACCGATACACGAGAAGTTGGTTGTTTAGCCTCCTAGCTACCGACAAGGACGAAGCATTTTTAGGGCCAGAGGTGGCCCTGCCCCCCCCTGTTTTTTGGCGCAGTAGATGAATAATTTGTGATTTTCGTAGGTAAATTTAGTTCGGGTTGACTCCGGCCCCCACCGATTTCCACTACCAATCGAAAAAATTGAGTCCTGACCACTCCGGATTGGCGAACCAAGCTTCGTCCCTGGATACCGAGCCATCCATTGCGTTGGCAAATAACCATGTTTATTAATAAATGAAATAACTAGAAAGAATCTGGAATTTGACAAGTGGCCGGGGCAAGTTCATGCCTCGTTGACTTTGATTCGAGTTTTAAAGTGACATAATGGTTCGATGAGTTGCAAAAAATCGAATGTAAAACGTAATGTTATATTGACTAGCTTGTACACGAAAAAGTTGGAACTAGCTTAAAGAAGGAGATTACCATGAAAAAAAACAACATGCTATCATTTTACTATTGTATTTTGATTTTGATTCGCTCCTATCTAGTGTTTAGTCATCAAAAGTTTCCATGTCCGTCAATTTTTTTTATAAGACTATGCGGAGTGGAGGCGGGAGAGAGGGCGGGAGGGGCTGGAACACCGCCGCAGAGTGGTGTGGAAGGGGGCGGGAGTGGGGGGGGGGGTGATGGGGGACACGTGGCGCGAGGTAATTGGGCCTAGCTAATTTTCAACGGTCGAATAATAAAAAAAAATTTAAACTCCAACGGCTAAAAGGCAACGGTCAAAAAAAAAAAAAAAATTTATAAATTACCCCCATTTCACTACAAAACACCCACTTTAACCAATTTTTATACACTTTTCAACCAAATTTTATACACTTTTCATCTAAATTTTATACACTTCCTCAACCAACAATGAACCCATACAACCGAGGCTTCGACCCGAACAACCCTTACGCGTTTGTCCCAACCCGAATACACACCGGTTCGCCCGATCCCAAACGTCCACCCATTCCTTCACCTTGTCCCGACTACGCGGGTTATGCGGGTTTCATTAGTGGGCAAATTTATCCGAATTACCCATTCAATGATTCGCTCGTTCCTTCACAACTTCCTTTAACCCAAACCGTACCCGAAACACAACCCCAAAATGTCGCGGGATCATCTTCGGGTAAAACCCCCCCTGCAAGAAGAAGTCACAGGAGGAAGACCCCGGAGGAGAAAGCAATAGCCGCCGCTAACCGCCAACCACTTAAGTGGACACCCGATGAAGAGCTCGCTATAACGAAAGCGTGGATAAGCGAGTCGGAAAAACAAGAAGGTATTTGTAATAATTTTTTTAACATGATTTTTATTTGTAAGGTGTTGCTAATATATATATATATTTTTTGTAGGAACTAGTCGCCATAAAATCGACTTTTGGAACGACATAAACGCCGCGTTCCATGGGTTGATGGGACGAGAGTTCTATCGAGCAAACGATAGTCTCTCGTCCAAGTGGACAGAGATAAACAGGGCAATGAACGCGTTTCAACCGCATTATTATTACGCAAGAAACAATCCAAAAGCGGTGAAACGGACACCGACAGCCTCAGCCGGTCGCTATTAGCGTATCGTAACGAAACCGGTCTCGAATTCAAGTTTCTTCATTGTTGGAAGTCGCCAAGAACCACTCAAAATGGGCGTACGTCCCCACTGCAAGCAACTCCGCTAAAAGGTCGAAAACAAATTCGTCAAGAAACCGTCAAACTGATCCTGAAAACGTAGAAGCCGTTAATTTGGATGATGATGAGTTTGAAGAGAAAATTGAGTCGCCCATCCGGTAGAGATAAGTCAAAAAAGAGGGCGCAAAAATCTACTGCCTCGGGTTCGGGTTCTGGATCAACCGGCGCCTACAGCGCTGACTTGCAAGATTTAAATGCCACTATGATTCAGTTCAATACGATTCAAGAAAAAATGCTCGAGGAGAAAAAAAATATTCGCGAAGCGTTTGAAAAAAGTTGAGTATGAAAGAGCGCAAATTGGTCTATCAGAGAGCAGCGCGAAAAACGCGAGGATTGAAATTTCTCGCCATGAACACCGACCATATGCAAGGGCCGGAGTTAGAGATGACGCTTCAAATGAAGCGTGATATTATGGAAAAATATAATCTGAACTGATTTGTTAGTTTTTTAATTTTTTTCGGTTTTATTGTATTTTTTTTAATTTTCTAGGTTTTTTTTTGTATTTTTCTAGGTTTTTATATTAAAAATATTTATTATTATTATTGTTTTATATATCAAAGTTAAAAAAAAAAGAAAAACAAAATGCCACATGGCACTTCCCCCACCCTTCCCCCCCTTCCACTCCCCACAATTATTTCCCCCCCAAGGGCCCCACAAGTGCCACATGACGCTTCATCCCCCTCTTTCCCCCCCACCACTCCTATAGTCTAAAGCATGACCTCAATAGCCTACAAATGTTTCCATCTAGGTCTAATTTCTATGTCCAAAGTTATTTTGTAAAATAGATCAAGACAAATCGTTTTTTATAATTTCAATGATTGAAATGAAGGATGTCTAAGTACAATAACTAAAATAGAACAAAACTATTTCTTTTTACATTAGCCCATAAGACGAATAAGACAACACAAAAGGGAATGAGAACATATGCATCATCATCATCATATTGGAGTATGTCCTAGGATAAGATGCTTATAAAAGTAGTTTTGAGAGCAATCTTGATATAGAAGTGGCCAAGATAACAATACATATGACTACATTTGGTACTTCAAAATCAACATACTTGATCCAAAGAATCTATCTACAGCCCATCTTACAAGTTGAGAATATATAAAGTTGTAAACACCTGATGCCTTTTAAAATCATGGCCACCGATGAATGCGCGCAAGGTTCTAATATTCCCATAAACATGGATGCAATGCGTTTTCCGACTTGCGTGGAATCTTGGGCTAGCCCTATATATATCATGGAGTAAGTGTGTTCAAAACCACAAGCTAAATCACAGGTTTTTGTTTGAACATATTCATTTTAAGAATATGGTCCTTCAAGCTGAGCGATACAACGGTGGCTACCAGCAGCAGAGCTATTCATCATACCAAGGGCCAACTGGCGGCTACAGCAACTTCCAAGGAGTGACCGAGTACACATCCCCATATCCTGGCTCTTTTCAAGTGTCAACTTACCCATCGAGCCATGGTCCACACTACCAATCTGGTTTCTAGTGGCGGTGACTACTATGGCAATGGACCCAATCACTACCCTGGTGGCGGCATGCTTCCTCATCCAGTGAAGCCCATCACTAACACTCATCCAGTGAAGCCCACCACTAACGACTATGAAAGTTCTTTCTATGAGAGCTCATACACCCATGGGAGCCCAAACCATCATGGCCATGGAAGCCCCCATGATCAGGGCCATGGAAGCCCAAACCATCACGGCTATGGGAGCACCCACGGTCAGGGCCATGGGAGCCCACACCACCAGGGCCATGGTAGCGCCCCACATGGCTTTGGAAAAACACAAGGCTTTGGAGGTGCTATAACTAACAAAATTAACAAGCTGACTAATGGCTATACCAACTATGGAAGTGGTAGCCCAAACCATCATGGCCATGAAAGCCTAAACCATCATGGCCATGGAAGCCTAAACCACCATGGCCATGGGAGCCCAGACCACCATGGTCACGGGAGCCCATATGGCTCTGGGAAAAACACAAGGATTTGGAGGTTCTACACAAATTAACAAGATGACACATGGGCATAACACTTACGAAAGTGGTATCCCAAACTATGGAGGACATATTCCAAGCGGGTTCAACCATGGTTACCAGCAGCATCAGCCTACTTGGACTGTGAAGGACTTGATGATGATGAATGAACATCTATGGTTTAAGAATCTACCATATGACAAAGAATT
Organism: Ambrosia x helenae; assembly: GCA_030844895.1. Taxonomy (NCBI): domain Eukaryota; kingdom Viridiplantae; phylum Streptophyta; class Magnoliopsida; order Asterales; family Asteraceae; genus Ambrosia; species Ambrosia x helenae. Next base: position 9,014 of record JAUTDX010000027.1, read on the forward strand.
ATGTGTGCTTTGTAACCTGGTGATACTCAAGTTATCTCTTAAAATAATGTGTTTGCTTTATGTTTTATACATATGTAACAAATAATGTATGCGAGTGGCTGCTTTATCCATTTTTATGATAATGTTATGTTTCAACTGTTAAGTTATTCTTAAATGCAGTCAGTATCTAACCTCCAAAATCAATTTGTAGATGTTTTAGTCAGAGAACAATCATTAATCCCTTATGATCAAATTGAACTACACTATCACATTGATTTTTAGCCAAATTTGAATTTAGTTGAAATTCAACGATATAAGATAATAGGTGTGTGTACATGCACATATACGATCATAGGAGATCACATAAAAAGGCTTAATGAAGAAGGTGACAGAGAACCACTAGGGAATATCGACAAATTATGCCATCTCTTTGAACTCTAATTTAAAGTGGTATCCTTATAGTTTCAAAGCTTGGTTTTGAACGAACACACATTGGTAGATCCACCTACTCAAGAGATCGAGAGGCAAAAGTAGAAACTACGCTGAGACGTTTGAGTTATGGTTCGTTTTCCTTAAAAAAAACCTATCACTGTTACATCAAATAAATTAAGAAGAAGGCATTTATATTCAAGCCTTTTTAACAACAAAGCATTACATCAAATAAATGAAGAAGGCATTTACATTCGAGCCTTTTTAACAACAAAGCATCACATCACATGTACGTATAGATTACAGAGAGGGAACAGAGACGAAATGACTACATGGACCAAACATTGACGACATTGCAAAAGTTTGGGATCAAATTCATAGTTGCTCAAAATTTATAACACACATACAAGTAACCACAAAACAAAGTGTTTGATTTTTTTTTTTTGGACGACAAACTTTTTCTAACACCTTTAGTTACACATTTACTTTACGCTTGCCAGGATTTGAACCCATAACCTCACATATGTAAGAGGAAACACCATACCACCAAACCAATTGGTCATGAGTAACAAAGTAATTGATTATTTTAATAAAATCACGTATCTAAACCAGTATCACGTCACGTGTTTACAAATTATAAAAACTGAGTTACGTTACCACGTAATATTTTTATATGACCTATAATAAAGTTTACAATAATAATACATCAAATTTATCCGTCTTAGCATGATACTAAAAAAAACCCTTGAATTTCATGTTAAACACAATTACTCCAACGAAAACTTGAGTTTGTCTGAGTAAACCCATATAACACAAGTGATTCCAGGTTGGCTCAATTCGATAATGCTGCTGATATGCTTACTAAAGTGATTCCAGGTCCTAAGTTTCAATATTGTTTGGAGTTACTGAATGTGGGATAGTTCTTCTATCACAAAGGTGGAGCTTGTTATGTTTTGTTGTGATAAGAAGAGTTTAATAAAGTCCAGGGGCTGAATATGTCAACCGTGAAAGATGTTAAGTTCAGGGGGCAAAGCTGGACAATTGATTCTGGCCAACGACTTTTAACAGCCTAATTGGGGATAAATACCAGCTCATTGTTTAACCCTAATTTCAATTCAATTCTTTTCAATTCACTTTCAATTCGTTTTCTTTTATTTGTAATCATTTGAGCATTGTTTCCATAATAATAAGTCGTTGGTTTTCTTCGTTAATTCTTGTGTTATTAGTTTCTTTGATTCGTTCTTTTATAGAAGTATGATTCAGGATCTAAAAGTCAGTGTAATTCTCCTCAAGAAGGTTCTCAAGATGGGTATGATATTGCTGATGTCTTGGTTGTTGTTAATCAAGAAGGTGTTGTAGTTGGTATTTGGATTCTTGATTCAGGATGCTCATTTCATATGACTCCTCATAGAGAATACTTATTGACTTCAAGAGTGGAGATCTTGGAACTGTTAAGTTGGGAGATGATCAGCCTTGTAGGATTGCAGGATATGGGTCCATTAAGTTGAGTCTTGATAATGGATCAACTGTAATTCTGGAAAATGTAAGGTATGTTCCTGAATTGACCAAGAACTTGATTTCTTTGGGTACTTTTGAGAGTCAAGGTTATTTAGTAAGTCTAAAGAATGGGAAGGCTAAGGTTGTAAAGGGATCAATGGTGATGTTGTCAGGAACTAGACAAAGTAACAATGTCTATTATCTTGATGGCCATGTGAAACAGGAGAGTACTTCACTTGTTGTTGAGTCTAAAGATAGTGAGTTCATGATGTGGCACAAGAGACTTGGCCATATCAGTGGACAAGGGTTGAATGAACTATGTAAACAACAAGTGATAGATGGTTTGCAGAAAAGTGATTTGGAATTTTGTGAAAACTGTGTAATGGGTATGGCCCATAGGGTTAAGTTTTCAAAAAGGGTTCATTTTACTAAAGGGTGCCTTGATTACATTCATGCTGATATGTGGGGTCCATCAAAGAATTTAACTCTAGGTGGAGGTGCTTATTTTCTGTCAATAGTAGATGATTATTCAAGAAGGGTATGGGTTCATGTATTGAAACACAAACATGAAACATTTGCTAAGTTCAAAGAGTGGAAAGCTTTGGTTGAAAATCAGTCTGGGAAGAAGATAAAGAAGATAAGAACTGATAATGGTCTAGAGTTCTGTAATTGGAATTCTCTCCTCAGCAGAATGGATTGGTGGAAAGAATGAATAGAACATTGCTGAACAAGGTAAGATGTATGTTGCACAGTTCAGGGCTATCAAAGAGGTTTTGGGGTGAAGCAGTGTCCACAACTGCTTATTTGATCAATAGATCACCTTCATCAACAATAAATATGAAGGTCCCAATGGAAATGTGGTCAGGTACTAAAACTGATTGTAGTAACTTGAAAGTTTTTGGTTCACTTGCATATGCATATGTTAAGAATGACAAACTAGACCCTAGAGCTCAAAAGTGCATTATGTTGGGATATCCTGAGGGTAGAAAGGGATATAGATTGTGGAGTTTAAGTGATTCAAAGGTGATCATTAGTAGAGATGTTAATGCTTTTAGAGAAGAAATCATGTATAAAGATGTTGTGAGTACAAATAGTGAGCAAGGGTATTCTGGTAATTGGATGCCCAGGAAGTTCAAGTTGAGGTGGAGTTGAAAGATGGGTTGGAACAAGAAACTAGTGACAATCAGTCTTCTGAGTCTCAAAGCTCAGAGCCTCATAGTTCAAGACAAGTTCATACTATACAAAGTTATAGTATAGCTAGGAATAGAACTAGAAGAACAATAGTGCCACCTGTGAAATATAGAAATAATGATGATATTTCAGCTTTTGTACTAGTTGCAGCAGAAGATGAGTGTATACATGAGCCATTAACATTTGAAGAAGCAGTAATGTCTGATAATAAAGATAGGTGGATAGAAGCTATGGAAGAAGAAATGTCTTCATTGATGAAGAATGAGACATGGAAGTTAGTTGAAAAGCCTGTTGATCAGAAGCTTGTTGACTGTAAATGGATCTTCAAGGTAAAAGAAGGAGATCAGGGTAGTGGGCCTAGGTTTAAAAGCCAGATTAGTGGCAAAAGGGTTCACTCAAAAGGCTGGGGTGGATTATAATGAGATATTTTCACCTGTAGTGAAACATTCATCTATAAGGGTGTTATTGTCTTTAGCAACCTCACATAACATGGAAATAGAACAATTAGATGTCAAAACAGCCTTCTTACATGGTAATTTGGAAGAGAAGATATCCATGAAACAACCAAAGGGTTTTGAAGAAGGAGGTAATGAAGAAAAAAGTTTGTTTGTTACAGAGGTCTTTGTATAGACTGAAGCAATCTCCAAGGCAGTGGTATAAAAGGTTTGATGAGTTCATGGTAACTCATGGTTTTTCAAGGTCAAGATATGATAGCTGTTTCTATATAAAGGAATGGGCTTCATGTGAGTTTTTGTATCTCTTGTTATATGTAGATGACATGTTAGTCATTTGCAAAGATAAGGATCAGATAACAAAAGCTAAAGATATGTTGAAGCTGGAGTTTGAGATGAAAGATCTTGGGGAAGTAAGAAAAATACTGGGCATGGAGATTATAAGAGATAGAAGCCAAAAGCTGTTGAAGGTGTGTCAAAGATCTTATGTTGAGAAGGTGTTAGCCAAGTTCAAAATGGATAGTAGCAAGCCAGTTACTACTCCTTTGGCTTCTCATTTTAAGCTTTCAAGTCAGGGCTCTCCAAAGACTGAACAAGAACAAAAGTTTATGAAAAGTGTTCCTTATTCTAATGCAGTGGGTAGTCTAATGTACTTAATGGTCTGCACTAGGCCTGATATAGGGTATGCTGTAAGTCTGGTGAGCAGATTTCTTGCTAATCCAGGGAAATCTCATTGGGAAGCTGTAAAGTGGATCATGAGGTATCTAAATGGGTCAAGAAACATTGGTTTGGTATTTGGAGAGGACAGGAAAGATTATGAAGTGTTGGGCTATGTTGATTCAGATTTTGCAAAAGATTTGGATAGGGGCAGGTCTATGACAGGTTATGTGTTCACAGTTTTTGGTGGTGTTGTAAGTTGGAAAGCCATTTTACAAAAGGTTGTTGCTTTGTCAACAACAGAAGCAGAGTATATAGCACTAACAGAAACAGTGAAAGAAGCTTTGTGGTTAAAAGGATTTGTCACTGATCTTGGAGTTAAACTGGATGGAATAGTGGTTTTGTGTGACAATCAAAGTGCTGTGATGTTGACTAAAAATCAAGTTTTTCATGAAAGGACTAAACACATTAGTGTGAGGTACCATTTCATTAGAGATGCTGTTAGTAATCAAGAAATTGAAGTGGAAAAAGTGAACACATTGGATAATGCTGCTGATATGCTTACTAAAGTGATTCCAGGTTCTAAGTTTCAATATTGTTTGGAGTTACTGAATGTGGGATAGTTCTTCTATCACAAAGGTGGAGATTGTTATGTTTTGTTGTGATAAGAAGAGTTTAATAAAGTTCGGGGGCTGAATATGTCAACTGGTGAAAAATGTTAAGTTCAGGGGGCAAAGCTGGACAATTGATTCTAGCCAACGATTTTTAACAACCTAATTGGGGATAAATACCAGCTCATTGTTTAACCCTAATTTCAATTCAATTCTTTTCAATTCACTTTCAATTCGTTTTCTTTTCTTTGTAATCATTTGAGTATTGTTTCCATAATAATAAGTCGTTGGTTTTCTTCGTTAATTCTTGTGTTATTAGTTTCTTTGATTCGTTCTTTTATAACATACATATATTCGGGAAGAATATGTGCGCATTTATTAGAATATAAATTTAAAAAAATGAGTGTACCGAAACAAAGTTCGTATTGTCGATTCTTTGATCAATTGTTCTTCAAAAAGCAAGAGAGCGAAATTGTTGAAACTTGAAAGAAAATTCTAATTGATGTTATGTTTTATTGCCTTTGAGCCATCTTTTTAGAGATTCTAGTTTGAAGTTCGTAAAATTTAAAGCAAGTATCAACAATACCAACTTGTCATGAGCTCTTTTGTCCCACCTTCCGTATATTTTCCCTAGAGGTAAGTTATTTTACACAGTCTAACAAAATTGAGAAGAGTGAGAAGGGTAAAAAAACACAATAGATCATGAAATATGACACAGTGAGCCACAAAATATAACAGAATGCCGAAAAATATAACACAATGCTGTAGAAAAAAGACACAATGAATCACAAAAAATGATACAATGATGAAAATTCTAAAAATTACACGCTACAATACAAAAAAGCGAAAACCTAAAAACTAAGATCGTAGGGTTCGATGAGACGGATCCAATGCCGTTTGAATAAGTTCAATCGAAGTCCGTTTGATACCGTTCCTACGACTTTCTATTTTTCTTTCACTATGTATTTGATCCTAATATTTTTCAAAAAAAATGTATTTGCTCCTAACCCTATTTTCCCTATTATGATTGGATGGTAAATTTAGTAATTTCCAATTCTGGTTTTTAATTTATGATCATGGGTGGAAATAAAGAGGGCTGGGAGGGCTCAGGCTAATTAATATTGGTATTTAACGTCACCGTTTTTATTATTGTGGAGAATTCACATCCCATTCTTTGTATTCATTCCGACCTTTAAATTTAAGAAACCTACTTAAAAACACAACTCAACTCCATCCGATGTCATTCTATATCCGTATACTTTAAACATATTTTTAACTTCCCATTTTGTATCCTTATACCTTATTCACATGTTTTTAAGGTAATGAAGTTCGCCTTTCAAAAAAAAAAAAAACATATTTTTATGGAAAACTAAAGTGAATTTATACATTTAAGGAAAATTAAAGTAAACCCTTTATATTTTTACTAATAAGGAATGGAATGTGAGAAAGTTTCAGTTTTTTGTAAAAGTAGTGGATTTTTTTAAGTTTTTTGTTTTTGTAGTTTGTGTCAGAAAAGTTTTTGTGAAATTGATAGTCCCGCAATCTAAGTTTGCGGGAGTCGCCTATGTGGCATGGCTTTTGGAGGGTTGTGGCTGAGGTGGAAGTCCCGCAATCTAAGATTGCGGGAGTGGGTTGAATATTATTATTTTATAAAAATCAATATTGGACAAAATGCAATGAGAATATTATTAAAAAGAAAATAATTTCAACCCTCACAAAGCATCCGAATATTATGAGCACCAGTGGCGGAATTAGGGGAGGGTCAAGGGGGTCCATTGACCCTCCGGCGAAGCAAATATTATGTTTATCTAGCGAAGATTTTTTTCAACTTCACCCTTTAAATTTTATCTTGGCGAGCTTTAAAGTGAGAAAAGAAAACAAAGACGACACAAAGGAAAAAAAGAAAAAATCGGCTTAGACTCCGGCGACCTGGTTTGTTCCCTTCGAGGAGAAGAAGTGGGAACAGTAAATGAAAAAAAAGCAATTCAAAGGCTGTTGTAATAAAAAGAAGCTACAAAATGACAGACCTATAGACCTTCCAAGTCACATTCACTAATAAATTTTTTTATTTTTTTATTTCTTTTTGTTAAAGTTTCCTGTTTTATTTACTTTTAATTTTCTTTCTAATTATCAGTATTATATTAATCCATTAATTTTGCAACGAAAGACTCTTATTTTATTTCATAGGTATTTTTTATTGACTACATTATAATTATAAACTATTATATACAAATGAAAATAATGACAAAAGTGTGATTATCGAAAATTTAGTGATCTTATATTGATCTTAGAGGGTGTTTGGGATTGCGTTTTGAATCTGATTTTTAGATTATTGCGTTTTGAAAACGCAGATAATCAGTTTTTAGTGTTTGGGATTGCGTTTTGAAAACACAAATAATCAGTTTTTATGCTAACAAAACGCAATAATATATAAGCAGCTCCACCCCTGTTTTTCTAAAACGCATAATCAGTTTTGAATAATCAATCCCAAACACCCCTTAGTATACGAGTTAATAATTATTGAGTTTTTAATAATAAGTAATTTTTTTTAATCAAAGTCCTCAAAATAAATCCAAACCCACTCCCGCAATCTAAGATTGCGGGACTTCCACCTCAGCCACAACCCTCCAAAAGCCATGCCACATCTTCTCCCTTCTCGTCCACCTTGTCCAGCCATGCCCAGTCATCGTTCCACATAAGCGACTCTCGCAATCTTAGATTGCGGGACTACCAATTTCACAAAAAGTTTTCTGACACAAACTATAAACACAAAAAACCTTAAAAAAATCCACTACTTTTGCAAAAAACTTTTAAAGATGTGAAATAAATTTATAGAATACTGATTTTTAGTTAAATTATACGTATAAAAAGGAATTGAATTGAATGTGAAAGTAGTTAAAAGTGTGACAAACTGATAAGTATTTACTTACAATCTGGAAGCTTTTTTTTCTAATAAGAGTTGGTATCTGTTAATTAAAATACAAAAATATGTTACAATCTAGAAAAACAAAGTTAAATATTCCTAATAAATTTTCCCAAATGGCATCCATTGCCAACCCCATAACTATATACAGACAGAGAATTGGATTCCTAGTCCTACACCTTCCCACACTCCACAAACTTATATAAATGCTTTATGAATTCAACACAACTTCATCGAACCCATCAACCAACATTTTCAACTAAAAGCCCATTTGATGCCAACAGTCCATGGTTCAACCATACATAGACAACATCACTATCGCGCTTCTTTGAAGAAGAAGCTCAAAGAAATATCACACAAGTTACATGATGACACGCCTCGTTATCCTCACATTGGTAATGGCTTTCAGAGGCTTCCAAACCTCCCAAAAGAAATTGTTAGTATCATGGAATACAATGACCGCAAGCACACATCTAGGTTCTCCCAAATCGAAGAGGGTGCAAATGCGAACGTTGATGCAGAAGCTACGGATTTCATTCAGTCGATGCACACAAAGTTTGAAGTTAACAACGCAAGTTCTATGATTTAGGCTAACCATATCATGATGCATTGTCCATGTCTCTTGTGTTTGAGCATTTGTATGTTGAACAACCTTTCCTATTCAAAATGTTTAAATGTAACTTTTTGATGGTATATTGGTATTGAATAATTTGTTTACTATATAGATACTAGAGGGCTTACCCGCGCGTTGCGGCGGGATCCAAAATATAAAGCCAAACTTCCTAATAGAACAAGCAGACCTAATCTACCAAAATAAGTTGCCTCCACTAAATCGGGCCATAGGGTTAATTTCTTACCCAACAAGTGCTGGAATTGACAATTCAATAATGCCATTTTTTATATTTTGAGAATGTGATGTCTCAATCGTTTTTCTCAAATGACTAACACTCCAAGTTGATATTAACATCCTATAAACTCAACTGACAATCCACACACTATAAAGGGGCTGTTCCATATACACATGAACATGACATGAATAAATGTATGGAGTTTAGGCATGTTTATAGTGGTAAAGCATGAAACTTTTTGTTGCGATAGACATAGTCATCGTTTGATCTCTTAACGGGAGAGAAAAAAATGAAATTATAAAAATGGGAAATGGGTCCGGAACAAGTTGAAAGTCACCCTAATTGTATTTGTAATACATACAACCTACCAAACCGACAAACTATAAGTCATTGTAAGGTATATATGTTAATGGCAAGCGGTCTTTCAGGCCAACCCAACTCGAGCCAGTGTGCGTTACCCAACCTGCCCATTTTGCGAAGTCAAGTGTTACACATGTGGAGGTTTTACCTGTGGAGAAACTAAACGGGCAACTGTCTTCTTGCTTGATTCCTGAAATTCACTTGGTATTAAAATCCCATCCTATCGCCCAGCATGTAGTAAGACTGTGATACCTAATACAACAACAAAAAGAATAATAGAAAGATAACCACCTACAAAAAAACTGCAACATTTGATTTGCATGAATTGTTACTTTAGTGGTGAAAGTGTGAATTAGTAATTATGGCATGAAAATAGGGTTCAAGAAAAGTTAAAAAGAATGGAATCGAGGCTCGAGGCGTTTTGCCTCGTTTCACGAGGCATATACCTTGAGGCAAACCGAGGCGTAAGCCCAAAGCGAATTTAAAAAATAATTATAAAAAAATTATATCTTCTAAAAAACAAAATAATTGACAAAGAAAATCTAGAACATAAAAAACACACAAAAAATAAAATAATTGGTGGAAAGTCTAAAGCATAAAAAACACACACAACCCCAAAAGGCGGACCTGAGGCGCAAGTTTTCCTAGCGCATCAGCCCTTGACAAGGGTACGCACAAAATATCCCATGGAGCGCTGCCTCATATGCGTTTTCTAAGCGCCTTGCTTTGAGATGCACACCTCACCCGTTTCTTTAAATTATGGGTTCAAGCATTTACCTTTGCTTCATTTTTATACAAACATCACTCTTAGTGATGCACTTTCTGCGCATTAGGTGTAATTGGCCTATTAGACTCCCGTACAGTTTGAATCAGTTCAACATGCTCAAAGATGAAGTGTAAAAGATGAAAGAAACAAAAATAATATCAATCAGCTTGCTGCATAATCCGAATAACCCTTTTACCCCTTTAAATCCGAACTTGCTTTTAACATAGTATATCCAACGAATTTTTTCAAGCGTGCATAGTATACCTTAAAAAGTACTATAAATTTTATTATGTAAGTGCTAAAAAATGCCAAAACCTACACCATGAATCTATACTACTATATAGTGGGTGCTGGATGGGTAAACTTGTCATTTCATGTTTATGCATAAGGGTAAAATTGTAATTTCATTATAATGACAAGACAAATTTAATACAACTATTAATTTATATTAGTTAATGACAAAAAAAGAACAAGAAATTAATAATTAATGATTAATAGTTGAAGGTTAAAAAACACAAAAACAAGAAACAAAAAAATTAGTTTGTATAATATTACACCATTCACAATTTTAAACCCCTATATTTTGTATGTCTTATCTACAATAAATTATGGAATAATGGAAATAAATAATCCCAACTATTAACTATTGGCCAATAACAGTCCCAACTACGAAAATTACCAATAGTGGTCCCAACTTTCGACATATTGGAATATAATGGACCCAAACTAACGGAGGTCTAACTCCGTTAGTGTGGTGCTGACGTGGCACGCCACGTAGGATCATTTTGCCACCTAGGATGTCACGTCGGATGCCACGTATGATCATTTTTTCCACCTAGGATGCCACGTCAGCATCACACTAACGGAGTTAGACCTCCATTAGTTTGGATCCATTATATTCCAATATGTCGAAAGTTGGGACCACTATTGGTAATTTTCGTAGTTGGGACTATTATTGGCCAATAGTCAATAGTTGGGATTATTTATTTCCATTATTCCATAAATTAACCGCAAACAAACTCACATGTTCGTTATATAATTTTTGGAATTAGCCTGTGGAGATTAACAAACAACTAGCAAGAATGCACTATACCCATCATGCTTTCGGGTAACATCGTAATGTTCTTTTTTAATCAATAATAGAGGATAAATTTGATCCAGTTATAAGTGGGTTTGAATCTTTATAATATAACAAGTAAAAGTAATAAGTGGAATATGGATGTTTAGCGCAACTGTTTTCGGGTTATTCAGGTTATTTAAATAAAAATTTGATTTATGTTTGAATATCAAGCTAAATAAACAAAATTATATATATGTACTTTTTGTATGTCTTATTTACGATAAATTAACCGCAAACAAACTCACATGTTCGTTATATAATTTTTGTAATTAGCCTATAGAGATTAACAAACAACTAGCAAGAATGCACTTTACCCATCATGCTTTCGGGTAACATCGTAATGTTCTTTTTTAATCAATAATAGAGGATAAATTTAATCCAGTTATAAGTGGGTTTGAATTTTTATAATATAACAAGTAAAAATAATAAGTGGAATATGGATGTTTAGTGCGACTGTTTTCGGGTTATTCAGGTTATTTAAATTACAATTTGATTTATGTTTGAATTCGAATCGAGCTAAATAAACAAAATTATATATATGTACTTTTTATAAAAGAAATTCAAGTTATATATAAATCAATTTGAATTTTCAGGTCGAATCGGGTCGAAAATCATAAATTTGTCTACATGCAACATTCAAACATTGTACAGTACCGCCGCAACGCGCGGGCTCCTGCTAGTACTAATAGTGATGAAAACTTAAATATATATTGCTTGATCTATGTATATTTGTGATTCACATCAATAGTTATCCACTTACAAAAAGCATAACAAAGCACCCCTCAACTCCATATAATTAAATAAGAAAGGTATTTTTTTTCCTCCATTCAGAGTAAAATTAAACTAAAAGGTTTGGATCTCTATTTTTTTTTGGAAAAGCTTGGAATAAAAAAAAAAAGAATATATAAGAAACAACCCTTGTACTCTTTCCTATACACACTGCATACCAGATTGCTTAAAAATATACAAATTCATAACAATAATTTATATAAAACAAGATAACTTAAAGCTCACCAGTGACAAACATCGTTCCACATGATTGCTTCGCTTCTTTTCACCACGTTTTGCCACCGTAACTTTGGATGAAAAAGAAGACAGAAAAGGGTACATAACATATGTCTGGTTGAAGATGATGAACGGTTGATGATTATGAGTAGGGCTGTAAACGAACCAAACGAACACGAACAATGCTTTGTTCGTGTTTGTTTGTTAAGGTTTCTTGGACAAACGAACTGTTCACGAACACACTAACGAACATAATTCTATGTTTGAGTTTGTTTGTTAAGATATTCAGTTGTTTGCGAACTGTTCGTGAACACGGGTCTTGAACACAATCAAACAAAAACAAACATTTAATTTGCAACTAACTAAAAAAAGCATTGTTAATATTAAGCGTTAGACAAAGTACATCCACTAAACGATAAGTCAGATTGTACTAACTTAGATATAATTAACTTAGGCATGAGTACATGATCTTCCTAATTCAAAAGTTCATAATTATCCTAAGTTTTAACCAGTGATCGAACATAAACAAACATACACAAACGGATATAAACAAACGAATGTAAACAAACACATTGCCGAACGTTCACGAACGCAATCGAACGAACGAGACATTTGTTTGTGTTTGTTTGTTTAGTTAATCAAACGGAATTTTTTGTTCTTGTTCGTTCATTTATTAAACAAACGGACACAAACGAACTTCCCGCCGAACAGTTTACGAACTGTTCACCGAACGTTTGGTTTGTTTACAGCCCTAATTATGAGGGTTAAGCAAACACCACATAATTCATTGCAGCCTTGATGACAACGTTTAATTTCTAGCTAATAAGTGCAGGTAAAGACTACTTATTATATCATTGATGGTGAGGGCAAGGAAGGAATAAGAGGGTAATATGGTAAAGCTCTTTTGATATTGTAAAGGATAGGGTGGGTAAAATGTCTACTTTAACCTTTAAATTGTCTTAATTGTCACCAACATCCCCATTATACCCTTAAATTTTTTGCTTAAATGTATTGTACATGGTGCTTATTAAGTTAAACGGAGGATAAAATGACCATGTTGGCCATCACTCCTCCTTAATAAGATAATATAGATTATTTTATAATTGAATATACCAGAAACAAACAATTTTCTATAACTAAAAAAGATTATTCAAAATGTAACTAAAATTATGTAATATTAAAGAAAAAAAATGTTATTGATGAGATCACAATTGCAATAATTCAATAATTTGTTAACTGTTAAAAAAAAAAAAAAAAAAAATTAAAGAAATAAAGATATACAAAAAAATATACCAAAATAAGTAAAATGACTAATAGTAATATTTGAACTTATGACTAAATAAAATGTATGGATGAGCCTTCAGTCGCTTCAAGTCCTGAGATTTTGGAATGGACCGATGGAATTGCCTGACTATCTTCAAATTTTTTTCTTTCTTGATACTGGGTTTGTAATTTTGGTAACCAGTAGGCCTTTTAAGAGGATATAAATCAGTTGTAGAGGGGCCCGATAATGGTTAGTTACTTACTAAGCTTCTAATGTATTGGACTTTTACTTAGCCTGTTTAAGTGTTTAACTAGATAAGTCTCACTAGTTTTTCCCATCTATTCCTTTGTTTATTTAACTTCTTCTTTTCCTTAAAAATGAATATTAATTGCGTTTTTTGTGTATCATTGTTAATTTACAAATGGAATCATTTATAAAATTAACATTTGTGGCAATTTCTTGAGTGGGAGCCTTCCCAGCTACTCAACTCTATCCGGCCATCCGTACATGTGTATGTCCAGGACTCCATGTTATGGTTGGTGTCTTTGACACTAATAAATATATTTGGTTATTTTCAATTTATTAATTTTAGTCCGACAATTCGAAGGTATCAACTTGACACGATTGATACCCATAGTGTAACATCCCAAATTCCACTGTTTTTAATTAAGCGAATAACTTGACCATCCTGATTGTTTTAGGGGATTGGTTAACGGGCTTTGGTGTCTAAGATTGTATTTTATGAATCGGAAAGACTCAAAGATGAAACGCGTGAAACAAAACTACGGGGACCTAATTGTCATTATCAAAAGATGGTTTTTGTAACTTTGAGAACAAGTTGCCCTCATATGCAACGTTTTGAAAACCGGACCGGACCGGCCGGTCCAACCGGTTTGACCGGAGAACGGTGGTGTCGGCGGTCCGGTCAGGCCTTGTGGACCGTTATGTAAAGAAACCGGCCGGCCAGCCCGGCGGCCAGTGGTTGAACCGGAGAACCGGTGCAAATACGGTCGGACCAGTCTTCTTTGGGTAGGAAAAGATGTTGCCGGAGATTCAAGAACGTGAATGTGAAGGGCGGAGCTTAACGAACAAGATGAGAAGATGGGTCGAGATGAAGAAGGATGGAGCTCAAATGGCTTTTGTTTCTTTATCGTCGTTGCTGGAGCAAACTGAATTTGTTCATTTGACTTAAAACTTGCAGCAAACTGAATTTGGATTTTCAAAGAAAGAAGAAAATGTTAAAAAGGAAATCAAATGTAGTACAAGTTAGTGTAGTACAAGTTGTACGTTTTCTTTTTCTTTCTATGTATTTTGTTTATTTTATGTCAATTTTTAAATTTACATTAAGTTTTTTATATTATAGTTTATACTTGGTTACTAAATTATTTTGTTTGTTTATGTTTTCAAACTATCATCTTTTATCATCAACTTTTTTTTTTTGAAATTTTCTAATTTTTTGGATTTTATTAGGTATATTTTATAATACATATATATATATATATATACACATATATATATCCGGTTCATGAATCCGGTCCGACCGGTTCGACCGGTCCGACCAATGAACCGGTAAAACAACCGGTTTGATGTCCGGTCCGGTTTTAAAAACATTGCTCATATGTGCTAAAATCTAGTCAACATCCGAATCACCATATTGACCCACGTAGCCCTCGTGTTTACACCATATTCACCCATGTTATCATGCACTCTCCTTTAATGCAATTTCTTATTTGTTTTAGTAAGTCACTAGAATAGTGGTATACCATGTTCCCGTTAAGTTTTATTTTTTCGGTAATTTCCTTTGGTGAATGTAGCCTGTAAAAGGCATTGCAAGTTTATGATTGAATTAAGAAGAAAATTGCTCAAAGTTTTGTTTTTCTCATCTAGTTTCTTAAGAGATTGACCATCTCGAATCGGTATCTATTAGAGGATTGCAACGATGATGGTGGTTGTGAACGTGGTGGCAATGGTGAGGTAGGTGATGGTGAAGGGCTAGTTGGAGGTGATAGTGGGAGGAGAAGGTGAGGCCAGTGGTTGTGCTTGGTGACAGGGGTGATATGGGTTGGTGTTTATGGATGATTAAGGTTTGCATGAGGAAGATGACCTTCATGCATAACGAATCCGGTTCATGTTACGGGCGACTTGGTGTGTCAAGTTTGTGGACCTAGGGTATTTTAAAAGTGGGTCAGATGCAATGTCTGGTTCGTGCGTGGAGTAGCATGTGAGGGTTAACCATGTGCATGCATGGGTGCATGTGGCACGTGATTGATAAAGCCAATGTTTTAGATTGTGAGTCATGAACAATTATCAACTATTTCATGGTTGATAACCATGACCATTCGATTTTTCAAGTTTGCCCTCAAGAACGTGTTCGCGGTACCGTATTGCTTTGTGATTGAAGCTTCACAACCGGTGAATTCTAATTAAATATTTTTGGGCTATCATACATGCTTTTCACATGTTTTTATACGCATTACGAGTTTTTTTAATTAACGAGCCTTGCGACTTAAATGTTTTATAAACGTTTTCCAATAGGTTGAATCCCTAACGACTTAATGAGTCAAGAAGTATTATTGATAAGTTTTCGTTGGGAGTGTCTCTGTTCAAGGCAAGTAGTCATGTGTTTTATGTATGACCGGGTAATTCAGAATGAGTTACCTTAGGGTAATACGTTTATGGGATCAATATGTTAGAATGATTAGTTATGTTCTTTGAAACTAAATGAGTTTGGTTTAATGAACATTATGAGAGGTGTGTATGGTTAATCCATGTTATAGTATGATGATAAAGTCAGAGGCATAGTATGTTCGTGTGTGTATGTGTATATGTGACTAAGTGTTTGTGTGATGTAGCATCCTTGAGGTGCTAATTCGGGGTGTTGACGGGTCATCGAGTTGGGTCGTCGATCTAAGCGGTGGTGTCGACGTGTAGTTGTTATTTTTAGGGCAACGAGTATTGAGGATGGGGCGGGCCGTCAGTTGACATGTCTAGAAGAGCGTTGCCTTATGGCTGCAAAAGAGGTGTCACTTCTTGGTGATTTGACCATTTGTGTGTTAGGTTCCTACCTTAAATGCTTTATTTGCATGCATATAGATGAATCGGTGGGCGTGTGCCGTGTATTTGTTAAAGACGTTAATTTAGAGCTTTTTATGTTGAATTGTACTCGGGGGTGCCATGTACAATAGAGTAGCGAGTATAGATGAACTAGTCGTGTGTAACAATGATGAGTTAAAAAGGAAATGGTAGATTGTATGTAAGACATTATTGAGCCATAGTTATGTGCCAAGATGGGTGCCAAGCCAATTATAATTGTGAGTCGCTTTGGGAGGTGTATTGTTGCTGAATTATTTGATTGAATAATGATGATTTGCATTAACGGAGTTTGGTTTCACAAACATGGTGTCTACAATATGATTTAAATGTTTTAACTTAAATTATTAGAACTCACTCAACGTAGCTGACTTTTGCATGTATGTTAGATTGATTGTATTCATAATCCAAGCAATCAAGCCTAAGGGTTGCATTATTCATACGTAAGTATTATTAGGATAACTAATGTAATCAGGTCTTAATGTCCAAGTCTTAGTTATCATGGTCCTTAAGATGTTCTTGCTAAAGCCGAGGCATTCTAAATGCAATACCTACTTAAAACATTGGACTCTGATACCACTCGTAACACCCCACTCGAAACCGGGTGATCATGCATAGCTGGTACCTGACTTTGTAACGGAATCGTAATTTGTCTTGTGAACTTGCTAATCCTGTGACATGTTTAAAGTTTTTGTCATCTTATGTTGCTAGCATAAAAAACAGTCATTTCATATCATGGACAATGGTAATGATTTTATTTGCAGGAGACACATGCTTGGGTTGGCAAATGCCCACATTACCTAATTGTGTCCACATTTACTTCTACATGTGTAGGTATACATCCCCTCCACCTTACAGACTAAATAAATACTCATATTGGTTTCAGCACGTCCAAGTTAATGGCTAAATGTGTTACAAAGTGTAGACCATTGGGACCATAAATGCACTTTCGGCAAAATTAAGGACTAACTGCGTTACAATGTGCAAATCATATAAACCATCATCCGTGTACTTTTAGAAAATTAATGACCAAATCCAAACTCTTGATTAATACTTTACTCTTATTAAAACATACGCATAGTTTGTTCAATTATACATCCAAACTCAAACACCATAAAGCCAAAAATATTCATAGATTCCCGCCAAACTAAATTGTTGTTTCCAAACGTGCTTCAATTTTGGAGGCCATAACACTTATAATAATTCAAAGGTTGGCAGCCGAAAACTTAATAATATATTATAGCTTCCAAAACGGCAAAAATAGGGAATTTTCTTAGTATATCAAATGTAAGACTTTTTATAATATATAGTTGATATCGACTTAAAAATAAGCAAAAGGATATGAGAATCGGATTCCCTAACTTCTTTTTACCATTCGTCTACATAAACCTTCACAAACTCGTATATAAATAGGTGTTATGAGTTTGATATAACTTCATCCATTCCATCAACCAATCATATACAACTAAACACACCATTGATATGGCGAATACCTACAACTCAACCACCCATCAGTATCACAACGAACAAAATAGTCATTATCATCATCATGACTCGCCAAAGAAAATATTTCAGGAAATACCGCACAAGTTACATGACACGCCTCCTTATTCTGACATCTTCTTCAATGGTAATGGGTTTGAGAGATACTCAAATCAACCTCAAACAAGCTCAACTACCCGTCACTACCACAACAAACATAGTCGTCACAATCATCATGACTCGTCAAAGAAAATATTGAAGGAAACACCGCACAAGTTGCATGACACGCCTCCTTATTCTGACATCTTCTTCAATGGTAATGGGTTTGAGAGATACTTAAACCAACCCCAAACAAACACTAGTGTCGCAAACTACAATGATCAAAAGCACAAGTACAGGTTTATGCAAGAGGAGGAGGATATAGATGCGCAAGCTATGGATTTCATCGTGTCTAGGCACAAAAAGTTTGAACTTAGCAAAACAATGTCTATGCTGGGAGGCTAGGCCATATACTCTTACATTATTTATTTTTTAAATATTTTGAGCAATCTTTGTTGAATAATGTTTATGTTTCATCTTTGTTGAATAATGTTAATCTTTCATGTGGATATATATTTTTATGGTGTGAAATTAAATAAACAGTTTGTTTTTATTTCATCTTTTTATCTATTGTAAGTTGTCAAAGTAGATTGTATTTTACAAATCACAACCTAATTGACTTTAACATGTATATTATAATGGAAACCCAGTCAGTCATGTTATGATTTATTGATCTCCTGTTATGAGATTACAATTACAAAGGAAACCCAAACTAATTATATAAAAATAAACCATATCAAATATATTTTCTTTGATATAATAATTGAATGTCAAGATGCTACATGCATATTAACGTGCAATCATAATTTCCATTAACTAATATAATTAAATCAACTTAGCAAAAGGTATTTCGCTAGCCATACCAAGATATTGGAAAAGGCTTTACCGTTCTAAATGACGATAGTTCAATCTCTGTGGTGGATACAATTGTGTAGTTTAAACTTTAAAGGTAGAGCTAGAGAAAATACGTGAGTTATCGTTGTAAAAAAAATCCACCTCAAGAAACCCAAACGTGGCTCTTCAAGTAATCATGGCACAAAAGTAGTTGTAATAAGGGGTTGTTTGGTTGATTAAGTGCTGAATTATTAAGATGTCTGAATGGTTAAGCGTTGAATCATTAAGTTGGACCTCTTAATGGTTAGTTTTCTTGTCCCACGTTGGTAGGGGAGCCTCATTAAGATTTAGCATAGTTCAGTGCTTAATAGTTCAGTGCTTAATGGTTCAGCAACATCCCAAATCTTAATGATTCAGACTTAACCATTCCATTCAGAAGCTGAAACAAACACACTGAATGTTGAATTATTCAGCGCTGAATGGTTAAGAGCCTTATTAAGAGGCTACCAAACAACCCTTAGCTAAAAACTAAACTAAATTCCGTCTAGGCTAATTTGGTTTAACATCGGTTGCTTGTACAAAATTTTAAGCCAAATTCAAGCCATTACAAGCTAATTCGTTGGCTTG
Source organism: Ambrosia x helenae (assembly GCA_030844895.1). Classification (NCBI taxonomy): domain Eukaryota; kingdom Viridiplantae; phylum Streptophyta; class Magnoliopsida; order Asterales; family Asteraceae; genus Ambrosia; species Ambrosia x helenae. The sequence goes on from JAUTDX010000027.1 coordinate 28,248, forward strand.
ACCGAGTAAAAAGTACATCTACATATTAACCCAAGAGCTCACATAAGACGACCAATCATCCAGTTAAGTTATATTCACACAATAGAAGATTCAGGATAACTTTAAAACAGTCACATGTAGTATTTTGATACATAGGTTGAATATGACCTTTTGTCATGTATGTTACGTAAGCGCGACAGATGGTAAAAAATATACTTACCAATACCACAAAAGAGGACCGAATATATCATATGTCAATTCTCAATTGGTAACCTCCAATATAATCAAAAGGAGGTGGGAATCAGATTCTATGACTTGTATACATATGAAATTTAAGATTTAAAAGAGAGGCTTTGACCCTGCGAATTAGTGACCTAGCTTAATTCAATAGCCATGCATAACGCCCATAGAGTGTCAAACATGAACAAAAAAAAAAAAAAGACCCAACATGTAAAAGAGTTGAACTAGTCCAAAATCCAAATTGTATAACCAACAATCCCAAGTATTAATTAAACACTAATGATTATTTCAAACAAATTATCAAGCCAAAATCAATTACTTCACATCCTATGGTACTTAAAAATCCAACCGCCCACAATAGCTAAATAAGACTATCCCCATTCACAACCTAACTCAACCCAACCTTTCAATAAAAAAATAATTCCTCTTATCACACATTCACAACCCAACTCAAACCAAAAATATTTTTTTTTTGAACGGACTCGATTTTTAATAAAATTTATATTGGGATGTTCACACAAAAAAAGTTAAGAAATACCTATTACAATTCAACACGTCATGTTGACCTTTTTAGATAAATGGGTTACACGGGTCGCGTCCGAATTACATGACTTTTATGGTTGATTCTTTTATATAATTTAAATCACAGTTATATTATAACTATTAAAATATTGTAATTTTGTAAATGTCAAAATAATATGGTTTAAACATATATTAGATGGTAATATGTAATAATTTCTTGAAGAAATTTAATGGCTTTACTTATATCAAAACCTAAAACACTTTAGAAAAAAAAAAAAAGAAAAAAAAAGACATGCAATACTCTACGTACAATGTACATAGTTTATAAGATCTAAAGAGACTCAAACACCATAAATGTAATAGATTCCCACTAAACTTAAAGTCTGTCAAGTGATAGGCGACGGAAAATTTTTCAGGGAGTCTTATGCCTACCACCACCCCAACGTGGAACCAGTTCAGACAACACAGTCTGGGTGTGTGAGTAGGGGCAGGACCTGCAAAAGCAGGTGTGAAGTTCTCTACCACCTCCAAATTGAGACCTTCGCCTTCCCAAAAAAAAAAAAAATAATTGAAAGGTGGGCAGCCGAAAACTTCAATCATATTATACCTTCCAAAACGGCTAATTTTAGGAATCTTCTTAGCATATCAAACATAAGACTTATAATATGTAAATGGATAAACGATAAACACTTGCAATAAAGCTAAAGGATTAAAGCATCAGATTCCATAACTCCTTTTCACCATTCATCTACACAATCCATCACAAACTCGTATATAAATACGAGTTATGAGTTCAACAAAACTTCATGCCATCCACCAACCAACTATATTTACAGCTAAAACACCATCAATATGTCGAATACCCACAACTCAATCACCCATCACTACCACAACAAACACGCTCCTCACCACGATCATGACTCGTCAAAGAAGATATTGAATGAAACGCCGCACAAGTTACATGACACACCACCTTATTCTGACATCTTCTTTAATGGAAATGGGTTTGAGAGATACTCAAACCAACCTCAAACAATTGCTACGGTAGCAAACCACAAAGATAGTAAGCATCAATATAGATTTATGCAAAAGCAAGAGGATATCAATGCGCAAGCTGTGGATTTCATCGAGTCTAGGCACAAAAAGTTTGGACTCAGCAAAACAATCCCTATGATTGAGGACTAGGATATGTATATGTATATGTATATGTATCTTACATTATCTATGTTTATTATTTGTATATTTTTAGCAATCTTTGTTGAATAATGTTGTATCTTTCATTGGAATATCTGTTTTTGTGGTGTGAAGTTAAATAAAAAAACAAATTGTTTTTTATTCATCTTTTTTTATAGTTTCATTTGTCAAAGGTAGATTGAATCATACAAATCACAACCTAATCGAGTTTAACATTTTTGTATTTTGCCGTTAAAAAAGAAAAAAAAATGTCATGTCAAAATGTTAAATGATAAATGGTAATTGATATGAGATCATAATTCTACTCTTAAATAATATTATTACATTTTATTTTAAGAAACCCAAATGTTGCTCTTCAAGTAATCACAAATGTCGTCTCTGTAACTAGCTCGAAAAAACTCATCATCATCATCATCATACTCAGTTAATCCCACCTATAGCAAAGCTAAGGTAGGGTCTGAGGAGGGTAAGATGTAGACAGTCTTACCTCTACCCCTAAGAATAGAGAGGCTGCTTCCAGTGAGACCCTCGGCTCGATGTGGTTTGGTATCAAGCCTTGGACAGAAGGCACAAAACACTTAGCAATCGGGACAAACCCGATCGGTGCATGGACCCTTTGTCTTTTGGCTATCCACGCCACCACATGATGCATGATTAACCGTCCGTCGTTTTTAACGTTATTTTCACGAAATTAGTAAAATAACGTTAAAACTAGTGCAACTTTAGTTTTGCCCCCCAAGGGCCACACATATATACATTATAGCTCGAAAAAACTCAATGCATAAAAACTAGTGTATATGATAGATACGATTGCAACAATGCATAAAAACCATATTCATCAAATATCATAAGCTTAATGTTAACTTTTGAAATTATCATATCACTCTCATTAATGTTGAATGGTGAATTATGGTGTTTATTTTATATCGAGTAATTATTTTTAAGCTGGTTAACTTCACTCCAATTAAATAGTACTATATATTAGTATCACATACATCCGTAACAATCTTATTATACATTACATTATGACATTGTATCATATAATACATATTTTCTGACGGCTCCTTACAAGATATAATATTATTTAGTTGTAGGACAATGATGTCTAGATTCGGGATAACTATAAAACATCATATTTGTTGTTCGTATACTGTGAACATGACCTTATAGTCATATACGTTACGTAAGCTCGACTAGTGGTCAAACCTCACGTTGTATGCTTTATATATATGCGAACGTTGATAACGAGTCAAAGGTTGCAATAGATAAACCGAAGGGAAAATGACCAATATAGCCCGTTGACCGGGCATTTTGCACAAATAGCCCCCTCCACCGTCTTTGGAGAGACGGGACACGGCTCCCAACCCGCCTGAACCGTCTTTGGATAGACGGGACACGTTGTGACACCCCCAACCGCCACGTGGCGTCTCTGATCCCGAGATGTACCGTCTCTCTCCAGACGGGTCAGAACCCTCTCCCAGACGGTTCCCGTTTCCCAAGACGGCTAACCCTTGGTTCAACCGTCTCCAAAGACGGTTCACGTCTATCAATGCCGGCTGACACCTCGGGTCAACCGTCTCAAACAGACGGGTCAGCTTTCCCAAGACGGCTGACCCTTCGGTTCAACCGTCTTGAGAGACGGTACACATTTACCGACGCGGTGGTTCCCGATGAGCGGCGACGCTTCGGTTGTCCGGCTCAGCCCTATAAATACCCGTCTCCCGTCCATTTCCCGTCATCCAAACCGTCTGAACATATCAACCACCGTACAACTCCGTCCAAACACCATCTACTACCCGACGACCACCGTCCAACACCGTCCAAACCACCTTCCAACACCGTCCAAACCACCGTCTAACACCGTCCAAACCACCGTCCAACACCATCCAACACCGTCCAAACCACCGTCCAACACCGTCCAAACCACCGTCCAAAACCAATGGCACCCCAAAGATGGACGGAAGAACAAGAGATCGCGTTGATTGCGGCATGGCTGCATGTTGAGGAGAGTACACACCTCAACAACAAGTGGTTCCGGATCCTGAATGAGTACAACCGGCTCGTTGGGGGCTCACAACGTACCACCGAGTCGCTTAGCCGCAAGTTGAATGATTTGACGACAAAGTGTCAAATATTCAACAGCCACCATAACCGGACCCTTTACGACGTACCCGCAAACTTTCCTGAAGACGTGGCCATTAGACACAGTCTAAGGCAGTACAAAAATAGGGAGGGTAAAGAGTTTAAACATGTGTCCGTGTGGCAAATGATTAAACATCGTCTTATGTAATTTTTTTTAATTTGTCGTTTTGTTTTTATTTGTAATGCAATAGTTGGTTATATTTTTAATTTGTCGTTTTGTTTTTATATTTAAACAGTTGGTTATATTTTTAATTTGTCGTTTTGTTTTTATATTTAAACGTACTATACTATTACAATCACAAATAAACAATAAATATTATTACAATAACAATTAAAAAACTACACTATTACAACAAACTTTCCAAATTTACTTCCCGAGAATAAAGAAGCAACAAGAGAAAATTAAGAAGCAACAAGTAAAAAACTACACTATTACAACAAACTTCCCAAATTTACTTTCAGAACTAAGAACTTTGTTTGAAGTAATCGTAGTGTCTAACCAACTATTGAAGACTACATCTTAGTGTTAGATGTTTTGTCCTCCACAGCGGCGGTAGTAGCAGTGGTCTACATAGACGTTGTTTCGAATGGTGTATGTGCTCTACACAGACAAGTCCGAAACATTTCCTCGTTTTATGTAACAATAGTTCTCAGTGAGCACACGTCGAACATCGAGACATAAATTCGGAAACCGAGCGAACTTGCCTAAAATGTAGACCACCACATCATCGATCCATTACACCGGTTGCAAACCACGCGCAGACGGGTTGCAAACCACGCGCAGATGGAACAACAATCCAAGTAGCCGTACGCAGATGAAACAACAATCCAAGTAACCGGGACATATTTTCCGAAGCCGGTAGGCTTCGGCTGGGGCTTCGGCTGGGAAAGTAAAAAAACGTCATTGGATTGGAAGATGAAAGCTTAGAGGAGACGGGTGGGTGCATGGAAGATGAAAGCTTAGAGGAGACGGTTGGGTGGTGCATGGAAGATGAAAGGTTAGAGGAGAGCGGTGGGTGCAAATTTCGTTAAGTTAATTAGGGTATTTATATACACTCGTGAGACGGTTCAGACGGTTCAGACGGTTCAAAAATTTCGTTAAGACGTATTGGGAAAGGTGACCCGTCTGTTTGAGACGGTTGACCCGAGGTGTCAGCCGGCATTGATAGACGTGAACCGTCTTTGGAGACGGTTGAACCGAAGGCTCAGCCGTCTTGGTAAACGTGAACCGTCTGGGAGAGATCTCTGACCCGTCCGGAGAGAGACGGTACCGCCTCGGGATCAGAGACGCCACGTGGCGGTTGGGGGGGTCACAACGTGTCCCGTCTATCCAAAGACGGTTCAGGCGGGTTGGGAGCCGTGTCCCGTCTCTCCAAAGACGGTGGAGGGGGCTATTTGTGCAAAATGCCCGGTCAACGGGCTATATTGGTCATTTTCCCTAAACCGAATCATACTAGAATTTCGAAACTTTCTACAAAAATATATATACTTACCAAAAACACAAAAGAAGACCGAATATATCACATGTCAAAATCTCAATTGATAACCTCCAATGTGGAAATCAGATTCCACAAAAAAAAAAAAAAAAAAAACAAATAAATAAATAAAATAAAAATAATAATAATAATAATAATAATAATAATAATTCCATGCACCCTCTCAAGTCTCAACAAGACCATCTGATTTAAACTCTTACATAATTCGATGTTGCATGGAATACAAACACAGTCAAGGGTATGCACGGTTTTGTTATTAGTCTCCACTAAAACCAAAACCAAAATCAAAACCAAAGTCACCAGTTAATTTATTTTCTTAACCAATCGAATTTCGTTTAATCCGTTCAGATTATTCGGTTAGCTTGTCATTTTCGGGCCGGCCTGTTAATTTTGGTTAATAACCAAAAACAAACTTGGCCTAAAATTTTTATTTAGAAATACATGAAATTAGGTATAAATACATGAGACGGGGTATAAAAACATGAATATATAGGTATAAAACATGAAATTTAGTTATAAAAAGTAGAAATATATAAAAAATATGTATGGTTCAATTTGGTTAATTCCAATTAAATGAGGGTGGTGTTTGGTTAATTCAGTTTCCAATTAATTAGTTTTTGATTAATTCGGCTTTAGTTTTTTTTTTTTTTTTTTTGAAAATTGAACTTCATTAAAACCAACCACTATCTCCAAGGCGGAGAAAGAAGCCGAAAACCAAAAGTACAACAAAATAAAATTACGTTACATCAAACATACACCATCTATGCCAATCCACTACCCCCGTTTTAAATCTATGCTTATACCAAAGAAAACCCAAAATCTTGATGTCCGCTACCATCTTCGTCACATTTGGACTCTTATTAGCAAAAACCTTGTCGTTCCTGGCTCTCCATAATCTCCAACACGCAATGATAACAATACCGTGTAAAACCACTTTCTTATTCCCCGTCACCCCACTATGATCATGCAATTCCACCAAATCCTTAACATGAAAAACAAACGGCCTTGGAGTTTTGCACCAAACTGAGATCGCATTCCACACTCCCATGGAGACACCACAACCTGTCAACACGTGTTCTATATTCTCCTCAAAACCTTCGCACCACACACAAATTTGGTTATCGATATTAATATTCCTTCGAGCTAGAGCCACCTTGGTTGGAAACCGATCCAAGAAAGCCCGCCACATAAATATATTACACTTGTTAGGAACCCACGAACTCCACGAAAACCCAAAAGACCCAGCCAAGATAGCCGAACCTTTCATCCATTTTTTTACTTCAGAAACTGTGAACCCCTCATTGCTCCCACTCGACCAAACCCAGCTATCATCTCCATCCTGCAAAATGACCTAACCAAGATCCACTTCTAGCTGATTCCGTTCCTCTATTTCTGTTTCTGATGTAGGCGCTCTAGACCACTCCCACATAATCCTTCTAAAGCCCCCTGAGAACAAAAACCGATCTGCAATCACATCATGTTTCTTCTTCTCAATCGCAGATGCAGCTGGATACCTTAACATTAACAGTTCATTCCCCAACCACAAATCCATCCAAAATCTGATTTGCTTCCCGTTACCAAGTCTGCCACGAATAACACTACTTAATCCGGCCCCTTCAACCTTAAATTTATTCCAGAAAACTACACAATTCTTCCAAACTCCCGGGATAGCGTTATTTAACGGCGCTACTCCCCAGCTGCGTGTATAACCATGTATGGACTGCACAACCCTTCTCCATAACGCGTTCGGCTCGCTAAGAAACCTCCAAAGCCATTTTACCAACAACGCGTTATTATTCACTTCTAGAGACGCAATCCCCAACCCACCATCATGAATGCTTTTTGTGACCACATCCCATGAAACCCAACTCATTTTACGGCCCTCCTCCGAACCTCCCCATAGAAACCGCCTCATCAAACCTTCCAAATCACCAATAACTTTCTTCGGTGCTTTAAAAAGAGAAAAATAATAAGTTGGCAAGCTATCTAATACTGACTTTATTAGCGTCAATCGGCCAGCAATGGATAAAGTATTCGCCTTCCACTTAGATAACCTCCTCTTAAACGTGGCAACCACGGGTTCCCAGTTCGCCACCCTGTTCATGTTTGCCCCAACCTTAATACCCAAATATGTGAAGGGCATCGTACCTGATTTACATCCCATCGAATCAGCCATACCCACCACGTCCTCATTATCCACCCCCACACCATATAACACGGACTTATGAAGATTAATCTTTAGACCAGAACAAAAGTAAAAAATTCGCAATATACGTCTCATATTAGTGAAATTAAAATCAGACCACTCCCCATAAGCATAGCATCGTCCGCATATAATAAATGAGATAATACCGGCCCGTCATTAGGAAGATGAACACCATGAAAAGCGCCAATGTCAATCGCCTGATTCAACATGCCAGAAAGAGCTTCCATCATAATAATAAACAAAAAAGGCTACAGCGGGTCCCCTGTCTAATACCCTTTTGACAACCAAATTCAAAAGTGGGCGAACCATTCACAAGTACCGAAGCTCTAGACGATACCAGAATACCACGGATCCAGTCACACCATATTTCAGGAAAACCCATCTGAGCCATAACATCCAATAAAAACTCCCAGTTAACATTGTCATACGCTTTATCAAAATCAATCTTGAACAAGAACACTTTCCTGTCACTTTTCTTCGCCCAAGCAATGACTTCATAAACAATCAGAGGACCATCCAGAATATGTCTACCCGAAAGAAAAGCCGACCGATGCTCAGAGACTAAAGTACCCATAACCATCTTCAATCGGTTAGCTAACACCTTCGACACCACTTTATTAATACTCCCAATAAGACTAATTGGTCTAAAATCCCCAAGCTTCGACGGCTCACACACTTTAGGAATCAACGTAATAAAAGACGATCCAATCCCTGGACCAAATCGCCGCACCCTATGAAAGTGCCCTAAAATGTCAACAAAATCATGCTCAAACAAGTCCCAAAAGTGCCTAATGAATTTGAAGTTAAACCCATCGGCAGCTATTTATTGCTTATTCCTAGACAATGCTAGTTATGTGAAGTATCAACTTTTTCTCAAAAAAAAAAAAAAAAAACAAAAAAACAAAAAAAAAACAAAAAAAAACAACGAAAAACTATAACAATAATATACTCAAATTATCTATACTACTATATAATGGGTTCTGCATGGGTAAAATTGTCATTCATATTCATTTAAATGGGTAAAAATGTAATTTCATTTAGTTATCAAGACAAATTTAATACAACTATTAAATCAACTTGTTTAACCTATTAAAAGTAATTAATAATGGTATTGAAACCATTGAAGTATTTAAAAAAATTAACATCATGGCATAGAAGATTTTAGAGAATTTATAATATAAGATAACATCAAGAAGCATTGTAATGAAATCACAAAATATTACATACAAGTCAATTTTGTACTTTCTTTAAAATTTATGCTACCACTTTACTATAAAAATCTATAATAATAATAACCTATATTTATGTGTATAGTATGAGTATATACAAGAAACCCTTCTTAGATGGTAAACTCTAGAAACCCAACATGTGGACCACAAGCTGCCACATCACATATATGTGCAATAATTATTTTATTAGACTCAAGGTTATTTTTGTCATTTGTGCACTCTTTTTAAATTTTTCCAAGACAATGTCTACTATGCTCACATTTCCCAATCTTCATTTACTTTTTTGATGTAGACATTTTGTCACTTTTTGTTTTTACTTTGCAAATTTCATTATATCAAATAAACTCACACTCATACTCAACATCATCTTCTTCATTTAAGTTTTCCTCCATTAAAAAAGTTAGGTTTGTTTTGAAGGTTCATTCCATGGATTTTAACAAATCTTTTTCTCTGCTGCAACTCCGGACGTTGTTTTTTCGAACATCTTCTTGACGAAGCATCCCATTGCTACTAGAGTGTTGTAAGAGAAAGGGTAGTAGGTGTTAATGGTTGTCGGTGCCCGAACTTGTCGGAGAAGATGACCGGAGCATACCGTTGCTACGACTTCTTGAAACCGAGCTAGTGAGTTCTTAATTTCCATGAGTTTTATATCTATTCTTCTTGTTTACTTTTCCCCTTTTAATTTTTTTTTGTTTCTGTGTTTTTAGATATAGAAATAATATAGAATGTTCTACCATATAAGTTTTGATTTATGAATATTGAAAGTTGACCCATGATTAAAAAAAAATATATATTACACTTGATTCTTCTATTATTCGTTTGTTTGTTTATGACTCCAAAAAGTTAATTTGTTTATTTAGTTTTTTAGATTTTTCTAACGGAGTTTTTTAGATTTAAAGTGAGATCTAACTAGTATATAGCCTTTAAAATTGTAGATTTAAGCACTAAATAGTTGTATAATAAATTAATCATTATTTGTGATGATCTTTGTTGATGTAAACTTTGTAAAGTTTTATCCCTTTTTCATCTTGACTTTGGTTCTAGGCATGTTGACTTAGGCAAACAACACATGTTACCCTCTTATGCAAAGGGTAACAAGTGTTACACATTTATCCCCAGTTAACACATGTTCACATTTGAGCCTCGACTAACATGTGTTACTCGTATTTAGTATGTTAGATGATGAGTTGGTCACACCGGTTAATATCTCATCTATTGTTTTGCAGTTGATAACGAAGACCCCCACTGGTTAACATATGTTAACATACAAAGTCGAAGGAAGCCGAGAAAATATGTAGAAAAACTTTTTAATAACGTTTTCTTTTTTGTACTCAATGTATAGAGTTACTATATTTATTTTGTTAAAGTGGTCAATAGTTTGTAATGATACTTTGTAATAACGTGAGTTAATAGTTTGTGTGCTTTATTTCTCAGTAAACTTATGAAGTGAAAACTATATGGGTAAGCAAGACAAAAAAGACTGACACAATAAACACAAGTTTAACATATGTTACCAAATAACACATGTTAACCTCTTATGCAACATTAAGACATGTTAACCTTCCATGCAGTTCATTTGAATGCCATGGGTAGGTTTTTGTGTGGTTCAATAGTTTGTAATGATACTTTGTAATAACGTGTGTTAATAGTTTGTATATTTTTTTCTCAATAAACTTATGAAATAAAAACTATAGTGGTAAGCAAGACAAAATAAAAAAGGGGCTGACATTAAATACAAGTTTAATAAATGTTACCAAATAACACATGTTAACCTCTCATGCAACATTAACACACGTTACCCCTTACATGCAATTCATATGAATGTCTTGGGTAGGTTTATCTATTTGTTCAATAGTTTGTATTGATACTTTGTAATAACACGTGTTACCAAATAACATCTGTTAACCTCTTATGACACGTCTTAATAATATGTGTTAATAGTTTGTATGTTATGTTTACTTATTTCTTTTGTAAACTTATGAAGTGAAAACATGAGTGGTAAGAAAGACAAAAAGGTTGACAAATGATACAGGTTTAACATATGTTACCACACCACTCATACTAACAAATGTTAGATCTTCTCATGGGTATATTGGGGCAACAGGTTTAACTTTATCAGATTAGATAACACATGTTAGCCCTTTATGACCAACTAACACATGTTACCCTCGTATGCAACATTAACACATTATTTGTACAAGCCCCATTATAATAATATTTTCTTAAACAAAAAGTAGGAGATATGGTGTGACATGACCCATTATAATAATATTTTTTAAAACAAAAAGTAGGAGAGATGAGAGAGATGGTGTGACATGACCCATTATAATAATATTTTCTTAACCAAAAAGTAGGAGGAAGGAGAGAGATGGTGATGTTGACTTTAAAAAAGTAGGAGAGAGGGTGTGACATGACCCTAAAGCAACTTTACTAAACTACCCTTATTTGTACTTGCCCCGTTATAATAATATTTTCTTAAACAAAAAGTCTCCACATTTAATCATATGGATGGCTAGGATAGGGTTTCCAAGGTTTACCATCTAACAATGGGTTTCCACATTATCCACACCCTATGTGTGTGTGTGTGTGTGTATATATATATATATATATATATGATTTGCCTATAAAACAAGTCTTAAAGCTAAATGTAGAACATATGCTTTACGCATCCACTCTCCCAACAGAGACACACATGTTTAAATTCTTTTAGATGCCATCATACAGTTATAGATCCAGATCAATGATTCCAAGCATTAATAATAGTGTTCTTAATTAATTCATGGGATCAATTAATCCATACGTTAGAAACCAATGGTTCTTGGAATACATTTGTATGTTCATTTTTCAAATGTTGGCCCCATAAACAAAAACTTCAAATGAAACCCTAATATGTTCTAATTTAAGTTTGTCGCTCATCTTTCATTCTACGATCGTCATGCCATTTGTGATTATGGATAACTATTTCTAATTAGATTTTGATTCGTGCGGTTATACAAGAGTCTTTGATTGAATGAATCAAGAGTGTTTGATTGATGTTGGTTTGTCATTGTAGTGCTGCAGTCCAATTTCATTGAAAGGCGCCATAATATTTTCCAAGTCCTTTTATTGTTTACATTCTTGTGCATTTTCAGCTCTGAAACTTATTATGAATTGTTACTTTTCCTTGATATTCCGAAGTTTAGGTCTACATGAGCACGATTCCAAGTTATTTTATTTAGGTCAACTACTAGAGCAAAATTAGATGCATATGTATTAGAGTCTACCCCTATTCAGTTTTCATGGTTTGGTCATCACTTTATGAAATGTTGTAAGTCGAACACATCCTGTAGTCAATGATTAGTCTAACGTCATTAGTAAAAAACTTACCATGTAACGATATTATTTTAGACATTATTGTTTTGTTTTTGCATTTGATATATGGAGCATACATAAAGTAATGCATGAGGTGATCATGCATGCAGTATGCATAGAAGGAAGCCAATTCTACATACTTTTGTTTCCTGAGCATTGTTAAATGCCCCTCACACCCCCTCATCATATGAATGCTTCTAAAACTTGCATCACCACCACCATTCCCATCCCATCCCATCCTATCTACTATGTGTTTGGGTTTGTAATTTTACAATTAATGGATGGGAGAACGACCTCCGTATAGTGATAAATCACATGCCAAGAAAGGCCCGTGGATGGTTGAAGAAGATGTAACTAAACATATCAATTACATACATGCGAATTATATATAGCCAAATATCGTGAAGCCCCACCACAACACACGGGTTCCTGCTAGTAGAGAATAATATACTCAGAAATACATATTTGTCCCCATCAACCAACCCTTTACCAACTAAAAATCATCAATATGTCAAAGCATGGTTTAACCACCTATCACCGCCACCATCAATATTATCTCAAGTCTTCTTAGAAGAAACACCGCATAAGGTACTCGGTCACACCTCCTTTTTTTTTGAACGGCCAACGAATCAATTTCCGAGCACTCTCAGGTACTGATACGCGGGGGAAAATCTTAGTCGTTTCGTGTTTAAGATTGTATTCTTATGCAATTTTATGGTTTTGGACACACTACTTTGATAAAGTTTGCGTTTTGCAGGTTTAACAAAGTTTAAGGTGTATTTCGGAGCTAAACGAAGCTTTGGATTGGAGCTAGGATGATTCAGGAAAGAAAACGAAGAAAACAAATGGAGAAACTGGAGAAGGCCCGTCGCTGACGGACGCTGTTAGTCAAAGTCAAAGAAATCAATGTTTTTAGGAGAATTAATGGGACTTTGACCAGAGACTTTGACCGAGACTTTGACCAAGACTTTGACCGAGACTTTGACCAAGACTTTGACCGAGACTTTGACCGAGACTTTGACCAAAGACTTTGACTAAACTAAATGGTCATTAAGAGGAGTTTGACAATGGAGACTATCTAATCAAGTCTTGAGAGTAATCTCTTATCATCCCTCATACTTCATCTCTTACACAACTAATCCATCCTATCATTCCTAATCAAGTCCTTTAATTCAAGAACACCAAAGCATCCTATGATTGAAGATTTTCAAGATTCAAGACCCGATTATTGAAGAATCAAGCTCCATAGCCATGAGTGGCTAATCTCTTTGTATCATGCTTAGGAAGTAAACAATTGAAGTTCTAGGGATTAACATTTGGGTATTTCTTTAAACTTTTGATTGTGTGATTGTGTGTTTGAATTAATTGTATTAGATTGCGATTAATCTTATGTTGAATACATTTTAGTTAACTGATCTTGTGCCAATTTCTAATGTCATGAACATGTTTTCTTGCTCTAATACAGACATAGGGTTGTATGTTCTAGGTAATGAAGTGTAGTTTAGTCCATCTCTAATGTTGATGAAACTTGACACCTAAGCCTATTGAACAATCACCCCGTTAACACCAATTGCACTACATTTGTTTGACTTATTTGTGAAAACCTTAGACTTCAGTTGTTGAAACCTAGGTGTGATCCTCTTAATTAAATTGTTTACAATCCACATTACTTTTCACTTTTATAATTTCAATTCAAGTTTTATTATAACAACCAAAATCCTTTCAAATCAACTCTTAAATGACAACTTGCACTTTTCATAGTTAATTAGCACCTTCATAAGCAACACCGTTTAATCAACTAAATAATATCCACTAACCACACGCTCCTTGGATTGATACCCTACTTATCTTATCTACTTAGGTTAATTAGGTTTTGTATGAACCGTGACGACCGGCTCATCAGGTACCCTTTTGGCGAATCAGGTACTCGAGAGTACCCGGGCCACCAATTGCCACCAATTCCCGGGAAAATCCGACCACTCACCCGCCCGAAGGCACGACAGTGAAATTATCGGTAAAACCGTTGGGATCAGGACTCGAACCCAAACCAATGGCCGGGTCATCCTCATTTCCCCTTCACCAATGTCCTTCAAATGTAGCTAGTGGGAATTGAACCCAAGCCTCCCATAAGAAACTTTAGGCCCTCAACCAACTGGGCTACAAGTGTTGAACTCGGTCACACCTCCTTATTCTAAAATCTACTTAAACATCGCTTGAGTTACTCAATCACACCACCTTATCTAAAACAAAACATCACATAAGAGACTTTCAATCCAGCATCGAAAATTTTAAAAACATTTCATTAGACAACTAATTTCAAACTTTCAATGTACGTATAACCTTGTTATAAGAAATTATCCTATCTTTTAATAAACAAACTTTTATGAAAAATGATTTGGATTTTTCGTAATTTCTTTTCCCTCTCTCTCAAGCAGCTTATGCTGTGTTCTTGCCTCATAAGCTGTGTTGTTGCCTCTCGATCGGCCTATGTGGACGGTCGATGAATTTATATATCAGAACAACCCCCGAATTTTTGCTAAGAAGTACCGATTATATAGGCATCTGTATAGAATTTCTTAGGTATATATGGTTTCGACCTCCCGTTTTTTTTTTTTTTTTGAAAAAAATAGGTATACTATATAAACCAAAACTAATGATATATCAAACGATACAAGGTTCCCAAATATCAGTTGTTTTACCAAGTTTATCGTTTTTCTTTGTTTTTTTTTTCTTTTGGGCCCATTTTAAGAGATAAAACTCAATTGTTTTATTTAGCCAAATTTTTTCTTCAGAAAAACCCAATTTAAAAGCTCACTCAAAAGCCTAAACCCAATAAAACTCTTAACCAAAACCCTCGTCACTCTTTGTACTACCCTGTATCTTTGAATCTCAGTCATCACCCACCTATGAGTTTATACTTTCATTTTCAAGTTTCAACCATATTTGTTTTTATTCAAAAATAAAAAAGAATCAAGCCATCATTGATCATTCTATCTAGGTACACAACCAATTTATTTTTCATACTTTCATAAAACACCTAATATAATATTTAGTTGCTGTCTTCTTGAGTGTTGACGTTCTGCTTTAGATAATTGGCGGTGGTGTTTTTTTTATTATTCAAACTTTTGTGTCAAGTTATCACGTTGTTTAATAATTGGGTTTGAAAATAATTATGACTTCATCCAGGTACCCACGTTTTGTCTCATTTTTAATGTTTTAGTGTCTTTGTTCAATTTTTTGTTAAACGATGCTTAGAACTTTGATATTATTGTATTTAATGTTTGACTCGACCCGAACATATAAGCCTAAACATAGCTATAGAAAAAAAATTAGGCCCCGTCCCGTGATTGGTGATTTCCGACCCCCCCTCCCATCCCGAAATAAATTCTCAAGCTTCGCCACTGCCTAAAGCTATCCACTATCATGACCAAAATGCTCAACCGGTTGCCACGTTTTATAAAAAGACAAAAATCATTTGCATTAAAAAAAATGCAAAATTTAATTGTATACCTCGACCGGATCGGTAGGACGACTGAAGGTTTCAATCGGTTGTTTAATATTATAATATTTTTTCTTTTCTTTTCTTTTCTTTTATTTTATAGTTTTATTTATTGTAATGGTTTTGTATTAGTTATTATTAATAATTGTTTTCTTAAATGTTATCTCATTGTATCCCAACATGCCATATGTCAATTTATAAGTGGTTTGGTGGATTTTTTTTGATAAATTTTATTATCCAAAAAATCTAACATTTTATTCTAGAAAAATGTAAAAAAAAAATGAAAAATTCAGAATTTTTTCTATATATATTTTGTTTAGTAAACTTTCACATCCAACTTTGATTTTGTATCTCTCTTTCATTTTCATATTTTTAAAACCATGGATCAATTTCCAAATTTGTATACGAATCTTGACGATTCTGAAAATTACCAGAATAATCAATACTTTGAAAACTCTTCATTTTTCCCACATCAAGAGGCCGTTAGAAAAGATTTTGAACGAGCATTTGGAGTTCTACAAGCTCGCTTTGCATTTCTCCGACACCCATGTCTTGTGTGGGACAAGGATATGATGGGTAAAATAATGATAGCATGTATAATCATTCATAATATGATCGTTGAGGATGAACGAGACACATACCTTCATTATTATGATCCATCCGAGTTTCTAGGTGACATGCCTACAAATCGCCAACGAACAAGCTCCAGTGAAGACGATGAACAAACTTTTCAATACTCTACTAAACGAATTGCAAGCCTGTCAAATTATATGACAAATAGGGAACAACTTCGTAATAGAAAAGCTCATATCGCTCTAAAAAACGACCTCATTGAGCATATATGGCAAAAGTTTTCTAGTGGTATTTACCTTTCAAAAAAAAATATTATGTGGTATTTAATTTTTTTCATTTTATTCATATATAAAATATTTATTTGTTCTTATATTAAATATAAATAATTAATTAGCCTCAAAATAAAAAATTTATATTTTTTAAATTTTTTAGATAATATACAATAATTATAAATTAACTTTTCTTGATAAAATATTGGTTAAGGTTGGGTTGTGAATGTGAATGAAAAAATGTATTAGGTTGGGTTGTGTAGGTGGAAGAGAAAGAAATTAGTTTTTTAATAAAAGGTTGGGTTGGGTTGGGTTGGGTTGGGTTGGGTTGGGTTGGGTTGGGATAGTGGATAGTCTAAGATTGCTTTCATCTACATCTACATTTACATTTACATTTACACTATATAATAAAAGAAAACACATGAGGGACACATGACACTCCATCATGAATTCTCTTATTTTATTATTTAATACATTAAACTCAAATTTAATTATAATAATTGATTTGCAAAACCATGATATAAGTTTATTAAATTAAATTTTAGTATTACATTAAAATCATAGTTGTAACTGAAATCATTAATAAAGGAAAACACATGATTCTTTTTTATATAACATATTTGTATTTATGTATTATTAACTTTGAATTTAAATCAAGTACCTTAAATTAACCCATTTTAAAAAAATTAATCTGTTATTCTAAGTTTAAAATTAATTTTGTTACAATATTTGACAAATGATTATTAAGTTTTATTATTTTGGTCATTGTTTTAGATGTTAAACTATGTTCAGCAAATACATATTAATTTTAAATGCTTAAAATAGTTCAAAAGTCAAATAAACAAATTAATAATAACACAATGCAATTAGTCAAGCTTTTTTGTGAGACTTTTATATTGTTCAAAACAAATAAATAAAATAAATCAATCAACATTAATCGATTTTATCTATAGTAATAAAAGACAGCACATGGAGTAGGGATGAGCTTGGGACGGTATCGGTACCGAACCGATACCGATCCCGACAATACCGATACTGAAAAGTCCAAAAAACCAATACCGATACCGAACACATACGGTACGGTACGGTATCGGTACGGTACGGGTATGGTATCGATATTTTACCTTAAAATACCGATACCATACCGATCCCGTACCGATACCGATAATACCAAAACCGAAAATCCATAAATATGGGTACCGATACCGATCCAGAAACCCCTCGGTTCGATATCGGTTCGGTACGGTATCGGGATCGGGACGGGATCGGTATTCGGCCTTGTATGCTCATCCCTAACATGGAGTACATAGAACTCCATTATAAAGTCTCCCATTTTATTATTTCAAACAATACATTTATTTTAAATTGTTTCTTTATTTAATAATTATTACTTATTCAGTTTTTATTTGTTACAACTATAATTATTAATATAATTACTGGAATTCAGTTTAATATATATATTCCATGTTTTTGTAAATCAATTAATATAATTATATTTTAATACAAAATTAGAAATAAATTAATAGACATAATTTGATAATGTTTATGAACTAACAAAAGTAATCTTTATTAAAAGTTATTTATTTTTTTAAGATAATGTATTTATATGTTATTTAATTTATATCGTGTACCTTAAAAAACGTGTTTTTAATATGTGGTCTTTCACTCTAAGTTTAAAACTATATTTCTTACAATATTCTAAACAAATAAAATAAAACAAATCAATCCACATTAATTAAATATTTGATTCAATACAAAACTAAATATGTTTGGCTATTTTCGTATTATAATAGCTTGATATATAAAATACATTTCATATATGAAAAATAGTTAATTGAAATCTTCATTGACTTTGTTTTTTCAAGCTACTTCAATATAGAAATGCAATATCTAAATAGTCTTTGCATTACTAATCCGTTTCAATCTTTATTTTCAGGCTATTAATTTACACAATCTTTTTTTATAATACAATCAAATTGAACCAGTAAATGTCATTATGTTTAAGGACCTTGATGTTAGAAAAAAAAATGATTATATACTCAAGGTTAGAAATACTTTGGCTTTGAGGAAACTTGATGTCAAATTTCAAAATGAACAATACTTAATTAGGATGGTTTAACAGATGAGGAGATACTTTTAAATTAATTTCATTTTTTTATATCTTAGCCTAAACAGATTTACCTTTATTACTTTTTTATTTTTGTTTTGTTTTGTTGTACCTGCAGTCTACAAGGTAATAGCTATGTATGGAAGATATATTTTGGAATGTTTGAAAAAAGTTTTATGTGAATAAAAATGTTTTTTTTACAAGAAATCATTTAGGGGCTGATGAATATTTAATATTTTTCGGTTGTACAGGAAACTTTTTTTTTATTTTCAATAACATATGTAATCTAATTTTTCTTAATTATATTTTAAATTTATATATAATATATATAATTTAAATTGTTCAACCCGTGTATCACACGGGTACATAACCCAGTCCAAGTATATTTAATTGTGAAGTTCTCTCACCCATAAATCCATAATTCATATAGGCAAAACGTATTTAACGTCGGATATTCTAACTCATATATTTTACCAAATGAATACTTACTTAGTCCCTATGAATTAGTGACCTATAATTAAAAAATAATAGTTAGACACCCCTTGATATTTTGCCAATCATAGCCTCACTCCACTTGCAAGCTTAATCAATTATCTTTTTACCATTGAAATATGTTAAACATATCTCTACTACATTATAAAGAGTGAGCAATGGGCAAATATGTTCAACTTGGTAAAGTTAAGATGGGATATGAAAAACCATGTGCTTTAACCCTCAAATGTCATATAAATTTTCCCCAAATTACCCTTCAATGCATTAAGATACTTGTACTATGTAGTAGAGATAAATAAAGGTTTATTTTATAGATAATTAAGTTTCTATATTTTCTCTCAAAGTCCTTTCAAATTCTTATATATAATATCATGTGATGTGGTATGACCACAAGCTTCAAATAATTATATTCAACAAATATTAATGTTACATTTTCTTTCTTTCTTTAAAATTGCATATGTTTATATAATTATACAATGTCGTTCAACATGAGAATTGCTGAAACAAATTACATTATCTTTATCTTTATACTTGCTCCATCTTTATCTTTATATTTTTCTAGGTCATGCATCTCTACTATGGTGAACCATCAGGCGTTTTGTTCTGCTCATAATCATCACCACAAGTCAATACTACATTATAAAGGAGGAGGCATGAGCAAATATGTCCAAATTGTCCAAAGTTAAAATGGCATACCAAGAGTTTCTTTGAAAATTTCTAAATTTTACCACTTTTCTTTCCTAAATGCCCCTAGAAGATAATTAACTTTTATATGAAAATGAAACTCACCCAAACTAAATAAACACATGGGATAACAATATTTTTGAACAAATTTCATATAATGGCGATGAAATATAATAATTTATGTTACCACAATAAATAATCTTGTCTTAGCTAAACTTGTATGAATTTCAAAACTTTGCCATAATAATATTTATATTATAAACCCTTTTCATATATATGCGTCTACCCAGCGGCAAAGTGGACGGGATGGTTCGGCTCACTGGTTACATTGGGCAATTTTTTAGCTGCTTGGTCAAGTTGGGCAATTCTATTACAAACTTACAAATAACAACTTTTGATTTCTAAATGGACAATGACCTTCATATGATAGTGTATACAATATCATATTATCACTACATGCTTTTGTCATGTAAATGAACTTTATCATTTAGCAAGGTGTCTTCAATGGCACGATTATGTGGATATGCAATAACCAGACAACTTACACAAGAGTGATGTTTATGTTCATATTGGTTGTTATAGTAATATACCTTTAGTTTATTAAGATTTGTTCAATAATGAGTACATGGTTTTTGTGGTGAACTGCAATCAGTTGTAAGTGGCGGTGCACATTTCTTTTCTTTTCTTTCTACGAATACTTGCTAAAACATAGTGTGCACATTTCTATTCTTTTTGCTTAACTTGCGGCAAAAAACCTAAGTATCATAATGTTATATTGCAACCCATTTGTCGATGCCGCTGCAACGCGCGGGTAAACCCACTAATTCTCAATAATGACCATAAAAGTGTAATACAGTAAAGTTGTGCCTTTCAAATCTTTTACTACATGGATCTATAACAACCATACTATTGAATTTTTTTCATATTCACCAAATTCGCTTCTTGAACCATATTTTCAACACCAATCGATTTGTAATAATCTTTTTCTGCGTTTAATACCCGGTCTTGAAACATTATCCACTCGCTTTTGCACCTCTCCCTCACCTGTCACGAAAAAAAATATTTGACAACCAAAACTCAACATTTGCTTAAAACGACCGTTGCATGTAATAAAAAGAGATCGATTCCATACCCCCTTCCATCGAGTTTTCCCATCATCTTCTTTCCCCTATCAAACAAAACAATAAAAATTATTAAAGCACGATGGTTCCCAACTCGAAACAAAAGTCTTAGAAGGACAATTCAGGATCTTTTGCTCATTACTTGGTTCCCGAGTGAAGGCACGCCTTGATGAACAATCCATTGTGCATCCACGACGCCAATTCTTTCGTATGCAGGCTATTAAGAAAGAGAAAGCATTGTCTTATTAACACTTTGGACATAAAGTGCTTAATGTAATAGTAAACAACAACATAAACATGCATTACCTCGACACATTTTTGTAGCGCAAAGTCAAGACCCCATCCATGAACCAAATCATTCTGCATTTACAACTAACTAAAGTATTATATTACAGGAATAACATGGTGTTTTTAAATAATTTAATCATGGTATATGGCTATATGCAATACCTGGATTAAGTACCATACGCAACGCCAAGCCTCTCTAGAAAACACAGGAGCCATAATCTCCACAAATCTGTTCCCATAACAGCACTTGGTAAAGTCAACACTATTATGTAACACTTATATTTTTAGCAAGTTGACATGATGAAGTTAGTTATTTTCGATTGACATTTAATTCATATCGCGCAAGTCAAATACTTAAAACTAAAACATAGCCGACAGCCATGCTCAGATGAGTAGGTTGGATAACGGATCAAAATGGGTCAAAATTTAGTAAGGGTTAACATGACACGGGTCAGTTTGTATTGATCCAAAAGTTTTTTTGCCCATTGCTAAGGAATTTTATAAACAAGTAATATGTTAAGTTTGTGTTGACCCATAACCTTTTTTTCCTATTGTTGACTTCTAACCCATTTGATGCGATTTACAATTAGCTAAACTTTTTAGCTTTAGCCACTCGACCTTTGACTACATGGAAACAAAATATATAACCCGAATTGACCCATTTATCGGTAAGTTGTCCCCTACATTCTCAAATTTCATACCGGACTGTTTGACCTCAAAAGTCAAACTTTACGTAAAAAGATCTATATGAAATAAAATGTGTCCGTACGCTGCGCAAGGAGGCAGATGTGGGTAAGTGCACCAACCCGGTTTCTCCTTTATTTTTCTGCCAAACCAAAACAAGTGAAACAACGAAGATAAAGATGTCACTTCATTGTTAACAACTCAAAAGAAGGTCAAAGTGATGACTTACTTGTGAACTTCAAGATTTTCTTGTCTTATGGTCATATGCCATGTGAAATCCTTACTATATGGATCCAATCCGGGTTGTGATATCTCCAATTTGTGCTTCTTCACGAGTTTAATGTATCTGAAAACGTAAAAATCCAAAGATCATGTCAAAGTCAAAGTCAAACAACGACTAACTAAAAAGTTTTCGTAGACACTCACTCTTCAGCATCAAAATTCTCAACTCCTAGATCTTCATCCCATATAAATATGAAGTCGTACGGTGCAACAATATCCGGATGCAGGAATCTTTTAGCATACCACCTATGAAATCAACTTATAGTAAAAAATACCACCAAAACATTAACCAATAAAATGTCTAAACTGTTTTAGTTTCTTTACCATTTAGTTTGTTTTGGAACACTTATGTGAATGGCTCTTTTTGACCACTCAAATTCATTCCATTCGTTTGTTCGGCCATCATAATGGAACAGAAGGATAGTAAAGTTGTCTGAAAACTGTAGAACCACACCATTAGAGACAGCGATAGAAGTGATAGAGGACGGGATATAGGTAAAAATATTGACCTTTTTTACTGCTTGATCAATGTTATCTTTCTGATTATAACCAACAGTGAATGTTACAAGATACTTGGGTTTGAATGTTAGGTCCTGCAAATCAAAAGATGATTAAATGTTTGAAACTTTAACCTCACCAAGTCTCTAAGAAAGTCAAACCAAAATAGCAAGTTTGACCAAAGATTTGCTAACCTCACTAGGTCTACCATATAATCTTCTAGGATAATAATCTGATTCAGAAGCAATTATAGCTGGAGGTAATCTTTCGGCACCTCGAGGGTTAGTTGAGACGAAAATCTGTATATGACAAATTATCTGTAAGTCTTCATATGATCATATTTTGAGTTATTATCCATAGACGGAAAACTTAAACAAGAGAATTAGAGTTTAACCAAGTTAAAGAACCCTATAAACAACATTAGATTGCCAAACAATATTACCTTTGATGGATCATCAACTTTTTGACCTTTGGTTGAGATGTTGTTGTCTTTTGAGACAGAAATCACATTTAGGATTTTTTGTGTGGAACGCTCCGACGTTTTGTCACCAATGTATGTATCAATCGAAGGTACATATTTGAGCTATCAAATTAGAACTATAAAATAAGTATCATTAACATAATGCACCAATTCAAATATGTTACAAACCTTTCAATTCAATATTAGTCTCATGTATGCAAAGTATATTTAGAAGCCAAATATACTTTGACTCTCGTAAGTCAAACATGGACTTTTTTTTGTCTACACAAAGTAACTAGTTCTTGACAATTTGAATTAAAATACAACTATTTTGAGTTTTTGACTCTCGAACCAGACGTTTTTCAGGATATATGCGGAAAAAAATACATACCTTTGGTGATGAAATATCCAGAAACGATACCCCAACGAAGAAACCAAACACAACGCCGAGTATGATCATTCCAGCATCCCTCATACATTCATTTGGTTTTCTAAAACAGTCATCATGAACAATGTATCACATAATGATTTCATAAAAAAACATTAAATTTAAGGAAAAAGAAAAAAAAGAAAAAAGAAACAAACCTACGACAAGAGCTTCCCCTTCTTTTATATTCTTCGATTTTCATAGTGACAAGACAAATTAAACGATGAAAGTAACTTGCATTCTACGGTGCAACCAAGCAACCACTCAAGAAATGACAAAAAGACAACTTAGATCCGCAAACAGAATCTGAAAATGCGGTTAATATTATTAAAAAATGGAGTGATCAATGTTTTGAAAGTTATAAATATTTTCAATGCAAACAATATATATCAGCAACAAAAGGACAAAGTGACAAACAATGGTACTTTGTGGATCAGATTATAGTTTGGACATAAGTTTTTCGTTTCGCTGCAATTAGCACATAAAAGCACCATTTGCCAACTGATCTTGCACAAATGCAGGGTCGGCTCAATGTTTTCGGAGGCCCAAAGCGAACGAAAATGTTGGGTCCCTTTTCAGAAAGACACAAACTCTTTGATATAAACCCTCTACCTTTCCTAAACTTAAGACCGCCAATAATAAACTAAAAACTTTATAGTTGACTAAGTTATAAAAAGTTTTAAAAGTTATATCTCGTGTGTATAAAATTTATTTTTCATGGTTAAATTGATGCATGAACTAATTTTTTTTAAGAAAAAAAAAATTACCTGCTATGTAATTTGTTTTTCTAAACAAGGCCCCATTTTTACGGAGACCCCAAGCCCTAGCTTGGGTTAGTAACACTGTGAGCCGACCCTGCACAAATGCAATGACTTAATTTGTTTCTTTCCTCTTTTTCTAAACCAATTTCTCTTTACAGTAGACAATAGAAAGATTGAGCATCAAACATCATTGTACCCAAAATTTAAAAAAAAAAAAAAAAAAGAATGCCACATTCAGTTTGTGTATCAAGATTAAAATGTCCCAAAAAACTAGAATTAAAAACCTCAGAAAAAAAAAGACAAAAAAAAAAGCATGATTTAATTAAATCAATGAAGCAAAAGTACAAAAAAGATTCTGAAACTTTAACAACAAACTTAATTTGACTACATTCAACTCATAGTATTAGTTCCCATAAACATAGTAAAAACATTAACTTACTGATATAGCAAAAAACACACACAAATGTAATTAACTTTGAACAAAAGATTACCTGAAAATGGTTTTAGGACAAACCCACAACTGTTTGAAGGAAAAGAATGTTGCATGAGAAATGTGTTGTGTGAAGAGAGTTGATCTTCAGCAAAAATAATGTGGGTCGTTTCAACGATAATTTCGTTTACTGTGTGTTATGAATGATTTCTATGTGCTCATAATATTAGAGACAATTTGGTTTGAAATGTTGAATTGTTAATTAAGGTAAATTATTAATAATTGAGCACGTAGAATCTCATTAATTATATATCTTATTTTACCTGATTTGGACGATTTCAAACCAATAATTAATCAAAATCAATTTGTATTAATTTTATGATATTTTTACATGGCACCCTAATTAATTTTCATTGTTGCCAATAATCTCCAGCCCAGCTGGTTTGAGGTGGGAAGGTTTACCTCCTTGAAGGGTTCCTGCCCGGTTTGATCTCAGGTTCGAATCTCACGCTCCACCGAAAAAATAACCGCTTGGGTATGAAAGGAAAAACCCGTATGGTGCTATAGGATTCGATCCTGGGCAGTGATCGCTTTGCAACACAAGATTTACCGCTGAAACACTACTCTAAAAAAAATTAATATTCATTGTTCCGATTTACTTTCCTACTTTACCTATAAAAAGAAAACATCATAAAATAGTGAAGTCTTTTATTTATTTTTATTTTTTTTTTAAAAAACAACTTTCATTAAAACCGGAACCGGCTAACTATCTCCAAGGTGGAGACAAAGCCGACCCAAAACCAAATATTATACAAAGTCAAACTTACACCATTTTTCCTACTCAACTATACTAGAAGAAAATTTGATTTTATACCACAAATAACCTATCGCTTTGATCTCTGAAGCAACTTCGACCACCTTGTTGTTGTTATTCGAAAATTTCTTTTCGTTTCTTGCCTTCCAAATACACCGTGTCGTAATCGCAACAATCTCCTGGAATAGGTTAAATAGTAACACACTAACACTATATGTTTTTTTAAACATTTAATAAAACTATTTTAGAGAGAGCTATGCACATAAATTTTTTTACGTGGATGTCATTGACTCTTTTCATGCATGAAATTTTAATTAGCCTTAAATACTAGTGCATAATATGCACTAGTAAAACCAGGGGCGGACCTAGTGTATAATTAGGTGTCGCGTCCGTTGCTGCTCAACTTCGCGCGCATAGTGGAAACTTTGGTTTTTTATAAAATTTGAAAAAC
This sequence comes from Ambrosia x helenae, assembly GCA_030844895.1. Classification (NCBI taxonomy): domain Eukaryota; kingdom Viridiplantae; phylum Streptophyta; class Magnoliopsida; order Asterales; family Asteraceae; genus Ambrosia; species Ambrosia x helenae. The sequence goes on from JAUTDX010000027.1 coordinate 54,447, forward strand.
GTTGCTACTAAAATGAAAAAAAAAATGAAAAACATTACTACTGAAATTCATTTCTAGATCAGCCACTGAGTAAAACACACGTATTATATTAAAGTTTTATCAAAATAATAAGTACTCCTTAAATAGCTTAAATTGCAAGTGTTAAGAATATTGATTTAGATAACTTTTTTTTATCATGTCAATCAATATCATCTTATATGATAAATTTTTTTTTTTAACTACATCAACATTCTTAACACTTTGAAATTTAACCTATTTAAGGAATACAAAACTTTAATAAAATAATTTTGTTTTCAACAAGTCAAATAATTTTAAACAAGTATTAGACTATCTGTTGTCGCTCAAGATGAGCAGAAGCTTTATCCTATTAAAATAGGACAACTGGGCGCTGCCATGGCATTGTCTAAAGTGTCAATCCTGCTCACTTGATCATGTTATGGCTCAAGGTGAGCGATGACTTTATCTGGGTTTTTTTTTGTAATTTTTTTATAAAACATTTGTAAAATTTTATAGATCCAAACACAATCACACACAACAATATTGAGCCAACATAAACTCACAACAATGAACAACAGATTTAGGCGACAAAACGGTGACAAAAACTTATTTAACCCAAACCAAGAAAACTCCCCCCCAAACCCCGAATCTCACCAAATCAGTGAGATTCTAAAATATAAGTTCAACTGATTGATTAGATCAGTTGAACAATGAAAGTACAAGATAATATCAAGGTACTTACAAACCATACAACGAAGACAAAAACCAAACAGATTATCTACAAGGATTACACCAGAGAGTAATCCTTAGTCAACACAAGACAAGCCTCTAACAACAGACCAATACACAAAGATCAGGAGGCTGATGAACAAACCCTAGAAACGATTACAAAGAAGATGAGAGAGATGATATGTGTGATAATAATAAAACAACAGTAATAACAATCTATTTATAGTCCATCTCGAAAGTTCCACCAGGTGTATCGAAACTAATCCACAGCCATTGATCAAGACTTCATCCAACGGCTACAAACAACTCCTGAAATAATATCTCAACAAACTTGCACATGGGCCAGACTTGGGCTTATATCACAAGCCCACAACTTAGCCCAGCAACGAATAAGTAGCCTATCTAGAAATAACTTATAGACCCAATATCCAAAGTGTCCAAACAACATATTATCGTGCCATATACCAAACATATGAATTATACCTTATAATTTCAACATGCCCTCTTAATTCATATGTTTGAATAGATCTAACATTCTTAAGTCTTTGCAAAATTTTCTATGCTGCTGAACACCAAGTCCTTTGGTCAATCCATTAGCAATTTGATTTTCAGACTCAATTTTTAAAGTTTCAATTAAGCCATTAGCAATTTTTTCTCTTAAGAAATGTATATCTAACTCAAAATGTTTTACCCTTTTATGAAAGACAAGGTTAGCAGCTATGGAAATATATGAACTCCTTAAATAACTTAAATTGCAAGGGTTAAGAATGTTGATTTAGATAACTTTTTTTATGATATGAATCAATATAATCTTATGTGATAAAAAAAAGTTATTTGCATCAATATTCTTAACACTTGAAATGGCGGCGATAGTGGGGGGTGGTGGCGACGATGGTGGATGGCAGTGGTAGTGGGTGGTGGTTAGTGGCGGTGATGGTGATGTGTGGCGACGACGTTGAAGGGTGACGACGGTAGTGGTGGGTAAAGGCAACGGTGGTGTGTGACGGTGGCGGAGGCGTCGCCGGTGGTGGGTGGCAATAGTGGTGGGCAGCGGCGGTTGTGTGTGGAGGCGGTGGGAGGTGTTGGATGGCGATGAAGGTGGCAGTGGATGGCGGCGGTGATGGTGGGTGAAGGTAGTGGATGGTGGTGGTTGGTGGTTGTAACACCCCAACCGATGGCGGAAACATCAAGGTGTCACGTATGAATGATTGTTTCAGTAGCACATGGTATATATTGAAATTTTAAATACTTTATTCATAGCATAAATATCCAAATGAAACATTTTCTAAAAATCCAAAACTTCTAGTACATAACATGAAATAAAGCAAACAACTTCAAATAACTTCATAATAATTCTTCAAGCATACTCTAAACCTCAGCTTCATTGTTACCTAAAACATGTTGATTTTAAAAATATTTTTGGGTCAACAAAAGTTGGTGAGATTTACATAGGTTTGAATATTGAATAAAAACTTGTACAATTCAAGTGTCATAGCAAGTCTAGTCCATATGTGAAAACAAAACTATTAGGTAAATCGAGTGCATAATCAAACATTGTGACTAGAATATTGTGGTCCATCCCATACGCATATGGTTCACTCGATTTTGTTATAATCACCCACGCTACCTATGTAGGAGGTACACGTATCCGTGTGGGGTTGTCAGTCCAATAGATCTATCATTGTATATCGTCGGCTGATCAATGTTAATGATTATGCTAGAATAATTGTGCTTACCCTAATAATGTTTAAGACATAATGCAACATAAAATAACACATAGACACTTATGATTGAATTGTAAATTGATGTTGTAACATGTTTCACTACAAAATAGTGAAAAGGAAAAATGGGTTATGTAAACTCACCTTAGTGCTATAATTGAGTTCCTTGATATAGTATATTTGTGGCTCTTGTGTCCAAATATCACCCTATTTATAAGGCAATAATTGAGTAAAGGGGAAATCTTAAAAGTCTAAGTTTTCTAGTCTACAAGTAGTTCTAGGGTTCCTAATTTGGGGATTGATTATTGATTAATCGTTAATTAGATAAATAGTTAATAAATAAAGGAAAATTTGGAAAGTAATTAAATAAAAGGATATTTGTAGATTTTTTATTAAGGATGGTCATATTATAAGGTCTTAACTATGAAAATAATTTTTATAAAATTATTTTCTCAAAAATTGAATATTTAGTATATTTATTTATATTTGTCAAAATATAGTTTTAATATCTAAAAATATTAAAATTAATGAAATTTCAAATTAAAATTTATATTTCTGTTCTAAATGCATAAAAATAATTTATGTAAAATTTGGGTATAAAAATAGTGAAAAATGAATTTATTATGATTTATTTATGATTAAAATAACAAAAATTAATTAAAAATACTAAATAAACGGTTTTTTTGGAATAAAATTTATTTCTGAAATACTTATTGATCTACAAGTTTTAAATAATTTTTGTGAGATTTTATAAAGTCGTTTAGATATTTTTATAGAATTTTAAAATTATAATTGAATAAACTTGTAATATTTATAATATATATTAAATAAATTATTTTTGAAAAACTAAAAATTGTATAGTAAACTTTGTCATTAGATTAACATAAAATAATTTTCATAGAATTTTTAAGGCACTTTTAGTATTTAAAATCTATTTTTAAAATAATATAGAATGTATAAGTATAAAAAGAAAATGCAAAAAAATAAAAATGGTTGTTGTTGCCGGGACTCGAACCCGAGTCCTTGGCCGAGTCAGAGTCTTAAATCACAAGCCCAAACCAGTTGTTCTGGACCCTGAGAACGATTATAGCTAGTTCCATATAATTATATATGCTTATTGCTTTGTTTGATAATCTGTTTTTAAAATAAAAAGGGTGGAGTCGTGGTTCGAACCCAGGCCCAAAGCCGGTTCGTGTTTTTAAAACCAATGTGCATTACCAACTGATCTGTGGATCAGTTGGTTAATGTTTTTGTTTCTTAACGAATTTAAAGGTTGACTGCAGAACGTATTATCCCCAATTCGATACCTAGTACCCTAGCTTACTAATTATACAAATTAACAACCAATAGCCCTGTAATATTGGGGCTATTGCTTGTATACAGCCGACTAACAAAACCCACAAAGGAATTTGGACTTACAATGCGATTTGGTGTACGGACGAACGGTCAACGAGAAGAGTCAAACGAAGAAAAATCGTAGATTTAGGAGAAGTTTAAGAATAAATTGGGTATGGGGAAAGTTTTATCGGTGCTTAGAGCCTGTAATGGCGTGGTCAATTTATACAAATCGTTCATTCTTGTAAGTTTGGTAATTTTGACCCATCTTAACTCCTATACGCGTATAATACATAAATTTGGAAGGTTTTGAATGTTAATTGGCGTGAGAATTAAGCAGAGAGGGTCGGTCTAATCATACTATAATTGAATCGAAATCAAACGCGGATTGATTGTTGATTTTTGGAAGGTTTGATTTGTCGTTGACTTCCATTAGTCAACTGACGAGTTTAGTAAAGTGTTATACTTGTTTCGCTTGGTTCCAGATCACAAAATGGGTTGTAGCCCAGCTCGTTTATACGAGTGTGTATTACAGGCCGGCCATGGACGCGGGTTCGAGTCCCGGTCCATGCCTTTTATTTTTTATCAAGTATCTCACAATAATAAGGTAAACATGTGTTTATAGTATGGTTATATAAGTCCACAAGTGTCACCAAATATTTTTAGAACGTACTAGAATGATAAAAATGCGATGTTTTATTGATGGGATAATCGAACATACATAGTTAAGAAAAAAAATACGAAATGTTACAGTGGTGGTGGCGGCTGTGGTGGGTGGTGACGATGGTGGTGGGTTGTTGTGGTGGGTTATGTTGTTGTTACTGAAGGGTGAAAGAGAGAAAAAAAAATGAAAAAAAAAACATGGAGGTGGATGAAATGGTTTTGAGAGAATGAAATGTCTTATGGAATGTGTGATTTCATTCCATTGACAAGCCAAACACACTATTTTTCATTACCTCATCATGGTCCATTCCATTATGCCTTCCATTTTCTCATATTAAACGCTACCTAAGTATGATTATTAATTTTTTTTTTGTTTATGGAGTTTTATTATTTATTTATTTTTATTATTTTGCAAAGAATGCATTCAATATTGATTGTTTAGTTAGAATAAGAAAATGATGAACCACTATATTTGTAGATCCATACCCTTAACATATACATTAGACTATAAGGAGCGGAGGGGGAAAAGAGGGGGATGAAGCAGCAAGGGCACTTGTGAGGTCCATGTGTAAAGGGTGAAAATTGTGAGGAAAAGACGGGGATTATTATTATTATTAATTGTGTGTTAGATTTAAAAAAAAAAACAGCAAATCAGAAAATGCCACGTGGCCCAAACTATCCACCCACGCCCGCCAGTTTCTCCCCGCCCTTGGGGCTCCCCCCCCCCCCCTTCCACGCCACCATGGGGTGGTGTTTGGGGCTTGAAGCCCTTCTACACGCCATCTTCAACCCCCCCCCCCCCCCTACACTCTAGAGAGTTGGTTCTTGTGTTTATGATTCTTGGACTAGACATTTACTACCAAACTAAATTATTGCTTCAAAAACGTGTGGTCAAACAAACCAAAGCCACAAAATTTATACCTTCAAAATCCAAAGGTTGGCAGCCTAAAAGGCTAAACTTACAATCATGTTATACCTTCCAAACGGCTAAATAATCCTTTCACAAACCGACCACAAATCCATGCACCTAAAAAATTCAACGTTCAATGGTCTTTCACCAAGTATCCAATATTATTATTATTATTATTATTATTTTTTTAATATGAATAATATTTTCATATATAGTAAACAAGTTACATTTAGATGGTGGGTAAGCGGGCAACAAGCTGCGCCGCTATCCCCTTTTGAATCGCAAAGCCTATCCTGCTAAACACAAACCCTTGGTTCTTAGGGCTCTGCGAGTCACCGTGGACCACCTTCTGCACTCGTTTCAGAAACCGTACTGCCTCAGGGGCCAGGGATCCAAATGTGTCAAAAGCAAACGGTGGGAACACATGTTGATTCTCTAAACAGGCTGCTTCGTGCTTAGCGACCTTCTTAGCTTCTGCCTTCAAAACTGCCTGCCCCGTACAAAGCCGTTGTCTCGCAAACCTACCAAGGGGGACACCCCTGTCAAGTCAACACAAGCATGTTTGCCCCCAACCCATCCAAACACAAGAACATCTGCAGGACGCAAGGTAGATCTCCTCAGTCAGAAAATTATTATTATTATTATTATTATTATTATTAATTGTGTGTTAGATTTAAAAAAAACAGCAAACCAGAAAATGCCACGTGGCCCAAACTATCCACCCACGCCCGCCAGTTTCTCCCCCCTTCCACGTCACCATGGGGTGGTGTTTGGGGCTTGAAGCCCTTCTAATCAAAAGTGGGCATATGTTGATTACTCAAAGAAAAAAATATGTTACTTTCTAATAAAAGCTTCTAAAAATGGCTAGAGGAATCCATTGCCAAACCCATAAAAGAAAGACGAGTGCCATCTCAATTATTAAACTTCAAAACTACATATATTTGAGAATCGGATTCCATGTTGTGCACCTTCACATACTCCACAAACTCGTATAAATGTGTTCGGACTTCAACATAATTTCATCGAACCCCGCCATCAACCAACAATTTACAACCAAAAGCCTATTATATGTCAACAAGTTCAACCGTACATAGACAACACCATTATCGTGCTACCTTAAAGAAGAAACTCAAAGATATGACACACAAGTTACTTGACACGCCACGTAATCCTCGCATTGGCAATGGCTTTCAGAGCCTTCCAAGCCTCCCACCAGAAATTGTTAGAATCATGAAGTACAATGAGCGCAAGCACATCTCTAGGTTCTCTCAAATCGAAGATGATATAGATGAGAACTTTAATGCAGAAGCTACGGATTTTATTGACTTGATGCATAAAAAGTTTGAACTTAGCAAAGGCTAACAATATCTATGTGTCTTTGTGTTTTATCATTTGTATGTTGAACACCTTAGCTACTAAACTAAATAATTTCAGTTTATTTTATAATCGTGTATATGCTAGATTATTACCTTATTCATTGGTAATAGTGAATACTCTATTTTAGATAAGATGTATTTACCCTTGAACAAAAAATATTTATTTATGTTATGAACGAGTTGACGTTTATTGGAGATAATTTCTCCTCCAATGTCTATGTAGTCAAGTCAAAAGTCTCATAGTTAAAGACATAAATCAAGAAGAAGTCAAAGTCAAAGGCATATATCAAGCATTGCTTGATTTATGCCATTATTATTATTATTTCTTTTATGTTTAAGAGTTAATTTAGTTTTCTTATAAATAGCTTCTAGGAATTAGTAGCAAGTTGTACCAAACATTAATAAGAAAACATATATCTTTCATATTCTTTCTACAATTCTTCTATCAAAACTACCTAGCCGTTTTGAGAGTCCGTGGCTAGAAACCGAGCAGCCCTCCGGCTGCAGGGCTCAAACAAATAAATAAACCCAAATAGAAAATCGTTTCGGTTTGAATTTCTATATGGTATCAGAGCGGTGTTCCTGATCCTTGGAACAATCTGCTCAAAAAAAAAACAAGAAGAAAAAGTCGGGTTCTTTGAGCCCGCAAGAAAAAGAAAAGTCGGGTTTGTTGAAGCCCGCGAGAAGACAAGTTGGGCTCGTTGAGCTCGCAAGAAGAAAAGGTCGGGTTCTTTTGAGCTCGCAAGAAGAAAAAGTCGGGTTTCTTTGAGCCCGCGAGAAGAAAAGTCGGGTTCTTTGAACTCGCGAGAAGAAAAGTCGAGTTCTTTGAACTCGCGAGAACAAAAGTCGGGTTCTTTGAACTCGCAAAAGACAAGTCGGGTTCTTTGAACCCGCGAAAAAAAAAGTCGGGTTCAAATTTTTTGAACTCGCAAGAAGAAAAGTCGGGTTCAAATTGAACCCGCAAGAAAAAAAGTCGGGTTCAAATTTTTTGGTTGGTGCTGCTGTACTAGGGCACCCTAACCTTATATCACAATGGATGGTGCTTATCATGCGCGTGCATCTGGCCAGCCGGCGGCATTAGTTCCTCCTATATGGTACATCGTCATTTTGCTGAAGTTATGTTTACATATTTGACTATAATTTATTTAGTTCATTGTACTTCATATTGAAGGAAGTTTATAAGTGATGGCACTGAATGACCAATATTATAAAGCAAAACCTGATGCAATCATATTGAAGAAAAAGAGTGCTCACCTATGGTTAGTCTTTCTTGGTTTCTTTCTTTCCATGGTATAACAAATTTGTCTCTTTCACATTGTTCTAACTGTAGTAATGTTAATTTCTAATAAATTGATTTCTGTAAAGAAATATTTGGAGATTTGTGAATAAGTATGCGATCATATTTTGCATAAATCGTTTAATTTTTTGTTTTTATAGCTTTTTTGGTTGTATGATTTGTTAAACTATATTTCTTTACTTTGAATTGTAATCTTCATTTACATGTCGTTACAATAAATATGTTATTATTCATTTAGTTATTTGTTTTTAAATCACGTCAAATCAAACATTTCTTGATTCATATGTCCGTTATTAGGTAACATGAAACCTTTTTATTATAGAGAAAATTGCAGTTTTCGTCCTTATGGTTTGCCTAAACTAACAGGTTCAGCCCAGGCTTAACATCCTGAGTCCCTGTGGTTTCGTTTTCTAACAGTTTACGTCTCTCCTTCTAACGTCCGTCTATCTACTGTTACATCACCCTCACGTGCACCTCACGTGAGGGGTATTATAGTCATTTCAACTCGTAAATGAAGGGCATTTTGGTCTTTTCAACTCGAAAATGAACGTTATAATTTGAAGAAGCAGTCTTCTTCTTCCCCAATTCCATTTGAAAACCCTAATGTGAAATCCAGTGTTTTCCTCCAATTCGAGATCAACAATGTCCAATTGGAGCTCAAATTATCATCTACGAAATGAAAGATGGAGTGATGTTCCTCCAATTTGCAGATTTGGGTCTAACACAGGAAACACAGGGTCGAACATCATGGTCATGAACTGAAACTGTTGTCATTCAACATTGTAATAAATTTGATTTTGTGTTATTTATGTTGTACTTTGTTCTTATTTGGTTAATGTAGGTGTATGCATTCGACATTGTAATAAATTTGATTTGGAATAAAATGAAAATGATGTTGTTACTTAAACATTGCATACATTTTATTCATAGCAACTTGTTACATCTTTCACTTCCATTTGTTACATGTTTCACTTCAGTGACGATCATCATCAGAGCATGAATCAGACCGATTCTCATCTTCATACGGGTCATGGTACCAATCATCATCAGAGTCATTATAATCTCAGACTTTTTTCAAAATCTTAGGATCATAATCGTCGTATGGATTAGGTTCCTCCTGTTCCTTTTCTGTCTTTCCTTGATGATCCGTCTTTCCTTGATGATCTGTCTTTCCTTGATGATCATATTCATCATCAGCAACATGTTTTGGTTGTTCATCATCAGGGGCATGTTGTGGTTGTGGATCTTGTGGTTGTTGATGTTGATCATGAACAACATCTTGTTCCTTTGGATCTTCATCATCAGCAGCATGGTCATGTTTAGTGTCTTTGTTTTTTAGTCTTTTGTTTTTTGTGTTTTTTATCCATCTTACTAAATGGATTGTGTGGTCATTTGTTGTTTTTTGGTTCTCGGTTTTCTGCAACACTTGATCAGCTTCTGATTTCCTGGCACACATTCTTCTGACATTGTCTTCATGGTTTCGTATGGTGGCCAACAGAGCAGGTATTAACACAATAGGGTTTGTACAAGTAGGGGGTCCATCCAGTCAACAAAACCACATCCATTTGTGCAACGATGGTACCTACGTCCTGGATTTTCATTAGTCCATGAAATTCTGAGGTCTGTTGTTGATCCACACCTGCACATCACCATTGTAGGGCTAAACGATTGTTGTTTGAAGGATTGGAAGGATTGATGAAGAACAATTGAAGGTTAAGGTTGAAGATCAGGGGTTTAAATAGGGAGGGAAAGTTAATTACCAGATATTTTTGTTAAGATATTTTTTTTTAATTAATCAAGGGATGGAAATAACCAAATTACCCTTCGTTTACGAGTTGAAATGACCAAAATACCCCTCCAGGGATTGAAACGACCAAATTGCCCTTCATTTATGAGTTGAAATGACTATAATACCCCTCACGTGAGGTGCACGTGAGGGTGATGTAACGGCAGATAGACGGACGTTAGAAGGAGGGACGTAAACTGTTAGAAAACGAAACCACAGGAACTCAGGGTGTTAAGCCTGGGCTGAACCTCTTAGTTTAGGCAAACCACAGAGACGAAAACTGCAATTTTCTCTTTATTATATTTTGCAATCAAGCAAAATTCATACGAATTTTATTACGTAATTTTCAATAAATAAAACTTGCATACCACAATACGTAACTAAAACTTGTAATTAACATTCTTTATACAATAACTTTTTCATTTGACTCGGAGATATACCGGGTGTACACCTGGATCTCTAACCTAGTATACATTAAGAGTTAGTTCTTGTGTTTATGATTCTTGGACTAGACATATACATTGATTCTAGGAAAACACAAGTTGATATATTCCAACCAAACTAAATTATTGCTTAAAAAACGTGTGGTACGTCAAACAAACCAAAGCCACAAAACTTAGACCTTCGAAACGGCTAAAGAATCCTTTCACAAACCGACCACAAATCCACGCACCTACAAAATTCAACGTTCAATAGTCTTTTACCAAGTATCTAATAAGAGGATTACTAGAAAAAAGATGAGTGCCATCATTAGACTTCAAACTACATAACATATACTATTTGAGAATCGGATTCCATGTTGCATGTGCACCTTCCCATCCTCAACAAACTCGTATAAATGTGTTCGGACTTCAACATAATTTTATCGAACCCCCACCATCAACCAACAATTTACAACTAAAAGCCTATTATATGTCAACAACTTCAACCATACATAGACAACACCATTATCGTGCTTCCTTAAAGAAGAAACTCAAAGATATGACGCACAAGTTACTTGACACGCCACGTAATCCTCGCATTGGCAATGGCTTTCAGAGCCTTCCAAGCCTCCCACCAGAAATTGTTAGAATCATGAAGTACAATGACCGCAACCGCATCTCTAGGTTCTCTCAAATCGAAGATGATATAGATGAGAACTTTAATGCAGAAGCTACGGATTTTATTGACTTGATGCATAAAAAGTTTGAACTTAGCAAAGGCTAACAATATCATAGAATATCTATGTGTCTTTGTGTTTTATCATTTGTATGTTGAACACCTTAGCTACTAAAAAAATGTTCATATAAAATGTTACTTTTTGATGATATTTTGTATGGAATAAACTAAATAATTTCAGTCCAACTTAATTTCAACTAGTAGTATTATCAACTCTTCAAATCTTTATACATAGGAATTATAGAATGATTCAATTCAGCACCACTTTGTCCACAATTTGAAACATTGATGGCATGTAGGTAGCGTAAGAACAAATCTATCCATTTTGCTAAAAAGGAATGTTTCACCCTTTGAAATTATACACTTGAAATCGAACAATTAAATTATTTGATTGATTACTTAAACTATGTGTTATATAAAATATAAATTTAGAATTTTAGAATTTGTTTTCTAATGAGAATGTATTTTTATAATCATTTCATCTATTATGTTCCTCGCCCTGTCCCGCAATGGCGGACATAGCCACAAATTAGGGGTAGCATCTATTACCCCTCAACTTTCCCGGCGTAGTGCAAAATTTATACTTTTTTTTACGTTTTTTATATTACGTTACCCCTAAAATTATAATAACGTTACCCCTCAATTTTTATGAAAAAAACTCAAAACACTCTCTAAGTTCTATTATTAGCCCAACAACAAAAAAGATATAAGCCCGTAATTTCATAACCCATTTACTCATTATATTTTAATTATAAAGTAGAAGCCCCTAAACCCAGTTAGTTGGAAAAGGTAAAGGTGCATATATCTGATTTTTTTAATTCCCAATTATGGGTATGAAACCAGGCCTGGGTATAGAAAAATCAGGTACGTGTATTGAAGAGAAAAATCATACCCTATGTACCCGAATAGGGTATCTTTGGGTTCAGGTATAACAGAGTATGGGTCCGGTATTAATAATCATTTTTTTAAAAAGTAAGTTCTTTTTATTTTTACATAAAAGTAAATTCGTTAAAAAATTATATTCGGTTTGTAATTTATAAAAAATAATTAAAATAAATTACAATAATTTAAGTTCACTCAGTACAAATAATTTGTTTTTTAATAAGTATTTTAAAAAAACTTAAATATAAACATTGTAAAAAATTGTCTATTTTATCGGGTATTAAAAACAATTGGAGTAAGCTATAACCGGGTTCGGGTATAGAGTATAACCAGTTTCAAGTATTTTTTGGTATATATCGGGTACGGGTATTGAGCCCATGATGTATATTAGGGGTGCTTAAAAGAATAATAAGTTGATAACTACATCAATACATAATGAGATATCAATTGTTTCGTTTACATTGTAAGAAAGTGCGGTAAAAAAAATTAAACGTTACCCCTGAATTTTTGTTCTAGATCCGCCACTGCCGCCCCGCCCCGCACCAGCCCCTGTCCCAACTCGACCTGACAATTTTAACATTTGGTTGTGAGAAATCTAACAACCTAAAAAGGTGAACCCATAGGAAAAATGTCCTGGATCGCCACTGGTTGTTTCCTAGCGGATGTTTTGCCTTCGCCCATAAGAGCTTTGCAAATCTAGATCTAAAACATGCCTGAAATATGCGTAAGCTCTTCCCTCTTTCAAAGCCGCGTTTTTGGGATTCGCGGATGTTTGGGTGTGTGTTATTAGCTATAATATTTATGTAAAACAGAAACAACGCATTATTGGAAACCTAAATCAGTTTGTGTATCTCTAATTCTCTAGGTGATTAGGAGTCTAGGTGAGTCAAAAAAATCTGTGTGATCGAGAAGAGGTACATGTGTAGAGGGCGGTCAAGAAAAGAATTGTATGTTCGTTGAAGTTCTAAGTGAACCAATAGGGTAATTAAGTCTGTGTGACAAAGGTATGTTAGTAAAAATGTGTGTTCATGTTATCGCTAGAAGAAGAGAAGAGATGAAGATCATGATTGTTCTCATGATGATGAAGATGATGATGATGAACCAGATGGGGTTGTCAATATCGATTAAGTCGGTTAAAGATAATGGTCTGTGTGACTGAGGGATAGTTCGAAAGCAAGAACCAGAGGATGAAGTGGCTCGGTTGACTCGAGTTGATGAGCCGATACCATTGATGTGAGGAACAAGCGAGTGCAAACTAGGATTAGGGGGTGAATGTTGGTTTAATCCTAAGTTTGGGTGAAAAATGGAAGAAGGCAAAAGTTGAAGGTCGTTTATGATAATTCGTAGTGAATTAAAATTAGAGATAAATGTTAGTTTAACTAAATTGTTTTATTTAATTAATTTGAGTTCTTATTGGTTTAGGAATGTTTGTTTAAATTTAGTATAAATAGATCGGCAAAGTTAATGTTTTATGTGTAGTTTTGATTATATGAAAAACGTGACTTATTGTGCAAGATTATCTCTCGTTCTTTCCGTGTTCTTGTGTATGAGTAAAGCTACGCGATGGTCCAATTGGCTCCAACAATATGACAACAAATTTACAAGTGTTATATATGTTGGGAATTCCTAATTGTACTCATGGCTTCAACACGTGGCGATGGTTAGAGATAATGATCAGCTCGAGTTTAGGAGCTTTAACAACATTAATATATTAGTAGTTAACTTTTGTCTAGTATCTTATACATGTGTACGTTAGGATGTGTGTTAGATAATTATTATATAATTAATTAATAGGAATCGTAGTTGCAGTCTAACGCGATGGGTTTAATATTCACTAACAACTAACATTTGAGAAATTTAGCGGTTAAAAGATATTTTTAGTTGAGTGGTTAGGAAAAGACTCGGTGTTCCTTGTGACCCAGGTTTGATTCCCACTCTTCTCATTATTTTCTGCGTCATCCAGGTGAAGAGCGAATACGGGTGACGCCATTTCGACTCGGATGGGAGGCGAGGTTTTTACCGATTATTTAACTGTCGTGCCTTCAGGTGGATGGACATGGAGGTCGGGTTTCCGCGCATCTGGGAGAGCCAAAGGGCTGGCGGCAGTCGAGTAGTCCACCTTGACCACAACGCCCGGTGTCATGGTATTTGACATGTCGTTCCTTGCCGTAAAAAAAAGTTGCATAATTATAAATTTAATTACGTATTTAGTAAAACGACAGTAGTAATTTTATATATTTATTTATGGCCATAAACGAGACGAGGTGTGCTTCACACTAAAACCAGCAGCTTTTGACTTTTGCCCGTTCAACAAATTCGACTTTTGATTTTAAAATCAAAAAATGGCTCGGCGTTATTTGACTCATCCCAACAATACATACGACCCGCTCTACCCTTCATTTTCCTTTCAAGTTCTTTTACCTATAGGCTATAAATTATAATGACAAAATTGTCCTTACTAGGGGTGCAAACGAGCTGAGCTGCTCGCGAGCTATTCGAGCTCGACTCGGTAAAAAGCTCGAAACGAGCCGAGCTTAAGCCTAAAACAAAACTCGTTTATTTATCGAGCCCGAGCTCGAGCCTGTCATGTGAAGCTCGTTAGGCTCGTCGAGCCTTATAGAGCTTAGTGTAATATTTTATTTTAAATATTTAATAATGTTTACCACTCATTTACACTTGTTTAGTAAACGAGCCCGAGCTCGAGCTTCACTTATCGAGCTCACGAGCCTAAACGAACTATTATTAATATTAATTTTATTTAATACGTTAAATAGTAGATAATAAACGAGCAGAGCCCGAGCCGAGCTTGAGCTTGGGAAATTACCAACGAGCCGAGTTTGAGCTTTGAAAACAAAGTTCGAATCGAGCCGAGCTCGAGCTCAAGCCTGATCGAGCTCGGGCTCGGCTCGACTCGTTTACACCCCTAGTCCTTACAAATACATTTGGGTTTTTAAATGGTCATGTTTGTGAGAGTGTCTTGACTTTTGTATCAGTCTTAAGGTTTTTTTTTAGTGTTATAGATACGTGAAATTCATAAGCACCACTCCATAAAATTTGCAATCACCAAGTTAAACTTATGATATTGACCCTCGTGAAATTTAGAAACCGGCCCTAAGAAAAACCAAATTATAAATTTATAAGTTTAAATAAACATTAATTATCAGTATAACCTATATAATTATCAATATCCAAATGTTAAAACCATTATGACTTAGGCCAAAATTGGTTTAAACCTCATCAGCCCAATGACTATAAACTTAGGCCATATCCCATGATTTTAAAGGTTTAAACTTGTTATAAAATAAAAATCCAGCAAAAGTCGCATAGAAAAAGAACAACGAGTAGCGACAGAGAGGGGACAAACCCAACAATCATCTTTCGACTTAAGTAAGTGATTAAGTAAATTACTCATTTGATAGTTAGTTTTATTGTTTTTATTTATTTAATTGGGGAAGAGGGTTTGATTAGGGGTACGAAAAACTTATGAGAGCTTGAGCTGGGCTCGGCTAGAGCTTTTTTATTAGAGCTCGAGCTCGGCTCGATAGAAATTTCTTAAGCTTGGGCTCAACTCGTTTACTATCTATTAGTTAATATATTAAATAAAAATAATATAAATAATAGGCTCGGAGCTCGATAAATGAAGCTCGACTCGGGCTCGTTTAGAAAACAAGCTTAAATGAGGGGGCAAATATTAATAAAACTAATATTAAATTAAAGCTCAATGAGGCTCGACGAACCTGAAGAGTTTCACATGCCAGGCTCGAGCTCGGACTCGATTAATAAACGAGTTTTGTTTTAAGCTCAAGCTCGGCTCGATAAAGCTCAACTCGTTTCGAGTTTTTTACCGAGCCAAGCTCGAGTAGCTAGTTGCTCGCTTGGTTGCACCCCTAGGTTTGAAAACTTATACAAGTTATGAAAACTTTATATTTAGAACATGGTTTGTATGAGTAGATGAGTAATTAAAGTGGATTAGAACATGGTTATAACTTATAAGTTATGATTGAGTTAAAAATATAAAAACCCCTAGAGAATAAGTCATTATGCATTTGTAATAGCTTGATGTATTTTTGTTGATTATATGAATTTTTTTTTATAGTTAACACTTTTCATTCCATGACTGAGAAAATTACGTCAAGTCGTTATTTTTCTTTTATATATCTGATCTAAATCGGATTTAAAAAGTCATTATATATCGACACACCAAATGACCCATGTAAATATCCGCCCCCATGAAACAATTTTCTAGACCCGTCACTAGTTTCCAGTTGGCGAGTACAACTCAATACGAACCAGAACTCTAAAATCTTGTTAAACGCATCAACCCTAACAAAACACAAATATTAACGGATTGACCCCCAAAACAACCGATTTTTACCTATCCCGACAAAACCAGTACCACTACGTAAACATGACCAAACAGTAGAGTTACCGATACTATCGAAACACGGTTGATAAATATAAAAAAAGACGTTGCAAGACTTTGATTTTCACCTATAATTAAAAAACGACCAAGGGGTAAAATGGTCATTTAAAAGTCCATAAATTCGTTACTAGCGTAGGCCCTAATCTAAACTAAAAAAGTAGCCGTTACACATCTCTCATCCCTCTTTCTTCTTCTTCTTCTTATTCTTATTAATATCATTAATAATAATAATAATAATAATAATAATAATAATATTATCATTCTTTCTCCATCAAACCCTCCCCTGTTTATGTTGATCGTCGGAGACTTTCTCCGGCAACCATTAATCAACCCAATGCCTCCTAATATCCTCCGGTTATCCGATTCCAACGACGGTGGCATCGCAGAGCCTCTCTCTATTTTAACTCCTTTAAAGAAAAGAAAACGACCTCCCATGATTCAGATCCCAAATCTACTTCAAGTAACCGATTCCGCAGCCGCTAAGTTCACCGAAAGAAGCTTTGAATCGAATTGGAACGGTGTCGTTTCGTCTAGTGGATTTGGTGTAGGTGTTTGTTCTGTTAAAGGTAGGAAGTCATTCATGGAAGATACTCATACGATTGTTTCTTCGTCGAATATCGAAAAGGTATGGTTAATTTGTTAAAATTAGAGGCGTGCCTGAAAATCCCTAAAAAACTTACGTACCCTATCCGAGCGGTTAAAAAATAGGTCCTTTAAGCCCAAGTTTAAGCGTTAAATGAGTTACGTAAGAAAATATATACATATATATAGGACTTTTTTAAAAAAATATATGGCCCCAAGATTTATGTACCCTGTCCGGTTGGCCTCCTCGGACCTCCTCAAAGACGCCCCTGCGCATTGGCGCAGCTTAGTTGGGGCGGCGGGGGCGCCCGACCCCCCCCCCCCCCCGAATTTTCGCGCACAAGTTCCAATTATATAGTATTCGTATAGAAAATTTTGGAAATATAGGGTTTCGACCCCCGAAACTAGTGACTTCTGACCCCCTGAACCTTCGTGTCAAGCTTCGCCACGGCCACTGCGACTAGTAAGAAACTAGACAGGACAAGACAACATTACAAACTGATCAAGAAAAGCGACAAATGCGACATTCGATTATTTTGCTTTTTTTTAAATTGTAACTTTAGTTATTTGTGATTGAAGATTAGTTAATTAATGAAGATGTTGATGTAAAATTAGGGATTTTTTGGAGTTTATGATGGACATGGTGGTAGCAAGGCGGCGGAGTATGTAGCGAAGAATCTGCATTCGAATGTGTTGGATATGTTGGAGAAATGTTCTGAGAATACGACGACTGAAGAAGTAGTGAAAGCGGCGTTTATGAAAACTGATGATGAGTTCCTTAAACAGGTTTGGATTTTACAGTTTTACTTATAGTTAGTGTTTATTTATCTGCAAGATAAGTTAGATTGTGTGCATAGACATAGTGTTGTTGATTGTTACAACAATGTTAAAGATATATTGTTGTTTAGTAAGTCTTTGACTAGGTCTTGTGGACTCTAGTGTATGTTATAGGTTAGGTTAGTTAAGAGTTGTTCACATGTTTGCTTACTTGTTCAAGGTCTAGACTTAGTCATACTATCCCATTGACAAAGTCACATACCAAAGGTTTCAAACATTTAATTCCAAGTGGGGATGTTCAATGTATTGTTGAAATTAACCGAACCGCCTAAACCAGGACAAGTAGGCTGGATTGGCTGGTTTGAAATGTATATGGGTTGCGTCGTGGTTCGTTTTGATGGTTTATGGTTTGGTAACTGGCAGTTTTAACATTTGTTATTTTATTTTTAGGAATATGTAATTATGTATCTATATTATTTCATGAACCATCTTTATCATTTTCGAAAATAATTTACAATTCATGCTTTTGGAGAAATAAAAGGGTTCAGAACTGGCCGATCCATAACTAGTGGTTCGACCCAAAATTTTCATCAAAATTGGCTGAACCGAACTGTAAACATCCCTAGATTTCTACAATAACAATAGTGACTAACTGATGAATATGTGAAGTCAAATGTTTGACCTTGAATGTTAAAAGAATAAAGAAATGATTATTGTGGTGATGACTTGCAGGATTAGAAAGTGGTGCTTGCTGTGTTACTGCTCTTATCAAAGAAAAGGAGCTTTTTGTCTCGAATCTTGGCGATTGCAGAGCTGTTATTTCCAAAAAAGGAAAGGCTGAGTCTTTAACTAAGGATCACAAAGCATCACAAGATGATGAACGTAAACGGATACAAGATAAGGTATAACCAAGTTTGTGAATGTCACTAGAGGTGTCAATTTCGGCTTGTTTATTTATTAACGGGTCAATTCGAGCTGGTTCATCCCAAACAGTTTGAATTTTAAAAAAAAAAAAACAGCTAATAATGAATGGGTCAACCGAGTTGAAAGCTGCCCACATTCTATATTATAGTAATAATACTGTATTATTAGCTGGTCCGTTTCTGTTCAAAAAAAAAAAAAAATTAGCTGGTCCGTTGCGGCCTGTACCAAAAATGAAATGTTTCAATATGAACCCATCTCTAGCAAGTTGCATTTTCTTGAGAGAACAATGAAACCAATAATTGTGCGTGTGTGATTCAGGGCGGATATGTAGAGCTTCATCGTGGGACATGGAGGGTTCATGGTGTATTAGCTGTCTCAAGAAGCATAGGTGATGCTCATTTGAAAGATTGGGTTTTGGGTGAACCCGAGACCAAGATTTTACCATTGACAGATGATTTAGAGTATCTAGTCTTGGCTTCTGATGGATTGTGGGACGAGGTATGCTAACAACATCATGCATTGTTTGATATTATGTATATTATGTCACCTTTATGAATTTTGGATCGAAAAGTAACATGTTTGACCTCAAATGTGTTCTTAGGTTGGAAATCAAGAAGCTATCGACGTTGTGACACAATGCATGACAAATCTTTCTCCAAAGGTGAAGAAAGTTTATAGGGTCAAACGAATAAAACACAGAGCTAATAGTGAAAACGATGAACCACAGCACAATGCTATACGAGTGGTTAAGACCATCGCTCAGACCCAGGACCATGGCTTGACAGGTGATGGGCTTGTGAGTGCTTGCAAGGAGCTTGTGAACCTTGCTGTAAAGAGAGGTAGTTTAGATGATATTACAGTCATGATACTTGACCTGAAATCTTTTCAATAACCCGCATTAGGAGTTGAGTTGTGCGTTGACTGACTTGTACATTGTGCGTTAAGAGGTTTACATTGCGTTCGTTATACTTTAAAAGTTGTATGTTTATTCAGCTGGATATGGCCATTGTTGCTCTTGGGTGTTCAAGAGTTGATGCCTATAATCTCTGTTTATCTCATTTTTATATGTATATTTTTTTAATTAATTCGTAGAAGTTGAACCTGTTCAAGATTATTATTGCACCTAAAATTATAAGGATGGGCCAGAAATGCATTAGTAACTTCCATCTTGGTTATCTCATATACATTGAACTTTTTGACTATGGAGCTTTTCTCTTAAGGTTCCGTGTTTGAACTTTACCTTAGAGCATCCGCATCCGCATCCGCAATGTATGGCTACAAACATCATAATGGCGTGGCAAAAGACGACGAAACCACATACGCATCATTGCCAGGGCCGGCTCAAATGATTTGGAGGCCTAAAGCGAAGTAAAAAATCCAAGGCCCTACAATCTCTAAAGTTCATATTATAAAGGAATAATGAAAATAAATAATCCCAAATATTGACTATTGGCCAATAACAGTCCCAACTACGAAAATTACCAATAGTGGTCCCAACTTTCGACATATTGGAATATAACGGACCCAAGCTAACGGAGGTCTAACTCCGTTAGTGTGATGCTGACGTGGGTTTGTTGGATTAATCTTGATGTTTCAGGTCGAGTACGACTTAATTCGGTTATGAGTCATGGATTTGGATGCGGATCAGTTTGACTAGGCATTAGTATTCAAAGTAGCCGTTGGCTTGTAGGTTGAATCAATAGATATTATAGGATGTATCATTTAGAATAGGTAATAGTAGAATGAGTCTTTTACGTTTAGTTAGTTGTTAGCCTATTAAAAGCATTTCTTGGCACTTAATAAAATTATCCAACTTTTGCAAAGTATTTTTCCTTCATTCATTTCTTCTCAGTATATTCACATACAGTGAGTTTGTGAGTTTTGTGTGTGTTAATTTGGGCCTGAACCAACAGGGTTCGCGAATCCTGACATCTACCAGCTATGGGAACCCACACGGGTTGTGGCGCTCAAATAGCCAACCCGCTTGAGTTTTCTCAACCAAGAGTAATAGCAATCCAAGAGTTGGATACGACATATCATACGTAACTGACTGTAATATTTGGTTACGTTTGTTCCACAATTGTATAAAAAAACTTTCCTAAGTTAAATGCCATTTAAGTTTTGAAAAAAAAAAATACCTTGTATCATTATTTTTGAAGGCAATGATTTAATCTTCATTCGATCTACAAGTATTTTGGTATGTCTTTTGCAAAGTATCGTTCTATAAAATAGTTTTAGAATATCTGTGCATTTAATTAAAATGAATGCTGAAATGATCTTATTCACATACATATATACTCAAACCACCTCCACCGTCTGGATCAAAGTACGAATACATGCATTTAAGGGATTAATCGTCATACATGATTGTGTGTAGATGGTGCTGTAGGGGTGTAAACGAGCCGAGCCGAGCCGAGCCCGAGCCTGACTGGGCTAGAGCTCGGCTCGTTATGGTTTTATGAAGCTCGAGCTCGGCTCGGTTCGAGCCTACAATCTTGAGCTCAAGCTCGGATCGCTAGTAAAATCAAAAGCTCACGCTCGGCTCGGCTCGGCTCGAGGTGATTTGAGAACAATCTCAAACGAGCTCAAAGCTCGGCTCGAGATCGCAAAAGCTCGGCTCGCGAGTGTTATTCAATGGGCATGAAATAAGGACTTGGGCTTTGGAGATGTGATATATAAATAACTTATAATTATGTTTGGGCTCGTTTAGGCTCGCGAGCCCAATCGAGCTTTGTATCTAGGGCTCGAGCTCGGGCTCGATAAATAAACGAGCCATATTTCAGGCTCGGGCTAGAGCTCGGCTCGTTAAGGCTCGGCTCATTCGGGCTTTTTGCCGAGCCGATCTCGGATAGCTCTCGAGCCGCTACGTGTCATTTACACCCCTAGTGCTGAATAATATCAACACAATGGCCAGACTTTCTGTAAATCAATAAAATGCTTCAAATTCAAAAGAGTTGAGAGAACAATATGTTTTGAAAAAAATAAAAATGCAAAAAAGCTTGATTCAGTTGGTGGAATTGAGACCAAGGAATGATCATATGTTGAGTTAGCGTCCAGATAACTTGAAAGTCGTTCGAAAAAAAACCTCCTTGAAAAAGACTCGAAATAACTTGCTCTAAATAGGTCTATTTGTAAACGAGCCGACTTCAAACATACCCCTAGCTCAACTCGATTCAACTTGTTAATAGCCCCAACTATCCACGTTATTTAATTTTGTAGACATTTAACGTTACCTAATCACTTTTGTAGTTCCATCTAGGGCTGTTCAAAAAGTCCGCAATTCGCTTGGAAAAAGCTCACTTGAAATCTACTCGATCACTATTTGTAATAATCATATTTAAATATTTTTAAAGATGAGACTGATGGCGGCCAATGAGTGATAGTAGAATTATTTAAATCCAATACACCAAAATAAAAACACAAAATCCAAGTGTTTAATAGCAGAGAAAACAATTGTAATAATCATATTTAAATTTTCTTTGAGTTCGGCTTGAAATTCTGGGTTCAAACATCTCTTTAAAATAACTCTACAAGAATATCAAAGTTAACCATATGAAAACAACCAACATATACAAAATACCCATGTATCAACATTAACCATCATACCAACATAATAAAACTAACGGCCCATAATCTACGAAGTGTGTTTTCCTAGAATATCGACGACTTTATATCGCCGCTATTGGTCTGACGGTCCTGGTCATAGTCAGAGCAATAGAGACAACTTTTTGCAAGTCGCCTCTAATGATGACGTCTCTATTGCTCACAATTCTTGTATTGGCACCTTTAACATGAGACGACAACCTTAATCTAGTTTCATTTTATCTTGATATCTCTCAAATCCTCATAAATCACCACCGAACCTAAGAATCCACAAATAATACTTTTTTTTGATCGGTGAACAACTGTGTGGCAACCACCCTTGCGGGGCGCCGTGCCCAAGAATCGACTACTCGACCTCCAGCAGCCCCGCCTTCTCCCGATGCGCGGAAACCCGAGCCCCGCCCGCCCGTTAGATTCAAACCGACGCCACCCGTATTCGATCTTCACCCGGATACCAAACCATAAATGTTGGAAGTGGGGATTGAACCTTTGATCACATAGGTGAAACAAAAGCCACTCCACCACTATGGATGGATAATCCACAAATAATACTTGATATCTCTCAAATCCGTTTGAAATTTCCAATGAACATGCTTAAAATAAGGGTAAATTTGTGTGATAAATATGTGTAATTTTAAGCACATACGTTAGTGTAAGTTATAAAGATCTTTTTACTGTAAACTAGCTTGTTTCTGTGTTACCTGAAGATCTTCAAGTATTCTTTCATAATTTCAGTTGCTAATGAAAGTCATGTTTCATTGTATTTATTTGACTATCCTACTAATCAAATTTGATCTCTACTGTTTTAGCAACACAAGAAGTTAGAATGATGAAGAAACTGTTGTTTTACAACCCGTCAAAATCTAGCAAAGGAGCAAACAATATACCACCACCTGCATTAAAACAAAAACAACAATTCGACTACGAGAACTCATCAAGTTATGGACTTCAAGGGACCCGTAAATCCATATCCAAAAAGGCTGCCTTCTTGGATATTGATTTACGGGTCCCTTGAAGTCCAAACTTTGATGAGTTCTCGTAGTCGGATTGTTGTTTTTGTTTTAATGGGTGTGGTTGTACACTATTTACCCATTTGCTAGATTATGATCGCTTGAAAAACAAAAGTTTCTTCAACATTTTAACACCTTGTGTTGGTGAAACGGTAGGGATCGAATTTGACAAGTAAGATAGTCCATCCAATACAATGAAACATAACTTTCATCAACAACTGAAATTATTAAAGAATGCTTGAATATCTTTAAGTAACACAAAAACAAGATAGTTTACCTTAGAGCACTTGTTATCTGGAGTTAACTTCTCTCGCATCACCTACTTTTAATAATTTAGAATTTTGTTTAGGAATTATATATAATATTGACGCCGGCTTACAGTAACCGTTTTACGTTTAAACTCCACCGTTTGATTAAAATTTGGTGAGATCCTGACCACATAAATTAAAGATTTGGAGTTTTTACAGCAGTTAATTCCCTCGTGTTCCTGCCTGCCCACTATTAAAAAAAGGTTGAATTAAAGATTTGGAGTTTTTACAGCAGTTAACAAACCAAAATAAAGAAACATAAAGTTTATAAGTATTAGAATATTAAATTAAATGTAAAATATTACAAAAGTCAATGGTCTTTATTAGGTTGATTATGAGAGTCAATGGTCTTTGCTAGGTTGACTAGGAGAGTCAATGGTCTTCATATGTTACCCATATTTCTCTCTCTCTCTTTACAAAGCAGGTCGCGAAGTATTCCTTTCAATTTACCATCTGATAATAGGTGTGGTGGAAGTTCATATGACTTTGTGACATGATTAATGTAGTATGCTCCGCTTACACTATATTTTTCGTCTCGGAGGTGTGGGTAGCTTTTTACAGCTGTAGCTACACGGGCATGCTCAATGTTTTTTGCCATCAAAGAATCCTCGGTCCTCTCAAGAACCTGATCCATTGATGTCATAGTAGCAGCCACGTCTATGCATGCATGGCTATGGCTAGCCTCTGAGTCATTCTTCAGTTCATCGGTTCCGTTTGGAGTTGAACATACCGGAACAGCTCTTGACTTCTCCGAAGTGAAAGCAACACGGTTTCCGTGTTCATCGTAATGAATCACGCCCGAGAAATCCAGCCGCTTACACTTAGACCCCATTAGGATCTTTTTCCGCCATATGGCGCCATAGTCTTCGTCGACACTCAGACACATCTTCTTCTTCGCATATCGGATGAACGATCGCAGAATGCGGGTGGCCATTATGAAACAGGGGATTAAACAACTGAACCTTGGTGATTTACGAACAGGGTTTTAAGGGTGTTAGTCACCAAGGTTCAGTTGTTCAATCCCCTGTTTCATAATGGCCACCCGCATTCTGCGATCGTTCATCCGATATGCGAAAAAGAAGATGTGTCTGAGTGTCGATGAAGACGATGGCGCCATATGGCGGAAAAAGATCCTAATGGGGTCTAAGTGTAAGCGGCTGGATTTCTCGGGCGTGATTCATTACGATGAACACGGAAACCGTGTTGCTTTCACTTCGGAGAAGTCAAGAGTTGTTCCGATATCTTCAACTCCAAACGAAACCGATGAACTGAAGAATGACTCAGAGGCTAGCCATAGCCATGCATGCATAGATGTGGCTGCTGCTATGACATCAATGGATCAGGTTCTTGAGAGGACTGAGGATTCTTTGATGGCAAAAAACATTGAGCATGCCCGTGTGGCTACAGCTGTAAAAAGCTACCCACACCTCCGAGACAAAAAATATAGTGTAAGCGGAGCATACTACATTAATCATGTCACAAAGTCATATGAACTTCCACCACACCTATTATCAGATGGTAAATTGAAAGGAACACTTCGCGACCTGCTTTGTAAAGAGAGAGAGAAATATGGGTAACATATGAAGACCATTGACTCTCCTAGTCAACCTAGCAAAGACCATTGACTCTCCTAATCAACCTAATAAAGACCATTGACTTTTATAATATTTTACATTTAATTTAATATTCTAATAATAAGTTTTTGTATAAATTTATTGTACAACCTGTCCAACAGACGGGTATACAACTAGTTTATCATGTTTTAAGAAAATTATCACGTCATATTAGATTTATCAACCCCAGGACGCTCCCATGGTATAGTCTAGTTGTTAGCTATATTCTGCTTTTTTTTTTTTTTTTGAACGGCCAACAATTTTTTTATTAAACACTCATGCTAGCGGGGTACTAGCAAAAAACCCGATACAAAACAAACATTACAAAATCACCTATATACACTGCAGCGATTACCCTGCAGTGAATTGGATAAAGTCATTACAAAAACACCTAAAAAACACCCGATATATTCTGATGTATTAGTTTAAAGTTTATATAAATTTTCCAGATTTTAAAGAGATATTTAGGTATTTAAAAAAAATTAAAACAGATTAATTATGCATTTAACAAAAATAAAGGACACTAATCAATTAAAAACAAAAACAATTGCTGTGCACTCAGATCGAACTCACGAACAAATACAAGCTTATGTTTAAAATCTGATAAAAAATTGAAAAAAAAAAAAAAGTATACAGATTTCCCCCAATTTCAACCAAACCCTAGTTTCTAAATCAATCTAATTCAACATGAGAATGAAAACAATAGCCCAATTATTATTAGGGGTTTTAATTTACAACTAAAATCGACAACAATACATAGCATGATTACCTGATACAATTGAGAATCAATTGGATAAAAGGTATGGTGCAAAGCCGACGGCTGTGAGGCTGAATCCTCACCTTCCAGGATCGATTTGAAACAATTGATTAAGTTATTGGTCTGATTTGGTTTTTAAACTGGTTTAAGATTGTAAATTGGGTAATGATTCGAACATATAATATCGCGATTGAAGGGTATGCCATACGAAATTTAAAAAGAAATAAAGATTTGGTGCTTGATTAACAAGAAAACAAATATTTGGAAAGGATTTGTTTGATTTGAGCGTGGTTTTAGAAAACGAGTCGAAACCGGGTTCGGGTCATCTGGGTAACAAGGGAATGGGTTGGATTGGATGGTTTGGGCTTTGGTTTAAGTGTTGGTTTATAAGGCCGAAACCTTTTTAGTATAAATATATAGTTTTTTTTAAGAACTGTGGAATCAAATGAGGTAAAAAAAATTTATTTTTTTTTAGAATATTTTTTCCCATGTGCTTAAACATTCTTTCTAGATAAATAATACAAAAAAAATAAAAAAAAAAATTAGTGTAATTACGTCATTAAGGTAAATACATTAGTTTACACTAGAGTAATTATGTAATTACTCTACACGTAATTACTCTACACCAATTTTTTTTTTTTTAGTTTTCAATACTATAATACATGTTTAACAATATGAGGAAAAAAAATTGAAAAAAAAAATAAAAAAAAATACTCTCCTTTGATTCTCACAGTTCTTACCAAAAAAGCTATTTGTACCGGATCTTTCCCCTAAATATATATAGTTTAAATAAATTTATGAAATTTATTTTTATAATGAAATAAAATATATAATTAGAAATAAAAAAATGTTTTAATTAAAATTTCAAGTATTCTTGTGGATCTATTGTAAAAAAAAATATTTTTAACATAGTCCTTTTGACTATTTCACGAATTCGTAGACAGAGTAAAAGAGGTATTGAATGAGAAGGATGATGAACAAAAGAATATCAACTTAGTATGCTTTAATTTTGGCTTGTGTTCGATCATTTGTTTGATAAGGTTAAATGAATGAAGTATTTTTAATGCTTATGCTTCATGCTTTAATTTTGGCTTGTGAAAGATGGAGCTCATGCTTTATCCTATTTGTTCGGATTGCTTTAGTTCAATGACCCTTGGGCCGGCCCTGATCATTGCTCATATTGTTAGTGGTCGTTATTGTAAGTGCGAATTTTTTTTTTTCAAAAAAATTAGTAACTTATTCTTACCAGTGTTGAAGTTGAATATCGAATTTTAATTTTCTTTATTTTTTGAAACCGATGTGCATATTATAAAATTTTCACTCACAAAACATAATATTTAATACCATATAATATAAGAACCGGTTCTTCTCACCCCTAGCAAACCACATTGAGACAATGTTGTACAATCAATAATTATTCAAACCGAACTGAACCAAACCGAAATAGCTAATATACACCACAACTAAACCATATTGTCTTCTATGGTTTACGTTATTTGGTTCCAGCGTTTTTAGTTATGTGGCTCAGTCAGTAAACTCACAAGTAAAATCGTCGTAAATCATCCTTTCTATGGCAAGCCATCTGTAACGGCACGGGTGGATCAGAGTATACCCCGTTAACAATCTGATTGTAAATCCATCTATTAGCCGCTTCAGTAAAGTGAATCCCATCCCAAATGATCTTGGACGACGGGTCTTCACAAGACTTCACAATCACGATTTCTGTACCGTTCACATTTTTGGCGCTCCCACACCTCATTGCATTGTTGAAGTTGTACTTACCTCCATGCCCACAACACACCAAGAACGGGTCACCAAATCCTGCAAATTTGAATGGGTCGAATTGGGTTAACTTTTATATTAAATGAGTCATGTAACATAGGTGATAAATGTACCTAGCTTTTCGGATTGGGCAATGAGTGAATATTTGACAGAATAGATATCTACATAGGTGATTGCAGCCAAATGAAGATCTATTCGGAGTTGGTCTATGGCTTCCTTGAGTTTGCGGTTAAAATATTGTGACACATTGTTAAACAGGGCGGCACAACCATGCTTATCCACTTGTGCCGCTGTGATCACTTGAGTATCCATGATATAAGGCAAGCAACCTACTGGCCCTGTGTTGTGTATCCAAAATGCTCTACCACCAAGAGCGTATACATTCTGTTTTTCAAGAACGCGCCACTTAATGTTATTGTGTTATAAAGATGACAATTACGTTTTATTTGCTTTAAGAAAGGGGTGGCGGCGCAGCTTGTTGCCCTTCTACCTTCTATTTTAATGTAACTTGGTAAGTTTTAAGAAATGAAATATTATTAAATAAAAAAAAGTTGTCTATTATACATTATAGTTACATATGAGACTTATCTTTTTTATTCAAGTGTCTCAAATCAGCTCAACCAAACCCCACATGTTTGTGCACACACATTTTTAAAAAGTTGTATGTTTTAACCCGTTATACAATCCATTGTCACGTGCATTCTCACCTTAATGGTAGTTGTAAACTCTGATATAACATCTGGAACGTAAGCTTTAACTTGTTCAGTAGTCATATTAAGTTGATACCCGGCGGTGAGATCATTTTGGCCTATATCAAATGTGTACAAGGCTCTTGAGAATTCGTACTCTTCTGGGAACAAGTTCTTAAAAACGCCTCCTGCACCAAGGTTGTATAGTATCTCATAGTAGCGGATCTAGAAGAAAAAATAATGGGTAGCGAGGACTAAAAAATTTTGTTTAGGGGTAGCTGATACATAAAAAAAATTCTTGTTTGTACTAAAAATGTATTTCGCCAAGAAAGTTGAGGGGTAGCACGAGCTGCCCGGCCCCTGGTATCACATTTAAAGCATCGAGTACAAGTCATTAAGTTACTACCAGTACCTTTTTGACGGATTGTTTGGGCTCTCTTCTTGAAATTGGAGAATTGGGCATACTGGATATCTAAGGAAATTGGGCTATACCCGCTTTGAAAAATGGTAGTGTTTTGACGCCGGATTGTGGATCCGATAGTTGCATAATTGGCTCCATGGCTAAAATTTGTACCCATTGAATCCAAAAATGCACTAAGATAAGGCACTCCTAAACCTTCAGCTGTAAAATCGAATAATTTAGTTTAGAATTAATTTATAAAAGAATTTAAGGAAGTTGAACAAGTAATGTTACGTGATAGGTAATAGACTTGATATCAAACATGATTTTATAATGTTGTGTATGAGATTGAAATTCCCAGTACCTAATCCAATTCAATATCGATGGAGTTTTATTAGGGATTTAAACAAGCCAATTTGAGTCTGAGCTCGAGTTTGGATCATTCACCTTACAAGAGCTTGATTTTGGCTCTTTTTGAGTCGTATTTATAAAGCTCTAGTTCGGCTTATAAGTAATGTTTCAAGCTTGGGTGCGGTTCGTTTATTTATTTATTAACTAATTTGCGCACATTTATAGTTCTCTCTATGTATAGTGTTACAATAAAATACATACAGATTTAGTATGATAAATGATAAGCATACAAATAACTAGAGTAATTAAGTTGCACTAGTAACTATCGTTACTCTACGGTATTTAAACTACTATAATTATTATATATTCTCTCTTTTTTGTAGTGTAATTACTCTAGCTTAAATCTTTAAGTGATAATAATTACTGAGTCATTTGTACATTTAGTTCATTATTTTCATTTATATAATTATGATGTTTGCACATAACATAATCCATATTATTTTGTTAAGGGGTTGACCGGTTTGGTTGAAATATTTGAGGCTTGGCATAGCCCTTTACTAGTTCAAACTGAATATTTCAAAAATATACGGCGAGAAAAAAAATGGAAAAGATATTTTTCTATGTTACCTAAGTGCCTCAAATTAAAAAATGTGGGCTCATTTTGGTTTTGTTAATCAAGACGGTTGTCACCTAGTATTATCAATGTATGTATTAGAGGTATTATTTTTAAGTGATAGGGTTCTAGTACATGATAGACATTGATACAGATTTAGAATTGATTTATAGGGTGGTGAGTTAGCTTTTTCATAAAAATAATCAATTCAAAGGTAAAGTGTAAGTAGCTTATACAAATCAAATGTTTTGACTAGAGTTTAGCCAAAAAATAACTACGAATAATATGGGAAAAATTATCAATATACTTTTTTCTAAGTTGACCAAAAATTTTAAATTCTTGGCCGTCTATGAAAGTATGGTATAAGCCTTATCTAGCGTGGAAGCTTAGCCAATATATTCCATCAAAAACGTGGGATTAAGCGGGCCTCGGCCGGGGGTGCAGCTCGCCCACCCCTGGAGCCGGCTCTGATAAGGGTGTAATAGTACTAAAGATGAGCCAATCATCTTTTGGTGGAGTGACAGCCCCATAAGCTTTCAATGTTGAGGTTATGGGTAGGAGTCTAAGAGAACCTAGAGAAATTTATTCTAGGTTGAGCAAGAGGTTTTATCACAGTGGGCCTTCGGATGGTGAGTTTCCTCTGGGATGGTGGTAGGCCAGGTCACCAGCGTTGTCTGCGTTCACGAGCATGGATGACCTTTTACCATTGGGTTTACCCGAATGACCGGACTTCTTCGGTCGTTAAAAAAAATAGTATTGGACTACATATTTGCCATTAAAAAAACTACTTAACTACTCCACTAAAGACCGAGTGTATCATGGCGTTGGGGGTGTGGAATGAAATTTCTGTCTGGTGCAAGATTCCTAGACCGTTCGTTTTTCATGTCAAGGATTTGGTGGTTTTGCATGATCATAGTGGAGTTGCAGGTGTCAATAAAGCGATTCTTCACGGTATCATTATCATTGCATGTTGGAGACTATGGAGAGCCAGGAACGATAAGGTGTTTAGTAGTAAGGAGCCTAACGTGGTGGGTATGGTTGCGGATATCAAGTCTTTGGGGTTTTTATAGTACAAACATAGATTTAAGGATGGGGTAGTGGATTGAAACCGTTGGTGTATGTTTAATGTAACGTGACTGGTTGTTTTGTATTTCTTTGGTTTTTGGCTTCTTTCTCCGTCTTGGAGATAGTAGTCGGTTTTGGTTAGTTTTAATGAAGTTCAATTTTCAAAAAAAAAAAAAAAAAACTCCACTAAAGAATGAATTTCCGTGTCTATTTTGTCAATCTTTTTAGTCAACTATGAATATTTTGGTAAAAGACTAAAAGTCTTCATGCATAGTGCCATGAAATATGCTTCAACCAAATATTCAAACAACAATATTTTCCGGCACTGGCCGGATAAACCAGCACCAACATATATAACCGATATTCTGAATACGTACCGATGAAATCGATTAGAAGACGGCCATCGCAGACACGGCCAGCTGGAGAACCGAAGAAAGTTTCGCCATTAGGTGGTGGAGCAGCCGCTTCTCCAAACATAGCCGTTAAAGCACCGGTATCGGAATTGGAATCACCAAAGTTAAACACTGCCGGAAAATTGCACTCCGGCAAAGAGAATATGGAGATTGGAAGTAATAATATAACATAAATTTGTAGCTTGCAGATTAGTTCCATTTTAGAAAATAGAAACCAGAAGTACTCAATATAAGTGAAGAGTTTTAAACTTCAATTTCAAATCTTCGTCTTTCTAATACAAGAGTTTTATACTAATAATAAAATTCTAAAAGTCATTCTTGAACACTATGGAAGATATATTTTATTTATTTATTTATCTATTTATTTATATAAAAATATTCTACACGGTTACGATTTCACTATTTAGAGGGTGTTTGGGATTGAGTTACAAAACAACTTATTGAATTATTGGATTTTATTGACTTATTAGCTTTTTCCAAAACCCAATTACACTTTTAGTTTTGGCTTTTCAATAACAGTAGAAAAGCTGTTTTTCAAGAAGTCAGAAATCCTGAGTTTTGACTTTTGGTTATTTTACACTAATAAGCCAAACCGAACATTTTTTTTTTAAAAAAACAACTTATTGACTTTTTCCACCACAAAAGTTAATCCAAAGACTTTTTTAGAAGCTTCTTTTCAAAAAGTTATAAGTCAATAAACACTTCTGACCAAAAACATTTTTGGAGTTAAATAATCCCAAACACCCTCTTAATTTACATAAATTATAAATGTATAAATATAAGAAATACAAAACTAATTACATATTACATAAACTATTGAACCAAGTGAAATTACAATTACAATTATATTCTGCGTACATATAAAATAATATAAATCTTTAAATATTTCATTTTAGACGACATTTGTTTTTTTATTTCCAACTTTTACAATCTCTATCCAATATTAATAATTTGATCCATGGGTGCAAACTGGTTCTTTAAAATATAGACCAACTCTCAATAATGTGAACCAGAAAATGTGAACTAGACAATTTCATGAGTGAAATTGTAGGTTTAAAACAAGAGTAAAATAGTCGTTTGTAATCTTTTTTAATGAAATGAGTATATTTGACATATTTAGGTTTTAGGAAAGAGAAATGTGTGATTTAATTTTTGGTTTGGGTTAATATGTAATTTAGGAGGTTAATAGAGGAATATATATGGGTTTTTTTACCAAAAAAAATTGCATTCATTAAATTGCCTACTTAACCTGAGTGAGCCAAACGAGAGCCAAGTAGCCAAGCAAACCAACTGATTTCGAGCAAGCTTCAAACCATGATATATTTAAACAACTCTACATGAAAATAGTGGTTTTGTATAGCTGTGGGGTGTGGTTCAGAGAAGGGGCTCGGGGTCTGACGTGGAGGGTCGGCCCCGTCTGGAACCTAATCAGTAACACGAACTTCTCCATGAGCTCCTTGAAGTATTTATTGTTGACTATTGAAGGGAGGAAGGGGAAGCAGGAATACACCCCTGGACATGAGGAAAATGAGGAAGGGGGAGGAGAGTATAACGTGGCAATGAGGTGAAGAATGAAGGACTATACCCCAAATCCTAAAACATGAATACTTTTCACATGTAACATATACTTTTCACAAACTTCAATGAACTACTTCTCAAATCTTAGCTATTTAAACCAAAACCACCAATGAGCATATGAGAGGTAGGAAATAGGGTTCACTATTTTATTAAAATAATAATAAAATAAAATAATAACGAAACTCTTGTTATTTGTAGGAAATATAAAAGTACAATACTGATTACAAAACTGAATAAATAAAATAAGATACAAACAAAATGTACCGACTCATGATTCAAACAACTTCAACTACATCATCTTCTACTAATCGCCTGTGCAAGAATAAAGTATTCGTTGATGGTTTTTTGGTTGAGGATCGTGTTTGACACGGGGCCTTTAAAATAGATTCTGCGCCTCCTCTCAGACGGTCTGTCTCCCATGATACAACAACCGGAACAATATGTGTACTGCTGAAGATGGCTCACGCGCCCGTAGTTACATCGGGTTAAGGTGTTTTCGATTTATGTTGAAAAGGAACTTATGAAGTTGGTGATGGTGAAAGAATTAGAGAGTACTCCTTTCTAAATCTACAAAATCTTTTGACAAAATAATTTTATCTAGTATTTTCTTTTTCTTCTCTATTCCTTGTCTTAAAATGAATCATAAGATTCTTTTATACTCAAAAACCAAAACTCCATATTTAATTTCTATTATTTAAATACAAATTAAATCTTTTTATGAGTTAAACAAAACCTTCATTTTATTCATGACATGTTATTGTCAAATAAATAAAATTCATGAGACATATTCAAGGCTTCATAATGATTCTTAAAAGAGTCAAAACAACACTCGTTTATGACAAAGATAATTTCTACTAGAGTCACCAAAGTTTAGAAATATTCATTTCAACCACTCAACTTCGAGTTTCGATATCTCATTCATCTTAGCTCCGATTTAGACATAGTTTGGTTCGTTTGTGAAACTCTCGCACCATAGAACGCAAACTTATAAATAGTTATCTACATAACCCATATATAAATATTATTATTTATTGTCCAAAATTAGTGAAAAAACATTTTCACTACTATTTTTTCAACATGAGAATGCTACCAACATATTTTATTTTTAATATGTTTCAACCACAGAAACCATGATTTCTAGAGACGAGTACAAAGACATAATAGGTCACACACTACATGCATTATTATTTATTACTACATGATAAAGAGTGAAATAACAGTAGTACATGATACATAGTGCAATAACAACCAAAACTATTTGAACTGGAACCAAATAACATATACTCAAACCGGACTATGTTGTCCATTTGGTTCTTGTTTATTTAGTTTTGTAGTTGAAGCAATAGTCTCACTAATAGAGTTGTCTTAAGCCATCCTTCCTATGGAAAGCCATCTTTAATGGAGCAGGTAGATCAGAGTAATTACCCTCAACGATCTGATTAAACACCCATCGGTTAGCCGCCTCTGTAAAGTGAATCCCGTCCCAACTGACCCGTGATGATGGGTCTTCACAAGAGTTTGCGACGATTTTTGTACCATTCACCGTTTTTGACCTCCCACACCTCATTGCATCGTTGAAGTTGTACTGTCCTCCGTACCCACAACACACCATGAATGGATCACCGAATCCTGTGATTTCGAATTCAGTAATAAAAACTAGGGAGTCTATGATGAATATATAAACAGGCTCATATTGTTAGATTTCTTTTGTAAAACTAGTGTTTTTTTTTTTTTTTTTTTTTTTTTGGGGGGGGGGGGGTGTTTGTAATGTGTGTCTGAAATTTTTTTGTGTTTGTAGTAGTCCCGAAATCTTAGATTGCGGGAGTCGATGACTTGAAAACGATGACTAGGCAAACAAATCAAGGTGGCAATGGCTGGAACGACGTGGAACATGCTGTGGAAGTCCTGCAATCTAAGATTGCGGGAGTGTGTCAGTCCTTCTCTGTGGCTTTTTGATGAATCATCGTCCATGTCATCGACTCCCGCAATCTTAGATTGCGGGACTACCATTATCCTAAACAATTTTCTGACACACATTACAAACACAAAAAAAACCCAAAAAATAACACTACTTTTGTAAAAAAAAAAAAAACATAATGTTAGTAGGATTTACTATAACAATAACAAGTGGAAAGGGCCCAAAAATATTATCATAGGGCCCCCATAATGGTTGAGCATTGTTGCCTATTACAACTTTAAAACAAAACATCACACAAAACAAAAATATATACGTACCGAGCTCTTTTGATTGGACAATGAGTGAATATTTAATTGAATAGATATCAACATAGCCGATTACAGCTGAACGAAGATCATTTCGGAGTTGGATTACGGCTTCCTTGAGTTTTTGGTTAAAGTACTGTGAAACATCATTAAACATGGCGGCGCAACCATATTTATCCTTCTGTGCTGCCGTGACCGCCTGAGTATCCAAGACATATGGCAAGCAACCAGACGGCCCTGTGTTGTGTATATAAAATGCTCGACCACCAAGAGCATACACCTTCTGTTTTTCGAGAATCAAATAATGAGTTATTTATTTATGAATCAGCCCGTCTGAACCAAAAAAAAAAAAAAAAGCAAAGCTAAAAAGTAAACTTGTAAAATGGGTTATCTTTTATTTTTTAAATGTCTAACTCACTCTTTAAATCTTTTTATAAATCTATACCAATGTCTATCATGAGACTAGAACCGTCAACTACTAATAGAGAAACACATTTGTAACACACCATGATAACATTAGACTACAAACCCTTTGGTAACCTTCCAAGAATATATGTGTACAAATTTCTACTTGTTTGACTGAACTTGTTACCTAACATGTTTGACCAGAACATTTATTGACACGTTAACTATTTATTAAAAACAGTTCTCACCTTAATAATAGTCGTAAATTGTGATATAACATCAGGAATGTAACTTTTAACTTCTTCAGTAGACATACTAAGTTGATAGCCAGCGATGAGATCGTTTAGGCCTATATCAAATGTGTACAACGCTAGCGAAAACTTGT
This sequence comes from Ambrosia x helenae, assembly GCA_030844895.1. NCBI lineage: Eukaryota > Viridiplantae > Streptophyta > Magnoliopsida > Asterales > Asteraceae > Ambrosia > Ambrosia x helenae. The sequence continues at coordinate 90,202 of JAUTDX010000027.1, forward strand.
ACTCTTCAGGGAACATGTCCTTATAAATGTCTCCTGCAACATAGTTAATGTTACATCGAATGCATGACACACAAGTCATTTATGTAACGAGTCAAGAATGAGTACCTTGTTTACGAATTGTTTGGGATTTTTGTTTGAAATTGTTGAATTCGGCATACTGAACATCTAAGGAAATCGGGCTAAACCCGCTTTGAAAAATAGTAGTGTTTTGACGCCGGATTGTGGATCCAATGGTTGCAAAATTGGCACCATGGCTAAAATTTGTACCCATTGAATCTAGAAATGGACTAAGATGAGGCATTCCAAAACTTTCAGCTGAAAATTGAAAGAAGTTGTGAATAATGGAAAATGGAACTGACTTCTCACAAATCGGAAGTAAACTTCACTTTTGATGCAACGTAACTTTTATTAGGTGTTGCAATCTTATTAATGTTTTTATATAAATGATTTAATCAATTTTTTTTTTTAAACTAGTTGATGTTAGCCGCGCGTTGCGACGGGTGTTGGTTATGAAAGTCATCAATATCACTATAGGGTAATTGGATTTTAATAATCCAACATTTGTCTCGTTGGCCGATGGTAATTTATACTTAAGGAATTCCCTACTGCAGCCTCAACTTTCGAAGTATTTTACTCCAATGAACTTTCGTTAAATGAGAACTAACCCATTTTCAAAAGAGAAAGATGTTGAAAGTTGAAAAGATGATTGGAGGAAAATTGTTTGAAAGTTGGGACTGTTGTGGAGAATTTCTAAAGTACAGATTATTGCCGGACAATGAGGCAAAATTTTGATTATTAATATCCAATTCCCATATATAATATGTAATATTTTGTTATAAAAAATGTTAATTGTATCAAAATATATAAAGTTAATACCAAGTGTAAGTTGTAGGGATGAGCTCCGTACCAAACCAGTTCAGATATCGAAATAACCGATACCAAGTTTTGCCAAAAATTAGTACCGATACCATTACTGAAAAGTAAACAACAAAAAATAGAGATGCGGTGTCTTATGTGCTATTCTTACACACTCTTTTGTTATATATAGTACGGTTTTTGTGATTTATATATTAGAGGTTTCACGTCCATATATTACACTAAAAATCATTATATTTTTTCTTACTTTTCAATTAAATAATACTTTTTACATTTTTATCATTATTTTTTCTCAAACCTCCACTATTCCACTAACAATCACTTTTAAAAAGAAAATATTTAAAAAAAATTGCAAGTGAACAGTGTTCCCTAAGACTATAAGGAGTGGGGGGGCGGGAAAGAGGGGGATGAAGCGCCATGTGGCACTTGTGGGACCCTTGTGGGGGGGAAAATAATTGTGGGGAGTGGAAGGGGGGAAGAGGGGGGGAAGGAAATAATATTATATTGTGTTAAAGTTAAAAAAAAAAAAAAAAAAAAACCTGACCAATAAGAAGCTGCCACCTCACCCCCACCAAGCCCCACGCCAGTGAACCATCTCCCGCCCCCCCACTTCCCGCCCCTTCCACGCTGCCCTTGCGGCGGTGTTCCCCCCCCCCCCCCCCCTTCCCGCCCCTTCCACGCTGCCACTCCGTTCAGTCTAAAACATACTTATGAACAGTAATATTTTCTCACTTATAACCACACACAACCCATCCTAAAATACGGGAGATTCACTCACAAACACAAACATATGAGGAACCTATTGTGAATGCTCTTACTATGTTACTTGATCACTCCTATTATTTGGTCTATTGTTTGTTATTGGTGTTTGTGATCGCTTTTGAAGCAGCCTCTTTATTCCTAGCAATAAATGAAATGTTTTGGTTACGTCTCACATTCCTTAGATCCTACAAATAGTTTTGTTATACATGAAAATTTACTGGGTACGGTTACTATTTTTGTAAGTGATTTTAGTGTGAAGTTAAGATAAGCATGTACCTATGAAATCGATTATAAGACGGCCGTCACAGACGCGGCCAGCAGGAGAACCAAAGAAGGTTTCGCCATTAGGTGGCAAAGCACCATTTTGTCCAAACATCGCCACTAAAGCGCCGGTATCGGAATTGGAATCACCGAAGTTAAATATAGCCGGAAAAATAATCTCTTGTGAAGAGAACGTCAACATTGGAAGTAATAATGTAATAGATATTATTAGTAACTTCCAAATCACTTCCATTTTGTCGGTGAGACCCTCTAAGGAGAAATTTGCAATTTTTTTCATCTTTTTTAATACAACAGGTTTATATATACTACTAATAATAATAAACTTAAATATTCCAGTAACATCAACCACAAAATGTGACTCACTTTTTAATAATTTTATATTCCATTCACGCTCAACCAACGTGACCTCACGACAACCACAAAATTACCCGGGCTTTTTTTTAAAAAAAAAACAATGTGATAATCCAAAATATTATTAGAAAAGAGGGAAATTGATTTAAATACTCCAAATTATCGTCTATTGGCGGATAATACTTCCAGCTTTCACTTTAGCCATTAGCACTCCCAACTTCCAACTTATTTTGTTCCATCACCCTTAAACTAACGGAAATCTAACCTGGTTAGTCTTTTGTGACAAAAATGTAAAAACCTAAAATTAAGGGACTTTTTTAAAACTTTTTACTATTATTATTATAAATCCCTCTACTTCTTTTGTTGACAGAACACCCCCCCCCCCCCCTTCAGAACACCCCCATAATCCCCCAATAACTACCGCCTTCACCGTCATCCCCCACAACCACCGTCTTCCCCGGCCATCCCCAACAACCACTGTCTTCCTCGAGGCACCAATATAACCAATCACTACTTCCTCACTCTAACCACTACCATAATAATCAACCGTAAGTAACCCGTAACCCTAACCATACAGGCCACCATCATCACAATTTGATCCACCATCGGAACCCTAGAGCAGGGTGGTCGGAACTTATTAACCGGGCAGAGCAAGGTGGTTGGAACTGGCTTCCTCTGGTTTCCCTCCCGTCTTTCTCTCTCTACCTCACTCACTCTCTAATACAGGGGATAATGCAGTAGAGCAGAGATGATGACTAATCGGTGTTGGTAGATGGTTCTGGGTGTGTGGTGGTAGAGCAGAGATGAGGTGGTTGGTGGTTGTGGTAGAAGGTGTGTTGTGGCAGAGCAGAGATGTGATGTGATGGTCGATGGTTCTGGGTGTGTGGTGGAACTTGATGTTGGTGGCAGATGATGGTAGGGTGGGGTGGGTTGTGGTGGAAGGTGTGGTGGTTGTGAAATGAGGTGGTGGGTGGTTGTGGTGGAAGATGATGATTAAGATACTCAGCGTATTTAGAGAAGGAATCCTTCATTGAAGATGAAGGTGTAAGTGTTGTTGCTGCTTCGCTTGAAATTGAACTAGGTTTTTTACTTGTGCTTTGAATCGTTGATTCTGCAACTGCAATGAATAATAATAATAATAATAATAATAATAATAATAATAATAATAATAATAATAAGTTTCAAAAAGTTCCCTTAAGTTTAGGTTTTTACATATTTGATACGAAGACTAACTAGGTTAGACCTCCGTTAGTTTGGGGGTGATGGAACAAAATAAGTTGCAAGTTGGGAGTGCTAATGACCAAAGTGAAAGTTGAGAGTATTATCCGCCAATAAGCGATAGTTGAGAGTATTTAAATCCATTTCTCCTTAGAAAAAAAAAAAGATGAGGCTACTTGTATACTTAATGTACCCTCACTGCTAAGCAGTCAATATCGGTGATATCTCGGTGATATATCGGTGCTATCTCGGTTATCGGTCATAAGGGCTTATATCGGTCACAAATATCGGTCCCTATCTCGGTTCCGATAATCTCGGCCGATATCGGTGATATATCGGCCGATATGGCTTCCAAAATATCGGTTGTATCGGTGAGAATATCAGTTTGGTGTTTTTTTGGCCCATTTTGATAGCAATTAGGTAGAACAGAGATGTAATAGGGATGAGGATGAATATGAAGGTCTGTAAAAGAAAAAGAGATTGAGATGAACATGTGCTAAAGACGACGGGAGGAAGAACCTACAATGGAGGAGAGAAGGCAAAGTGACGGATGCTTTGTTTTTAGGGTTTACCAACATGTATCCTATTATTTCCTTTAATTCTTTTTAATTAAATATTTTAACTCTTAATGTTAAGTTTTGGTCAGATTTGACCCTAAAGATTTTTTAATTTGTTACAAAGTGTTTTACGTTTTATATATTGATCTTACTATTATTATTATTTTTATAATATGTGTGTGTGTATATATATTCTTTAATTACCGATATCCCACCGATATCTCACCGCGATAATCGATATCCTAAATATCGGTCCTTGACCGATAACCGATATTTTACCGCATTAACTGCTTAGCCTCACTGTAAGATAAAGTAAAGAGGTGATATGATTCATTTAGAAGTTAGAATAGGGTACATCAATTAAAAACCTAGGAGATGAGTACGTTTGGGGCGGAGGTGGGTTGGGGGTTTAGGATGGGTGTACCATCGCAATCCAGGTGAGGTTTTGCGTGTGGGTTAGTTTGCGAGTCTACAACCCGAAGAGGGGGAAGCCAAATTGACCATTGCCAACACTATTTTTCACCCATCCTATAAAGTAAATCATTTTCTATTCATTTTATACACAACAAAAAAAGTATGCTCGTCCTCTTCTTTCACTTAAATTAACACAAAGGATTTTAGTCGAATCCGTTACTTCGTTGAAAAACCAAAGTACGATGTTGCGACGTCTAGAACGAGCTTTCACCTACCAAGGTATTATTTTTAAATTTTTAATCGTTTCAAGAAGGTTACTACGAGAGGTTGAAAAGAGTTTCACGTTGTTACAGGAAATGCCCATCAACAACTCATCAACTAGTAACTGGTTATGTCTCTTGCGAATAAGATGAATATTTAGTATATATGTTTGTTGGGACTTCACATGAATGCCTAGAATATTTTTGTCTTTTGATTAATAATAATTTATACGGTAAAGAGTTTTAGTCATAACATTGTACCTTTATACAACGCACATGAAGCTAGATGGGGTTTTTGGATGCTCAGTATCAATAACTGTACACTTAGTGTTTGGATAATATGTCTGGCGAGTTTGCAAGACCGATTTATGAGAAGTGATCACTAATGCCCGCCGTTCATGTTCAAAGATGGTGTAAAATGATTTATGGTTATGGCATGCATACTTTGGTGCTATTATTCGAACAATGACATCAATGTTCTCTATCAATCTCCGCTTTTTGATAATGAAATGCATGAAACCGCACTAAGGTGTCCACTTCTGGTTAAGGGGTGACAATACACACGCGACTATTATCGCTCATGAGATTTGTTCGGATAGGTATGTTTTTGTGATATCTTTCGCATGGCCCATTGAAGAAAACAAAAATACATTCAAGAAGTGAAGAAGATATAGATTGTGGTATACGCATGTATCATATATCACAAATAATATGCATTTAAACATCCCTGATTTGGACAACTACGAGTTTAATTTAATGTTTTATGGGTTTTTTTTAGTTTTAAATTCATTTATGTATTTTGTTTTTTAGTTATTGTAAATTGTATTATTTGTTACTAAGAAATCTGAGTTTATTTATTTGTTGATGGTTATACCATTTTTTAACGAAAAATATTACATCTCTTATTCGAACCAGCGCCACCTCTATTCGTTCTTCACCTGAATGCCGCAGAAAATAATGAAGAGAGTGAGAATCGAACCTAAATCACAAGGAATACCAAGCTTTTTTAGAAACACTCCACCACTAACTCATTGGCAACAATGAACCAAATAACAAAATTCCTATTGAGGGGCCCTTCAAAATGGAGGCCCAAATCTAAGGCTTTAGTTTACTCACCCTAAAGCCGGTTTTGAAGGGTATATATAAGCTTCCTTTAAATTAAAACGATGTTTAGTGATTTAGGCATATGGACGCGGTAATGGATCTAGAAGAAACGTTGAGGGTGGATATTCTAGTTCATATGGTCTATGGGGCATTTGGTGTTGCAAAATCACGCAATTTCATGTGATTGTGAGAGGCTTTGTTATTAGTATGCTATGAATTTGGCAAACCTTAAATTATATCAACCGGTCTGGATTGACGGTTTGAAGAGAGCTTGGTTTGAAGTGTTATGAAAGTAGAGAGCCTTACGGATGGCACTAATGAAGTTGCATTGGATCTTCCAACTAGAGGATCCTACAAATCCCTCGAAGGGAGTTGCTAAGACAAGTAATGCCCATTGGTCTAACCACAAGGCAGGGTGTTTTCATGTATGGCCACATTAAGGCCCAAGAGTAAGAATAAATTATTTTATAGATGGAGAAATTGTTTTTATGTAGTGCTTTTACATGATCTGTCTTTTAGCTAGTTAAATGTGAATCATGGCCGCCTCTCTTATAGAGTCATCATAGAGATCTCGTTGACTAATACAACTCATGATTACAAGAAATCCAATGGTTGAATCTTTTGTCCTTCGGTCATCAGCTGACATGATAGTTTTGTTCCCCCATGAATTGACATGATAGCCATTTAATCAACGTCATCTCATTAAGTCACATGTACTGTCATGGCCCTATGCAATCAATGCTTCGAATTGATACTATCCTTTCCACCAAAGATCTCGGCCGTTTTGTCTCACCTCTAGTCCAAATACTTTTGAGACCTGACACTTTATCCATCCATATTCCTGTAGTTCGGGTTATGTTTTGTCTTGTACTATGAGATTAGGCAACTTACTCCGTATAATATATAATGTTTCTGGGTAGAAGGTAGACTGATTAAGTGTCTTGTGAAATGTGTGCCCAATCTCATGAGCTAAAAATGCTTCGTCTTTCTTTCAGTAAAAGTATATAATAGTGAAGACAGACAATCTAACAAACATGACTCTGTGGCCCAATGGATAAGGCGCTGGTCTACGAAACCAGAGATTCTGGGTTCGATCCCCAGCAGAGTCGTTTTTATTTTTCGCTTAAATTTTTTAAAAAATCTAACACTTTTTTCTTACTTATATCCCTACGAGACTTTTGGACACAAAATAAATCTAAAACTGTGACAAAATAAAAAAAAGAGGGTCATTAATATTACAAAATATATTATAAGCATCCATAAACAAGAAAACTGCTACAAAAAATACATTATCTATGGGAACCAGAAACGGGCCTGCAAGATTCGGTTAGGGGTATCTTTGGTACACTTGCAGAGCCATCTAGAATGTGACTCGCTACCCATTTGTTAGCTGCTTCGGTATAATGTATTCCATCCCAACTAATATACTCTAACGGGTTGGCGCAAGCTTTAAGACCGCTCCCATCTTTCTGTAAACATGTCCCTAAAGGATCTGTGAAGCCTGCAAAAAGATCAGCATTCGAGCAGATCAATAGACGCCAAAAACCTTGACCGTTGGCAAAAATGTGCATTTGACAATATTGCCCCTAAAACACTACTCTAAAAGTCAAACTTAATCAATTATTGAAAATTATGGGAAAACGTCAACGGTTGCTGCCTTATTTGTCATAAAAAAGGTGTCTATATATTTTTTTTTAAAATTAAAATGTTATCTAAATTTTCATTCCACATAAAAACCGAGTTAATGGGTAAGCGGGCAACAATCTGCGCCGCTATGCCTTTTTGAATCGCAAAGCCTATTCTACTAAATACAAACCCTTGGTTCCTCGGGCTCTGCGAGTCACAGCAGACCACCTTCTGCACCCGCTCCAAAAAGCGGACCGCCTCAGGGTCTGTGTATATATACGTATAAAAATATATATACATATATGTGTGTATTATAAATCATGCACACTATATAGCCCGTTGGTCAATTGGCACGTACAAATGCTACGCCGTTAAAAGTGAAAACCAAAATAGTTGCTTACCATGCTTGTTTGCTTCACTAATGAGAGAATATTTGACCGAATAAATGTCAACATACACCAATGATGTATCTTGAAGCTGTGTTCGCAGTGTAGATACCCTATCTTTGAGTTGTGTATTGAATTCTTGCGCTACTTTGTTGTATGATTCGACACACCCGACGTTGTCTACATTTTCAGGAGCTGGTGGATAATTTTTCACCAAGAACGGCAGACATCCAATTGGGCCTGTGTTGTGAATCCAAAATGTCCTTGCGCCTCCTTGATAAAGTTTCTGTAACAGACTCAGCAACGTTAGATTAGACAAAGCAGAAAATACATATAAATCGGTTTGCAATGACATCTATCGAGTCTGACCAGTCCATTTAGTTTGAAGAAACATTAATAAAAACAATAAACATCCAAATGGACTAAAACCATGATGAAAAGGTTATCTGTATAGGATGAAAATGAAATACCTCAACCGTAGAAGCCAACTCATTTAGTATGGTCGGGATATATTTCATAACGTCTTCCTCTTTCATTGATATAATCCCAGCATGAAGATCATTTTGTCCAATGTCAAATGTGTAAAGGGCCTGAGTATAATCCTCAGGTCTTGGAAGACGGTCTTTAATTTCAGTACTTTTCTCTGACCCGGAGAACCCACAAAAAATTCAAGAATAAACATCAGTTGGTCCCACATTCGATAAAAAAATTACTCGCGATATTTCCAAATTTTAGCGACAAACTTTTACTTTAGGAGCAAAATAAAAACCAATGTACAGGTTATTACCGATGTTAGGAGTTAGCAATCAACTTCATTTAAACTGATTTTTGAGCTGCAAATTGGCTGATGTGGCACTCGTTGATGCCATGCCAACTGCCACATATGCAAAGATTGTTAATGTGAACACTAAAATGACAAATAAGATGCCATGTCAGCCAATTTTGGTAGGAAAAAAATATATAAAAAAATGACCTCCTTCCAGCTGACATGTCATTCGGTTCCAATCAATAATAAAGCTGGCTTTGGTTGCTAAAATCTGCAATGACATGTACGTTGGTTTCGATTTTGCACCTAATTAAAATTGCAAAAATCAGAAAATGGATGTAAAGTCCATTTCTATTTGTGCAGTTTTCCCCAAACATTTTGACTAAACGATGTATACCTTCAAGATACAACTCCGATGATCGCCTTTTAAATTGTCCAAACTGTGACAGTTGTACATCAAGAGTGAGAGGGTTAAAGGACTTGTTTAGCATCAAAGCATCTGCAGGCTGAATGGTGGCCCCGCTTGCAGCAAAATTAGCACCATGTCGAAAATTTGTTCCAATAGAATCCACATATGCACTTAAATATGGTAAACCTAATTTTTCAGCTGCAGATATTTGGCCAGAAAATCAAACCCATATTAAGTCTTGGAAAGACGTAAAACAAAAATAGTAAACTTAAAAGATTGATGCTCAAATGGCGCAAACCTCACCCCAAAGCGTCTTTTGTAATGCATAAAACCTCCAAAATCATTTTATTCTGAATATTATCATATCACTAAAATAATAACCAACACATGTATTATTCATAAAGTTTATAAAAACTTCACATAAATTGTTCCGGATCAATCCAATCCGTACAAAAAAAAAATACTAGTTTTGACCCGTTAGTCAACCAGCATCATAAAGAGGAAAGATGATTGTGTTGAGCAAGTTCAAGCCTTTAAATATCTTTATGAAGATTTGGTTCACTTCTTTAAAGTGAACTAAAGATTCAGCCAATGATGTTGTAGCCCAGTGGTTGCAACGGAGGTGGGAAGGTTTACCCACAATATTGGGGTTCCTGCCCGGGAGGTCTCGAGTTCGATCCACGGGGTATGCAAAACATGCAAAGCCTTCGGGCGAGGGGTTGAAAAGCCTGTATGCACGGGGGATTGAACCGGGGTGGGTAGGTTCGTTGGCAAGCGACTTAATCAGGTGAATTACGCCGATCAAAAAAAAAAAAAAAACAAAAGATTCAACCTTGACCCAATTCATTAAATTTTCCCAAGATCCATGTCATTAAACAGTTCCATTAGAATCTTGATATATCATTTAAGGAGAAAAAGATCCAACCTTTCAAGTTAAACAAGATTCACAGTCACTAGGAACAGCAAATGCTTATATTTCTAATAATCCAATTAAGTTCAACAAGTTTAAACCTTTGAGTCTCCTCATGGCCGTCTCTTGGGTAGGGTGGATCGGGCGACGCCCGAGGCCCTATTCAGAGGGGCCCGAAATTTAAAAAAAAAACAAGATTTTTTATATATATTTTTTCCATTTTTCTTATACATTTTAAGCTTTTTAATGCATTTTCGTAAACGAAAATTTTAAAATATGTATATTTTAGGGCCCAATTTTCACTATTCGCCCGAGGCCCAAATAGTTTTTAGGATTCTCCGGGGCAGTCACTCTCTTTACTTATATTTGATCCACTTCTCTAAAGCCAACTCCAAATTCAATCAAAACATCAAGATTTGGCCCACATCTCTAACTTAAAGAAGAAACTCTGGTACCCAACTAACAGAAAGACCCAAAATTCAATCACTGTATTAATCTTTTTATGGATAAATTTACCTATAAAATCAATCATTAGACGCCCATCAGAGTACCTGCCAGAAGGTTTATGAAAAAAAGTCATCCCATAAGGAGGAAGGAGAGGCTCAAACACAGCAGACACAGCCCCTGTGTCTGAATTCGAGTCACCAAAGTTGTAAATTGCTGGAAACTGACAACAACTTGATTCTTTATTATTGTAAACATTTGTGATTCCCCTTTGTTTGAGCACCATGAAAAGAGAGTATGTAGCAATTAAGAGAGCTGATATTGCCACCAGTAAACCTCTTCCTCTGCTTAGATTGGTGACCCATTGTCTCCAGTCCATAGTTGGATTTGTTGATACTAATTATTGGCTTAAAGTAACTGAAAATTTTCACTTGGGACTTTTAACAAACACCTGGAGTGCATACACTAATGTAAAGGTTGCTTCAACTTTAATTGTTGTATTGATGGGTTGTTTAATTGGTTGATTAGGATCCTTCACCGGCTAAATTTTGTTTGTTTAATTAATATAAACAAGGCGATTCGTCCTAGAAAAAGTTTATATTTAAAGTGTTTTCTTGACGTTTAGATCCAAACAAAAAAAAAATTATATTTTTTTGGCGTTTTTATTCGTTAAATTTGAATAAACAAAACGCCTCCAAAGTCTAGTCTAGGAACTTACTTTTAGTAAGACACGAAACTAACATGAAATCCATGAATTTGAGTTTAGTCAAATGGGTCTGGATTTTTTTTGAACGGCCAACGAATCAATTTCCGAGCACTCTCGGGCACCCTTTTGGCGAATCAGGTACTCGAGAGTACCCGGGCCACCAATTGCCACCAATTCCCGGGAAAACCCGACCACTCACCCGCCCGAAGGCACGACAGTGAAATAATCGGTAAAACCGGTCGGGATCAGGACTCGAACCCAAGCCAATGGCTGGGTCATCCCTCATTTCCCCTCCACCAATGTCCTCCAAATGTAGCTAGTGGGAATTGAACCCAAATCTTCCATAGGAAACTTTAGGCACTCAACCAAGTTGAATGGTTTCGTGTTGAATCTACAAACATATTTAGTTAAATAATTTGTGTCATGTTAACTTGACAGGTTCGTGAGTATATTCTAAGAATTTTTAAAGGGTGTTTGTGACGTGAGAATACGCGACTCGTGTTAGGCTTCACAACATTGCCACAAATATTTAGGTCAACTGTTTAACCGACTAACCAATAGACATGATATGTTTTGCAAAACACCGAAATCTTTTACTAGCATCGCTTTTTCCAAGCGTTTAATAACCAATGTAACTCAACTAATATAAGTATATAAAACATATGATCAGGGGCGAAGGATTGCTTGGGCCAGGAGTGGCCCTGCCCCCCCCCCCCCGGCCCGTATTTTGGCGCAGTGGTATAAATTTGCGAAAAATATCGACCCCCTCCCCCCGATTCATAAACCAAACTTCGCCCCTGCATATGATATAATATGATTTTATAAGATTAGCATAATCACCATAACCAAACCACATAACCCTTTAGGAATTACAAATAAACTTCAAGAACCACTCGAAATAATCGGATTCTTGTTGCTTAGTAGTTCAAGAGTCCATGATGCAAATGCAAATGCAAATACAACCCAAATTAGATGCGACTGCGGAGCTAAGTCATGCAGGTCAAGATAAAAAGTGCACACCCATGTGAAGCTACAGAAGCCGAGAGCGAATGCTGTAGAGACCCATAATCTTTCCCGCTCCACACCTCTTTGCATGAACATGACCCAAAATTTATAGTCGGAAACGCCTTTGAAAGACTCGATACAGTCGTTGAAATAACCGTTTTTGTGGGATTCATGTTGAAATAAGCAAGATACACCTTTCCTGAATCATTAACATATACAAGAGATCAGTAAAGTCAACAAATCAAAGCTTATCTGAGTGATTTAACTTTGCAAATTATTGTTTTGGCGTTGTTGCATAAAGCTAGAGATGACAATTTTGACCAGATCATAAGTGAACTTGGTTTTAAAAAACGCGAAGCGCACAAAAGCGACGAGGTCTAAAACCGAGGCGCAAAGCGCAAAAGCAGTGGGATTTTCGTACGCGAGGCGCAAGACGATTATATAATTTTTTTTATATATGCTATAGGTTTTTAGCATCATTTACCCAAAATATAGATACAAATAACGTTTATATATGATTTAACTTAAATGCACAACCTTTTTAACTACATGTATAACAATTTTAAGCATAAAAACACCCCACCGTACAAAAAGCGCGCACCTCAGGAGCTTTTTTGCCAAAAAAATCGCGCTTTTCTTGCGCTTTATGTACGGTGCTCGCCTTGTGTTACATGAGGCGCAGGGACTGGCGCCTAGGTGTGCCTCGGGCAGCGCGCTTTTTAAAACACAGTAAGTGAATAAGTCGATTCGAGTTGTGTTATATCTCCGGTGAGTAATATCAAAACAATTAGATAATATAGCTTTTGTAATAAACCTTCTATATATTTATTCAAAACCCTATTTATATAATATAGTTTTTGTATTTGTAATTATCACACTTGTTATTTATAAAAATAATTGAAACTTCTAAACAAAATGTGTTTCGGGTCAACCCAACATGTCCCCAAAGCTTATTCATTTTGAGTTGTGAGTCTAGGAAAAATATAGTCTGAACCTTACCGTTCTTTCCGGTTGCAATCCATGAACGAATACCTCCGGGACCTGCATTAGCTTTCATTACTTTCATAGAAGCACATGAACCAGAATAACTGTTCATGAGCGTTCCGTTATTGCTTAGCTCCCACATCTGAATACAATAATAAAATAAAAATCAACATGTCTTTTCCAAACGAAAAAAGTAGAGATTGGAAAATGGGCAGTTCGGGTGGGTTGGGTTAACGGGTCAAAACAGGTTGTGTCAACTAGAAACACTTCTAAAAAAATTGAACTTTTTTGTTATCGATAAAATAGTGTATTAAATAGGATTACAGAATCATATTATTTCGATAATAATCTAAATTTTGAGAAACAGTTTAAGAGGTTGTAAGCACTAAAAAGCGAAAATACACTTAAGTTGTCTTTAAGCCAATTGTCCAATTTACGTTTGACCCATTAAGAGATCAAACATATCCCTAAGCGACGCATTATAAGTTAAAGTGTTGAATTTTCATACAATAACAATTCCACAAACCTGGTTGGCATCCAGCCTACAAGGCGAAAACGATGCTCTCTTATGCTCCTTTGAAGTACGCTTGCGTTTGGGCGATGTATCAAAACAAAACCCTTGTCTATTACTTGCATGTAAGTGAAGTTTACCTCTATATTTTTCACTATACTCAACATCTTCATCCCTAAAAGAAAATGAAAAAACCACATAAAAGTAAACAATCAAGCGTAAAATTCTTGGTTTTATACATAAAAAAAGGTGGCAAAATGGGTACGTTGGGTAACGGGTCAGATTGTAAATAGTTTTAGAAAATTACGATTGCAAAGATGCTTCAGTCTTGTATAGACAAAACGGTTTGACCCTTTTGCTTCTTGAACCCCATCTCCAACAAATTTGTTCAAGATTTGCTTCGACCGTCTGCGAGAACCAACCTTTAGCCTCGGGAACATGACAGCTGGACAGTCCAACAACAAGTTTTTCCGACACACCCATATTATGTGGACTTCGTGTTCGAATTTTAGGACCTTGCTCCAAAAATTGGACTTCAGTTGTACTTGTAATATAAGGAAACTGTAAAAGAACAAAATATAACATTGTTAAACCATATTTGACTTTTGAAAGTCAAATGATTTATATTCCAATTATGAAACTGACAAGAAATATAATATCTATTACAAAGGTTAAACTATATTTAAATAATAAAAATGGTATTAGTATTTGTATGATAAATAAGCATGCCTCCTTATTGTTTGAGCTATAAGAGTTGATTTCCAATAGAACTGGATTCGTGATGAGTCCATATGTTGTATCGTCGAGCTTTCTCATATCTCCTCCGAACATTAAAGGAGACCGGGCCATTGACCATAAAGTCATCTGCAAAAAAAAAAGTCAACAAAATTAAAATTTCAAGAGCGATTTACGAATTTTATTCAAATGTCTTAAGAGAATGCCCCAAATGGACTTACCTGGGTCTTTTGCTCGTCTACAGAAAGTCTTGAACTCCTGTGTGGACCAACATTGGCTCCTATAAATATTACTTAATTAATTTAGTATTTAAACTGATTATTATTGATAAGAGTCAAAATTAATATTTTTGTAAAATCATGAAAAAATTGTGAATCAAAGTTCAAGATTGCGGGCATGCTTGAACAAATGGTCAAATTGAGAACAAAACCTACCAGGATCTGTGAGCCATCCAAGTGGAAGCATGTCCAAATCGGGCCATGAATTCCCCAACAAACCGTTGGCACCTATCATACTAGCAGCTGCAAAATCTCTGAAAATAGAGAGATCTTTCAAAACTAAATGAAAATGAGAAATGATCAATCGTCCAACTTAGTATGCCTAATCATCTTTCTAATGATATAATTACGACACTTGAATTTAATCAGGCATATGATTTAACAGATAAAGCATTTCTCATTGAAAATAACAAAATTTGACCTTTAAAGTCAACAATGTTATGTACAACTCCAAATTCGACCTAATTTCTTAAAATTTCTCTAAACAAAAATTAGTATTTTTTTTATAACCAAAAGTTTTTTCATTAAAACAAAATACGAAAGTTACATCACAACAGAAGGTAGACGAGCAACAAGCTGCGCCGCCACCCCTTTTCTGAATTGCGAACCCTAGTCTACCAAAGACAAATCCTTGCCCCCTGGAGATGAACTATTGCTGTGGACGACCCGTTGGACCCTGGTCAAGAAACGAATAGCTTCTGACGCTAGGGAGCCAAAGGTATTATTTGGTTTCATTATAAGTCCTAGAAAGTAGAAACATCAAAATGGTGATACGCTTACAGTGTAGCATAATACATAACGAATTTGAATTCGGCAAATGATATTATTGACCCCAATAAATCAACAACATATACATACCTTGAAACATCAAAATGTGTTGCAACATCTCCCCAAGTATCCCAGTCATCACCAGTCACTCTATACATATTAACAAGTGGTGCAACTTTCTTTGCCATGGTTGGCGTGGCACTAGTTCCAGGTGATAGTGAATAAAGAATTGTACGGTTTAATCCCTTCAAGATCTACATTTTTTATTCGTTAAAACCTATATATGAACAAAAAGTAATTTTCAAATTTTTGTGTTATAAATATGCATACCCCTGACACAACGGTTATCTCATCTAGTTGAAAATCATCTCCAAACACACAGTCATGTTTCACTGTCACACACATAGAATGGTTAATATGAGATGGTAAATAATAAAGGCAAACATATTTATCTCTTTGTAACGAAGACAAAGAGGTAAAATGGAAATTTTATTTCAAATCGGTCTAAAAAAGAGATAATTTTCCAGGCTATAGATATATAGCAATCGATGAAACACATTCAAACTAAAACATTAAAACCATTTGCATTACTGAAAGAACAAATTTTAAGAAAATCAAATGTAAAACAGAGAGAATTACCAAAATCTACATCCCATTCCGCATATTGATGATAAAGAGACCGCAAAAATGCTCTACCAGCTCCTAATGTAGTGTCAACACTCATGAAACCGTTTTTCATCCACGCACAAGCTCTCTCTTTCATCCCTATATCTTTTGCATGCCATGTCTTTCCAGATTCCACATAAGCTTTCCCCTATTTAAAAAAATAATTCACAGTTTAAATTAAAAAGATACTTCAAATTTGCTTCCATAATGTTGACGAAAAAAGAAAAAGGGTCAAAAAGTGTCGCAAAATATGATTTGAATCCATACAATATCCTAAATCATATTATTAAAAAAATAGAGTTTTATTGTAATATATTTAGCACAAACTGTTTGCAAAATTTTGAAAAAGTTGACCAAGTAGTGTTTTGGGCAGGGCCCCGAATTTTCGTTCAGAAGTTCCGATTAAATAGTATTCGTATATAAGGTTTCGACCCCCTGAAACTAGTGACTTCCGACCCCCCGAAGTTTCAGGTCAAGATTCGCCACTGGTTTTGGGTCACCCAACCCGACCAATACCGTTTTGAAACACGTTGTGACGAATTACCCAACTCACCTAGTCACCTAATCCTCCCATCTTGCCACAACTTAAGAGTTTGGGGGAAAAATACCGTTGTAACGTCTAAGATCGGTGTGTTTGCATTGACAGCTTGTGTACTTATGCCTCTCATAACATGAAAGCCGAACTTTAAACCCATGTCATGAACTTTCTTGGCTACTTCTGAGAACCCTTTTCCACCTTTTGATGAAGGCCACCTACCGGGGTCAGGAATCACCCTCCCCCATTCGTCAATCACATCATACCCAAGGGAATCAACGTACGCACCCGGGACTAACTTTCTATACCAAAGGTAATCCACCACTGCATACTATATCATCAAGAAATCACAAAGAGAGTGTTTTAACAATAACGTTTTCCAATAAGATTAAATGATTCTTTAAACGGTTTACCGAATATAAAGATAACATAGTTTAGTAAATAGGCAATTGTAACTTGAGAACTTCACAAAAATGATAAAAGTTTCAAATTTTATGAACTAGAGGGAGTAGTTAGTGTTTATTAACAAAATGAAGAAATTATTAAGACACTGTTTTGACATTGTTTACTAACAAGATTGGATGATTCTATAAATTGCAAAATAAATTAAAAAAGTGAACTTTAAAAAAAAAAAAATTATGGACCAAAGGGAGTAGTGGTTAAGACCTCATAGCCATGAGAATGTAATTTCTGTGAAATAAGTTGAGCATTTTCAAGGAATTCTTCCTCAGAAATGGTCCAACAAAATGAATCATATGAATTCCAACCGCGCGGTGGTAAACTAGCATGATTTTCTGATAAAACCCTGAAATAAAAAAAAATTATCTTGTTATAATCTTGTCACAATTATTTGCTAAATACAAAAGAAAAAAACCAGTGCAGTTAAAGCAAAATTGTGGCATTAACTTTAACTTAATGCAAATGTTTATCAACAACAAAAAGAGGCATTGAATGCATTCTTGTTGTGCATTTTTTTTAACACTTGTTTGGTATGGGGTAATGGATGAGGGAATGGAATGGACGAGGTAATGGAATGGATCATTACCGTTCCATGTCTTGTTTGGTTGCCATTTGGGAATGAAACAAAACACTACTTTGTGTTGTTTAGTAGGCAGGAAAAAAAGGAAGGAATAAAATCGGTGGTGAATGGTAGTGGTGGGTGGTCGTTAGTGGTTAGCGGCGGTGATGGTGGGTGGTGATTTGTGGCAGTAGCAATGGAGGTAGGTAGCGGTGGCGATGGTGGCAGGTGGATGGCGGTGATGGTGGGTGGATGACAATGGTGAGAAGTGGCGGTGATGGTGGGTGGTGATGTGTGGCGACAACGGTGGTAGTGGGCGGAGGTGGATGGCGGTGATGGTGGGTGGGTGACGATGGTGAGTAGTGGCAGTGGTGGGTAGAGGCAATTGTAGTGGGTGACGGTGGCAGGTGGTGGCAGTGGTGGGTGAGTGACGGTGGTGGGAGACAGGCAGGCAGCGGTGGTAGGTGGCAGTGGTGGGTGAGTGACGGTGGTGGGCGGCGACAGTGGTGGTGGGTGGATGAAGGTAGTGGCCGGAGGTAGTCAGTGGTGGCGGTGACGGTGGTTGGTGGTGGCGGCAGCGGTGGTGGGTGGTGGGTTATGGTGTTGTTAATGAAGGGTGAAAGAGGGATGGAATGAAGAAAAAAACATGGGGTGGATAGAATGGTTTTGAGAGAATGGAATGCCTTGTGGAATGACTTACTCCATTCCATTGACCAACCAAACACACTATTTTGCATTACCTCGTAATGATCCATTCTATTCCATCATACCAAACGCTACCTTATATGTTTTCACATCAAAATAGATGGTAAACCCGCAACAAACTGCGCAGCTAGCCCTTTTGGAATAGTAAAGCTAAGTGTATTAAAAACTACAACACCAAATATAATAACCAGATTTAAGAACTAGAAATCATCTTAGATCTTTAAAATTCAAATCTGCATTTCCAAATTCTGGAAATGAGGATAATGTTTTAGCTTCTTCATGTTCACAACACTAATCCTTTTCTTTTCTTTTTTTTAAAAAAAAATGCTGTTTGACTCTTGAAAGTCAAAATTAACTGTCATTACTAGCAAATACCTAACTATTATCAGAAAAAACAGAGACAAATTTATAAAATCATCTTCACACTGTCTTCAAAGACCAAAAACACCCAAATTTACTCCTCAATTTCAACAGCTAGAGCTCATCTTGATCTTAAAAGCCACAAGTAATGATTTTTATAAAAACATCAACATTATTAAGCTGAACCCAGATCACAATATCTTATTTTGACTTATAAAAGTCAACGCTAGTGGTTTTTGATTCATTATAAAAAACAATCAAAATTATCATTCAAACCCATTAAAATGAATGAAATAATGAAACACGATCAAAGTAAAGAAGGCACCTTTGATAGAAAACAGGGAAAAGGATGACGAGGAAGAAGAAGAAGAAGAAGATAAGGTTAAGGTTATTCATGGCGGGCGTCACTGGTGTTTGACCGATTGGAATGAAATATGTTAATAATAATATTTATAGTGGAGATGTTTGAAAGAGATGGGATATAATAAAGAATAATATAAGGAAACGACGTCGTGGAATAGATGGAGAATATATATTGGGGTGATGGGAGGGACGGAGGGTTGTTTGAATTGAAGATATTTTCGTCGGCTTTTGTTTTCACCGGCGTAATTTTAACATCTCCGGTGAAGAGTTGCTGTCAGACTGTCAGTGTCGTGGGTGAAAGACAAAGACATTACTAGTGTTTAATGCTTTGTCTACACGTGTCTCCCTACTCTTTTCTTTTTCCTTTTTTTTTTAGCGTAGGAAAAGCATAAAAAGGA
Source organism: Ambrosia x helenae (assembly GCA_030844895.1). Taxonomy (NCBI): domain Eukaryota; kingdom Viridiplantae; phylum Streptophyta; class Magnoliopsida; order Asterales; family Asteraceae; genus Ambrosia; species Ambrosia x helenae. Next base: position 109,599 of record JAUTDX010000027.1, read on the forward strand.
AAGGAAAATAAAGAATAAGTCTCCTTTTCTTCCGTTTCGTTCTGAATCGGATGGAAAACTAAACTAAAGGATTTTGTCTAGTTTTTTTTTTCTTTTCCTTTTTTTAATGAAACTCGGGAACATACCATATTTTGTTTTTTTTTCTTTTCCTTCCTTTAATGAAACTCGGGAACATAGCGTAAGCGAGGACCGTGAGTCGGGGCGGGATCAGCTTCAGATTATCGGCAAAGTAGCTGATTCGGCTACACCACTCCGGGTCGATCGCCTTCGATGCGACATGGGGTTGATCGACAACATCTTGCCAAAGAGGTGGGTGAGTTTTTGGGTGGGGTCCATCACCGCTTGTTCTTCCATTACTCTCTTTCAAAAAAAAAAAAAAAAAAAAAAAAAAAAATTAGGCTAGGCGTTTCCGGTGTTTGGGCTACTTTAGACTTGTTTGCTATTGAAATGGCGTGACACGGTGAGATTGATGCACCTTAGGCTTCCTAATGTGCCCCTTCCCCTTCGTATAATTGTACACCTCTACTAGAGCCGGCTATGAGGGTGAGCCGGGTGGTCACCGGCTCCGGGCCCGACCCTTAAATGGGTCCGAACGTTTTTTTTAAAATATGCGTATATATATTAAATTCTATATTTAGGATATATATTTGTGTTTTATACATTAAAGTCTTGTTAGTGGAGTTGGAAAAACCATGTTAATTTAATGTAGAGGTCTAAAGTTCAATCCTTGGCTCTAGCACTATATTCAATTTTTTTTTATATAATTCATTATCTTTACAAAATTTTGGGCCCAAATTCTTTTTCGCCTAAGGCCCAAATTTTTTTTGACATTTTCGGAGACGGCCCTGACCTCTACATTGTATATGTCGTGTATAGGGCTGTATGCTGCGTTCGGGAAGGATGAATCGCTCCCGAAAAGGAATCTATTGATTCTCTCCCAATTGGTTGGACCGTAGGTGCGATGATTTACTTCACGGGCGAGGTCTCTGGTTCAAGTCCAGGATGGCCCGGCCCTTCCACTCGGCACCGTCGGATCACTAAGGCCGACTTTCGTCCCTGCTCGACGGGTGGGTCTTGCAGAATCAAATTCAAATGTGTGATTTTGAAAAACAAAACAAATCGATATATTGAATTTGTACTATATACATTTCAATTTTATATCAACATTATGCTAATTGAAGTCCGTATAGTATTTTATAGTAATAAACACAATTTTGTTCCATACTTGAGTACTTAATTACTTATTGAAATAGAAAACAAAAGAAAGTTAGCATTTTACACTTGTTTTTGTCTTTACGGAACCTTCTACCATAAATGCGATAAACACATCAGCTCACAATATCATACAAAAAAGAACACCCATCACAAAACAGGAAATATTCCCAACCAAATGCTTGCTCCAAACACAACTTCAAAATTGGAACAAATTATACTTTATCCAAATTCTCATTTCTAGTCCTTTCCCTTCACATTTTAACCTCAATACACTAAGTATTACCTATCGGTATGCTTTATGCAATAAGATGGTTGTTTTCTAGTAAAAGATAAAGATTTCTACGCATCCATATCCCCATAACCAGAAGTAAGAGCATTTAACGAATCGAATTTCGAGTTGCACTTAATTGAATCAAGTTAGTAAAGGTTTGAAAGTTTGACTCTACAGTCGAATTTTCAAACTTAATTCAACTAAGAAATGATTTGATTCGCCAATGATGTTGCAATCTAGTGGTTGCAATGGAGGTGGGAAGGTTTACCCACAATAGTGGGGTTCCTGCCCAGGAGGTCTCAAGTTCGATCCACGGGGTATGTAAAACATACGAAGCCTTCAGGCGAGGGGTTGAAAAGCTTGTATGCACGGGGGGATCGAACCGGGGTGGGTAGATTCGTTGGCAAACGACTTACTCAGGTGAACTACGCCGATAAAAAAAAAAAAGAAATGATTTGATTCAAAATAATAAAATGATACAACTGACATATTGACCGACAACATTCTCAATTAAGAAAAATATTTTATAACACGTCCCAACTTTTAATATATTTTCCATCAACAATCTTATCTAACTAAAATTTAACTCAGATAGTTTTATACGACACGCGTAGCGAGCGTTAACATGCCGGATCAATAACCCGGCCCAATCCATAACAAGTTCATCTTTTTAATTTTTTATCAACTCCTCAACAGAAAAAGAAAAATTACCCAAAACCCAAACCCTAATCATGAACAAGTCCATCTACTCTCGGTTCTCATCCATCTTCTCACGCCCAAACGTCGGGTTATTAACCAATCGGAGCTCCGATTTACAGCAATGGAGAGGGATCCGCGTGAAGATATTGAACAACAACTTGGAGAGAGGGTTAACATACATGCAGAGGATAATGCAATCCAGTGGAATCGAACGGATGATCAAGAACGAACAGCTGTATCATATTAAGAACTCTGAGAAACGAATATTAGCTCGAAAGAATCTGCAGCGTAGGCTTAAGTCACAGGACCTGGCTCGTAAGCTCAAGTCCATCCTTGTTAAAAAAGTCAGGTACCAATCAACATTCGGTTATTAATTTATATTTAAAAATAATAATAATAATTGAAATTGGAAGGACTGGCCCTAACATTTCTCCTTCGTAGTATATAAAACACATACAAATGTTAGAGATATGAGATATAAAGTAGTCAAATGAGTTGTTTTCATGTTTGATACTTGTCATAGTTATCAAAGGTGCTAGGCGCACCGAAGGCGCATAGGCATCGCCTGGTGCCTAGGCGTGAAACGCAAAAAATGCAACGGCCTGAGATAAAAAAAAAAAGCGAACAAAGAAAAATATATTAAAATAATACTATTTTTCATCTATTTAGTATCAAAAGTTTTAAAATATTGATGTATTAGTGTATAGAAGTAGAAATCTGGCTGGAATCTAGCCATAATTTAACGAATTTGGCCGGAAACTATCTGGAATTTGGGAATCCAGCTAAAATCTGCGCCTAAACCATCACCTGGAGAATTAAAGCGCAATTTCCTCGACTCAAAGCGCAAATGCATCGCCTCGCCTAAAAAATGGGCGTGGGCGCAAGAGGCGATGGCTTTTAACAACTATGATACTTGTGTTCTGTTAAATCGATTCGTTGACATGTTTAACACGATAAGATTTATGGATGCGGAGGGTCCATGAGTGATGAGACTTTTGAGTTTGGTATGTGTTGCTGCAAGATGGTACATGTTTTGTATTTCTAGGGTTTGGCTGTTTTAGGTTATGCTTTGATGGACAATTGGGCAGTAATAGCAGTTAAAAGTTTGCTTACTGTTTTTAACATGATGAAGCTAGTAAAACTCACTTACTGGTTACATGAAAGGATTTTAACAGCTCCTGTTTGATTTATTGCCATTGGTAGTTGGTACCAGCTGTTTAGCCATTTCGTTAATTGTAGGAAGAAACTTGAACTGCATCCTAGCCTGTTGATTTGTGAAGGATGTTATGTATTGATATAAAGTTTGACATGTGCAAGTTAGAAAGATGCTGTAGACTTCAGTGGTAGAATTCAGACAACCAGGACGATGTGAAGACCTTGAAACTTGAAAGTGATTGTTTAATCCCTCACATTCAAATTTAAGGATCTTTATGTAAATCATAGTTATCAAAGGCGCAAGGCGCATAGGCCTCTCGTAGGGCCTAGGCGCAAGGCGCAAAAAGAAGCGAGGGCCTGATATAAAAAAACAAAGAAAAAAAAGTAAAAATATATTATGTATTGAAAAATAATATTATTATTCAGATAAAATAAACAAAAGTTGTTATGTAACATCTAATATCATCTATTTAGTATCAAAAGTGTTAAAATATTAGCGTCTTGGTTTTAAAAAGCGCGAAGCGCACAAAAGCGACGAGGTCTAAAACCGAGGCGCAAAGCGCAAAAGCGGTGGGCTTTTCGTACGCGAGGCGCAAGACGATTATATAATTTTTTTTATATATGCTATAGGTTTTTAACATTATTTACTCAAAATATAGATACAAATAAGGTATATATATGATTTAACTTGAATGTACAACCTTTTTAGCTACATGTATAACAATTTTAAGCACAAAAATAGCATGTGTACAAAAAGCGCGCTTTTAGTGCGCTTTTATCGTGCGCTTTTTGCGCTTTCAGGGCGCTTTTTGCGCTTTTCTTGCGCTTTTTTCACACTGCTCGCCTAGGGTTACATAAGGCGCACGGGGTTGCGCCTAGGTGCGCTTTGCGCTTAAGCGCGCCTCGAGCGCGCTTTTTAAAACCAAGATTAGCGTATAAAAGTAGTTTTTTCTTAGAGAAAAGTAGAAACCTGGCTATAATCTGGCCATAGTTTAGAGAATTTGGTTAGAAACTCTCCGGAATTTGGGAATCTCGCCAGAATCTGCACCTATACCGTCACTAGGAGAACTAAAGCGCAATCGCCTCGCCTCGCCTGAAAATGGGCCTTGTCGCAAGAGGCGGTGGCTTTTAACAACTATGATGTAAATAGCCTATAGTATGGTTTATTATGTATTTAGAAGTGGTGTAAATAGCCTATATAAGGGTGTATTATGATAAGAACCAAAGTTGCTGACCACCAGCCCATAAGAGACGATCCATCACAGGGACGCATTAATGCTAAAACAAGAGGAGACACGATGATTGGAAGCCTAGGCCTAGGGAAGGTTTGGGTGGTGTCGATTATAGTATAAATAGGGTTCATGTATTCAATTGTAAACATCACATTCCATTCAATTGAAGTGAAATTCTCTTGCATCATAATCTTGTTTCGTTGTTTCAATATCAATCTCATAGATTGGGGTGAACAGAAAGTGAATCCCATACGAGAGCCCTAAAGATAGGTATGTCTGTATGGTTCTATGGTCAGATGGTTATAGACTTCAGTGGTAGAATTTAGACAACCAATCTGATGTGAAGATCTTGAAACATGAAAATTAAGTTGATAGTAATCTCTATATGGTTGTAAGTTCAGATGATTTAGTAAATATAACACACAATTTGCACTTCATTCATCCTTTAAGTATTCGATATAAAGGTCTACTTTGTTCCTGTACTCAATTTTTCTGCCAAATGTATAGCCTTGTAAGGAGTTAAAGGAGTCAAGCACCTGATAATACTTGAGTAGGCTAACATAACCAGATCAAGCAATAAACTTTCCTAGCCCGAAGGACTGTTTTTTTAAGAATGAGTGTAATGCTCACTAGAATGCATTCAAAGTCTACCATCTTTTATTAAGGGCAAACCGCATGGAAACGTATCGAACTTTACACCTATTACTATTGTATGTTTTGAACTTTAAAACATCTGTTGATGTAACCATCATACAAAGCTTACCTATGATGTAGTTATCTTTCAGAACTCATTGTTTTTGCGGTCACCAACTATTAGAACTTTCTGCATGGAAGTGTATCGAATTTTATATGTTTTGCATCAAAACATAAATTGTAAAAGTTGGATACATCAAAAGGTAATGTCGAAGGTCCGGTATAAAAAAATAAGAATAGATGTAATGTTAAATACATTTCTATGTAGTATGCTCTTTTATTACAGATCAGAAACGAGTAACAGTTTGCCAAAAGCAGCCAGAGCGCCAGACATTTCCAGACAGTTAACTTGAATATGAATAGAGAAATAAGATTTACAGGTTGATTTAGTTCCTGTTAGTGCCAAACTCTTTAGAGAAAGATTTTCTAACTCAATATGACATGATTAAGAGAACACTAAATAGTGATGAATGTTGATGTCTGTGATCCAGGTAGGGGTGAATGTTGGTGACTTGGTGCATAGAAGCAGATATTAAAAGTGGCATGATTGATCTAATTTCTATTGGAACCAAAATTTATATAGAAGAGATTTACTAATTTGATATGCCATATAAGTCTTCTTTGGTTGTTGATTCCTCTTTCGTGGCCTGTTACAAATGCATGTAAGTTGTAACATAGGTTGAGTCGTTGACTTCTGACCCGTTTGATTAGGCCCATTTCCGTTTTAGCTAAGTCTTAGAATTTTACCCTTTTGATCTGTTTGAGATATCTAAACATTCAAATTGTCCCAAATTTAAGTTTTTTGTTTGAAACTGTTAAGAAAACAAAGCTGTGGCAAATGGGTTGGCCTGGCCGGCCAGGTTGTGTAATAGGTTATAACTGTCCCTGGTTGTCATGTGTCTGCGTCTCTGGGTTGGGTTGACCCACATATTTTTTTGTCCACTTTTAGTTTTTTTGAAGATTAGTTCCAACAATCGTTTGAACATATGATTTAAGCGATTATGAAGGTTGTATGCTTTATAGATAAGCCTTTTTCAACCTGGCAATCTATTTGAGCCAGTTAAGTATAATTTCTTGACCCGTTTGGGATAAAACATCCCTCCCACACCCACCGCCAAACAGGCCTACTTCTAGGCTATTGGGATGATGTTATAAGCCCATACATCAAGACTGGCATATCACCATGAATCGGATGGATTTTATTTTATTTTTTCAATCTGTATAGTGCAATTGGAGCCTTAGGTTGGGAACATAAGCACATAGAATATTGTTGTGCCAAACTTCATCAAGAAAACTAGACTCGAAAACTGGGTGGGTCGGACATGTTGGTTAATGGGTTTTGATGGGTTGGGTTGATCCGAAAAACTATTTCCCAATGTTATTAAATAGATACTTGGTGCATATAATCTGATGCAAAAAAGTTATCATTTCAATAATAATCGAACTTTTTTAAATAAATCAAGTTTAAAGTTGTACATGTTTTAAAACACACTTTTACAAATATGAACTGTGAAGAAATTAAAAAAGGATGATTTATCAAAGTTTTGCGTTATTTGACATGCTTTACTCGGTTAATGCAGGGGTTATTGACCGTGTTCCTGGATTATACCTCATGGCCAAACGCACAAGTGAGTTGTTAGATTGCTTTGATATGCTACAAGTACATCTTTCATAAAATTTGCCAAGATTTTCGTCGACTGAAATGTTTGTTTTATGCCAAAACTAGAGCGCATCTATTCAATGCACAAGTACTTGAATTGATCTTTCCCTGTGTTACTGGATTTTGAGACTTGTCAATTGGATATGAATAGTCGAATAGACTTGGTTTTATGGTCTTAGTTTGTGATTTTGTTCAAAATTACACCAATATACAAACCAGGTGTGTTTCACTGTCCGGTTCAGCTGGTTTTGATGAAAATTATGGATCAAACCGTTACGGTTTCGGACAATGACAAACCAAGCCACTAGCCAGTGGTTCATGTAGCTACTGTCATGTCCATAAAAATGATGCAACTTTGATCTCTTCCATAATCTTCTTTGTGCACTTCTCCTTGCCATTAAAGCTTTGTCGTCTCTTGTTAAATACAATTAATCAAGTTCTACTTTTTTAAAACACCTGTGATGTATTAAAGTTGTGAATTTATATAAAGAAAAGAGTATTTGCACTCTCCTTTAATCACTTTCATATCATGTTAAGGAGCAGTGTTGTAGAACTCGCTAGGCGCTAGTCGGTCGGTGGGGTACTAACTAGGGATTAATCGGATTGGATTTTTATATATATATTTTTCCAAATTTATACATATATAATGTTAATTGTATACCTTATATGTATAAAAAAATTAGAAGTTTAGTGGCTAAATATAAACTAGTGAATATGGAGGGGGTTAAATATTAAAATACCTAAACTTAAATAACCCTAATCACGTTCATCGTTCACCATATCCCGTTTATTCCTCCCCATTCCTTCTTTCATCGTAAGGAATCAAAAGATGCAACTAGAATTCATGGAGTTTCATCGATTTTGCTTCTAAATCATTGATTATCATCCCATTTTGAGGTATGACCTTGTCTTATTTGATCGATTTGCTTCATTTTTGACCCGTTCGAATTCATTTTACCTAATTTTGAGTTTTTTAGGTCTGACTAGGACCAATTTGGTCCGACTAATCGGTGATTAATCGCGACACCGATTAATTGAGTGATTAGCCCAAATTTAAGCAGTAAAGTGAGGACTTGCGATTAATCACCGACTAATCGGTGATTAATCGGGATTTTTACAACCTTGTTAAGGAGACGCATTTTTACCTTTCTGTCCAGAATTTATAATTTATTTAATGTATAATTAGTTTTGTCACATATAATTAAAAAAAAAAAAAAAAAAAAAAACTTCTTCTACAATTATACATCTTTTTGGCTCAAGTGTGCCAGATTCCCATTTTATGAAATGGGTTAAAAATTTCACCAAAGTAGTGATTAAAGTACCATATCCATATGATATATACTTAACATTTATAGAATATTTATTAGTTTTTGGACAAGTGCTTGTCTGTTAGATAAACAGCGTATGAACAAATTAGTGAACTTTCTTGAATCTCTTAACAATTAAAGAGGGAGATTTAGATGATTCATGCTCATAATCATCCTCATAAGCTTGCTTGTGATCCATTAGCTCTTTCATAACACCAGTAGTGAACTTTCTTTTCAACCTTTCCCAGCTGCTTCGTCTAGCCGGTAAGCACATCTCGTGGTTATTACTTGAGATTGCTAAAGGCGGTACAACCCCGCCTTTAACCGCCTTGTCAAAAATCTCAAAGTCTAAATCATAATCTACGACTCTCCTTTCGGCTAAACCCCCTTCTTTTTCACTCATAACCGCCCCCCAAAATTCAACCGGTTCTTCCCTTCTAAGACCTTTAAAACCGGCCCAGTCACCTTTTCATATCTAACGACCTGTGAAGCCGCTAAAATTGCACTCTCGGACATTAACAAAACACAATACTTTCCAATCCACACGTAAATGTTATCAGGCACATGAACGATGAACGCTCCACGCGAATCAAGGGCAGTTGAATTGGGTCGGGTCAACAGTTTAGGCACGAGATGAAGTGGGTCATATGAGGAATGTGGCGCGATTCTAAACATTCTTAGAACGGTATTCGGGCTCATGGGGCCTGCGTGGACTCGGTTTTGGCAATTCAAGAGTTGATAAGCAAAACCCATATTCGGGTTGATCACCCCTCTAGCGGTTTTCACTTGATGAAACGCTTCTTCAAAGCTAAGCCGATTAATCCACATTAAATAAGCGATGACTAAAGATGTCGATCTTGATACCCCTTGACAACAATGAACAAAGATACGACCCTTTTGTTCGCGAACATCCTCAAAGTAATCGAAAACATCGTATAGTATACTTGTGATATCTTCAGTAGGCGTGTCTCGAAGCCAAAGAGTTTTATACACAAGATCTTTCTTGAAATACTCAGGACACACAAAACCAACACAATTCAAAACATGTGTGATCCCATTCTCACGAAGAACATCAAGGTTTTTCGCAACTGAATCGCTTCCTAGGAAAACATGATCTATAATCCTTGAACATTGTTTGTCAAACTCGATTCGGGCTTTAAGATTAGCCCGGGGTGTAGTTGTTACATTCGGCCAAACCCCAATATCATCCATCCCTGCCTTTGGCCACCCCATTGCTTTCGGTCTAGAGACCGAAAGAGGGGGCAAACAAATTCTTGACTTTGAGTTTTTGGAGGCTGACTGTACAGGTGACACGTCAGCCCATGAAACCGACAGGGAATATGTCTTCCGGTTGCCCGCCGGCCCCGGTGGCAATGGTGGTGGTGAGATGGTGTTATTTTTATCCTTTTCCCCTAACATCATAAATTTTCAACAAAAATGTTGGAAAATTGGACTACTTAAATGGGCACACATCAATTATTGTTAAATTATTATTACTTATATTTCTCACCTAAACACCTAGACTGAATATCTCTCTCTCTCTCTCTTAGGACTAATTAAACAAGAAGAATATTAATAATAATTGAGAAATGTGTGCATAGTAAAAGAAGGGGGCATAAGTTGAACAAAGACTTACAAGAATAAGCATAGGCGGTTTGATGGAAGAGTGGTGAGGAACCATAAAGCAGGAATCAATAAAGATTGTTTAAAACATATCATTTTATGAAAAAAAATTATAAAAAAAAAAAAAGAAAAAAAAAAGAGATGGAAACCCATGTTTGAAATGGATCTTGGGGAGGGAAAGTTGGCAGCTTTTTGAAGATGGAACAAGAGTGAGTGGAGGGATGTGGCCATCTTTGACCATACAGTCAAAGGTCAAAATGTTTGTTTTGAATTGTTTTCTCATTTGATTTTTTTGTACATGGAAATTTCACTTTCTTTTCATACTTTATGACCGTAATTATACTTTATGTTTTTCTTTCCAAAATACACATTTTTTTAACTTTTCGTCCCATGTGTTAGAGATGGAAATGTCATTCCTCTATTTAGTTGTAAATTAGTGGTTAATATGTTTAGAAAAAAATTAATATTTTATATGTTATCCATAAAATTTAAAAAAAATCGAATTTTAAAAATACCATTTAAGAAATTTTGTTTATAATTAAGTGCAACTAGTTTTTGTCCTTGTTACGTTGCGGAGGCGCCATACACGACATGATAAAATATACACTACTATTAACCTGACTTATTTTTGAACTAAATTTACGTTGAAATATAGAGTAATCCGAATCCATACCATTAAATGAAAATGTATTATATTTTATCTGACTTGTTTCCAACAGTACGTGGTGTCATGAAGTATAGACTATAATCGACCAGACTCGTTTCAGAACTAAATTTACGTGAACGTATGGTAACTCAAATTTATACCGTTTAATAAAAATGTATTACAATTGACACGGTTTGTTTCTAAACAAATTTATGTAAAAATGTACATAAAAAGAAAACATTTTATAATTGACCCGACTTGATACCGACATGTACATAAAAATAAGAACGTAAGGAATTAGTTTTAGGGTAAGCTTGAAATTTTAGAAAACTTGAGGGGTCAAAGTAACATTTATAAAGTTAGAGGATTATTGTTGATATTATAGAAAATTTGAGGGTAGAATAAGTTACATGCCATATCTTTGAGGGGTAAAGAGAAATTAGAAAGTGCGAAATCATTTTTATCAATTTAAAAAGTTAGGCTTTTTTTTTTTTTTTTTTTTTGTCAAGTTCCAAAGTTGAGGAAGAAGTTTTGTAACATCTAGAAACTTGTAAAATTAAGGTTCGTTTGGAGCAAACAGAAAAACTGTAAATAAAAAACCTAAGAGCATCTGTGTACCACGCCCTATTCTCAATCTTATCTCTTTCTTCCCTCCTCGTCTATGTTTAGGTGTTGTAACCATGCCCTAAGTTGATCTTCGGTTAACATGGGAAGATGAAATGATGAACTAATCTGATTTTCGCCAACCAAATCCCGCCCTCATAAGCCATATTCTATTCTTCATCGGTCAGTTGCTTCACCGGCCAAATGAACCTATATTTTCAAACAATCACTTGTGTAATCAGTAAGTGTGAGTTATATGATTTCTGTGTTTGCTCCAACATGGTGCTTGTGCTTCTTTAATTAAAGTCAGGTGGTCATTGCAAGGAAGAAGATGAGGTGAGGGTGGGGTGAGTAAGAAAGAAGATAAAGATGGAGGTAATTATTATTATTATTATTATTATTATTATTATTATTATTATTTTGTGTTATTTGCCGTTAAGAAAAATATTATTTTTATTCTAATTGTTTTTGTCTTTTAGGAAGGGGTAAAATAAACCTTTCATACCTATTTAACATAGAAATTAACGAACGTTAGTAGTAGGGACTATCCGAGTGTAAAATTATATATCATGTGACCATCTGTGTTAATTGGGGGGCAGTGATACAATCTGTACATACAACATGAACCATCCGTGTAATTAACTCTTATATAAATAGTAAATTCAATAAATTGATAATTACAAGAACCATATATTTGTATTTGATTCCTCTCTCCAAATTCATCTATTTTTTCTGATGAAAGTTCAAAGGAAAGATCAATAACTAGGTATACTCGCTAGTGTGCTTAAGATTATCGTTATTCCCAAGCACATTTTACAATTTCAGTTTTGTATGATCTTATAAGTTATAACACAAAGAAATTAACATGTAAAACCCAAAATGGTAGTTCATTAGTAAATCACTATAAATAAGAAACTAATTATGAGTTATGAACATGGTTCCAATAATCGGATATGCATGTATTAGATAGCCGAATTGGGTATCATCTAATATTATACCTAGGGCTTGCGTATCGTGTAATACACGACACGATAAGACTCAACACGATAACACGATAACACGATACACGAGTCCTTATACACGAACATGACACAATAATTTATCGTGTCAATTTTTTTCAAATACGAACACGATTTGTTTTATGACATGTATATACGAAAAATACATGTTAAGACCGGTTTTGGAAACGCTATTGTAACACCCTAGGCATATCCCATATCGCCCGTGGACATGAGAGATCTTTGTTCATAAGTAATGTCCTACCTCTTAAATCACCAACGCATTTTGGGTTTAGTTGGTTGTGGAGCACATGAAAACTCCACAGTTAAGCATGCTCAGGTAGGACAATATTGGATGATATAAGAGGCGGAGTGTTACAGCTATAATAATCATATATTTACTAACCTATTTAGAGATGGTTGAGACAGTGGTCGGTTGGGATGTGATGCATCTGAATCGGTGGCTGAGGGATTAAGGGATGGCCGACGAGGAGAGTCTTTGACGATGGATTGCTGAGACTGGTAGACCTTGGATGGCGGAGAGGTGGTCGATGGACGCGATGCGCCTTCTGAGTGAGGTGGCAGAGGGATTTCGGGGTTTTTTTTTAATAGGAAGGAGGCCGCGTATTCTAATTATCATGACCGCTCACAATTGACAATCCCACATCATATTTTTTATTTAATAAGATATCTTACCGTGTACAACGTAAACATGTCTTTAACCTGTTTAGACACGAAAATTAACAAGTATATTCGTGTCTACCAGTTTAGGACACGAAAACTGTTAAAGTTATACATGAAACGTGTGAAGGTCATGTAGGTTCGTGTCGTATAATCATGTCTTTGTTTAAAATTGTCAGCCCTAATCATACCATTTTCTAAACGCAAAAAAAATCAAAACTAATCTAATACATGATTTAATATCCAAATACTCGTTCTAAATGTTTATGTATTCGGCCATGATTTGTTTTTACTTGCTAACAGAGCCGGTCCTGAAAATTCAAGTGCCTCGGCCAAGCTGAAAAGAAAGGCCCCTAGCCCATAACGCATTATATAAGAGAAATAATTTTTATACGACTGTTAACGCTATAGCAATAAACATAGGAAAACAATAATATTAGAAATACATACCGTTGTAGCTAATAGGTGATTCATAAATCTCCCCTTGCATTTTTTTTAACAACGATTAACGTTATAGCAATAATTATTTTTATGTTTTATATTGTTATATTATTATTTAGATTTAGATTTGGTAATTGGTAATTAGATGATTGGATATTTGGAACGGATGAATTTGGGCCCAATATATGTTATAAGATTTAGATAAATCGTCAATAGACCAATACGTTTTAACTTTTAAGGTTCTAAATTTTTAAAGAGTACCTAAAAGTTTTTCATTTTCATATTTTTAAACATATACACAAGGCAGAACTTAAACACTTAAATTGTGAGGAGTCGAAAGTATTAAAAATTAAACTTACAGTTGTTACACATAAATAAACTAAATAGAAATAAATCTAGTAAAAGAATAAAACAACTAAACATCTAGATACTTTTAAATTAAATTACATGTACTAGTGAAAATAGATAAAAGTAAAAAAAAAATCTATATTAAAATTACAGAATCTATAAATTATAATTATTAATTCCACAATAGAACTTTTGTAATGTCTTGCTTAGACTTCAGAATACACATTTTTTAAGCCTAAATTACAAAAATACCCTAACTCGTTTTCCTATTTACTATTGGCCTATTCTTCCTTCACCTACCTCTTCACTCTTCTTTCTTCACCAACCACCTACCTCATCTTTCTATAACAGCAAGTACCCCAAAGACCAGCAAAAATATTTCCATAAACCCACCTCTGCAAGCGTAAATTTTAGGGGGCTCGGAGACCCTCTCGCGTCTCGCCCAAATGAAGTTCCGTCATTACATATATATAAACGCATATATATAAAAAATTTTGGCCCTTTATAGTTACGGGCCTCGGCCGGGGGTGCGGCTCGCCCACCCCCAGGGCCGGCTCTGCTTGCTAAATATGTTTTTTTATAATAAATCGTCCACATTTTATCTATAATCATCGTATTTGTACATTTAGTGCCATTTATCTAAATAATAATCTTACTTTTAATATGGTCCGAAAGAATTTCACGTGTCAACATTATATCGTCACTAAACAAAATAACTATTTTATCAAAATATTTTTTATTATTTTTTAAATCGGGTTAATATCATGAAATTGAAACATTGGTTACTTTAAAAATCCTAAACAAAGTTTGATATAAAGATACTGTAAAAAAATATTTGATCCCTTAACTTCGGACATGGTGTGGTGTATTTTCCTAGAATATGTCACTATTCTAGTTATTTTTTGTGAACGACCTTGTCGGGTACTCCGTACGTGGCTTCCATTGGCTAAAGGTAGCCCACAAGACATATCTTGTAGCGGCCCAATTCGCATGCACGGAGCCCTCTAGCCCACTCGTCTCCTGTTCTAGGGAAAACCCGGCCTGCATACCCGCCCGAAGGCACAAGCAGCGAACCGGTAAAACCTGGAGGGATCAGAAGTCAAACCTATGACCACAAGGATCAAGTGTCTCTCCCTCACTTCCCAGTACCACTCCACCACAAGGGTGGGGGTGTCACTATTCTAGTTCTAGTGGTGGGTTCTATAGAATTTCATCATTTTCAAAAACGTTTTCAAGAATATTAATATTTGGTCATCGGTGAGCACATTAAGTAGAAGTTTTATTTGATTATTAAATTAAAAATGATATAGGAAACTTATGATACCGCTAGTCAAATTCTCCTTTGTGTAAGCAAACTGTATACCATCAAAATCGTTAGAATTTAATAATTATGGATAATGCACTCTAAGTCTCTAATTAAAAGAATGTTAAAAGGGTGTTTTTTTAATATATACTTCGTGATACGTGAACAAGGATGTTTGAACGCATAATGAAAATATAAAGAAATAATAACTTAATCGGTTGTTTTCATTAGTCAAATTGATCAAGCGGTCGAAAAATACTGATTTAGGGGCTGTTTGGTAGCCTATAATTAATCATTAAGAAGCTACATCTGAATAGTTATAGTGTCTTAGTGGTTAAAATGTAATCTTAAGTATTAATAGTTAAGAGGTGACATCTTAATGGTTGTCTCTTAACCATTCAGACTTAAGATTACCTCTTAACCATTTAGAGGTTATGAATCATTAAGAGGTAGCATCTGAATGGTCATTAAGAGGCTACCAAACAGTCCCTTAGTTACGAGGACATGGAGTTACTTGATCCCGAGTTTGACCCCTAGGTCTCATGACAAGGGGCAGGTTTTCGTTCCGGGATGGTCTCGACCGGTTTGATACTCAAAGAGAGACAAAAATTGCCCCACGAAGGTTAGAACCCCAATGGGGATTCAAACCTGGTTGCTTTGCTGGTAGCTCAACCGACTACCACTAAACTAGTCGTCCACAAATTTTGTTATGAATTTACTTGTTATCATATGAAATAATTCAATTGAATGGACAAGTTTATATACAAAGTTCCAAAAATATACATATATTTAGAGGTTAATAACATGCCGAAAGGATGGAATTCACCCCTTATATAGAAAATACATGAAACTTTCAAGTTTCAAGTGAGAATGAAATATACCAAACATGAATTATACTACCAAACCGGTTTCAACCCGATCCAAACAACTAGTGTGTATGCCAGTTCCCATCTTCTCTCCAAAACTAGTTTCAACCTGACCCAATTTCTTTTTTAAACGTGTTCGTTCCGTTTGTTTTTGACACATTTGGATTCCTAGCCCCTGAGGCGGTTCGCTTTTTGGAGCGGGTAAGGTGGTCCATAGTGACCCGTAGAGCCCGAGGAACCAAGGGTTTGTATTTAGTAGAATAGATTTTGCGAATAAAAAAGGAATAGCGGCGCAGTTTGTTGCTCGCTTACCTATTATCCACATCACGCATGTAACTTGGTTTTTACGTGGAATGTAAAAAGATGAATTTAACTTTAAAAAAAGCCCAAGGCCGAATGTGAAGCCCATTTATCTTAGCCCATATGAATAATAATAATAATAATAATAATAATAATAATAATAATTGGACTCAGGCCCAACTCCTTCGATTTCTTCTCTTCGCCTCCTTCGCCGTCTGCTCACACCTTCTTCTTCTTCTTCTTCTCCATTTCTTCTTGCGTTGCCTCTGCACATTTATATCTACAGAGTATCCAAACCCCTTCTGTAAGTCCACATTTCAGCTTATTATTTCTTTATTTCACACACTTCACCATCCTACCATAGTTCGATTAATTCATGCTCGGAGTTCACAGAACCCGATGATATGATTATCTTGAGATACCCAGTTGGATATGTATAGAGCTCTTGCTAAACAACGGCTCATTTACCGTTCTTTAATATCCAACTACGTTAAAACTGGTCTTATTAATAAAGCCCTCCAACTGTTCGACGAAATGTCTCACTCAGACTGTAGAGTTTTCAGCATTGACTATAACCGTATTATTGGTGTTTTGATATGCCATTCACGTTTTGAGTTAGTGGAATTGTATTATGATGCCATGATTCCAAAAGGGTATTCTTTAAATTCCTTTACATATTCAAGATTTATATGTGGATTGTGTAAAGTTAAAGACTTTGGATTGATTGATAAGTTGTTACAAGATATGGATAGGATAGGCGCTGTCCCGGATATGTGGGCGTATAATATGTATTTGAATCTTTTATGTTCCGAAAGTTTGGTTGATATCGCGTTGAGAGTGTTGGAATGTATGGCGGAAAAGGGGAGAGAGCCGGATGTGGTGAGTTATACGACTGTTATTAGTGGGTTAATGAGGGTTAGACAGGTTGATCAGGCGGTTGAAATGTGGCGGTTGATGATTGGGAAAGGGATAAGACCGGATGCTAATGCGTGTAGAGCGCTTGTGTTAGGTTTGTGTGGTGTTGGGAAGACGGATTTAGCTTATGAGTTGACGGTAGGTGTTATGAAAGTTGATTTTAGTACGTCGGTGTATAATGTTCTTATTAACGGGTTTTGTAAAGCGGGGAGGCTTGATAAAGCGCAAGCGATTTTGAGCTTCATGAGAAAGAACGGGTGTCCTCCTGAATTGGTTACGTATAATATTTTTTTGAATTATTGTTGTGATAATTTAATGTTGGATGAGGCTGAAAGGTTGATGAAGGTAATGGAGCGAAACGGGATGGAACTTGATAGTTATAGTTATAACCAAATTATCAAAGGTTTTTGTAAAGCTAATCTTGTTGAAAAGGCGTACGTGTTGATGGTTAGGAAAATGGAAGTCAAAGGCGTGGTTGATGTTGTATCGTATAACACTATTATAAGAGCACTCTGCAAGGGTTCTCATGTTAAACGGGCGTATGAGTTGTTTCAAGAAATGGGCATTAAAGGTATTCGGCCTGATATCATTACATTTACCATTTTAATAAAAGCTTTTCTCCGAGAAGGTAATTCCAGTTTAGCAAAAACGCTTCTTGACAAAATGACGGAAATGGGTTTGTTACCTGATCGTGTATTGTATACAACTACTATTGACTATATGTGTAAAATTGGGAGAATATCAATGGCACACACGATCTTTTGTGATATGATAGAACATAAGATCACCCCTGATGTTGTTTCGTATAATGCTATAATTAGTGGGTTCTGTAAGGCTTCTAAGGTTAGCGAAGCCATGAATTTATTTGAGCAGATGCAAGTTGAAGGTTTGTATCCAGACGAAGTGACATATAAATTGATAATTGGAGGACTTGTACATGAAAATAAGCTATCGTTGGCTTGTACGGTGTGGGAGCAAATGATGGATAAAGGTTTTACACTTGATAGAGATATATCAGAGGCTCTAATTAATGCCATTAGTTTAGAAGACTCAGCTAGCAAAAGCAATGGAAAAGGTATGTATGTATATATGTTAATTATGCATGATTTATAACTAAAGTGTGTCCATCCTAATACATGAAGTTTCAGGTGGAAAGATGTGATTTATAACTTTGGCATTAGTTGAGAAGATTTTGATGACTACATGCCAGCTTGAATACTCAAAGTCAATCCTTGTTGCCACCATAATCTTTTTACGCTGCAGAGCACGGCAAGCTGGTCAGTTTTTTCTTTTCTTTTTTTTTTTTGGCAAATATATTGTATTGCTAGTCTTTAAGGTAAAACTAAGAGATTATGGGTGGGTTTGGACGGGTCCGGCAGAGCAAACTGAGGGCAACCGGACGATCACCCATTGTAGGGGTGGTTTGGCAGAGCGAACTGGTCCGGTTTGGAATATGTGGGCCCCAAATTTGATTTTCTCAATAAATTAAAAATAAAAGGCTTTTTGTGTGTGTGTGTGGGTATAAAATAAATAAAAGGAAATGTAGGTGATGAGATGGAGGTTTGGAATGGTTTATGGTTGTAGGTAGGGCTGTTCAAAACGCTCGGCGCTCGCCGATCGCTCGTCGCTCGTTCGGAATTTGCTCGGAAATTGCTCGCTCGGTTGTAAATGAGCTGATCGGCTCGGTTCGGTTTGTAAACGAGCCAAGCACGAGCAAAGGTCTGCTCGGCTCGGTTCGGCTCGATATAATTTTTATTAATTTATTATCAATATATAATTATATATCCACACATTAATTACAATTATATTTATAGGTTTATACAGGCCACTCTATTGGGTTTATCTCAATATATGCATATATACAATTATATTTATAGTTATTGGCCTAGTCAACCCAATGATAACTTAACACTAAGTGTAATTGTAAAACCCTAAGTCGTGAAAAAACAAACTTGACTTCATATTCTCATTAGTTGTCCACCATCAATCATCTCCCGTTATCAACCTACGCCACAACACGACAATTGTTATCTGTAGTACGCTCATCACCTCACTGGCCTAAACTAGAGCCTCATTCTCGAACGTTCGAACCTAAGTCATCACTACACAGCGAGAATATTAAAGGAAACATCCCAAATTTATGGATGTCCGAACACACTCGCCGCTCGTCGCTCGCTCGAAAAAATGTGCGCTCGAACAATGCTCGCTCGGTTTCTGGATCGATTGTAAACGAGCCGATCGGCTCGGTTCGGTTTGTAAATGAGCCAAGTACTAGCAAAGGTCTGCTCGGTTCGGCTCGGCTCGTGAACAACTCTAGTTGTAGGAAAAAAGTGGGGTTGGAAGTGTCGTGGTTTGGAATGATGTGGCATGGTAAGGTGGCAGTTTGGAATTACAAACCACCTCTACCATTGTGGGTGCTGTTATTATTGAAAATTACTGATTCACTAACTGATGATCATAATCAAATCAATCAAATCTAGACATAGTGTTATACATATGTTTACGCAAGCGTGTGTCAGCAAACATCATGTCGGTCGACACATGAATTTTTCATCTCAAGCTAGTGAATTGCAGTGATTAAAACATAAAATATTTTTTTTTTAATATTTCTTTAGCTTTATCTTGGTTTTGTGAAATAGCCTCGGCTTATACCTGTTATGTGCCCCTTGAAGCTGTTTAATATTTACTTGCAGCAGACTGCAGTGTCTTGTGGATATCAAGAAAATCATGTTTCTTATGTCTTCTAGTTAAGATGTTTTATACACACACATTGGCGGACCCAAGTGTAGCCCAATGGGGACGGGCGCACCCCGTAAAATAAATAGTGTATTTTATAGGCAAAAATACCGATCGCACCCTCAGATTATAAATCTTGGGCCCGCCACTGTACACACACACATATATAAACTTGCATACACACAACGCGCGTGTATATACACATGTATTTGTAAAGACACATATGATTCTTCTCTCTTATGTATTGATATCGATTTTTTATTTTGATCAGGATCGTTCCTGTTGGTATTTCTAGAAATGGTTAAAGAGGAGAGTATCCTTCAGACGTGGAGGAAATGGTGATGGTTGCAGGATCCTGGAGTTCATCACGAGTCATGACGAGCACAAGCCACCACATAACAAACACCAGGTGTAACCAAAAACATTATGGCTACTCTCATTGCTGCTTCGTATGAAGAACATATTTCAATATCAAAAGAGAATAGAATCAACATGCAACAAAAACTTATTTATAAATCAATCTAAAGCATGCCCATTTGGATTTTGATGCAAACCATGTGCCGGTTAGAAACTTAGTTATTGCTAATTTATGGGACTTAGGTTAATCAGCAGAATGAAACACTTTTACAAGTCTGTTGTATAGAATACCAAAATCACAAAATTTTAGCAACATAGGATGTACAACTGTACAAGAAAGAGTATGTTTGTATGATTAAGTATATTTTTATGTGTATTTTGCAGTTACATATGATCTTTTCTACAAATTTATTTGGCTTAGAAAAAGAAACTAACTCGTTAATGTTATATGCTATGTTTTCGTATTAATTTCAATAGGACCTAAATGATTTGGATTGTGAGTTTGATTAAGGGGTTGTGGATTCATACACCCTTACTTTAGGATTCATACACCCTGACCCACATTACACACCAATAGAAAGCTGTCACATACCCAGAATGTGATGTCATACACCCTAAATATGATGTCACGGGGTGTATGAATCCTAGAACCCTTGATTAAAGGGCTAGAGTTTACGCGTTTTTTGTATCTATGATTCAAGAACGAAGTGAGTTTTATTTGTTTCTGGACAAAACTTTCTGTTAGAATTAGTGCTCAAATATCTTGGTTTTAAAAAGCGCGAAGCGCACTAAAGCGACGAGGTCCAAAACCGAGGCGCAAAGCGCAAAAGCGGTGGGATTTTCGTACGCGAAGCGCAAGACGATTATATAATTTTTTTTATATATGCTATAGGTTTTTAGCATCATTTACCCAAAATATAGATACAAATAAGGTTTATACATGATTTAACAACCCTTTTAGCTACATATATAACAATTTTTAGCATAAAAACACCTCTCGTACAAAAAGCGCGCGCCTCAGGGGATTTTTTTGGCAAAAAATCGCGCTTTTCGTGCGCTTCTTGTACAAGGTGCGCCTTGGGTTACATGAGGCGCAAATCCTGGCGCCTCAGTGCGCCTCGCGCTTAAGCGCGCTCGAGGCGCGCTTTTTAAAACACAGTCGAATATGTGTGGTAAGTCGAGACAATTATTTGTTAACTACATGAAAAGCGAGTATCAAGACTGGATAGCAATAAGCGAGTTGGTTGTAAAAGATCTATCGACGTGACAAATAAAGAGTAGCCGAATTTTGAGAAAATAGTTCAAGGTGTCGATGTCTTCGAGTGCAAATTAAGGATGTAGCTGACATGTCTAGTCAGTCACAAGTCACAACAACTCCTGATAATGATAAAAAGAGTTTGGCAACAATACAAGCTTTATATTGATTTAACTAATAGTATTCTTCCCTATTCAACTTTTTTGGTTTTAAATAAACTGGTCAAAACTATCACCTCTTTGACAACAATATATGATTGAAGAGCACCACCCTAACTTAGTCTCTGCTTGGCCACAAATCCGAGAATAAGAAAGATAAGAAGCCTTGTAACCTTCCAGTTAAACAACAGTTGATGAAAACGATGGATCAGTGATCAAACCAGTCGTCTTTCCATTCCACTTTTCAGTCCGGTATAAAAAACCACCGGATGTCATAAATAATTCATTACACACACACATATGTTGAACAAAATATGAACCCAAAGTAAACAAAATATGGAGACTGAAGTAGTAGATGAACCAATAACCGAGATTTTGGTTGGAAAAATACATAAATTTTGAAAATCCGGCAGTCGGCGTCATAAGTCATAACCGGTAACCAGCCAGCCCAAATGAAGGCCCTTTAAGAGTTACTCAACCAGACTAGTTGTGTAGGCGCTCCCAGTCCAACCAGTCGGTCTGTTCTGGTTCTGATAAAACCAGATAAAAGCCAGTAAGGATGCTCAAAGAGTTGAATCACATTTTAAATAAGGTTTATATACTGATTGGCGCGTTATCAATTCAAGGATTGCACCATAAAAACAGTGAGTTGCAACAACTGATAATATAACACGACAAATCTTTAGTAAATTTAATTGCAAGAATGCAAGTCATTTACAATGGAAGTGTAAACTCACTGTATGTCAATGCCTTTGGTACAAGTAAAAACAAAAACAAAAACAAATAATTACACACTTCGATGGAAACCTACGGTTTGTAATTTTCAAACTCAACTGCTTTGATCACATAAACGGTAAAGTCAGAGTTTACGTATCTGCTGCACGATAAATTGACAACAAAACTATAATTTTTAAGTGTATGGACTAAAAAGAAAACTGACCAGAAAGATGAAGGTTATCAGAGAAGAGGTTCTGAAAGCTCCATTTCATTAGAAGTATGTTGGTGTGTGTCCAGCTGGCGGGGTCCTATTGGGTCCAAACCGAGCCATTGCCAAGGCCAGCATATGTATCTAGGCCTTTTTCCGTTAATGAAGCTTTTTCGTGAATCCAGTTCTTCAAGTTGACTAGTCAACTCTTCTACTCTTTCCCTTAAACGAGCAGCCCTTGTGTCTGCCAATTTTAATGATGTTTCAGCTGCGTCTCTTGCTGACATGGCAGCTGCTGCTGTTTCTTCTTTAAACTTTAGCTTTTTTTCTGATTCTATTACAGATTGTTTTGCTTCTTCCAGTTCTTGGCGTATGGTTTGTAACTGCAAGGATGGTAGCAGATCACATAAGCGGTGTTTTGATGGGCCTTTTGAGAGTGATAATGTAAATAACGAGTAGTCAGAATTGTAATGAAACAAGGTGTATGTATAAGAGTTTAGATGTGTTTCTGTGGTTTGAGGTTGTAATAATAAATTAATAAGATAATTGTTTAAGAAAATATGACATTCTAAAGAGAAAATACTTTAAAATGACTGAAAAGGCATTTTGTTTTAGTGTATAGAAAGTTGTTATGGTGTACATAATCAACTGTATGTATCTCACAAAACAAAATAGTTCCCCAAAATCCTAAGGTAACAAAAACACAAGTAATACTAAGTTTTATAACCAAGAAGGAATAAGCGAATAACTTACGTTATGGAGTGTACATAATCAACTGTATGTATCTCATAATCTAAAGACTAAACAATTAACACATAAAAACATAAAATTAGCTTTGAGCATACCTGTGCTACATAATCTTGTTCTACTGCTTTGCCTGCTGCAGCTTCTTGCTGGGCTGCCACTTTCCATCTAGCGATCTCCTCTTCGGCTGCAGCAACATCCATCATAAGCCCTTCAACCTACACCATACAAACATAATACATATACACAGTCACATACATACATAAATTGCATATGAGCGATCATTAATAAAAGGCTAAAGAGATCAAATCTATAGCATGTAAAATGATAGAAATTGTAACCTACGTTTTCATTTGCCACTCTCTCTTTTTCTTCAAGTTCCTCTAGCTTTTGTTTACTTTGCAGAAGCTCCTTAGCTTGAGCTTCGACCCGTTCCTTCAGTAAACTTGACGCTGCCCTTGATTACAAGTAGCATACAAACCCAATCACAGTTAGAAAAAATCTGAAGTTATACACTTAGATACACATACAAATATAAAGTTTACTAGTACCATCTAAAAAATTATATTTACGAACAAAACGCTAGAATAAGATAACCAATCTTAATGTTATAAAAGAAAAATACCTTAATTCATCAACAGTATGTTGCAGTTCAATTATCTCGATCTGTGATTGTTTTATAATGTTCTCAAGAGCACCAGCCTGCATATTCCACATAATCATTTCAGCCCAAAAAATAACATATTATGAAACTGCGAAATTTTTGTCTATTAGAAACTAATGCGTAGAACACGCACCAAAGTAGATATTTCATCATCTTCATCGTCTAACTCAATATTACCATCCTTAGTACTTGTAACCGCCTTTTGATGATTATTAAACCTATAATCAACCCCAGATTCCCTTAACCCCTTTTCTGCTACTTTAAATAACTCATTAGTTTTCGAAGACGGATCAGCAGACATTCTTCTAGACAAAGCACTCCTCAGTAAAGAACCAATATGCTCTTTCTCCCTTGTCAACTGACTAACCGTCTCATTCAAACCTTTAACTTCTCGTCCTCTTTCATCGACCATATCTTTCGTCTTCTCCAACGCCATCAAACTCAATTCATTCACAGTCTCCAACCCAGCTAAACAAGCCCGTATATTCTCATCTAAATCCGTTTCTTGCAGTAGAAACAACGAATCCGACAAATCCGACTTCTTCTCACCGTCAACCACCTTAACAACCTCACAAATCCGGTCATGTATATTCGAAACATAACCCAACTGCGTAACCATTAACAACCTTTGCGAATCCATTCGTTCCTGCTTCTCCTTCAACTCTGTTTCCAACTCACCCATCATCTCATCTTTCTCATCATTTACCTTCTCCAAACGTTCAACAACCGAAGATTTTCTCGCCACGTCATCCCTAAGCGCACTGATCGTAGCTTCAAGCTCCGACACCTCAATCGCAATCTCGTAACTCCTAACCTCCATTTGCTCCCTAGCTTCATTCCTAGACTTAGTAACAACCTCAATCTGTCTCACAAGCTCCTCAACAATGTCATTAACCCTCTTAACCACACCATAAGCAACAGCAGGCAATCCAGTATACTTATCAGACCTAGGCAATCCACCAGAACTAAAATTCCTAAACCGATTAACCTTTCCGGATATTTTATCAATCCCGGTCACTAACATCTGCGCCGCGGTCCCTATTTCCGATCTTATCCCTTCCTTAGCCTTAACTAACTCATCTTTTTCCTTAACCAATTCATCTCTCTCCTTCACAATATTATCAAATTCAACAGTTAACTGTTCATTAGATCTTAAAACCTCATCTCGTTTTTTGATCGCTTCATGTGCTAATACTTTTAATCTGTTAAACGAAACCTGTAATTCGGATTTAGTCTTCTCAACTGCTTCACGTGCTTTCCGTTCATGATCGAGCTCTGTGAGTAGTTCTCGAAGCTTATTATCGATGGATACATCATCTGTTGACGATCGAGTTCCGATGATCGGAAGAGGATTGTGGTGTTGTTGTTGTTCTTCTTCTTCGACGTCGCTTAATATGTTATCGTAGTCTTCTCCGTCAGCCATTGTTAGGTTAATAATCGATGAAAAGTGTTTGTGTGTGTTCGTTAGGATCGAATGTGTGTGAAAATAATGTGATGAATTGTTAGGGTTTAAGTGGAATAATAATAATAATAATAATAATAATAATAATAATAATAATAATAATAATAATAATAATAATAATATTGGAAATTACGAATGAAGAAGAAGAAGAAGAATTTGGAGTTACAATACTTTATGAAGCATCTTTGTCATGGAACAGCGTTGCACCCAATCATACGCTAAACTTAAATTAAGGCCTAATGCAAACTTTTAGTTTATATTTTAAAAGTTTTTGTATTTTTATATAACAACGGCGTTTATATTTTATTTATATTATTATTATAATATAATTATAATTGTAATTAATGTAGATTTTTTTATTAAGCAACAAAAACAATATCCAACCCTCGTAAGTGGTAAACCTCACCCATAGCTAAGCTATTGAGAAGGCCGGAGGGGGAGTGAATTGTAACCTTACCGCATCGCTAAACAACATCTAAATAAACATTATTTCAATGATATAGAAAACCTTCGATAACACAAAAGTGATGAAAGAGCAAAAAAGAAACATATATAACGACATATAGACATAAAAAGAGGTATAAAAACCATGCAAAATCTATTAAAGGTGTGGGACAATCTTCACTTTAAAAGTCCTTAATATTAATCCTACATCTTTACGAACTCCTATCTGGACTTTATCCTTCACGCTTGACACATGTTAAGCACATTAGTACCGATTTAAAAAAGAAGGTTAACGCTAACACATCAAAAAAAAAAAAAAAAAAGAAGAAGAAGAAGCAGCAGTTTAACCCCAAGTTACGCATGAGAATCAAGAAAAAGAAAAGATCATAATCAATTGCTTCTATGTTCTATCATACAGTAACTTCATCATAACATAAATGATAGTTCTAATAACTTTGAATTTTATTTTGGAAGTGTATTCACCTATAGGCTACATAAGCACCAAAGTTATGAAGATTATTTCGGAAATTAATAATGTAACATTTGTTGGATGCGACTACAAGACATAACACAACAGCAGCAATAGTGTGTTTATGAGAAGAATAAGTTTTTGCTAGAGTTGTTGTGGAACACTTCTTCATAACACTAAATGATAGTTCTAACTACATTAATGTCTCTTTAATTTATTTATTGTTTTTTTTTTTTTTTTGAACGGACAACTAAAGAATCGTTGGGTACTACGCGGCCCCCATTGGCAAAGGGAAGCCCACAGACTCGGAGCCGAACTCACGAGCCTCGCGACGGCCCAACCCGCACGCACGAGAGCCCCAAGCCCACCCGTGTGCCAGTTCCAGGGAAAACCCGGCCCGCATACCCGCCCGAAGGCACAACGGTAGCAAACCGGTAAAACCTTGCTAGCTCAAGAGTCGAACCCATAACCACAAGGGTCAAGTATCTCTCGCTCATCACCTGAGGTAATTTATCATGATTTGGACAATTCTCTTTTTATCATCATTTTCTCTTTTGGACAATTCTCTTTTTATCATCATTTTCTCTGTTTTTGCCATGTGTATAAATCTTACTGGTTATAGTATTAGACTAAGTTTTAAGCATACGAATCACCCCCCCCCCCCCCCCCTCTTTTTTTTTGGGCTTTTTTGACATGTCCTCGTTAACTTTTGTAAGTTCACCCTCTTCCACTATTGTGTTTACTTAATCCATAAGTTATATATTAGTTTAAATAACTGTGAAAAGAAAATGGATATTGCATTTAAGGTATCGATTATCTGTAACAATTATACAATCATTGCAAACATTACATTGAGTGAGTTAATAGTACAAACAATCAATTTAACAATGAACAAATGGATGTTCGCTTCGAATTCAGCCATAAATAGTCAGCATGAGATTCTGTCATCGGCGGTAAACAAACCTATTTGGTGAGTTATAATTGTATTGTTGTTGGTACCCCCCATATCCTTGTGACGAGTTGTTATATTGTTGTTGATTATCGGACTCAGCGTTGAAATCGCTTGATTGTAAATGATCCCGAAGGCGCCATCCTTCAGGTTCTTTTTGGAACTTGTTTGATTGAATGTAGATCTCTAAACTCATCACAGCTTTTGTCACTTTTGGATCTTTACTTTCCTTCAATGCTTTAAGGAAGTCGCGCAATATAATGTCTAATAGCTTCTTGAATTGGTTTTTGTATCTTCTATATAAAGCAAACCCTGCCACCTGAAGATATAGGTTTTTATGGTAATAATATTAGCTATGTATCAGAGCACGTTTATTAGTTATAACATATTTAACGGACAAAAAATGCGATCGGATCAACCCAACCCAACCCAACCAACCCAGCCTTACTGCTTCAGTCCATACATGTAAACAAAAATCCGACCCGTTTCAGTCCAGAAGATACTATGCATGGGTGTTTGGGGGGAGACTACTATTCGACTGCTCCCAAGGTAGCTCGTAGCGTTTTTACACGTTAGGCTACTATAAAACGTGTTTTATTTAATTATTTGCACACACTAAAGTTGTAAACTTGTAAGAATGGATGAAAGCCTAAATTACCATGGAAAAGATTATACTGTGTGTCCAAATAACATTAATAGAGTTCAAAGCATTCTTTGGCTCGACAGAAAACCAACATTGGTTTGATAACGAGATAATAGAGGTGGCAAAATGGATGTGTTGGGTGCGTTGTGTAATGGATCAAAAAGGATAACTTTGATTGGTTGAAGAGAGTCCAATTCCAGATCAGTTTGACCCAAAACACTTTGTCCAATTTTTTTAGTTCCTTTATGAATAATTAATGTGTCAGAATGACTACAAATTTATATTATTCTTATTTTAATCTAACTTCCTAAATATAATTATCTTCATGACCCAAAACCTTAGGTGACTTTCAACAGATTTTCCCTTTTCATTTTAGCCAATCTCCTCTAATTTAACCCATTTGACTCACTAGAGATAAAGCATAACCCAATTACCCAAATTGATCCATTCATAAGAAAACGGGTCAAACTTGTCACATCTACAAAACAATTCAAACATATAGAGGCATATGCGAAGAGCTAAAATAATCCATGATATAAACTCACCTCAAGGAAAGCCTCAAGTGCCACAACAGTGTATATATTCGCTGGAAGAGAATTTAAAAACCTAGCAAGCCATTTCCAACCCTCTTCAATTCCATGCGGATTTTGGATACCGTTAACTTCCGTCTAATAAAATTAATAAAAAAAAGTGTATTGTTATCAATTAAGCAGTGAGCATACGAGACTTTCTAGTTTCTACTTATTATAAAACATGATCCACTGTAATAAAATAAAATTAAAAAAAAAAACCTGAAGTAGTGCGCCGTATAGTTTCATATATTGGGTTGATCTTGCCACATAATTGTCAGTACTTTCAAGCTTTCCATTTTCTTCTTGGTAACCAATAGCTCTCAAGTAAGCATCTCTTGATTCAAATGCTGCCTGGAGAAGCAATTTTTTTTTATTCATTTAATATAATTTCTGTTTTACCAACCCATTGGTAGTAATAGAACACAACCCAAATCGACACTTTCTTCACATAACGGGTCAAAAATACCCTTTTAATTGAAATATATGGTTAAAGAGAATTTAACATGTGACTTTAGGTTCCTTTTACTGAGCGTGACAATGGGGTCAGGGCTCGCAAAGTGTAAAAGAAAAGATTACTTAAAAAATGATTGATATGTAAAATACTACAAATAAAAAGTTAGAAAACTTGCAAGTTCCAAATCACATTATAATGAATCTTGTAGGAAAGGTTAACAGGATAAAGGAGAGTACCTCGGAGTAACTTAAATACTTCGGAATTGTGAAGATGCAAGCTTTGTTTAATTTGGCAAGAAGAATTTCGATAGCATAGGGAAACTAGATTCATGATGAAAAACAAAGGCAGGTAAGTTAAATCATAATATGTCTCATTGGTTATAAAAAATTAATTCTAAACAATGGTCAGCATCTTAATTTGTTTCTAAAATTGTTTCATACTCTTCTATTGCCTTCTTTTAAAGAGGAAAAAAGAAACGTATGACGTTTCTCACCTGTGAAGTAACCATTACAATGACATGTCCATAAGCATATATGGCAGCATTGCTGCTTGCGTTTGTGCAAAAATAGACGATCTGTTACATTAAAACAAGCATAGTTTAAGCTTTTTCATTGGCATAATTCATAACATTACATATGATCTAATATATAGTATATAATATGCATATATATAGATAACATTAGTTCAAAAATATGTATCTGAAATGTAAGTGAATTACTTTATCTGCAAAGATCCCGAGATTGACAGATTGGGGAAGTGTTGCATTCATAAGTTTCACCAACTCTTCTGCTTTTGACCTGGCCAACATAAACTAAAGTCAAATCAAGATGTGTTTCCCTGAAATGGGTTGATTTGGGTTGTGTTAAATCACAAACGGACCAAATAAAAAAATAAAAAAACTAGCACCTAAGAGAATGGGAAAGAAGGGCAAATAGGTCAAGCGAGTTGAAAGTTGCCTAAAATCTTACACTCTTCAAAAGTAAATGAGAATGTGCATGTGTTCCATACATAAGGCCACATAAAAAACCAGCATTACAGGCACGTAAGTATCAAATTGGTATCATTTATGTAAATTTACAAAACACACTTTGCAATTTTCCTAGAAGTTATGGCAGCAATGAAATTTATTAAGTTATGTAAATCAGGCACCAGAGTCTATGAAAGAGGCTTTTCAATCAAAAGTGTCACTTGGGTGAAATCCCTGTTAGAGCCACACCTCCAAAAGGTGTAGAAGAACAAAAAAAGAGATAGGGGTAAAGTTGTAAGAAAACAAATAGGCCCAAGAAAAACTTATAAACAGCTTACAAAAAGAGAGCAACAAGCAGATAAGCTGAACCAAACACTATGAAAGAACTTACTGTGTTTTGTTAAGTAGATAAGCTCATAAGCTGCAAATATAAGCCAACCCAAACACCCCATACGGACTTACAATATTTCTTGAGTTAAGATGAAAAAGGAAAACCACACACCTTACACTCTCTTTTGTACCGGTTATGGTTTTAATACGCCTAGCCATTTGCATACCCTGCTTTTTATATTCCTGCAGAAAAAAATATCTTGTCAATGATAGAATTCTGTTATGAAAAAAGAGTAAATAAATCAACCATGGAGAAAGGATAAAAACACATTAAACATTAGCCGATGTTAATGTATGGATCTAAGTGCAGATTTTTGAGATGTGCTTATACACCAAATAACTTGAGTTCCAATGTATGCACCAAATTTTCACATCATGTTTTACATTAAATGAATCACATTTACATATAAAGTGGTTCTATTAAGAAAACTTATTAATATTAAAAAAAATAAACAAATCAAAGAACGGAAATGTCAACAAAGAAATAACTTTGGAATTCAAAAGCATGCCATTTATGACTTACACGATTAGAATCCATTTCCAAAGCAAAACCGTTTCCAACCACTTCATTGTATATTTTCAGCCTACTTTCTTCCATTTTTAAAGCACTCTCAGCACCCTTAAGCACGTTTCCTGCAATCAACTTACCACTAGTAAAGTAAGAAGAAAGATTAATATATTGTAAAAGTGAAAGACTTTTTGTCCAAGATACTTCTAATTTACGTAATTGGTAAGTTAAACAGGATTATTACAATATATATATATATGTGTGTGTGTGTGTGTGTGTATTTCAATAATTTAAAATAAATAAATTTAGAAGGTTTTATGCATCAAAAATACACTTTAGGCAGCTTTTAACCCATTTGATCTTTTCAAATCAAATCAAATCAACTTGACTCATTAGTCATCATCATCATCATCATACTCAGTTAATCCCACCTATAGCAAAGCTAAGGTAGGGTCTGAGGAGGGTAAGATGTAGACAGCCTTACCTCTACCCCTAAGAATACTAATAGAGAGGCTGCTTCCGGTGAGACCCCCGGCTCGATGTGGTTTGGTATCAAGCCTTGACTCATTAGTAAAGGGGTCAAAATTGCCACCTCTTCAACCAGGTATCAAAACTTATAAAGCAAGTTGTTTAAGTTAAAGCATAGACAATTGTAAACCGAACAGAGTACCAAAAGGGTATGAGCATTTTGATATTCAGGTGAAGAGAAAATATAAAATCAAATCCAGCTGCAAAGAGTCATGCACTGTGATTTAATATCAAAAAATGTTAGCTAACAGAAATAGATTTACCTCCGGGTACATTATTGGGTCTATTAGAACCAGATTCCTTAGAAACCGCTCCTTGTGAAGCAGTCAAAGCCTCAGCAGCCTTTCTTTGACTTTCTGCAACTGCCATGTCAGCTGCTTCTTTTGCAGCTTTTTCAGCTTCAAATGCTATGGCTTTTGCTTCTTCCTCTTTCTTCTTTTCAGCTTGATGCCTGGCCTGCACAAAGAATATGAAAATTGAACAACTCATTAGCAATAATATAACAGATTCATTTCTTCTATTTAATAGCATGCATTACACTATTCAAGACAAAAGTCATCAAAGGATAAAAATAATAGGGGGTGTTTAAAATAGCATTGTGAAAGTGATTAGCGAGTTACTAATTATAAAGTGATAGATAATCTATTTCAAGTGTTAAATTATAGTGAAACTGAAATAATCAGTTTTGGATTGTGAGGTTAGGAGTGGCTGCAACAAAAATTATTTTGATTATTTGACTATCAAGGGGTCATTTTACGCGTGAATCCTTGTATGTTCAGAATTTGCCACTCACTATACTGCTTATCTGATTAACACAACTGAAAACCGCATCCAAATAGCATCTCTTGCAAAACACGTCGTTACAGTTAACAATCCAATTCTGATTATTCTATTGCATGTAACCAATTTAGAAAAGCAAAGCAAAACGTCCCCCAAAGAAATCGATTTGAAAGAAAGTGAGATCATCCCACACAATATACAATGATCTAAGGTTAGGTACAATAATTGAAATGAGTATCTTCTACAAACCTCTTCTGCTTTTATTTTTTCTTGACGGATTTTCTCTTCCTGGAAAGCCTTTTGCTTTCTTTTGGCCTCTTCAATTGCAGCATCGTCTCTTATCTTTTTTTCTTCTATCTGGGATTTGTATTCATGGTGCCTTTGAACCTCAGTCAGATGATTATCAAGTTCTTCTGCACTACAGAATAAATTTAAAAAAAAAGATCAACAGACTAACAAGCTCAAATGTGGGAAAAAAACGCAGCCTTCAGGGGTTTTTAATGCAATATAATTAGGTCTTACATTTGGCGTTGATACTGCAAATCACGTTTCCTGTCTAACTCACGGCGTGCCTCCTTATTTTTTTCAGCTCGGGAGAGGGCATGGGTAAAATTGGCTTTTTCATTTGTAATATCAGCTCCAAACGCAGATATCCGGGCTCTTATCTCTTCCTATTTATCAGAAGTATTTAAAGAACAAGTTTAATATTGAATGTATATCGCAGAGTTTATAAGTTCGACCCATTTGCATACGAATGAGGCCGAATCAGGTGATGTTAAATCTCTAACTGGTAAAACAAAAGTTTAATAGAAAACGGGAAATTCAACCAAAGTGTATCTTTATAACATAAAATCTCTACAAATACAGATTGTTGTTAGAAAAGTATAAGCAATGTAAACATATTTGACACGCTTAACTATCTATAGAAGACTTTAAATACAGGGAGAAAAAGAGTTTCATATCAAACCAACTACACCAACTAGTTTCAACTTGTACAAAAAATTTAACCATCACCCAACCCGTCCATTTTGCAACCTCTACTGTATGGTAACAACTTTGAAACCAAACAAAGAGAGAAATAAAGAACCAACAATTAAAGGGGGTAGCCAGTAAAAAAAGATCAAAAACAGACCGCAACACTAAGCTGGTGTTCATGGCTTAGCTCGATTAATGCACCTTCAATAACTCCACCTTTGACCATCAAAGACCATTGGGCCCCACTAGTTGAGTCACTATCAGAATCTACATTGTCACTGTAAAATATATACATGTGAGAATCATCAATGAAGTCAGACTTACAGAGAGAGCTGGCTATTTCTAACCTATTTACTTATGAATGGGTTGAAAAAATTATCTTCAACGGGTCAAATGATTGATTAAAAAAATAACTACAAAGAAAAGGTTTCAAAGCCTCTCAGGGTGTGCTTCTAATGCATAGCCTTCTACATTATTTTATTAGAAACCTATGATCGGTAATGTACCAAATACTAATATAGTTTATCTAACCATATTTGTCATAAAAATTATATATTAGAATATTTGGGGAAATAATTCACGTCAATGCAGCCAAACCGCCCAACCGGCCCACTATACATCACAAAAAAAAAACTGAAACGATGAATGACAACCTTAAATAGGTATCCTCACAACCAAAACGATTGCCCATGGTTACATGTCTGCTATTATTATCCTCGTAAGCAGCATCATCATCGTCATCACCTTCATCATCGGATACATGCATCACAAAGGCCTTCCTACTTTTATCAGCAACCGGAAGATCACTGCAAGAGAAAACCACATAGTGGGTGATCATTAAAAAAAATATCATAAAAAACACAAGGATCTCTGCATAATGTCTAATGATATAATGGTACCTTGAGTGTGTTTTGGTTAAATGTAAAGGGACCAGTGAGGATGCTTGAAGTTTACGGTCTATGGTATTAAGCTCTGATATGAGTTCATCAAAACTCCAATCACTTTGCGGATCAGCTATGATACCGTTAACACATTGGGCACATCGAAGATCGAAGTGTACAATGCCCCTATTAATAAAAACATCAATAAAGTTATTAAGCCTTTATTATAGTGAACCTAACATTTAATACCAACATTACATTTGATACAATGTTGAATTTAAAGTATTCAAAGAAAATGAAACAAATATATATATAACTAGCTGTATAATTATTTTTTCTGAGCCTTTTCAAAATCTCTCAAATCTTGCAGATACCCAGCACTAGAACAAAACATTTAATATAAGAAGAATGGATAAAAATAAGACAAGGACATACATTGTGAAAAAA
Source organism: Ambrosia x helenae (assembly GCA_030844895.1). Taxonomy (NCBI): domain Eukaryota; kingdom Viridiplantae; phylum Streptophyta; class Magnoliopsida; order Asterales; family Asteraceae; genus Ambrosia; species Ambrosia x helenae. The sequence goes on from JAUTDX010000027.1 coordinate 143,863, forward strand.
GTCAGGAACAAAGATATCAAAGTGATTGCTTCAGGTTTGTTATACAAAGAGTTATGCGCCTGCACAAAAAGAGTAGAAGTGAGTATCTGAATAACAACACACAGCCAACACAACTACAATTGAGTATTAAACAAATTGTTATATGCATTTAAATGTGATAGAATTCAAACCGTGATTATTCTCATTGATTTCAATGGTATAAATAATACAAAACATTATCTCCTAACTATGGTAATAGATAATTGCACCGAATTCTTCACAGCCTACACATTCAACCCTACAACTTTTTATCCTATGCAAAAATCAAAGTAACAATGTAGAGACATACACGAACCATTTTCCTAACACAGCCCATGAGACTACATATCTGCTAAATCAAATTATTTGCCTATCACAACTCCACAATCCGCTAAATAAAATGACCGACTACTGGTTTATAAAACAACAAAATAAGTAATAGCGTTTATCAGTAAGAAAAAGTTTCATCAAGGTTGTTAAAATACTTGAAAGTGATACAGTTAACAAGAAAAAAGCGTGTGCAAGAAAAAGTGTTGGCGAATTGTCCTTCTAAGGCTAACTTCAAGGAGCCCTGTAGGCTGTAGCTTATGAATTACACGAAGAGACCAAGGCGTGGACATCTAAAACTACGTTGTGTAGGGCAGTTACTCCATTTCGTAAAGACATAACGAAAACAACTAAAGAAAATCAAGCGTACACCAACAACTTAAACACTGCCCCTGGTACCTACAATCATAAAGTGGACCCAAAGGTTTTGGTCTACTTATGGAAGTTGACCCGAATAATCCTTCTGCTTACCTAAAACCTCTGTTACCACCCACAACCTTAGAAATCTACATCCCCTAGCAAGATACAATTCCCCACCTCCATCAACTTCCACTCACCACAGGCAACACTACTGTTCACAAAATAATTTACATGGTTCTATTAAACAGCTATATGGTTTGGTCAAGTATTTATTTGGTTGAAAATAAATAACAGAAATCGTGTTTAAGTTCTAATAAGTTTAACCATTGTAATTCTATGTGGTCCAACAATCATCATGTTTACTTAATATTTGAAACTTGTCTAGTAAAAAGGATTTTGAAATACCACGAAGCTAACCTACCCACAAATAAACTCCAAATATCAATAAATTTCTATGCTTCATAAATAGATCATCATATTCTACTCATAATAATTTACTTCTAGAAACTAACCTGAGCAAAAATCATATATGACATAAAACTTATGAACTACAAATCATCAACACTCAAAACAATCTATCCCTCTTTCCACCCTTTTTATTATGAACAATACATACCTTTCAACAGAAATTGAAACTAAAATTATTATCGGAGATGGAGAAACGAATCATTGATGCGGAGCCAGTGGCGGCACACGGTCTGACGGTAGCTTATGCGGCCGGAAAAGTTGTTAGGGGCGGTGGAGGGAGGGGCAGCGGAGGAGGAGGGTGCCGACTCTCTCTCTCCCTCTTCCTTCACTTTCTCTCTCTTTCTTCTCTACAGCTCTCAATCTCCTCTCTCTAATGTTGCTGGATATTGGAGTTTTTTTAGGGTTAATGTTTAGGGAGGGAAAGAATGATTGATATTGGGGTTTTTAAGGGTTAGATTATTAGCTGCATTCCCTACTGAACACAAGACTGAAACTCAAATAATTAAACCTACAAAGTGCAAACAACATATTAGTAAGATCATGAATGGTGGTTTTCGTGAGATACTCTAATAACATATATGTTTCAACAGCCAGTCTAGTCTAGTATCCTAATACATGTAACAAGAAAAAACCTAAAATCGAAAGGGAACTGAACGGAAGTACCTAGAGATCTAGGTTATGTTTTCCAGTTTAGCCTTTGTTCGATGAATGTTCTATCTATCGCCACTGGATACAAACCCTAATTTTAAAAAAATATATATAGAGAGAGAGAGACATCATAATAATAATAATAATAATAATAATAATAATAATAATAATAATAATAATAATAATGGATAGTTGTTGCTGGTGAAAGGGGAGGGATGGAGTGGAGTGGAGTGGATACCTTGCAATTAATATTAATATAATAATAGGCGGCTGCTGCGGCTCCTCCTTGGTCGTCAATGTGTGCTTTGCACGGGGATACAATGGAGAATGAATGTATCAGATACTTGGTGGCGATAAAGAGAGTGAGGCAGCAAGCAACTGTGACGAGTGGCGATTTGAGGGAATTTAAGGACACGCCTATCAACTTTTGTGGCTTTACTTCCACGCAGCCTGGCTTTGATTATTTGATATCATTTCATTATTAACGGAAAAAACTAACCGTCTGGCCTCCTCTTCAATAAAAGAAAAGCCCTCTGTCCACCAAGCCCACTCACTACCTAACACACAAATAGATGCATAAAACGGATTTCTTTTAGAACCGCTTCCGGGTTTCGTCAACTTAATCTAGTGGCGGATCCAGGAATTTTTTTCAGGGGGTTCACTTTTTAATACTCCAATTCCATATGACCGAATATAAAAAATTTCGGGTCAGTTTGGCGGTTCGGGTCGGGTAAAGTTCATCACATACAGTGGCGGATCTAAATTTTTTTTTTACAGGGGACACATAATAGCTCGGTTAAACAAGGTGAGTCAAGGCAGGTCAAGTCAAATAATATTCAACAACGATGATTAATAATATTCACCAACGATGTTAAAGTAGAAAATATACTTGTTTATTCTTTTATACAACCAACAGGCAACAACGATGATTAATAATATTCAAATTTGGTATATTTTTGTGTTTACTCCCAAAACCTAATCACACCCAGATAAGTTACTAAACGAATATGCTTAAAAAGTCAGAATCTTGTTTAAAAAGGGAGTTATTGGGAATATTGCCTGTTCCTGTTCAATTAGAAATCATAACAAAAATACACTAAAAACGTGGGCTTACGGTGGAGAGGGGTGGATGCGAGGGCTGCTGTGAATCACGAGTGGAGTAAGGAAGGAGAAGGGGCTGTGATGTACTGTGAATCAGGGTAAGGACTGGGCGGCGGTGAGGAGGAAAGGAGAAGGGCCAAGGGCGACGGTGAGGAGGAGGGTTTAGGGCAGGGGTTGTGACTTGTGATGAATCTTTGTTTTGGACGACTGTGCTATATTTGATGTTTGAAACCCCAAAATTGTATATAAAAAGAATAAAAAATAAAAGACAGAATAATAAAAACGAAGCTAACGGGAATTGAACTTGGGACTCTTTGTAAAGGGAGGGGGATTACCACTAGAGCATCTTTTAGAACCGCTTCCGGGTTTCATCAACTTAATGTCTTAATCAACACTCGGGTCGGTTCTTTTCTTAACCTGGGTCTGGAAAAGGTATGTACCCACGAGTCGGGTACGGTATGAACCGCTTACGGATCAAGTATTACACATTTACAAGTGGATAATATTATTTAACGTTTACAAACATGTTTCTTTTAAAAATAAATAAGGGTCGGTAAAACGAGCCAGATGGGAGATCGGTATTAAGGGTACATACGCAAATGGGAACTCTGATGTAGCGATGGAGATGATGGTGGTTATGACTTAGATGAATATTTGTGAAGAGGTTTCGGATGATCAAGAATTTAGGATGGTTTTTTCGTGCCATCGATACCAAGCCAAAAGTTTATACTAATGGAGATTCATTCCAATCACCCTAATAGCTTACTTGGCAAAAACTTTGCTGCGACTACTTTGATGATATGTCAATGTAAAACACTATTGAATAACATTTGTTAAATATTCATTAACCACATGAAAAGGTCATTAATTAAATTCGTTTTGGTTAGTTTACTACAATAAGCCGAATTTTGGAGGTCTGGTATGGGCGTTTTCTGTCGTTTTAGATAAATGTAAATATTGATAGTTATTTTTGTGTTATGTATACCTGGATATGAAGTAATGTTCGGCATTAGGCCTATGTGGGTTCTCGCCCATTATGAGTGTAGATCACCCTACATCTTTAAAGAGCTCTTCTTTTTTCTCCCACTTATATCTCTTTCAACGAGGTTAGGTTAGCATTAAGCCTCTTTCTTCACTCTTATTATTTTTTTCCTTTTTAGAACAACAAATTACACACGACACATCCACTAATCTACTACTAAATATTACACATTTACACTAATGTCCACTACATGATAAAAATCCTCACCACTTTAAGGACAACACCTTACTAAACTATTCCCAAGCTACTAGCCATTGGGGCAGACATATGGTGTCGGTAGGGGTAGTGCCCACTACCCTTCAACCTTTATGGCGTATTATGCAGTGGCGAAGCTTGAGAATTTGGTTCGGGGGGTCGGAAGTCAGCGGTCATGGGACGGGACCTAATTTTCCTGTAGCTATTGTTCGGGTGATATGTTCGTGTCGGTTATTCGATTCGGGTCGGGTCGAGTCAAACATTAAATACAATAAATATAAAAGTTTTAAGCATTCTTTAACAAACAATTGAACAAAGACACTAAAACATTAAAAATGAGACAAAGGGTTGGTACCTGGATGAAGAATTACAATTCATCTCGTCGACCTTTAAGATTTTTGAATTATTCAATTATGGATTGGGGTGCAAATGAGCCGAGCTAAGCCCGAGCTCAAGCTCGGCTCGTTTACTATCTATTAGTTAATATTTTAAATAAAAGTAATATAAATAATTGGTTCGGAGCTCGATAAATGAAGTTCGGCTCGGGCTCGTTTAGTAAACAAGATTAAATGAGTGGATAAATATTATTAAATATTAATAAACCTAATATTACACTAAGGTTTGACGAGCCTGGCGAACTTCACATGCTAGGCTGAGCTCGGGCTCGATAAGGCTCGGCTTGTTTCGAGATTTTTACCCAGCCAAGCTCGAGTAGCTAATAGATAACAACTCAATCGCTTGCTCATTGAATCTACTATCCTGCTCATGTAGTTGTTGTACTTAGTACTTTAGGATTTGAGCTTTACATTTACTTTGTTTTGGGTTAAAGTTTTGGTTTATATAACTATTTTTTTTAAACGGGGGTCGAAACCGTATATACCAAAAAAATTGCATACGAAAACTATATACTCGAAACTTCTGAGCGAAAATTCGGGGGGTCGGCCGCCCCTCCCCGCCCCTTTTATGCTCCGCCCCTGGTATTATGTTACCCTTGAAAATAATATATCGTTACCCCTCATTAAAAAAAAAAAACAACACACCCTCAAAGTTTTTAATATAAGCCCAACACACACGCAAAAAAAAGATCCAAGCCTACAGGCTATAACCCATTTCATTTGGAATTTCTTAATAAAAAGATATAAATCCATGGACCATGGTTAAGGTTTTGAACGGATAAAAACAAAAGAAAAGAATCAAGAGCGGGAGAAAAGAAGCAATAGAGAACAGTCGATCCCTCACTCCTTCACAACACATACTCCCTGCAACAGCTGAGAGCATCGGCTGCTAGAGATGAGATTGGTACCATACCTATAGGTATCGAAGTTGAATAAAAGTGGGTACCGAATACCATAATACGAAGTAAAGCATAATATCAAATTCAATAGTATATAAAACTCAGTACACGTACCATTTTTACTCGCACCCTTACCGATAACAAAAGTACTGGATGCGAAATCAATAAAACTGGATATCAATACCAATACCGATACCTATATATATCGAATACATCAAAATCGCTACAGGTATAGTATAGTATGGTATGGTATGGGTATTTAGGAAAAAAAAATGTTCATCCCTGGTGCCGACTAGCGACCGCCCAGGCCAACCCTGCCCTCGTGTCTCTGCCCCCCGACCACTGTTTGCCTCCCGTATATATTAAATCGGGTATCTATCATTTTTTCTAAAATCTATTTGGTTATGTAAATCGGGTTTATTCTGCAACTGATGTTAGATTTAAAGAGTTTATGTGCAACTGATTAGGGTATGATTTATTTATGGTTCATGTGCAATTGATTTTAAGTTTGATTTTAGATATTTAGAGTTTATGTGCAATTGATTTTAAGTTTGATTTTAGATATTTAGAGTTTATATGCAATAGATTATGGTTCATGGTTCTATGGAATATGGTTTATGAGGGTTTTTTTTAATGGCTAACTTCATTAGCAAACCAACAAACGCCGCTCTACTACATAAAATTAAAATTGCACCAATTAGCTTACAAAAACATAGACAATTTCGCTCTACTTCTAACCCACACGAAGCCAAGAGATTATGAGTTTATGTGGTACATAAAGAGTTTTCATGTTTTCTTAATTTTACCAATTTTATGATAATAATTTTTTTTTTTTTTGAAATGCAAACTTCTTACAAAATTCGAACCCCACTCCTTTCAATTCCTATTTTCTAAACCTTATTATAATTCCTTTGGCTACTGGGCTATTCCCAGGTGGCTGTGTTGATCTAGAGTTCTCGTATTATATTTGTTTAATTTAATTTATTCTTATATTTAATTTAATGACTAAAACTGTCAACAACCCTATTTATTTTAGTTTAAAACAAATCACATCATATGTGAAATCCAACACGACAAATAATTTGTTTTTATCATTACCATTATCCAATCACTCGTATGGTCAATTGTGTATGCATATGACAAAAGAAACATCCACTAAAAATTAAACAACTAAACAAAACAAATAAATTAAAAAATAACGTATAACCATATTATATAAACACGATTTCTATACTACTAACCTTTGACAATATCATAATAAACCATGAGAGGATCATTCCGATCATATCTCCTCTTCCTCCTCCTCCCCATCCTCCTCATCCTCCACTCGACCGTCATCCACAACCACCGCCACCGCCACAACAACGCGGTGGCTGACGATGACCTCACACCTGCACTCTCCACCAACTCACGATGGATCGTGGACGATCGAGTTGGTGGAGAGAGGGTGAAGTTGTCATGTGTCAACTGGGTCAGCCACCTCGATACCGCGGTGGCTGAAGGGTTGAGTAGACAACCATTGGATGTGATATCTAAAAAGATTATAGAGATGGGATTCAATTGCGTGAGGCTCACGTATCCGTCGTTTTTGTTTACGGATGATACGTTAGGTTCCATGACAATGAGACAGTCGTTCATGAAGTTAGGATTGTCGGGTTCTATTGCCGGAGTTCAAGTCAATAATCCCTTGCTCGTTGACCTTCCTCTAGTCAATGTTTTCCAGGTAATTATCTCATGTTTATTTATAACCAATTATATTATTATTATGTTAATAGCCAATAGCTAACGTATGAGTTTAAATATGAATATAAACATGTTACTATATTTGGTTTTATAACTTTTATTTACATGTTTATTATATGTACGTGTATTTGTATTTAAATATTTAATGAAGTGTACAATTTTAAAAATTATAACCTTGATAAAAACAATTAAACGTTTTACATTTTTTTAGTTATTTAATAATTTAGCGTGTTTTTTTATAATGAACGCTCTAACCCACACACACTTACATATAGTAAAAGGATTAACTCACGCACTAATCATACTTTTAAATTTACACGTATTTTTTCCACGGGGCAATAGCCTAAGAGAAGAAACATGGTTTTGTCACATCTTTGTACCACTAGGCTACATGTCTTTTAGTACGTGTCTACGTATATACATATTATTTTTAGTTGAAATGGTTTTTCCGATCAAAATCAATTTAGCAAAATAAAGAAAACATAATAATTCATAATAAACAAAAAGAAATCTTTGTGCACTAGACAGAAGTTGTCAAAAGTAATAAATAAATGAAAACGACTCAATATTATCTATCAAATGAAAGGTGTGGAAGGTGCTAACATATCAACCTGATAAGTGATGAGTTTATAGATCAACTTTTTTTTTTTATAATTAAAATATCAAGATCATGTAAAAACATTACATGACTTGCTAGATATTATAAAAGCTTTTTTTTTTCTTCATATGGTCCATATTTAAAAAAAAAAACAACACAACATGATCTTGTTCAAAGTGCTGTAATATAAAATAATTTAACTAACAATATTATATGGTAATGGGCTAATGGCACGGGTGTGTAGAATATTTTAGAAAATTTAAATAATATGAAGGTGGGCAGGTATTATTCAGCATTGTTTTTCTAAATTTAAATAAGTTAATTAATGTACAATTCATATAACTAACAAATAAAAATGTCAATATATATTAAACCAGGAAATAGTTTCGAACCTTAATGAGAACAACGTGATGATAATACTAGACAATCATCTAAGCAAGCCCGGATGGTGTTGCAATGACAATGACGGTAACGGTTTTTTTGGTGACCTCTACTTCGACCCTGAGGTTTGGATCGAGGGAATTAGTCGAGTTGCATCCATGTTCAAAGGTTATAACAATGTCATAGGTATGAGCTTGAGAAACGAACTTCGTGGGCGTAGACAGAATCTCAAAACATGGTACAAGTATGTATATCCGGTAAAAACATGTTTATGATATTATTTTCGAATGTTTTATGGTTTCAAAGTGAATATTCAAGTGGTTGGGTGCTACTTTTTTCTTATGAATCAGGTACATGCAAAAAGGTGCAGAGAGGGTTCATGCAACGAATCCTAATGTTTTGATTATCATATCGGGTTTGAACTACGACCTAGATTTGTCTTTTCTTCAGAAGAAGCCTTTAACTTTATCTTTTAGCAAAAAACTAGTTTTCGAGATCCATTGGTATGGCTTCTCAGATGGAGATGATTGGATCACGGGTAATGCAAACGACGTTTGTGGTCGGGTTATCGACAGAATAACAAATAATGCGGTGTTTTTGTTGGACCAAGGTTACCCTTTGTTTGTGAGTGAGTGGGGGGTGGACCAAAGAGGTACAAATGACAACGACAATAGATATTTGAATTGCTTATTGGGTTGGGCCGCTGAAAATGATCTTGATTGGGCTTTATGGACGCTTGTTGGAAGTTATTATTATAGAGAAGGTGTTATTGGGATGGAGGAGACTTATGGGCTTTTGAATTGGAATTGGCGTGAGCTTAGGAATTCAAGTTTTTTGGAGAAGATTTCGCCTCTCCAATCTCCTTTTCAAGGTAATAGAAATATATAGCATTTTTTTTGTGGTTTTATGTTATTTTTTTCAATGAAACTCAAGTCATGCTTTTGTCATGTAGCATTGAACATGCTAACATGTAAACGCGGATGATTTTACACCCTTAACCGAGGTTCACTCAAATCAAGTCTTTTATGAATTTGCAGCACCAGGTTCCAACGCACTAGGACATAAAATAATATTTCATCCATCTACAGGACTTTGCATGCAAAGCCATTCCTTGAGTTTGGGTCCATGCTCCAACGCATTGGGGCTCGACTATACACCAGAAAATATTCTGAGAGTGAAGGGTACAAGCTATTGTCTAGAAGCTAGTGAGGTGCATACTCCGGTGCAAGTAGGTATCATGTGTGGCGATGATTCATCGACTAGATGGGAAGCCATTTCAGCATCTAAAATGCACCTTTCATCAAAGGATAAGAATGGAAATAATGTTTGCCTTGACATAGATTCTAAAAACAACATTGTTACTAGTGATTGTGAATGCTTAAGTAAAGATAACTCATGTGATCCATCTTCCCAGTGGTTCAAAGTCATCGATAGCACCAGTTTTAATATCGCGCCATCCCCAATCAGTATCTCACAACATCCTATTCTAGATGGCTCAATTTCATCCATCTAATACATATACCATTTTACGCTTACTCTTACGAAACTATTGTATAACACGTCGATTTATTTTATGTACATCGATTTTACTTCCCGTGATCAATATAGGATGCGTATCAAACTTTTTGTGCTACTTACTTTGAGTTTAAATGGTCTAGACGATTTGAACAGCTTGCATTTTCTTGAACGACTTGCTGGATTACGTATCTCACTTTAGATCGTTCATGGTAACCGTGGGATCTGGTTGGGGCGGAGATAAGATGGGTGGTTGTTACATCTCACTTTAGGTGATGGTTTATGGTGGATAACATGGGTTTCTAGTCAAAGTTGGAGATGGTTGTGGTTGTGAAAAACAATCGTCGGGCAAGGGTTTAAATTTGGTGACGGAGATAGGGATGATTGTGGCAGTCGACATTGGTGGTTTATGGTGATGCGATGGTTGGATGTGATGTACGGTGGTAGGTGGTGGTGGTGCACGTCGTTGGGACGAACAAGAGGTAAATGGTTTGTTTATTCTGGAGGGGATGTGTGGTGGTGATACAAAAACGAGATTTAAGTGTTTTTTTTTTAATTAGATGTATTGAATTTTTTATTTCACAAGGCGATTTTACTATTTTAGTCATTTAACAATAACTAACCAAAAAAAATCAAACCGAGTTGGTGAATTGGATTAAAAGTCTTAAAGCATCAAACATTGAATGTTAAAGGGTGGAATGAACTTGTTAACCCGTGCAAACCACATGGACGAAAATTGCACTTAACTAAAAAAAAAAAAAAGAATGAGTATGACTGGTGGGGTTCCATGGGGCCAATGATCCCATTTCTCCTTCGCCAACGTAAATCTGGAGCTTAGCTTCATTTTTAAAATGTTGAGGCGATGGAAGAGATTACCGACAAAGACTACGACACACCTAAATCAACACTTGAAGCTAAAAAGACTACACAAGGGTGGTTGTAGCAGATGGAAAAGTTGAAAAAGGTTTTCAAAAAGATTGATATAATCTCACTAGCAAATGACCATAGAACCTCAAATCAAACAATTGGGTATATGTGTTTGACATTTCAATTGCCTTCCATTGTAAATGGCATAAATGTAATTGGTATCCAAACCCGTCAATTGTTTTTGCAAACCAATTATGCAGCATTTTTACAATTCCCCATCAGAGTTAGTATATAGTGGGATGTAAACACATACACCCAAATGGTGTCTATCAGAAAACGTTTTGGGTTTTTGGCGTTTTCACTACGTGGCTTGGAGGGTGCAAGGTGGCTGCAAGGCTAGACGATGAGGTGGAAGGGACTTGGTGAGTAAAGAATGCTACCAATCATCCAAACTTTTTAGCCACCACAATTGCAACATATACAACAATTGGTTGTGAGGATACGAGTTATCATTGCATTGCCTTCACAATTTATATTATTCAAATGCATAGATGTGTTTAAATTTTGCAGGTTAATTTAATTGAATTTACTATCCAAATAGTGTTGAATTATGCTAGACTTCATAAAGATCTATATGATTTGATAAGTACATGAAAACCCATTTGATTTACATATTTACTCCACACATTTCCTCCTACATTCTCTTACACAAAGTCTTTTAACCTTTATTTCATGGAAAGACTTCACGTGTGCATTGGTTTCTTTCTTTCATAGGACATTCTTTACAGAAATAAGCAATCATAGATTGCAGTTTTAAAAATGTTTCAGAAATCTGCAAGCGAAATTATCCTACTCGCCGAGCCCAAGGGCAAAGCCTGCTACGCCAAAAAAAATCCTTCACCCCTGGCCGATCCCCTTCCACTCACCGTCCATCCTTGAAACCACCTTGCACCCTTTATCCGGTCATCCTCCAAGCCGCGCCATGTATATGGTATTCTGCAAGGTCAGCTTGCAGAAACATCAAAATCCCAGAACCTTTTGTGACGGACACCATTTGCACAAACAATTTGTTATCACAAAAAAAAAAAAAAAATCTCACCATCGTATCATTTTATGCTCAGAGTGTAAGGATTCGATGTTTACCAATGACTTCATGGTGGAGACTGGGGATATAGCGAGAGATTTAAGAATTAGGCATTTTATCATTTAGTAAGTACTTTACATTTAGACAAAAACAAATCTATATGTATAGATTACTACTACTAACACCCTACCAATAGGTAATAACACTGTCTACAGTAGCAAAATATGTTAATCCTCTTCAGTTCAGGTCTCCAATAATTGCTTCCACATGGTTATTCGGAAACACGAAAGTTTTATTTGAATCATCATTAGAGGACTTCCCAAAAAAAAAAAAAACATAACTAAATTCATTTCAATACTATTATAATTAAAAAAATATATAAAAAACAAAAGGATCAGATTTCTGGCTTGGAATTCCCTATAAAGAGAATTTTAATAAATGCGCTCAGTATAATCAACTTCGATCATTTGGGGAAATAATCATCATCTCCAATTTAATAAACAACTTACAAAAAATAAATTAATCAAATTAAATTAAAATGTAACGATGGATTAGATTTCTGGCTTGGGTTTCTCCAAAGGAGAAACATAAACAGAGCGCTCAGTTATTTCAGATTCGCTCATCTGGGGAAATAATCATCACATCCATCACCTTAAAGTATTTTCAATAAAATAATATAAAAAAATTTCACCGTATCTAAAACAAATGCAGCTTAATCGATAAGAGCTGCACAAAGTATTCAGAAACCGGATAATTAATATTGCATCGGCTCATACACAACACCTATTGTAACAAAGGAGCTGGTAATCAGTTATTTCGATGCTAAATCAATCAATAATTTCAAAACAATTATGTAATAGACGTGAAGAAAGAATGTGCCAGAAGACAGGTAACATCGATGCGATCGTATACGCATCGAGCTGTTTAATACTGGCGATTAATATAATAATACTTAATCTATGCTTCGGAAACTTGAAATTCCCTCATTTAATTTGAGAGATTTCACCATTATGAAGCAACAAACAGGTACAATAAATAAATCGTTTAGAATTTAAGCAGTCTGTTATGTTTCAAAACCAAAAAGAAACAATCCACAAGTGAATAATATTATTGTGGAGAGTGTGAACAATAACAGGAAAGCTAAGGACGTCGGAAACAAATACTTACCTCCGCCTGCTACGGCGGACGGCGGCGATAAAGGCTTCTTGAAAGATCGGTGATGATGGATTGTATGGAGTGAACGGTATTTGTAGGCGCAGATACCCTAATTTGTTAATGGTTAATTACTGATATTCCCTTTAGGATGATGTGGCAACTTGCAACGGCTCTTTTCTTAAAGAGTGCAACAAATTTGCAGCAATTGACCCTCACTTCTCAAAAGTCGATTCTTTTGTACCACGAAAGTTAATTTGTTAGGCTTTAAGCCCATAACATGTTAGAGGAAATTTTGCCAACACCCTATTAATAATTGCATTATTTGTGTGATTTTACTAAGCATGGTAGTTGATTTTTGGTATTCTAAACTAAATGACTTGTTTTTTTTTTATGTACACCTGTACCACTAGGCACTAGTGGAGCCATTTATTTTTTCAATGGTCTTTAGGAGTTCGTATGTCCATTAACTCCATCTACAAGCTTTATGGGTTTGGTTGAGTCGAACCTAGAGGTGCAGAAATCGGATTTTCTTAGTACCTGGTTCCGGGTATAATCGAGTATTGAGCGAAACCGTAGGGTTTAGGTACGAGTATTGAGGAGAAAGACCATACCCTATGTACCTGGGTAGGGTATGACCAGGTTCGGGTATAACCGAGTATGAGTCCGGGTATTAATACTTAATTTTTAAAAATAAGTTTTTTTTTATTATTTTACACCAAAATAAATCTGTTTAAAAATTAAATTTGGTTTGAAATTTGTAAAAATAATCAAAATAAATTACAATATCATAAATCACTTAAGTAAAAATTATTTCCTTTGTAATATGCATTTTAAATAACTTAAATATAAAAGTCGTAAGGTAAACATAAAAATATACTTTAAAAATTCAGGTATGTAATCGGATATTAAAAAACCGGTATCGGATATAGGGTATAACCAGGTTCGGGTATATGGTATAGTCGTTTTCTGGTTAACATGGCCATAATCAATCTAAAAAATGGTTAGACTCGATATGTATAATGTGTTTTCAAGTTGACTAAAAATATACAACATTTGTCTTTTCTACTAGTGAGTGTTAAACATATAAAAATATCCAATTAAATAAAACAAAACATGACAACCAAAGAAAAATCCAATGAGAGACCTATTTTTTCTGTTAAAACTAAAATTATATAAGTTGTTTTGTGGTGTAAACACCTACACCAAAAGTCGCCTTTATGTATTTTTTTCCTTGGAAAACATGTTTTAGGGTATAAATACAATAAGCAAGAGCATGATTCTAAGATATGTACATCAAGCCACTAGGTAACATTCTATTTCTTAATATGTAATAATTTAAGCTTTCACCTTTACGAAAATAACAGAAATAAAGTTTGGTGAGTTGAAGAGACGAGTTTGGTATTGATACAAATAATAATATTTTCACATTTAAATTCAAAAACAAGTTACATTTAGATGGTGGGTAAGCGGGCAACAAGCTGCGCCACTATCCCCTTTTGAATCGCAAAGCCTATCCTGCTAAACACAAACCCTTGGTTCTTAGGGCTCTGCGAGTCACCGTGGACCACCTTCTGCACTCGTTTCAGAAACCGTACTGCCTCAGGGGCCAGGGATCCAAATGTGTCAAAAGCAAACGGTAGGAACACATGTTGATTCTCTAAACAGGCTGCTTCGTGCTTAGCGACCTTCTTAGCTTCTGCCTTCAAAACTGCCTGCCCCGGTACAAAGCCGCTGTCTCGCAAACCTACCAAGGGGGACACCCCTGTCAAGTCAACACAAGCATGTTTGCCCCCAACCCATCCAAACACAAGAACATCTGCAGGACGCAAGGTAGATCTCCCCTCCCGCGGATCAGTCAGAAAATTGACTGGTGCTTCTTTCTTGGCTGAGACCCCCGCACTTCGAAGCACATCCCATAGAACATCTCTGAACAAATCATGGCGGTACTTGAACCCCGGCAATTCCTTGCAGTGGAGCGCATGCTCGCCAAATTTATCCAGACATGCCTTTTTGCAAATGGGGCATGGTTCATCCGAGGGGAACAGAGGTATCATGAGCCGGTATTTGAGAATAGCCCTGTATTCGATTGATACCGATAGTGACAATCAACAAAATCATATACCAGTATTAGTATTGAAAATGATTAGTATAGTATTGATATTGAATGTTAAATTGACAAAATACCGATACTATATCAAACAGGTACATGTACCATAAGTAAGATACCGAAAACGAAAAAAGCCATCACCAACAAAAGATTCAACACGAAAAATTCGGTATCGGTACTCGGTAATATTTGCTCATCCCATCCCAGGGGCGGACATAGAGCTTAAGGAGGGGTCGCGGACGTTGCGGCTCAACTTTGCGTGCGTAGTGGAAAATTTGTTTTTTTTTTTACGAAATTTGGAAAACGTGACTACTAAAATGAGAAAAATGAAAAACGTTGCTACTGATTTTATGGCCTAGATCCGCCCCATCCCAAGTGAGTTGATGGTTAGTTTTGCCTGAACTATAACACATAATCAACGAATGCAGAGAGGAAAAAAAGGAGTGTGATGAAATCAAATTCTGAATGTTGTTGGTTCTAGTCACACCTATGAAGCTTGGTAAGTCACTCACCTCTCATCATCATCTTTTATTATGATAATTATGCTGCTGATGATGAATTGCACATGTTAAATTATTACTAGGGTTCATACTCTAATTTGGGGGTTTTGCTTTAATGTAATGAAATTCAGAACCTTGTACACAAATTTCATTTCAAATAATAATATATGATTAAGAGAGAATAAAGTATATACATTTATAGATTTCAACTCACTAGCAATAGCTCACTGGCTTTCGGTTATTCGAACCAATCAATATTCAAGTAATCACTCTAATATGGGTTAATTTATTGTTGATAAATGCGGTTAATTTAGTTGTGATTATAACAAGTTAACAAGAGGAGTCAAAATGTGGAATCTGGAAGCATTATCATGAACTTGATAATAATTATGTTATGAGTTTGACTTCAGGAAGTCAACGCTGTATGGGAAGATTCAATTTGTACAAAGGTGGATATGGTTGAATGTAACTTTATATAAAAATGGTTAAGTCGTCGTGTATATTCGACATATACATCGATGAACATACTAACTATATACGTAGTGTAACTTTTTATGATATTATATGTACCCAAAACAAGTAATATCAAATATGCAAATTTGTATAGAATAGATCTTGCAAATCAGATATAAAAACAGTCAAGGTTTAAAAGTACGATTCCTGCCTCGAGGCGTTTTCCACTTTTCCCTTCGTCTCACGAGGCGTCGCCTCAAGGCGAACAAAGGCGTAAGCCCGAGGCGGAATTAAAAAATAAATATAAATATTAAATATCTTATAAAAAATGAAATACTAACTAATTTCATCCGCATATTCATCAAAAACATAAAAAACACACACTAAAAAGACATGGAATGCTTGAAATTAACACAAAAAGACCAAAACATCAAAAATAAACATCAAAAACCCCTAAGGCGCAAATTTTGTTACCGCCTCAGCTATATGAGGCGCACGTACAAAATAACACCCTGAGGCGCTGCCTCAGATTCGTTTTCTTACAGAATCGCCTTGAGGCGCACCTCGAGGCGTACGCCTCACTCGTTTTTTTAAACCATGAAAACAGTTAATAATCTATAGAGTTAATCTATATCATTGGTAAAAAACTCTACAGACTTTTTCAAAGGCTCACAAATGTTGCAACTTTATGAGAGCACGGTAGGCCCCGTTACTGCCCGTCGAAAGCAGTTCAGTGTGTGACCCTTGTTCTACAACTTTCCCATTTTTTATAACAGATATTGAATCCGATTTTTGTATAGTTGATAATCGATGAGCAACTATTACGCAGGTTCTACCGACCATCATCTTCTCCAATGCTTCCTGCACAAGTTTTTCTGATACACTGTCAAGTGCACTGGTGGCTTCGTCTAAAAGAAGAATAGCTGGATTCTTGAGTATTGCTCTTGCAAGTGCAATTCTTTGCTTTTGGCCTCCTGACAGTTGGACTCCTCTTTCTCCACAGTAAGTTTCATATCCGTCTTTCATAGAACTG
The DNA here is from genome assembly GCA_030844895.1 of Ambrosia x helenae. Taxonomy (NCBI): domain Eukaryota; kingdom Viridiplantae; phylum Streptophyta; class Magnoliopsida; order Asterales; family Asteraceae; genus Ambrosia; species Ambrosia x helenae. The sequence goes on from JAUTDX010000027.1 coordinate 160,752, forward strand.
CATTGATATTCATTTTCGTTAGAAGATTAAAGTTTAACTGTTGAGTGTGTCTAACGGGATGGAATGGAATGATAAATTACTAGAATGGGCAGGGTAATGTTTTCATAATCGGACTGACCACGACTCGATAGGCTTACTAATTATAAACAACGTAATCTAAGTAATTTAAGTTCTAAGAAATGCTTTTTTAAATAATTCCATAATACCAATGACCAAACACTACCTTATAAACTCATGAGCATTTGCAAGCTTTGCTGCTTTCCTTATTTCAGCTTCACTAGCCTCCTCTTTACCATAAACAATATTATAACGAACACTTCCTGCGAAAAGAGTCGGCTCTTGACTCACCAATGCAATATGTGATCTCAAGCTTCTTAAATTGTAATTTTTCAAATCCCGCTGGTCAATGAGTACACAACCTTTCATAGGGTCGTAAAACCTCTCTATCAACCCGATAACAGTGGATTTACCTGACCCGCTCTGACCCACAAGTGCAACTGTTTTTTCCCGCTTCAATTTTCAAAGAAAGCCCCTGGAAAATCATTTGCTCAGGTCTAGCCGGGTATGAAAAGTAAACATTTTTCAGCTCTATGTCACCATTAAGTTTTCTAACGGTCAACCCGCTTGAGTCATTCGGGATGATCTCGGTTTTTCTGTCGAGTACTGCTAACACTGACCGTACTGCACCGCCACCTTTTGATAAATCAGAACTCATGCTTCCGGCGTCTGCAATATTCTTGCCAGTTGTCATCAATATAAAGAAAACCTGAAACATTTGTTTCGCGGTTACGTTCCCTTTGTTCATCTCTCTCCCACCGAACCTGAAAGAATTGAAACAAATAACAAAATGACATTGGTGAATAATGTTTTTAATGCATTGAATAAGTGAAAACTCATTAACTATCATGATACTGATTTTTTGGTCGTTTAGCTGGCTAACATACCAAAACGCTAATGAAATTGCTGCAGTTGTTATGAATTGGGAAGCAGATAAACCCAAACCCGAAAACCATGATTGTTTGATGCATTCTTTTCTTGGCCCTTTCAGCGTTTCTTCATATAATCTCATGATTCTTTCTTGTGAAACAAATGCGGTAATAGTTCTGTGATTCACAACCGCTTCGCTCGCTAACTGTGATCCTTCGTTTTGTGCCTTCTTCGCTTTAGAAGATAAGTTCTTCATCAACATAGTTTTTGAGTAAATGCTTATGATCAGCAATGGCTGGACTGAAATCATGACAGCTGCAACTCTCCAATTGATGATTAAAGAAATCAGAAATGAAAGAAATGCGCTGACGAACACTTGCAGGAGTAACGAGATTCGGTCTCCGACAAGTGACCGTATCAGGCTTGCTTCTGTTGCGAGTCGTGCGCACACGGCTGCACTTGTGTTTTCATCTCGATCGAACCATCCAATTTCGAACGTGAGCACGTTTTCGAGTAGTTTTTCACGTACTCTTTTTGTTAAACGTTCTCCCATCACCGCAAAGTTATGATGTTGGAGTAAGTTGGTGAAGAAACAAAGAACTCCAAGACCCACGAAAATGAGACAATAAATCGCGGTTTCGGATTTGATTTTTGATTTGTCAGTTAAAAAGTATACTGAAACCACCGATCCTAAACAATAAGCGTGTATAGGCGTTATAGCACCGAACCCGCTCGCTCCTAGGCATCCTAACACGGCTCGTTTCCACTCGGGTGCATTCATCTTCAACAAACGCCATTGTGAAGGATTGGGGTTTGGCATGTCGTAGTCGTCGTCATCACTTTCGTCATAAGAATACAATTGAACCGAATGAGCCATGTTAATAGAAACCGCCGGGCTGAACGGTGACATCGGGCTATTTTGGAAGCTCGATCGTGTGCTAATCGGAGTTCTTGGTGTTTGGGGGCTGTGATTTCTCCGGTAATTCACGTGTTTGATTGGTGTGTGCAGACTATCAGAGGTTTCGTCCTGTGTAGTTGATTGCTGTATCTGCACCATTTGGCAGTAAGCACCACCTACAGGATAATCAATAAGATATTATTTATTATTAATCTTCTATGTATAAGGAGTTAAGGACAAAATAAAGATGATTATAAATGAAATTTATTGAAATCATACTGTTGTTTTGCATTAGTTCTTCATGTGAACCGGATTCGATTACTTTTCCTGATCGAAGAACCACAATCTTATCCGCTTTACGGATTGTTGTAAGCCGATGTGCGACAATAATCGTTGTTCTTCCGACCGAAGCTTGATCTAAAGCTTCTTGAACAACCCTTTCAGATTCCGAATCCAAAGCACTTGTTGCTTCATCCAACAGAAGAATCTTAGGTTCTTTAAGCAACGCTCTTGCTATAGCAATCCTTTGCTTTTGACCACCCGACAACTGAATCCCAAACTGACCAACTTGTGTTTCATATGATTCGGGTAGTTTAACGATGAAATTATGTGCATTTGCTCTTTTAGCTGCAAGCTCAACAAGTTCATTTGAAACACCTTCATTGCCAAAAAGTATGTTTTCTTTTATTGATGTCGCAAATAATACCGGTTCTTGATTAACTAATCCCATTTGAGATCTTAACCATTTAAGGTTAAGTCCCTTTATTCTATGTCCATCAAGAAGGATATCACCGTTGACCGGGTCATAAAACCTTTCAATCAAAGAGACAATCGTCGACTTTCCTGACCCGCTACCACCCACAAGACCAACTGTTTTACCAGCTTTGACTCTTAGGTTGAGACCTTGTAGGACTGGAGTGTCGGGTCTTGCAGGATATGAAAAGTCAACGTCTCTAAACTCAATGTCACCCCTCACTGATGGTATTGTTTTGCCCTTGGTTTTATTAATATCTATACGTGGAACGCGAGAGATCATTTCGAACATTCTTGATGTAGCGGCTTTTGCTTCTGAAATGAATGGGACATTAGGTAGTGCACTCATAGTTGACCTACAATAGGAAGATACAACTCCATTAGAATGTAGAATTTGAAAACTGTTCACTTTTTCCTTGATAAACCATACAAGGTAGCTTAAATTCCTTAAAACAAAACGGGTCAAAAGCGTGGCATGTCAAGCGGGTCAAAAGAATACTGAAGTGATTTTTAACGCATAAAATGCGTTATCATTTTATTCAAAAATAAATTATTTAAGGAATATACTAATGCTATTGATAATAATAGTTGGCACATTATTTATTTGAGAAAAACTAGACCGAAATTTGTTAAAAAAACGAATTGTCTGTTTGACATATGTTAGCTAACTTGCTAACTCGCCCGTCAATTTTTACAACTCTAGCGAAAAGCACAAAAAACATATAAAATCTTATGTATTGCCACTTTAGTTGTAAAAATAATCAGAGTTAGTGATATGAATACAAAAGTGAAATCAGCTAATTTGGTGACTTACAGGCCTGCCATGATGACACAAATTGCTGTAACAAAAACCGGGCCACCTGTTTCTCCCTTTTGGGTAACAAGATAACTTCCTGCCCAGGCAACAAACGCCCAAGTCACGAATATCATACCCATGCTCCCAATCATCAAACCCTTTGTAAGTCCTTGTTTTATGCCTAATTTCATACTCGTCTCAAGCGCACCACTATACTTATCTATCGTTTGTTGTTCACCAACATATGAATAGACGGTTCTGATGGATGAGATAGCCTGATCTGCCACGCCACCGCCTTTATCATAGGCATCCTTCATCTTCATCCCGAGACCTTTTAGTAGTGCCCCCATGCCTAACACTGGACCCACAAACAGAAATACGAAAGGAAGGGAAGCCAGTGCTAAACGCCATGAAAGTATGAACCCCACTACCATACTGAATACAAGTGCTGATAAGTGACATATGCAGTTTGGTAACTGCATGACATTTTGGTTGTTGGTGAGTTATTTGCATGAAGGCGAAAATATACTATATTAGAGGTGATAGTTTAGATCCATTTAAGTATGAACGGTCGACTTGTGTTATGTATATGCTAGTTTTTGGATTTATAAGTGTTCTAGCAAAATGACAAGTGTTTTATGAGGTTTTTGGAAGTGTCATGGTTTTGGTTTCTAGAGAGTTTGCTACCTTTGACTAGAAGACTTTCTACAAATCAAAACCATTTCAAAAACCTCTCGTAAACGCTTATGATTTTGCTAAATTACATAGAAATAAACAATTTCTATGCATATCATAGTTGTCAAAAGCGCGCAAGGCGCGCATTTAGGCGCTGAGGCGCACTATCAGGGTTATTTCAGGCTGATTTCCGGCCAAATTTAGGGTAATAGTTGCCTAAACCTCTAAAACATCCTACATGAGCTATGAACAAGTCCTAAACAACCCTAAAACATCCTAAAGTAACCCTAAACAAGCCTAAAACATCTCTAAAATCTATAAAAAATGTATTTTACACTATGCGCCGAATTATAAAAAACCCTCGTTTTTTATGCGCTTTGCGCCTAGGGGCACTCAAGGCGCTTTGACAACTATGATGTTCTAAAAAAAACAGCTAAAATGAAGACGGGTTGAAAAACTTGACATATTTTTAGTATATAAAACCTTCAAAATCATTATACTTGAAGTACTCTCTCCTTCCCTAAATTATGCACTTCTTTCTTGTGTACAATAAGTTTGGAAAGACTATAGATCTTTCATGTTAATAATATCCAGTTTGACGCAACCTAATCTGTACCAAAACTATCCATTTTTCGACTACAAGAATATGAATGTTTAAACCTTCTCAGCCATGACATCTTGAATGAGTTGGGCATCCCCGGAAATGGTTGAAATAACTTCAAAATTGATGGAAGAACCAACTTGTGTGTCAAAGAAACCGACTTCTTGCCTAAGTACAGATTTAAGGTATTCCATCCTTAGACGAGATGTTTGTCTTTCGGCAGTTCTTGTCCAACAAATGCCTTCTGCAAAATATAAACCAATCTATGTGTTGGTCACATAATTATGGAATGCTAGTTTTCTTCGCTTAGTTTGGAACTAAACTCACCGATAAAAGCTGATATTCCAACACCAATTGCAAGAATGAGCAGCTTCAATGCATACTAGAAGATCATAAACATGTCAATAAAAACATAGGCTAATAGGTGAAACCAGGTCGGGTCAAACGGGTAAGACCAAAACAGATTCATGTTGAAACATGTCGTTTTTAGAACAAGGAAAAAAATATCACAATGAGTTGGGGTGTCATGTGCATCAGTTATTCTTGAAGCGTATAATATGAGTGACTAACGCAACTCGTTTACTATCAAAAATTGCCCAAAACAACTCATGTGTTTACGATAGTCAAGTGTATCGTTTATTTTTCTTTGTAAATGTTATGTTGAGTTGAGCGGTCAGTAACCATCTAGCTAGTTCTGGACTTGAACGAACCAAACCATACCTATAACAATTTCTTCCTATCTAATTGATAAGGTATAAATAGGTTCGTGTTCGGGTATCAAAAAAATGACACGATAAGTTATCATGTCGGGTTCGTGTATACATGTTTCGTGTTCGTATCTTAACATGTTCGTGACTTAACAGGTAGGGTACCAGCCATACATACAAGTGATCAATATCCAAATTCCAAGCTATGAAACTTCAACAAATAAAAAAAAGATGTACAAGAAAACATTCATATATACAACATACCTTGTTGACCACATGATTGGAGAAAGAAATATCACTACCTCCATAATCATCAATAATCCCACTAAGGATTAACATAGTAAGTGGAGACATTAAAGCATCTCCAAGACAACCTAATGTACCAAATAACATAAGCAACTTATCTATGCCATCTGCATAATAAAACATTCCACCTTTCTTTCCCATTGATCTATCTATCTCAATACACACCCCTTTAAGTTAATCTAATCTTAAATCCTTCAGACAACACAGTTGTGTGTGTATATATAGGATTAGATGGTACGTGACGTGACAAATGTCTATATATAATCTTTTTCGCTAACTTGATTTGTGTGTCGGGATGTTAAGTTGATCTCTTCTTATATTTGTCTATTTTAGAGTCACTTGTCAGTTTTCATGACAAAAACTATGACTTATTTATTTATAAAACTAATAATGAGAACGTATGAATCTGCCATTTGCCAACATATGGATTTATTTTATCTATGATTCCAAATGCTATGCTCTATGTGCTTGATTTATATGAGTATTTAACAAATAAAGACGCTTCTTGTTTAAGTGAGAGTGACTGCTGACTCGCCGTTAATTTTGTACATTTAGTTGGTTGTATTAAGGAATTCCATGGTGTAAGTGTAAAGTATGTTTTAAGCCTAAACAAATCCATATCGGTTCGTTAAAAAGCTCGAGTCAAGCCAAATTCAATACACCGAGCTTGATTAATAATTAAGGGGTAAGTAGAAAACTGAAGAATCGAACATAATCGTGCATTTTCTAAATGTATAACTACACGTATCCAACGGGTTCTTTGATCCTACTACCGGCCAAGTTTTCTGTTAGTACATTTATGTTTATTGTGACCACTTAAACTAAAAGGCAGTAGTTGTATTCTCTTGGCCGGCCAGAGATGACGTTGTCCTTTTATAAAGAGTAAAATGTGATGCTCAAACTACCTTGTTTGTCTTGTTTCATTATGAGATATTGGTCCATCTAGTCCTTAGTTAAGAACATTTCAAAGTGTTTAAAAAACCCAAAGCATGAAGCTATATATGTAGAATTGAAGGTGACTATAGGACCCAGGCCCGGTCCAATAGGGGGCGGGGTGAGTGATGGCTAGGGGCCCGGTCTCCTGATGGGCCCGAAAATCATTTAAAAAATTATATATTTAGTATAAATGTTTGTTTATTAGACACAAAAATTGTTGGAAATTTGGTGAAAATGCTATTTTCACAAAATATAGGAAAATGAGTTTTTCCTAACTTTGGACTGAAATATATATTTGAAACAGAGGTTTAATCATATATTTCTTTGTGGGTTTATGTTCTATGTTGTGAGAGCTTCGCAACGAACCAAACCACGTCCAAAACGGAGCTAAGATGAATGAGATATCGATGCTCAAAGATTGGTGATTGAAGCACTTGATGCTGAAATGAAACAAGATGGAACTTGTCCCACATAGGAAGAGTGAAGATACCATGAGTGGTATATAAGGAGGAACACTCCTTCCTTATTGTTTCATAGGAGCTCACACTGTGGAACTCGCGAAGGGTGCGGAGCACCCCAACCCGCACTCGCACACGCGCGTCGCGCGTCGCGTGGGCGATGGGCGCAATGTGGCACTTCGCACACACGCATCACCGCGAGCCGCCTTAGTATTTTTGAAAGCAGGTTCGAGGTACAGAGGTTGGTGACGGCGCGCGAGCTCCTCAGCAGTGTAACTGTCTGGTCAAGCAGTTTCGTCTGAAACTTTAAGAACGTAATAAATGCCATTGAAGACGTTCAATGACATTTATTTTTCGTTTTTAATGCATTCCGAAACTGACTCTTTCTGGACTCCTATAAATACCAAGGAGAGCCTTGGTTGAAGACACACCTTGACACACTGTCTGAATATTCACCAATTCTCCTCTCCAACTTTCTGTTCGATCTAATCTTTTTGTTTCAGGTACATTTCGGGTCAGAGCTAACTCCGGCAGCACTCTAGCTGTTCCGGCTGTTGTACCCTGGGAAACAAAACGAGTTCTTGTTAATAGACTCGGAATTTGTTTTAAGGGCCCCGTGTTCAACACGATCCTCAGCCTTCAAGTTTTCTGCTTCTACTCATTTCTTGCATTTATTTATTTCAGTTGTAATTGTATTGTATTTATGCTTTCAATTTCTTTGTAATCGTGATTATAGTTCTGTTTTATTTAAATTTACACGAGCGGTTCCTACAAAAATCTTGTTAGTAGAGTTAGAAAAACCATCTTATTATGTCATTCGGGGCCCAAAATTTTTTGAAGGATCTTGGAGACAGCCTTTACAGTACTAATTAGAAAATCGTCCAGTCGTGATCAATAATGATGTTATGTGAGTATTACATGAAATACATGTTTCAAATATCGATGTCATAGATCAATTCAAAAATGTAAAGTGTATATAGATTCTATTCGTCTTTTATCGTGTTGTTTTTACCTCTTTGGATTTCAATAATATGCTTTCACCCATTGAAGGACCGATTCTAGATTTTGATACTTTGTCTTGTGTCAAGCAACATGATTAATAGTAATGTGAAGTGAAGCAACATGATTAAAAAACGTGTACTTCGATTGGGGAACAATGTTAAAAAAAGGAACAATGTTAAATTTAGCTTGCCATTAAATTGTGAAATCGAACTATATATTTACGCTATAGAAACAAAATATAGATACAATTATAATAATTTCATTTATTTCATATTTTTTATGTGTTTTAAATCAATCATGTGATTCAAATACAAAACATTACATTACAATAATTTAATATGTTGATTTAACTATTGTTCACCGCTTGGCGGCATGTCTCGGTAGTGTTGTGTACAACAAACAGGTGCTATCATATTGTGACATGTTTTACAAAAGCTAGGGCCCTAGGGGTATATTGTCGCTACATCTACATGTTTTACAAAGCTTGGGTTTGTATTTGTAGAAGCTAGTAGTGTGTATTGGCTTCACTATAATTTCATTGGACCATTATAAAAGATGAGTATTTGAGGCCAAGTGATAAGCTTTTGATATGTCATAAAAGAGGTGAATTTATAAGTCATTTGTTGCAACTTCTTGGACAACATTAGTAGCGGAATCTTGTTGTACAACTTTACAAGTAAACTCAGTTGCAACACTATTTTTTTTATTGAACTTCAAACCCAAGTAAACCTGTTGGCCTGTTCATTTAAAGTTACATAACATAGTGAAAATATAAATGAAACGTGCGCACACACTCATAATACTTAGAATATAAGATCATTCCAAAACTTCTTACCACTATTATGTCATCTTCGTTCATTAAGCATGCTCCAAAATTAAAGATTGGTTAATAATTAGGGAAAGAACAATCTAGAAATAACACTATAACTAATCAAGGATAATCAATTCAATCACTAAAGAAGATAACTTATCCAACATTTATGTGAACACAAATGAAACATACCAAACCCTCATTCAATTACGTTCTCTTACGCGTGACAATGCTCATGTTGGAAATCAGGCCCAACCACAGCTACCAAACATCCCGAATGTCCATTGCCCCGTACATCAAGAATAAACCCCAAAACCACGCTAGACACACCATGTGATGCTTCCCTGATGTGCTTTTATAGCAACTCATTTACGTCATTCCCGTTTCCCAAACACCGCCTAACAAAAAGCCTTTGAACAATTCTCTGCTTGGTATACATCACCCACAGTTCGAACAATTCACCATGTTAAATCTGCCTCCTAAAACATGTGATAAATAGCCTAATGATATGTTTTATACTTTAGACATGAAACACCCATAAAAATGAATACAAATCACTAAGCTTTGTTCCAATACGATGACTGGCTACACATGCTTGACCCGTAGCTTATACTATCAGACTATCGTTTGAAAACAATCATTTTAATCCCAAATTGGACAACCCCTAAACCTATACATAACTTTGACATGTATAAGTTTAGATATTTTGGTATCATTATTGTATTTGGGTTGATGCTTAGCAATCAAACAATAAACGTGTTATCCAAGCTTGTTGGTGTAATAAATAGTTAGGGTTAAAAATCTCAACATGGCAAATTAAACATGTTAACTCAAATACCATCCGATTCATTTATTCTAACAATTCAGCCCTAACATGTATAAATCGAGTTAGACATGACAACTTTAAAAAAAAAAAAACAGGTAAATTTTTGCTACCAATGAAATTTAAACCTTTCACCACTTAGAAAGACAAAGCGTAGACTGGCAACTTAGAACTTGATTAGTTCTATTTAAAACATGACACCAACATGATTAGGGATGACAATGAGTCGTGTTTGGGACGGGTTTAGGTAATTCCAACCTAATACCCGATTAGATATGTTTATCCCCGTCGGGTTTGTATCGGGTAATTACCCATCGGGTATCGGGTATACCCGCGGGTTTCGGGTAAGCCCGTTAATTTTTAAAATTTACCCACTGGGTATATCCGACCAAAACCTGTCGAGTATCTATTGGGTAACTACTAACCAATTATATTTAGTATTACTAAATATACATGTAAGTGATTACAAATGTATAAATATAAAATACTTTAATCATATAAAAACACACAAAGACATAGATAACAAAAAGTATACACTAATTTTTGGTGTTTTCTTAGCACAAGATAACAATCCAGATAGACAGCTAGAAATGTTAGATATATTATGCATACATATTTAAACAAATATATAAGAAATTATATCAGGTATCTAACCGGGTAAACGAGTATCTTTTATCAGGGAATCGGGTTCGGTAAATGAGCATATCATCAAATCCCAACCCCCCCTGAACCCGCAAATAAATAAAATAAAAACTAATCTCATACCCGGACTTATACCCGATTACCTGACCCAAAACCGTCTCAAATGTATCAGGTTTTGGGTTTACACATCAAGTTCGGGTTTGATTATCATCACTAAACAGATAAGTAAATAACTCGTGTTGGAAAGATCGACCCTTGGTAAAAACTAAAAAGGCGGTTATGTGCAACCCTATAAAAGTACAAGGGCTAAAAATGTACGATATCCTGTTTATTAAACATCGTCGTCTTCAATCCACTTTTTAGGGTTTAGGGTTTCTGTCAATAACTGCGCACACACATAACCAAAACCCTGCAACTCACCTAACAATAATCATGCCGGCGACGGAAATAACCGCCGACGCATTATCAGCGTCCGGCCGTACATCTGAAAAGATGAGTCTTCCAACACTCCAATCCAAAATGAAATGCGATCCAGAAGGCTACGAAACCGAGCTAAACCTTGTGTACAACCAATTCAAGTCATCCGTACAACTATTTCAACAACAGGCGGCGTTAAACTTCACGTCTGCCGTTAGTGGCGGCGTTGGAAGCGACCCTACTGTTGCTAAAGACCTCGGGGATCGTGCCATGTTTCTGGCTCATGTTACTCCGTTTTATCCTGCTCAGTTGTTGAATTATCCGAAGGAGCTTGTGGAGTTTTTGAGGTCGTCTGCTCGTGTGCTTCCGTCTTCGCTTCGTGTTACTGTTACACAGGCGCTTATTCTTCTTCTTAATCGGAAGGTATTATTTAGTTTTGGAGTTTTTGATGGTTTGAAGATATTTTATTGCATACGATATACACATACCTTAGGTTTTTACATGATAGTGAACTGAATGTATTGAATTCGATACACATATACCTTAGGTTTTTACTCTATGTGTCAAATTTTATTACATTATTGAGGTTTTGGGTTTAAAAAGTTTTGAGGCGCACTTAAGCGTTAGGTCTAAAACTTAGGCGCAACATTTAGGTTTCAAGGATTAGTTGCAACATACTGATGCGCACAAACTTCCTATTTTATGTCTGCTGAAGCGTGTCAAGTGCGCTTGCTGTATTTTTCTTGCCTTTTGTTGAGTGAAGTGCAAGCCTGCGTGTTTTAGGTTGCCTTGGGCTTAGGTGTGGACCGTGTGGTTTTATTAACCACGATTGAGGTAGGTTTTGTATATTAAAAGCAATATGATTTGACTTCAAAACGAAATTGAAATTGTATTCTGGAAGAATTGGGTATTTGGTTTTAGCAACTTGAAAAAAGACCCTGAATGCGATTTAATATATAAATAATATATGTGTACAATTTGAAAAAAAAGCTATATGTATTACATTCTGATGCACAAAAACTTCTCAATTTTATGTGTGTCGCCTCAAGTTCGCTTTCAGTACACCCCTTGCTTTTTGTAGAGGGAAGTGCAATGTCTAAGCGTCTTCGGTTGCCTTGCGCTTAGGCGTGCTTTTTTAAACCACATATGAGGCAGGTTTTTGTATTTTAATATACATAGTATATTAAAAGCAATATGATTTGACATCACAGATTCACAGCGAAACTGAAACTGTCTTCTGGATGATTTGGTTATCTAGTTTTAGCAATTTTTTTGGTTCTGTGGAGCTACACGCGCGTATGGTTGTACAATGTTTTGGTGTACATTTCTATCATTTACTAAGCATTTTGGGTTTGACTTAAAAAGTTTGTTTTGATAGATTGTCGCCATCAAGGAAACTCTTCCATTGTTCATGGAGCTTCAGGTTTTGAGTGACAAGCCTTTAAAATTGTTGGCATTCTCGCATGTCATTCATAGTATCAGGCGCATGAATCAGAAACACAAGAATGAAACAGAGAATAGAGCACTTCAAAGTATATTGTTTTCAATGCTACAGGTGTGTAGGTTTTTCTTTTTTTTAATTAAGCCTCATATTATACGATTATGTATGATCTGAATTGTATGCTTTTATGCTGCTTAGGAAGAGGATGAAAAGAAAGCAATGAGGTCACTTGTCACTATATGTGATCTTCATAGGAGGAAGGTTTGGTTTGATGATAGAACAGCCAATGCTATATGCCGGGCCTGTTTCCATAAATCTTCAAGGTTTACTACAAGATTCATATTTTCAAAAAATATATTTAGTGCACCATATAATGTACTTATACACATATATTTGTTGTTTCATCAGGGTTATGATTGCTGCTCTATCTTTTCTTCTTGATTATGAAAAAATTGAGCAAGAAAATGACAGTGATGAGTCGAGTGACGAAGAAGAACAAATCCAACCTCATATTGCTGTGAGTAAGGAGGCTATCTACAAGGTTAGTTGCTTACTTTGCGACATTTATTGGTTCTAAATGTCTTGTATTTCCCTTTAAGGAACAGTTGATTAAGTAGAATTTTTTTATTGTTTCATAAAAAATAGGCGAAAAACACTGGAACGACTTCTAGTAAGAAGAAGAAGAAAGCGAAGTTGCAACGTGTAATTCGTAGCATGAAAAAACAGCAACGTTTATCTTCAGAGCGTGATAATAACATGAACTACTATTCACCTCTTACTTCTCTAACGGACCCTCAAGTATGTCTCGACACTAATTTTACATGGGCCATAACCTAGTTTTATTTATACTGAAAGAAAAAGAAATCAAGCATCTTGCGTTATATGATCCATCTACAGGGTTTTGCTGAGAAGCTGTTCTCTAAACTTCAAACATGCAAAGAGCGTTTTGAGGTAGTTTTTTTGCACATTTGTCTCATATTGAAGAAACTATAAAATTACTGGATAGCATGTCTAATATTCTGGCTTACGTATCTATTGTAGATAAAAATGATGATTGTAAAAGTAGTTGCTCGCACTGTTGGTCTTCATAGATTGATTTTGTTGAACTTTTATCCTTTTCTTCAGAAGTATGTTCAGGTATTGTATCCTCTGAATGCCTTCTACTTTATACTTATTACTAATCTTCACAAGCATTATGCTTTTTAATTGTTACTTGCATTGACAATTATCATTCTTGTTATCGATGTTTGCAGCCCCATCAAAGAGATGTGACAAACTTACTAGCTGCAGCTGTTCAAGCCTGTCATGATATGGTACGATTATAAACTATCAATATTTCATTATGAGCTATTTTAAGTGGAAGTTTTTGTTTAATTCCTTATCTTTACTACATACCAAAATGACCAAGTTACATGGACCAGGTGCCACCTGATGCAGTCGAACCATTGTTCAAGCAAATAGTCAATCAATTCGTGCATGATCGCTCACGCACAGAGGTCTCTTCTGTTGGATATTTTTAATTTTAATATTCTTCCTTTTAGTGTTGTAAATGTTTTCAGCTAAATTCCAATGTTGTTTTCCCTTTGCAGTCAATTGCTGTTGGATTGAATGTTGTTCGGGAAATATGTTTGAGAATTCCTCTGGTTAGTTCTCCATTGTATGTTCATGTGTCTACATGTGAACTTTGGTATATTAACAGATTTTCAGTTAAACAAAAAATATCACTTTTCAATTTTTTTATGACCAGTTAATGACAGAAGACTTGCTGCAAGACCTTGTGCTATATAAGAAATCACATGAGAAAGCAGTTTCATCTGCAGCTCGTTCACTAATTTCATTGTTCAGAGAGGTGCAGTAGAATCATTATCTCTCTCTCTCTCTCTCTCTCTCTCTATATATATATATATATACATACATACACACACGCGCGCGGTTTGTGCAAGAATGACATGGTTGGTGAAACTGATCTTTGTAGATTTGTCCTTCACTACTCATAAAGAAAGATCGAGGTCGGCCCATTGATCCAAAGGCAAAGCCAAAAGCATTCGGTGAGGTCACTATTCCCAGTGATGTTCCTGGGGCTGATTTACTTCAGGATGATGTCGGCGATGATGTCAGCAATTCTGATATGGATGATCACTTTAATGACGATCTTGAAGAAGAGGATGCCGGTAGTGATGATGATGTCAGCACTCATGAAGGTGGCTCAGAACTAAACTCTGAAATTGAGGAGGATGATGATGATGGTGATACACTAATGGGAAGTGAAGAGGATGATATGTCTGAAGACGAGGGTGATGTTTCATGCAGTGACAATGATGATAATGATGATGTCAAAAGCTTAGGTGAAACTAAAGGGCAAAAGCGGAAATTTGCTGATTTTGATGAACAGCTTGATTCCGCCAGTCAAAGTCTTAGGGCTCTTAAAAGGTTAGCAGTGGCCAAATCGGAGAATAATGACACTTCAGATACAACAGATGGTATTCTTTCAAATGAGGATTTCCAAAGAATCAAAGAGCTAAAGGTAAGTTTCATTTTTACTCCACAAAATATTGTTCTGCAATCATATGAAATTGAAATGGATATTTTTGTGTTTTCCATGCTAAAAATAATTTTACAATATCTAATTTGTGAATATAGGCAAAGAAGGAAGCGAAACTTGCATTGGCTCAACATGGATTGTTGAAAAAAGGTTCAGATCCAAAATCAGAGCACTTTAAGATCCCGAGTTCTGATCAACTAAGTTTGAAAAGGGTAGATGGATATTCACTTGAAGTAAGTTTCTTAATTACAGCAGTTCCATTTTTCTAATAGTTAAAAGAATTTTTAGACTTTAGTAATTGTTGAGGATTATCTTCCTATGCTATTTGCACATGAGAGTAATTAAACATACTTCCAATAAAATGAAGGCACCTAGCTATTGACCTATTGTATATAATTTACTTGCTAAAACTCGACTCTTTGCTAGTATACTTATGCTTGTTAAAATGTGGCGAGGTGTGTAATTTTTGGTATGGGTCAAAAGGCCGAAGTACTTTTTACTAAAAGATTCGAACTCTATTTTTTTTTGCGACTAATTAGTCTTAAATATGATTTACAAGAAATATATGGTTTTAAAATTTAAGAGTATAACCCAAGTTGACCCATTTCATATGTAAATGGGTCAAAATTGCCCCCTCTATATGAAGACACCTGGCTAGTGTATATAAATGCTTGTTTCCCAGCATACTCTTGTTTGTTTAGCGGCGGCAAAAATTGACGGGTTGGGTAGTTGGGCAGAATGGGTATTCTTTTGGTTAGGTTCTCACTTGAAAGACTGAATACTTTTTTGCTGAAACTTTGAAATATTTGTTGTTGGATATGGTCACAGGAAATAATATTATATTATTCTAAATATGATTGCAAAGAAGTATATTACGCATTAAAAATAAACGCTGATGATTTTCCATTTGACCTGTTTTTTTTTTTTTTTTTTCTATTTTCACCCATTTGACCATTGTACTTCTCTAATGATTTTTAGGCTAATATAAGAACAAAGATGACCAAGGAAGAAAGGAAGGCCTTAATGAAAGCAGGAAGAGAAGAGACAGGGAAGTATCAATCAAAGGCTGCTGTCAAGCAGAAAAAGGTATGTTTTTCATCTTGTTATTTGTTTCTTTTCCCTAGCTCATTGGTTTCCTTAGGTATGTTTTTTACAACTTTTATAACTCCTACCCTTATGATCAATCTTTTTCTTGATGCACCTGTAAGGTCTATATTGTTGGGTTCAAACTAAACCCAAATCTGTCGTCGGACAAAGAAGTAAATGCCTGTATGCCTGTATATATGCCTATGAATGTATTGTCAATTGGTTTTAGAGTGGAACCCCATGTGGGCTGCAATGGTAGGCAAGTAATTGGTCTTACATAATACCTGTAACATGTTACGACTTTGTGTGGGTAGTAAAGTATGGTCCATAAGTTTATTGAAAATTATTTGTAGCTGTATTGTACTGATTTATGTTGAATAACAATTTATAGACTGGTGGGTTAAGCAACCGGCAAAAGGAGCATAAGAAGGCTATGCCTTTGGTTGCCAAGAGATCAAAGATTGCGAGAGTCAAACGTGAGAAAAAGATGAAGCAAAGGGGCGCCGACAAACAGTTCAGAGGCCGTAAAGCCTGGAAATGATCTACAATTTTGCTCTAGAGTTTTATTTATTTATTTTTCTTTATAGAGAGTATTTTTGTTGCCGAAAGGGAGAACTGTTCATTGTGTTTTTAATTTAAATGACACAACATATATTACCAAGTTGTTTTGATGTCTTTTTCATATAACGTTTATACATAAACCAAAACCTACTTCCTATGTTGGCTCCCCAAGACGTCATACACGCGAATCCATTGATGTTACTGTATTAGTGTGCTTCACCTACGCATGTTGGCTCTGTCGGTTCGGTTGAATGATTCACCATTGATGGTACGTGTGTATCTATGGACCCATTGAACACAAAAGGAGTCGTGGGTATTAAAGTACGGTCCATAAGTTTATAAGTGCACTTTGATAAAAAGAAAAAAAAGTAGCCAGTCAATAAATGGTCATTGCTACAGTTAGCATCCGACAATTTTGTCTGTGTTTGTGATACATCTACGTTATGTAGAGGAAAGACTATGTTGAGATTCTGACAAAGGTTTTGGTCCTGTCGCCATGATGAACCACACTACCGTTAGGGTGGGGTGTTGGCTTTAACATTGCTCCCATCCCTAACACTCTTTTAAGTTTGTATATTAAGCTATACAAGTTGTAAGTTGCCTAATAATAAAAAGATGAACTGCACACACATGTAGTATAAGTTACATGAGGTCGAGAAGTAATTAAACCTTGGCTTAAAATCAACATTATTTGAGGCTCCAGTCGTTTTAAGTTAGGCTCGACTCGAACTTTGACTATATCTAAGATTCACGTTTAGTTATTTTTTTTTGAACGATCAACTAAAGTATTGCCGGGTACTCTGTACGCGGCCCCCAATGGTCGAAAAGGGCCCCAGACGGCCTCTAGTCCGTACGGACAGAGCCCTTCGGCCCACCCGTCTCCTGTTCCAGGGAAAACCCGGCCCACAAACCCGCCCGAAGGCACGACGGTAGTGAACCGGTAAAACCTGGAGGATTCAGGAGTCGAACCCATGACCACAAGGGTCAAGGGTCTCTCCATCACTTCCCAACCACCTACCCCACCACAAGGGTGGGGGTATCCATCACATGCCTCCCGTGAGAATCGAACCCGGCTCCCCCAAAGAAAGAACCGGCCCTTTTACCATTAGACCACATGATCATGATAACGTTTAGTTATTTGAATGCAATTATAGCAACAAACCAATACATACTCTGATTGCCTTATCTGACGTTTCCACGCACTAACAAGAAAACCCATACATAGAAAGAAAACATCAACTTTCTAATGTTTCATCATAAAGAAAATTATTGGTTCCAACGGTGGTGAAACATTTTTCTCATTCTTCATAAAAATGATCAATAACATTGATTATATTCACTGTTGTTTGATCCATTTTTTCAAATGAGCTTGATATCTTAAACCCCATATTTTACATTAGATTCTTGACTTACGAGTTTGTGTGTGTATTTTTTAACTATGCTTTGATCGATTGCATGCGTGTTTTAACGTGTTATCTAACTATGTATGTTCTTATTTGACTCTTGAGGCTAAATATGGTTTTGGAGCCGGGGTTCTCTCTGCCCTTTGGAACCAATCTCTAGCTTTATCCTCTGAGATAGAAGTAAGACTTGTTTATATCCTATACTCTCAAGACCCTACCAATAGTTTGACTATAGCTTCAATAACATTGGCATTGAGAATTTAATCAAATCATTAAAAATTAGTAACCTAGCATTACCATTTTGCGGACCACCCGTTTTTTTTTTTTGTTCATATGTTTTAATGAACTCATTAGGGTATCTCCAATCACTGGCGAAGCATAGTAAGGGCGGAGAGGGGCGGCCGACCCCCTCGGATTTTCGCGTAGAAGTTCCGATTATATAGTATTCGTATAGAAAATTTTGAAAATATAGGGTTTCGACCCCCCGAAACGGGTTTTCGACCCCCCGAAACTAGTGACTTCTGACCCTCCGGTGACTTCCGACCCCCCGAACCTTCGGGTCAAGCTTCGCCACTGTCTCCAATCTAACCTTACCAATTTAAACACCCAAGCAGGATAATTATTTTTTGTTGACCGTTGACTTCCAACCAGAGTCGTGAATACACTAGGGAGATCAATTATGAGACATTTAATGTTTACGGGAATCAATCAAGTGTTTTAGTTAACGGACGTGGTCACGGATGCATAGGAGAGAGAGAGAGAGATGTAGAGAAGAGAGGGGAAGCGGGTCCTTGTTTTGGGTCGGATCCAATATAGCATGAACATTGATAGAAAACTTTTTTTTTTTTTTATAGCAAAGCATGTGTGTTAGATGGCGTGTGTTTTTACATGTCTCTATTTGTGGCGGTGGGGTCTTGGGTCTTCTGCCTTCCAATAATACAATTCTCCACTCAATTAGCCTCTCGACGAGTCCAGTTTCTATCTCAGATACATACTAAAGATTCTTTGTCGGTAATGATTATGTGCATAATTTTATGTAAGTTGTTATGGGGTCAATCAGAATGATCACAGTTGTAAAAAAATAAAATTATACACACATTTTTTGTAACTGATTTTCACGTGACAATGTTATCGAATATAAATGTGATATGATTTTATTTTATTTTATTTTATTTAAGACATTTTTTTTTTTTTGAACGGCCAACGAATCAATTCCGAGCACTCTCGGGCACCCTTTTGGCGAATCAGGTACTCGAGAGTACCCGGGCCACCAATTGCCACCAATTCCCGGTAAAACCCGACCACTCACCCGCCCGAAGGCACGACGGTGAAATAGTCGGTAAAACCGGTCGGGATCAGGACTCGAACCCAAGCCAATGGCCGGGTCATCCCTCATTTCCCATCCACCAATGTCCTCCAAATGTAGCTAGTGAGAATTGAACCCAAGCCTCCCATAAGAAACTTTAGGCTCTCAACCAACTGAGCTACAAGTGTTGGACTTTATTTAAGACATTTATGTATTATTTAAATAAAAAAAATTATTTGAAAATAATGATACTCCTAATGTTTTATTCTCAACTAACATTAATACATTGGAATTATATAATAAAAAGTTATGATTTAGTAACAAAATATGTTTTAATTGAATAATTGAAATGGTATTGTAATAACAAATATAAGCATACATTGTAAAGAAGAGTAATCAAGTAACATCAAAGACGACATTACTAAAATCATTAGGATAAGCCTCAACGTCAAGGCAAGACTTGATATCTATAGGGCTAAAATACAATAATAAGTAGAAATTAACATATCAAATTGATTGGAATGCCAAAGGCATTATAGCCCAGCGACATTTTTGTGGTGGGATAAGACTATAAGGTCCTGAGTTCGAATCTTACAAGGGGGTTTCTCATAATTATTAGTTTACTCCTGAATTGGTGACTTGGTGGTGGAATATGATCGCGTGGTAAAACTGGTGTCACGATGATACTCCAATGGTCCATAAGTGATTCCATTTAGCCGTTCAAAGAAAAACTGATTGAATTATTAACCCGGCAAAAACTAACTCAAGTTTTATTTTAATGCATTAAATAGAACACAATGTAGTTTTTATACGATAAACATTTAGCTAAGTTTTTAAAATGCGAAGAAACGGTGTTTTAAGGTGGCCTAACGCTAATAATAAAATTACATGTTTGTTGATATATTGCTTCCTTATCTTCCGATTTTGCCACCTTTAGTTTGAATTGATGGGTACCTTATGCTTGCATCATGTCAATCTTAAGCGTCTATTATTACATCACAATCATCAAGTACTCTACTTGATGTTGTTTGATAACATGTAGGGTTATGTTCTACTCATCGATTCAAACAATGGTGACCGGACCACCTGCTGCATTATAACTCAGATGCAAAGAAGAACACAAGAAAACTCTAATACCAAACATGAAATCAAAATTCGATTACCAATGCTAAGTCTACTCATCGATTCAAACAATGGTGACATTGTTATCAAGCTATAAGCGGGAAAAAAAAGATAAAAAAGTAAAGTGAATAACAAAACATACAAAGGCGAAAAGAAGAAATACGAGAGATGAGATAGAACAAAGGAAATTTACGTGAAATAACAAGAAAAACTATTCAAAAAATCAAGCTTTATAACTCTTAAATTAAACAAGACAAGTTTGAAATTAGTAGAGTTTGGGTTCTACTCATTTGTACACTACCAATATCTTCATTATGTTTGTTAAAGTATGTAGAAATTAAATATTGTAAACATTTAAAATACAAAGCAAGCATTCCCTATACGGCAGAAAAGTCACATGGAAATGGATTTCATTAAATAGCCGGTTGTTTTGATGTTTGTGTATGAATGGAGAGCATGTGGCCGGTGACACTCACTGGGACTACAAAACTTGAATCAACTTATCCCTATTCAAACCCTATACCAAAATTTAAATACACACATTTTGTTATGTACTCCTCCGTCCCAATTTAAATGTTTTAGGCCCACAAACACACATATTAAGAAATATTTTGTTTTTATGTGGTAAAATGACAATAATATTCTCAAATCTTTGATTGTGTTTTGTCTTTTATGAGCAAAACTGGAAATTGCATTTCTATTTTGGGAAATGGACATTTAATTTGGGATAACAAAAAATGGAAAGATGGACATTTAAATTGGAACGGAGGGAGTATTACATATGTTAATATCCAAAATAAATTACTTTCTGAATAAAAAATGAAAAATTACATAATCATAGGCAGATGGGTAACAAGCTGCGTCGTCATGTCTTTCTGAATAGTGAAACTGAACCTACTAAAGACAAACCTTTGCCTTTGGGGAGTCGAAAAATTGTTCTGACGACCGTTGGACTCTGACAAGGAAACAAATAGCTTCCGGTGACAAAGAGCCAAAAATATCAAAGGCCGGCAACATACAAGAAAAAACATAAACAAAGCATACAAAGTAATGCCAAACATACAAAAAACAGGGGACCTCCAAACTTAGCCTAGATTATCTAAAACCACCCGAACATGGAACATGGAACGACAACAATTTGACCAAACAACAAATTAGCTCTGGCTCTGTGATTTGTCAATGAGAACAACCGAGATTTGATGTCGTCATTTATCCTTTAAGTGACATAATTTAACATTGTTGAATGCCAATGCATTAGGCGATTTCAACACGTACCAAAATGTGATATACAAAACAAAAGAGCTTGAAGAAACTATTTCATGGTTTTGGAAAGTTTAATATCATCATAATTCATAAAGTATATATGTACACATAATCATAAAAGTGATACCGTATAACTTATTTTGATATCAATCTATATGGGAGATCATGATTAACATATAATTTTCAGGAACTATAACCTACATTTTATTGCCTAGTTATAAGGCTAGCTAGGGGCTTGGGATAATCCCCTAGGGGTTTTATTGTGTCATGTAAGTTTTGGGGCAACAATGACACCCTCATAATAACATTGAGGGGTGGTTAAGCGCCTCCTTTAAAGAAAAAAGTTGTTTGGTTGAATAACAGTGACCCTACCAAATCAGGCTTTAACGTTATGAATGAGTTGGCGGAAGGGGTCTTTAGCGCCCCTTTTGTCAAGGAGGGCGGTGTTAGAGGCGCGGTGGCTGGGGGCGTTGCCCCACACCCCAGTTTTACCGTTAAATTTATTGTAAAACTCGCTAAATGTATTTTATGGTATCATAACTAAATATTTTAAATAAAATACATTTAGTAAAAGTTATGATGGGGTAGGATAGAAGTTAGTTTTTCTAGTTTAGTATTTATTGATATTGGTATAATGATTAATGAATGTCATACATGACTTCTTTATTTAGTAAGCCATGTTACCTGTCTCATCTTGTGGGGTACACGTGAATTTAATTGATTAGAAATGAAACATTATTAATGTTGTAAAATTACAAAATAAAAATACACACTACCTATAAATAACACAAGATTTGGATGGATTTATTGGTTAAGTAAGTCTTGTTAAAATGATGTAACTTCTCTTCTTTGGTGATACAACTTGAACTTAGGTTTACCAAACTCATGGGTATTTCTTTATGAAAGAATTCAATGCTATTTCTTGTGCATTAAATGGATGTACCTTTGTGCTTCTAACTTGTACTAACTTGGTAAAAAACTAAAAATCATTTGTTATTCATGTATTTGTCGTCGGTTGAATTAGGTCTACCAATACCATAGGTTCTTTTAAGACTGAATTAAATGTCTTTCTTAGTGCATTATATGGTTGTACCTTAGTGCTTCTAGTGTTGTACTACCCTAGGCAAATTCTTCTCTTGTCAATAAATACACTTTTAGGTCTACCAAAATGATGGGTTCTTTATGAAGAAATTTAATGCATCTTTCATGCATTGGATGGTTGTATATGTGTGCTTTTGAATGTTGTATTACTCTTTATTTGTATGGTTAAAAATGGTTGTACTCCTTGTTTCTCTTGTTGTACGGTCATGAGTCGGTGGTTTGTTTTTTCACTTTGAATTATTGATTACCTTTTGTACCATATTATCCAATTATCATGTGAGAAACAGGGAATAATTTTGATGTTTTTTTGTGGTTTATCTTATTGTTATAAGGTCCCATCCTGTTTTTTTATAACTACCATTTTCTAGGGTTAAAGTTATGCAGAAAATTGTTTTTATATAGGAAAATATATGCATGTTCAAACGCTAGTAAAGTAACAATACCTATCATATACATTTAAAGAATAATATTAGTTACCACAACAACAAGAATAATATTACCACAATTATGATCGATAAAATTTAAGAAGTAAT
The DNA here is from genome assembly GCA_030844895.1 of Ambrosia x helenae. Classification (NCBI taxonomy): domain Eukaryota; kingdom Viridiplantae; phylum Streptophyta; class Magnoliopsida; order Asterales; family Asteraceae; genus Ambrosia; species Ambrosia x helenae. Next base: position 183,862 of record JAUTDX010000027.1, read on the forward strand.
AGCAAATTTAGCTCTTGATTCATCTGTTTCAATTAGGGTTCATAATTGAACATTTGAACTCCTAAGTGGCAAATTGTTACATGGAAACAGAGTCAGGCTAACTAGAAATGCAAAATTTGTTTGCTTATATAAGTAACTTTCATATAAAATTATAAACACAACATTCCTTTCTTGTTAACTTAGAAACACATTGAAAGGACCCGCGGGGCTTAAGACTAGCACCGAGAGCCTCTTGTGCAACGAAGTACACCGGCATTAGCCGTGACAAGGCCCACAATGGAAGATGGTCTTGCACTTAAGCTTGATGCTCGTGCATAACTTTTGGACGCCCCAGCACCCGATGGCGTGAAATAAGCACCATTTAACATGAGGTCGCCTTCTGACCGCCAATTCCAGTTTTTCCATTCGCTTTCTGTTGACTCCTCTCGTTTTGTCACCTAAAAGTATACAAAAAAAAAATATGTATAAATAATTAAAATGACTAAAATACCCTTAGTATGTTTTTTATACTTACTTCTTTGTTATCATAACTATTGGGAGCCAAGAATCTATTCCCTTGGCTGTTGATGGTTGGTGAAGCACTTCCTCCAATTGCATACATCTCCCAATGAGTGTAGTCATTGTTCACCACATGGAAATACCCATGTCTACATCTATAATTATCCAAAATAAATTTTGTATATCAATAGTTGAACATAAGATATATAAATATAAATATAGTTTAGTAGAACATACCTTGGCATCCTTTGTACAAGGCCTTCACCAAAATGGTTAAATGCAATTGTGACTTGCATATTCTTGTCTTGAAGTAAACTATCACTATGCCCCAATAACATGACCTTGTCATGATGTGTCATGTAATTATTGGATATTGTTATGGCTGTGGATCCATGTATGGCATCAATCAAACCATCATGACAATTAGCCAATGAGCAATGATCCACCCATATATGGCTCCCACCAAAGATCGAGACCCCATCACCATCCGATATTGTGCGGAACCCATAATGGTCCGGTGAGTCCCGAACATCGGTGTTCCCACCTTGTTTACAATCATGTATGTTGACACCATGTATGATGATGTTTGTCACATATTGTATGGTGATGCATGGTCCGCCGGCTATGTGGACATTGGCCCCACGACCATCAATGGTCTTGAATGAGTTCATTAGGAGTTCTTCTTTGAGTTTAATGGTCATGTCATGTGCGAATATGATCCATAATGGTTCGTTTTGGATCACACCGTATCTTAAAGTTCCGGGTTTAGGGTTAACCGGATCATCGTTTTTGGAGTCGGTCACAACATATATTTTACCATCACGTCCACCAATGGCGTGTTTTCCAAAGCCAATTGCGCAATCGGCTAGCCGTTGGCGGTTCTTTTCCCAACTTTTGTCACATCGCCAGCAGTCGTCGATTGGATTTCCGGTCCCACATGATAGAGATCCCAAGTTCCTTCTAGATTCATTTATACTCCTGCATTGCCACATAGATATTACTCTTATAAGTTAGATTTTCTTTAGAACAATTTAAAAGAAAAACATTATCTTTTTTTTTTTGTTATAAAATAATAACAATAACAATGAAAAAAGGTGGAATGTTAAAAGGTGGGTTATCTTATTGTACCTATGGACATGTTCTACTACAAGATCAGGATCTTGTACATGTGAAGATGTAGTGGAGATAGGGGCAAGAAGAGCAAGAATAAGTAGAAGAAAGATTGGCAACTTCATGTTTTTCTTCCCTCTTGAGATTTACAAAGAGAGAAGAAAAGAATGTGTGTCAAATGTGAGTAGTGAATGGGATTATTAATACTAGATTTTGAGAGTACATACAAGGCCACATGGTACGTCACTCATGCAATCATAGCTCATTCAACATATTAGTTTTTTTTTTTAAATAAATAAATCTCAAGAAAAATAGAAAATTACTTTATAAGTAAATGGCTTGTAGCCTTATAGGTTAAATGGGGTTAAAAATTGCATTTTTCCTAATTGTTTTAGTTGTGACACACTTATGTTGCATCTTTAATTATTGATTTGTATATTAAAGATAATAAAGTTTAAAACAAGCTTTTCATGAACACAAGAGCTAAGAATTCATGTTTAGATTTTGCTAAAAGGTTTTAGCTTTAGAGCTTAAATAGGTCATCTCACGTTATGTTTCGTATTTTGTCATTCATGCATTACAGGTTTATAGATTACAATAAAGTACGTAGAAATATGTTATATATAGTTTAGTATAATTTTACATAATATGTGAGAGTTTGAAAGTGACACTAGTTTTTTTGGTGAACACAAGTCATGCAATATGCAATGCTAATCGTCGAATTTTTTTAACTCTAGTTACAAGATAGTCTATCCAACTATCTAGACTCGTGTGTACAAACTCAAGTCTTAAGTGTTTTAACTTGACGAACCGATCGTGACATAAATTAATTATGTTAAACATACGATATAGCACCCAAGTTGCGCACTTGTTACTATTCGTGTGTAAACCACATTAGACTAATACCTCGAAACGTATTACTCATTGTTAATTTGTATATTAGAATTGCAATTTAGATTTGTTCCTTTTTAATTTTTTTAACGACTAATTTCCACATTATACACCTTGCCTTGGATTTGATCCTAGTCTTTTAGTACTCCTTTCTCAAATTGGCTTTGCCTTTAATCACTGGGCTACAACCCCAATAGTTTTTTGTTTTTTTTGTTTTTTTTGTTTTTTTTGTTTTTTTTTTTTAATGTAATACACAATTTTAATTATCATTCTTTCACTTGTTTTCTTATATAAAATGGTTCAATCTAATACACTGATAACTAATATAATAAAGCAATAGATTAATATACTACTATACTTGTAACAATACCAATTGTTGAGAAGATTAACATAGATTAATGTGACACTCTAGGCGAATCCCATATTGACCATAGATAGAAGAGATACTTGATTCATAAGTAATCCAATATTGGTGATGAGAAGGGTAAGATGTGACCATACTTATGTATTTGTACATTCTATCAACTTTAACGTTTGTTTTTTTTAGAGAGAAGAGGGTATCATACCTATTATTTTATTTCTTAAAACTTACCAAGTTACATCAAAATAGAAGGTAGACGGGCAACAAGCTGCAACGCCACCCCTTTTTAATTGTGAACCCTAATCTACCAAATACAAATCCCTGCCCCTGGAGATGAACTATTGTTGTGAATAACCCGTTAGACTCTGGTCAAGAAACGAATAGCTAGGGAGCCAAATGTATCAAAGGCCAAGGGGACAAAGACATGTTGGTTCTCTGCACAAGCTTTAGCGTGCTTATCCACTTTCTTCGATTCGGTCTTTAACATATTTAGTTTGATTTACTTTATTTTTCTCTAATAACATGCATTCATGAACCTTTTAAGTAAAGTTGAATATGCATGTATGTTTATTTTTTTCCCCTCTGAACACTCTTTTATAAATCTTGTGTTTTTTAATAATAATAATAATAATAATAATAATAATAATAATAATAATAATAATAATAATAATAATAATAATAATAATAACGTGTGTTCGTTAACTTTAAAAAAATAAAAAATAAAACATAATACACAATTGTATTCCATACCATTTTTATTAAAAATAAAGTTGTATTTAACATTAAGAGAAAATTGCTTGATTAGTCCATGTGGTTTGCTCAAATTTCGCCTTTAGTCCCCAACTTTTAAAATTACATTTGTAGTCCTCAACTTTTGGCGTTTCTTAACTCAGATAGTCCCTGGAGTTGATGGAGGTTAGATTATCCAGTTAAGTGGGTGTAAAATTACTAAACTACCCTTATTATTAAAAAACATAATTAAAATAATTAAAAATTATGTGGGCCCCACCCGCTACTTCTTCCACACTTCACCTTCCTCACTCATCACCTTCACAAACCACCACCACCACCTCCCCAAACCACCACCAACACCACCACTGCTACCACCACAACCACCACCCAGGCACCAACTTCATCTTCCCCACCAATCACCTCCACAAATTACCAACACCACTATTAATAAACCATCCTTATTTACAATCACTCCCACTGTTGGCTGCCGACAACCACCCACGACCACCATATCTACAGCCTTATCCTCTTCTGGAATCATCACCGGACCTACCCTTAATAACCACTACCTTCTCTCTCACCGGTACATCACCCATAGCTGACACCATTTTCCATCGTTTACTCAAGAACACCTTCACACACATCAGTCATTGCCTTTGTCTGCTCAACCCATCTTTACTGATAACAGATTCCAACTGTCTTAACTGTAAATGGTTTCTAAATCAAACCACCACCGTAACTTATCACAACCCAAACACCCAAGACCACCACCTTCTTTTTTGGGAAACGAAATAGGAAAGGTAAATCGACTATTACCTGTCGTCGCTGGAGATCACAATCGGAGTCCTAAACCACCGTCGTCGTTGTTACATGTCAACAGAGTCAGCCAGCCGGTCGGAGACCACAGTCAGTGACCCTCACCGGTCCTCCTCCCTTCCACCACAGCTCTCCTTCTTCCTCCTCTTTCTCTATACCCTTCTCTCTTTCTTCTGCTTCGATTTCCCTCTTTCTCCCATTATGATCGATTCTCTCTCCAGACCTTTTTAGGGTCAAGTGGGTTGTGGTGTTGGTGATGGGTGAGGAAGATGAAGTGGGTGGTGGCTGTGGTGGTTGAGATGTCGGTGGTAGCGGTGGTGGTGGTTTGTGAAGATGATGAGTGAGGATGATGAAGTGTGGAAGAAGAAGTGGGTGGGGCCCACATAATTCTTAATTATATTTTTTTAATAATAAGAGCAGTTTAGTAATTTTACACCCATTTAACTGCATAATCTAATATCCGTTAACTCCAGGGACTATCTGAGTTAAGAAACACCAAAAGTTGAGGACTACATATTTAATTTTTAAAAGTTAGGGATTAAAGGTAAAATCTGAGCAAACTACATGGACTATTCGAGCAACTTTCTCTAACTTTAATATCATAAACTATGGGGCTGTTTGGTTGATTAAGTGTTGAATCATTAAGAGGTCTGAATGGTTAAGCGCTGAATCATTAAGTTGGACCTCTTAATGGTTAGTTTTCTTGTCCCACGTTGGTAGGGGAGCCTCATTAAGATTCAGTCTATTTCAGTGCTTAATGGTTCAGCAACATCCCAAATCTTAATGATTCAGACTTAACCATTTCATTCAGAAGCTGAAACAAACACATTGAATGCTGAATCATTCAGCGCTGAATGGTTAAGAGCCTCATTAAGAAGCTATCAAACAGCTCCTATATCCATAAGATAAAAATTTGATTATATTAATCTAGTTACTAGTACTAATTAGAGATTAGCACCCTACAAACCACAAAGACAAAACGACCAACGTCTAATCATATATAGCGATGGGAAAAGAGACAAGTAACAAAGAGTGTGTTTAGTACACAAGAGTTTGGGTCACCGACACTTTTTTTTTTTTCTTTCACTGTCGGCATTTTGTATTTCACGTTAAATCCTTCAAAAGGCATTTGTTTTTGTTTGTAAAGTAAATTTGTCAACATCTAGGTAGTTGAGGGTAGTTAATTATATTTTGTGTAAATTATATTATGTACGGCCTATTTCAAAATCACAACAAAAATTTATATTTGATGATAAAAAAAGACAAGTATGATTTCATTATAATCATACATTTAAAAATATATAAATACATATTTTGTATTAAATGCTTTAATAATGTTAAAGCGTGTTTTAGAATTGTAATACATTTTTTAAGAGCCAGATCAGACTGATCAGTATTAGAGTTCATGATAGAAATAAAACTGTAGGCTAATGGGTCGTTAACTTATTGGGGTGGTGGCCCAATGGTAGAAGCAAAGCTTCTAGGAACACCTAAGGGGGAGGTCATGGGTTCAAGTCCCACAAGGAGTGAAATTTGCCGTTCAAAAAAAAAGGGTCGTTAACTTGTTATGGTTAAAGTTGTGACGGATGCTCATCCCTAGGTATGTACATGTCGAAATTTGGGATTTTATTGTTACTACAATATAATGGCTATAAATATCCATATCTAGAGTTATGTGATCGTAACACATGATGATAATCAAATATACATACAAAGATATCCAGTTTCTACATATGAACAATTGAACATATACCATCTCATTGGCCAACGGAGCAATGTAAATTTCTAATGTTCATGTGACGCGTTCTCTTTCTTTTATTGCCATTTCTCCTAGGACGCATCATTCCATCAACATAAATAGTTGATCTCTGGCAAGATACTAAGGACTAAGGAGATACACATCATAACAAACACAACGTTAATTTTTTTTTAGAGAAAATTACACAGATTGTCCTTTAGTTATACCTAAAATTGCATCCTATGTCCTTTTTTCAAATTTTTGACTCCTTATGTCCTTTGTTTTATACAGTTCTTACATCCTATGTCCTTTAAGCCAAACCAAGTTAGAAAACTCGGTTAAGTAGCTCACGTGCCCCTCACGTGAGGGGCAAATCTGTCAATTCACCCTCGTTAAAGGACTATTTGTGTAATAATAATAATAATAATAATAATAATAATAATAATAATAATAATAATAATAACTCTCTCCTCTCTCTCTCTATCACACAGCTCTCCCTCTCTCTCTAACCGACCCTCTCACACTCTCTCTCTAAAGCCACACAGAAACCATATATTTTGAGGGGTGAGGACGGTGGTGATGATGAAGACGGGGGTTTGCAGAGGTTCGGGGGGGGGGGGGGGGGTCCAGTGATGGTGGTGGTTCGACGAGGGGGGTGGATCTGAATTTGATTGTGTTTCAGATCTGAAGAACAGAGGGGGAGGACGATGGTGATGGTGGTCCGATGATGGTGACAGGGGGGGAGGAGGTTCGATGGTGAAGGTGGGTTTTCTGATAGGTTTTGAGGTGGTCCGATGATGGTGACGATGGTGGTCAGATGGTGAGCCCGAGCCTGCTTTGGTCTGGGTCGAACCAAGACTTGTGGGTTTGACAAATGTTGAGGTTGGTGAAGAGTATGAGGTGGTGTCACCAGTTTTTCAGGTACCAAAGATCTTCTTCTATTATTATTATTATTATTATTATTATTATTATTATTATTATTATTATTATTATTATTATTATTATTACTACTACTATAAACTTGCAGGGGAGAAGAGGATGAGGGTGAAAAGACAGGTTTGCCCCTCACGTGAGGGGCACGTGACAAACTTAATAGAGTTTTTTAACTGGGTTTCGTATAAAGGACATAGGGTGTAACAAGTGTATAAAACAAAGGACATAAGGAGTCAAAAATTCGAAAAAAGGACATAGGATGCAATTTCATGTATAACTAAAGGACAATCTGTGTAATTCTCTCTTTTTTTATAATACACGAAAACACTAAACATGATTTAAGTTTCGATATTGGTGGTAAGGCCCCAAGTTCGATTCTGATCCCAAGGGGGGTTTCTTCTTTGCGTCCAGTTTAATCTTGGACGTGATTCGAGCCCTAGCCGGTGTTAAAACCTATATGGAAACACCCAGTGTTGATGGAATTCGAACTGGGGTTGGCACTACGCCAGATTGTGACTCCCGATCAATTACAATATATATATATATATATATATATATATATATAAAAATTAAAGTGCTGACTTACTAGCTGTTAAATTGGTCAAAATTTTAGTAATTGACTCTTCACGTGTGTAAAAATATGATCATATTTCTTTTTAATATAAAGGTAGTAAATGGTGGTGGAGGTTTAAAGTTGACGCCTCAACGGAGTACGGTGGAGCCGGTCTTGGTTCGCTTAGAGACGCTAATATTAGTCTATTAACTAAATGGTGGTGGAGGTTTAAAGTTGACGTCTCTGGTATGTGGCGAAAGGTTATTTGGGTAGTTCAAGGAGGGTCTAGAGCCTGGAACAAAATTCCTGTTAAGCTGACTATTAGCGGCCCGTGGAAACAAATCACTGCTGTCCCGGGGATTCTTGAGAGCTTAAATGTCGATACTCGTCATTAATTCAAAGGGAGAATCGGGTGCGGCTCTAGTATTATGTTTTGGTTGGATTATTGGATGGGTGAGGAATTACTATCTACTTTGTTTCCTGCATTATTCGCTCTCGAAAGAAGCCAGCACTGTACTGTTGCAGACCGGGTATGGGCGGGGCCATCGGGTGTGGGTTTCACGTGGAACTGGAGGCGGGTTGTTCTGTCCGCTGTCGAGGCTGCAGAACTTAACGAACTGGTGGTTTTTCTGGGTGATGTGGCTTTAAACGGGTCAAAGGATAGATGGGTTTTACCCTTAACGGGCTGTGTGGTTTCGCAGTCAGCACTGTTAAGCTGCTGATTTCTAAAAGCAGACAGTATCAGTTGCAGGAACAATTCGTATGGTCTAGATGGGTCCCAAAGAAGGTTTGTGTTGTGGCGTGGAGAGCGAATCTAGATCGACTCCCCACGGGGAGGAACATTCCTATCAGTGACGTTTTATGCCACTTCTGTCTGCTGCAATCGGAGTGTACGAAACATATTTTCACGGGCTGTCCTTTTGTTTCTGAAGTGTGGAAACAGGTGTGGCGTTGGTGCAACATACCGTCCCAAATGATTTTTCATGTCAGAGACTTATTGAGCATCCATAAGACAGCCATGTCCGGACATCGACAAAGAGAGACCTTGTACGCGGTGATCCTAACTACCTTCTGGAGCGTTTGGCGGGCTAGAAACGAAGCGGTGTTCAGTCATACAGAGCCATCGGTGCAGACGATTGTTGAAGAGATAAAGGTCATGAGTTTCTTGGATTAAAAATCGGGCGAATATGGGATATATGACATGGGATGCGTGGCGTCGTTTCGACACGTACAAGATGGACAAAGCGGGAATACGGCCGTAGAGAGTTTTTTTGCTGTTTTTTCTGTTTCGTTTTACTTCTGTGGGCTGTTGTTTTTGTGTTCGGACAATATTGTTTTCGGATGTGTAATCTCGTATACTAGCGTCTTGCTAGTACGTCGGTAATAAATGTTTGGTTGGCCGTTAAAAATAAAATAAAATATAAAGGTAGTAAATTAAAGAATTGGATTGATTGAAAATCAATACATAGTGTTTTCAGATAAAAATGAGTTTTTCAGATAAAAATGATTGGCTTTTAACTTTTAAGCTTTAACCGCCTCTGGTGTTTAATGAACGAACATTAAATTAAGTTACTATTTTAAATTTATGTTTACTAATAATAAAGAGTTCGCATTTATGATTTAACCAAATGTCCAGGGATATAAATTCAATAACTCTCAACAAATAATCAAATTATTGTTGGTGATGAATCCCATCCACAAGTAGCGCAGAAAGCCCATTGTGTGAATCGGGATAATGGATGTGTACAAGTATGTTTGCAGAAGGTACAACATTGGATAGCCATAAATCTAGTCGGGCAGATAGGCACATGGAGACCGTAAGATCCGTACTTATCTTGGACTTTTTAGTAGGGTGGGCACGTGACTCCATGTGGGTTATGAAATTATATTGGGCTTAAACCTGGCCCACATTCTTCCACTCACTACAGTTAAATTATATGCGACGTGAGCGGTGAATGTGAATCTAGCCCATAATAGAAACTGCAAACAAAACTTTACCAGAAAAAAATAATAAAATTCAAAAGAAAAAGAAAAAAAAACCGACAACTATAAGATACACGAACCGTCCATTTAGTTTTTTTTAACGACAAATTTTTATACCACCTTATTTCCACCTAATCTTACATTTGTAAGGATTTGAACCCACAATCTCACATTTGTAAGAAGGGTCACCATACCACTAGACTAAGAGGTCCTGGGTAACCGTCCATTTAGTTAATCATGAGGTTTTTTTTTTTTTTTTTGAACGGCTAATTTCTTAGCCCATTTTCTTTACACCTTTAACACCCTTTTACACTTTTTTTTATGAGGTTTAATTCACTTCCTAGAATCCACTTTAATTTGTTATATTTATTTATTATACTGATCTAAATTTGTTATATTTATTTATATAATTTTAATAAACCTATATCAATCTATTTCCAAATGAATCAGTTAATCTGTTATATAAATTTAAATAAGCATATATCAATCTAGGCTCAAGTTATTCTATATAGTGTAACTAGAGTATACCCCGGGAACCTCCCGGGGTTGAGAAATCTAATTTGACATATTAATCTTACATATAAAATAGAATGATGTGCTTTACAGTTACATGCAGTAAAGCTTCGGATAGCACCTAACCTAAAACAATTAAAAATGTATCTCCAACGTTAACGCCTAACCTTAAACAATGTATAACTCTAATATTAATATCTAACCTAAAACAATGTATAACTTCAATGCTAACACATGTTGAAAATAGAATTCATATTTACTGAAACATAATTAGTGACTTGCCTATACATGATTAATGATTTACCTGAACACTTTGTGTTTTTTTTCCTGTATGAACAGAATCCTACAAAAAAAATAGTCGTTTTTTTTCTCCGTTTTTATATAACACTATGGTACTCGTTGGAAAGATAATAAAACGCTCGTTAATTTGACGTAATTTTTTTCTTTAAAAAATCTCGTATATAAAAGATATTAACGTTTAAAAATTATGGGAGGAAACATAAGAGATAAGAGAGAAAAATCCAATTTTGTTTTTAAATTATTTTTTTTCTAAAATATCTCAATGCCACATGGGATGACACATGGCACACTCAAAGAAGAGAATGCATCTTTGAATGCCATGTCATTAAAATGGCTTTGGTTTATTATATGTATAGATAAAAATGAGAAAAGTGAGAATGATACAAAAAAACACTATAGATCACGAAATATGACACGATCACGAAATATGACACAATCACAAAATATAACACAATGCCGAACAATATAACACAACACCGAAGAAAAAAGACACAATGAATCGCAAAAATGACACAATGATGAAAATAAGAAAAAAGACATAATTCTACATAAAAAGGGATAGCGGCGCAGCTTGTTGCTCGCTTACCCATTATCTAGATGTAACCTGGATATTTTAAATTTATGCAAAAAAGTTAAAAACATAAAAAGACACAATGATATAACGTAAATTTTAAAAACTACAAGCTAAAAATTCAAAAAAAGCGAAAACCTGAAAACTAAGATCGTAAGGTTCGATAAGACGGTTCCAATGTCGCTTGAATGAATTCAATCGGAGTCCGTTAGATACTCTTCATACGACTTCCTATTTTTCTTTCACCGTGTATTTGATCCTAACTCTATCAATCTATTTCTTGATTTTTTTACAATAAGTTTCTAATAATTTTCATTAACAGCAAGGACAAATTACATTAGGATGACTAGTAGATACACAACAAGCTGCGCTGCGACCCCAGGACTATAATTACCAAATGTAGTTTTATACAATTTATTTGCAAGGATTATACAGGAATCAGGATCACGCGGTTCATTGTAAGGAGTTGCCCGGTTTTAAATATCGGCATGATTGGGTTCGAGACATTCTGTGGGACATTTTAAGACGGGCTGGGATCTCAGCCAAGAAGGAGGCCCCTGTAAACTTCCTCTCGGATCCAGCAGAAGGGAGATCCACCCTACGACCAGCAGATCTCCTTGTCTTTGGGTGGGCCGGGGGGAAGCATGCTTGTGTTGACCTGACGGGTGTATCTCCCCTAGTTGGGTTGAGGGACAGTGGCTTTGTTGCAGGGCAAGCGGTCCGGAAAGCAGAGGCAAAGAAGGTAGAAAAACATGCTAAAGCCTGCGAGGAGAACCAACACGTTTTTATACCTTTGGCTTTTGATACCTTTGGCTCATTGGCACCGGAGGCTACCCGTTTCCTGACCAGGGTCCAGCGGGTTATTCACAGTAGTGCCTCGGCTCCGGGTGGACATGGTTATGTTTTTAGTAGATTAGGATTTGCTATCCAGAAAGGGGTGGCGGCGCAGCTTGTTGCCCGCCTGCCCGCTATCTTAATGTAATTTTCTTTGTCTTGGAATGAAAAATAGTTTCAGTAGTTTGACTAAATTTAACGAAGGCAAAGGTCAACGCGGGCTTTAACAGAAAAAAACAATGCAATATAAAATAAAAGAATTAAGTTGTCACTCTAGTATAAAATAACGAAAAATACATAAAAGTCACAATTAGACAAATGGAGCTTCTTGACCAAATCAAGTCACATTATTTGGAGATATGATTTTCTTAGGCAAACTAACACACTTTTATACTTTATAATTTGTATATTTGAATCTCTTACCTTTTAAGATAAAGGAAAGGCATCTTAGAAACCGGCATGCCTATGTCGGACCGGCGTACACCGCCCCCTATGCCGGTAAAGGCACGGGCATCCAATTCTTGCCGGGTATGACGTCCCCCCTTTTTAGGGATGATGCTCCTATCACACTCTTGGACCATCATCACCATGGTCCATGACGCTCATACCCCACGCTGATGTAGCATCTGAGGTGGAAGACCATCATGGATGATGAGCCTCCTCCACACCCTATAGTCTTAGTATAACACCATGCCTTTTGATTTAATAAATGGAAAATTTTGGTCTTATTTTCGTTGATTTCATATGAAGTGAATATTTAACGAGCAAGACGAACAAAATTTGAAATTACAGAGATGTTGTGTTCTAAAGCCCCTCTTTGATCACGAATGTGATAGTATAAGTGCATAACATTTGTAGCGGAAAATTTGGATTCAAAAGAAAATAATTCATGGAATCCCATATATACTAAAATTTTGTTTTATTGTTGAAATTTAAAATTTATGGATCATAAAAGGCAAAAGAGGTTAGATAGAACATTTAATAACAATACTCTTATTAAAATACGAAATAAACCAAGTTACATCTGGATAATGGGTAAGCGAGCAACAAGCTGCGCCGCTATACCCTTTTGAATCGCAAAGTCTATTCTACTAAATACAAACTTTTGGTTCCTCGGGCTTTGCGAATCACTGTGGACCACCTTCTGCACCCGCTCCAAAAAACGAACTGCCTCAGGGGCAGTTCGTGATTTCTTTCAGAGTTGTGTGATACACTTTTAGATTTTCTAAATGAATCGAATAACCATTTTATTCCATGATTAAGAAAATTACATCAAGATAGCGGGCAGCGGGCAACAAGCTGCGCCGCCACCCCTTTCTGAATAGCAAATCATAGTCTACTAAAAACGTAACTCTGCCCACCTGGAGCCAAGACACTACTTCAAACAAAATATTAAAGAATAAAATTTTAAATCTATGATTTCATGAACCAAATTGAGAATGACTAAATGGATGGTTTCGTATTTTAGGGTTAGGGGCTAGTAACTGCTATCAAGCAGCTTCCATTTAAAGTTCATATCAATTCAAAATTGGAGCCACATTTTAAATTGAACTTTCATATAATTCTAAAAAATAATCTAATAGATTTGTAATGAAGCAATATTATTTAAACCCAACCTGCAGTGGCTATTGCCCCTTGGACCATGTACTTAAGGGCGCTGCCCTTCAATCCTCTCCACATAGTCGCTCCATTAGAACCCCCATTGCTTAGGAACTTCGCACCTTAAGAACCAATGAGGTCCATAATACGCAAACTTATAACAAACTCAAGCAACTGTGCACTCTGTCCCCTAGCTTGGTTATACACTTTGGTTAACAAGTTAATCAAATCACACTAAAATAATCAACAAGATGCATTGATTCACAAATATTGTTGCTAATTTATATTCATTGTAGAAAGCATATAACATCAATCATAATTTGATATGGGTCGTTTTATTAATAGTTTGAGTAAAATGCCAAATTTTCCATAAGATTTGGAAACATTTGCTTATTCCATCTTTTTTTTTACTATACACCTGAGATTTATCATTTGTTGTCATTTATATAAAGTATCCAAATATTTCGTCAAGTAGGGGTATTCATCGGTTCGGTTTATGGTTTATTCGGTTTTCAAAATTTTGTACCTTAAACCAAAAACCAAACCAAACCAAACCAAACCAAATTAGGAATATGTAAATCGAACCAAATTGAATTCGGTTTGGTTTAAAACCAAACAAACCGATTTCAACCAAATTCAACCGAATTGAACCGATTTTTTTTCTCTAAGTTACATATCTTTGTGTTCCGAAATCCGAATAGAAAGTTAGTAATTAATACAAACAAAAAAAATCAAACCAAGCAATATATTGTAAAAGAAAGTTTAAAAGCAAAATAAAATAAACAAATCCGGAAAATAGTCTTACACACAAGCATAAACATCATAGAAATTAGAAATGTATCGTCAAGACTGCCAAGCAAATTAAAAGTTTGGCTACTTGAATATTCCGCATTCACTGTCTTATTAGAATTTTATTACTTTTTTTTGTAAACTCCAATTTTGATCAATATAATATGCAGTGAGGCATATATAATTGATTCTTTGCAAAGACGTCATTGTATCAGTCGTCAAACTAACTCTATTAACTGATTTTTTCAATTCAGCTTTGAGAATAACTTTCTAATCAATATATGTGGCTTATTAAATATTCTTATTTTTATTTAATAATTAATTAGTTTACCGGTTTTTTCGGTTATCTAAATAAACCAAATTAAAAAAAAATGTAGAACCAAAAACCAAACCAAACATCAAATTCATTGTTTGGATTGGTTTTTTTGGTTACGGTTACGATTCGGCTTACGACATTTATTTGGTTTTCGGTTTTTCTGAACACTCCTATCGTCAAGTCAACGGGCAATCAAGTCTTTTTACTCGATGTACAAGATTTTTATAAGAATGTACAAGTTCTTAAGTGTTAAAACATAAAATATGGGACTCACTTCCCGTATTTTTTCATCATCCACGACTTTGACGAAACCATAAAACCACCATCGATCACAAAAACTACCAGCTACCTCATAAAATCATCACTAAACACTACATCTTTACCATCAAGGACAACAACAACAACAACAACAACAACACCACCGACCACCACTGTGTTTCCCAGATCACATTGTCGACGAAGACCATTGTCACTTCATTTTTATCCTCAACTACCACAATACCGCTAAATCACTACTCACTAGCAACACTCCTCTCAACTACCTGCTTTCCTTTTATTGATATTTTTTTATAATTTTTTTTATTGATATTAAAAAAAACCTCACCACACATTGCCAATGCGGTGAATGATACCCAATTTAACATGAAGAACTCTACCTGAATGGGTGGCGGTCATTTTACCTTACAGGTATAGCACCGGAAGGGGTACCCGATTGGTGCCCCTCCTCCCTTAGGAAAAGGAACTGGAGATTTAAGATTGTAATTGATTTCTGCTTTAAATTGACCCATATAAAACATCAGAACATTTAGCAATTTTAAATATCAGAAACTATTTTTATGAGATTTCATATGGTTTAAAAGAAAAATAAAAAAATATATATTCAAAGCTCAGAATGTAACATTTTTATTCGATCAATAACTAACAAACATCCGTCCCTCTTATAAACTTTAAACCAATGTCCTCTTGGAAGCACCTTATTTATTGTACAAATAATGTGTAGATTTAATTTAAAAAAAATAGTTGATAGTATATATTTGAGTAAGGCAAATTGTCAAAAGTCGTGGACCACCAGCATTTAGTATTTTCTCAACGGCAAAAACAGAAACAAGATTTCCTACATATTATATTAAAGAGTCGAAAAAGCCATCTCTTTGGGACTATTTGAATTGAATTGTCGGTAAATATTTTATTCAAACTCAACTGCAAGGAAAATAAGCAACATTAAATATAGATCCTTACGTAGGGATATTGCTGTAAACGAACCGAACGAACACAAACAAAGTATTGTTCGTGTTTGTGTTCGTTTATTAAAGAAATAATGTGTGTAGGAATAGTTTATGAACACTTACCGAACGAGATTTTATGTTCGTATTCGTTTGATAAGAAAACATTCGTGTTCGTTTAATAAGAAAACACTCATGTTCGTGTTCGTTTGTTAAAACGTCTCTGGGTGCCTTGCTCTTCATAAAAACAACCTGAATTGAAGCTCATTTTAGTCTCCTTTTAGTTCTTTCATTTAATATAATTAGAAGTTAATTAATGAGGTATGTGAAAATCTGATATAAATCCATAGAAAAAATATGTACAATACAAGCCTCAACATATAGAGACAGGTGAAAAAGAAATCTATACAAAATATCATACGTAACAAACTATACACACTTGATACATATAATATCAACTAAGTGTCTAATTATTATTATTATTATTATTATTATTATTATTATTATTATTATTATTATCACTACTACTACTACTGCTGTAACATGTATAAAGGTGAAAGAAGTCTAACAAAGGATTGCAGGCTTCTTGGAACATTTGATCTATCCGGAATCCCTCCAGCTCCAAGGTTTGTAATTCATGTTATTGTATATCGAAATCGCATTTACGCTTTCGGGTGTCTAAAACTCTCTTTTGTTAATCCAGGGGCACCCCACAAATCGAAGTCACATTTGAAATAGATGCCAATGGTATATTAAACGTGAAGCCAGAAGACAAGGTGGCTGAAAAATCCGAAAAGATCACAATCATGAACGAGAAGGGGCGGTTGAGCCAAGAATAGGTCGAGCGAATGGTTCGTGAAGCTAAAGACTTTGCGGAGAAAGACACAAAGGTGAAAGAAAAGATTGAAGCGCGTAATGCGCTTGAAACTTATGTCTACAATATGAAAAACCAAGTTAGTGATAAAGATAAGTTAGCTGATAAGCTCGAGTCAAATGAAAAGGAGAGAATTGAAAGCGCGATGAAAGAAGCACTTGAATGGCTTGATGATAATCAGTCAGGTGAGAAAGAGGTGTATGATGAGAAATTAAAAGAAGTGGAAGCGGTTTGTAATCCGATTGTAACGGTTGTTTATCAGCGGTCGAGTGGTTGAAAGAAGTGTTGTATCTATTTTGTAACCACTAGATCCCATGAGTTGACTTCAAGTAATATATGATTGGTTTCCAGGGATAAATGACCACACAAGCGGCAACAAAAAGGCGAACGATACACATGTTTAGCATTCTCCTTTGTATGCCATTCCCACAAATACCTGTATATCTAGAAGTGGGGAACGAATTTGCGTCCTCTAGATATGGATAACAGTAAACATGTGCTAAAATGTATGTATGGAAATTTATATGTATTAGATATGTACATACATTCTATTATATGTTTCACGTTAAATCTTATATTTTTCAAGTTTTCATGGTATTACTCGATTCAAGTTGATAGCATCGAGGACAACGAAATGCACACATGAAAAGTCTTACACACGTAAAATCCCGCTGCAACGCGCGGACAACCTACTAGTGATAGTATAGTAAATTAACCAATCTGGTGGAAATGTATGTAAAACTTGGTGCAACATGGCAACATTAAAGACATCAAATTCAAACTCAGGTGCTAAAGTTAAAGAAATACGTTAAAGAAATACGGATCATCCAAGTCAAAGTCAAATTCAAACTCAAGTGCTAATGTAACAAGATACACTGTCGATGTTGTTTTCACTCATTTGTGTGTTCAAGTAAATTAATTTCGTTATGGGGCAAGGGGTGCTTCACTATTTTATTTCTAATTTCACTGATTGCAATTAATCATGCACTGTCACATCACTTTATTGATTCATTTCACTAAAACACAGTTTTGGAGACAACACTTAACTGATTCTTTTGTTTGTTTTCATTTAAATTAAAAAAAATGAATTTATAATTTCGGGTTTCAGACATGATCACTATACATCTGTCCAATCTCTCGTATCGATATCCCTCACTTTCGGGTGTCGGACATGACATTTCCTCATCCAAATCTGAATACATTACGTATTCGACCACTGGATCAGTTTCGTAACCTTAAGCCCGACTTGGAATAGTTGTGGCTGCAATCCGTGGGTTCTGCGCTGTAGGAGTGTTACGCACTGGCACTGTAACAACTTCTCCAATCCGTATCACTCCTAGTTACAGGAGAGCCATTGTGTAATCATATACGTAATGCAATTCTTTCATCGGCAAATCTCCAGGAAGTTGTGGCTCATAAATTTCAAATGTTGGAGGATTTGACCTCGATGGGTTGGTAGCTGGTGGGTTTAAAGTCGGAGGGTTTGTATTCGGTGGGTCGTTTGTGGGTTGGCGGTTTGCACGAGATGATCGACGACGATGACGATATGTAATCCGAAACAAATTACCACCACCCATTTGATATAATGTATGTAATTGTATAAAATTTCATGTGTTTGTGTGAAATAAAGTATACAGTGTTTATATAAGGTGGTATTTTTCTTTAATTTGTAAACGGTCAAATAAAATTTAACCGTTAGCCAAATAGGGTAAATAATTATGACCGTCACATTTGATTGAAATGGTTTTGCTCCTTCACGCCCGTTGGATAGAACCAGGAAAAAGGTCCACAAGACCCTTACCAGTAGACACGGCGGCAATGTTATCGTGTGGGTATTGGGATACCTTTGAACAACACGGGTGGCGCACCGTCCCCCTTATTTGTGCTTTTGATTAATTTGTTACACGATCTCAAGTTTAACAATAAAAACTTGCCGTTTAAATGCTATTATTTTTATATTATCTTATTATTTTTATATTATGGGAAAGAATAATTGAGACTAGGATTAGAAAAGAAACTCAAATTTCGTTAAACCAATTTGGCTTCATGCCAGGGCGGTCAACTATTGAAGCGATTCACATTCTAAGGAGACTAATGGAGAAGTATAGGGAGAAAAGGCGAGACTTGCATATGGTATTCATTGACTTGGAAAAGGCATACGACAGTGTCACGCGTAAGCTACTTTGGGATACTTTGGAATGTAAGGGGGCGTCGGGGAAGTATATAGATATAATTAAGGATATGTATGAAAGGTCTGTCACCAGCGTTCGGGCTCCTGTAGGGGATACTGATCCCTTTCCTGTGGAGATAGGACTCCATCAAGGGTCTTCTTTGAGCCCATTCCTCTTTGCGATGGTACTAGATGAGCTGTCCAAATCGATTCAGGAGGCAGTGCCGTGGTGTATGCTTTTTGCTGATGATATTGTGTTAGTGGCGGAGACCAAAGAAAGGTTGAATGGGAGGGTAGAAGATTGGAGAGCATCTTTAGAAAGCAAGGGGTTAAGGATTAGTCGCTCGAAGACAGAGTACCTCTACTGTGGTTTCAGTGAGGCAGGGGACGTCAGCGACACGCAGATCACCATCGATGGCCAAGCGGTCCCGAAGACAACGACTTTCAAATATCTAGGATCTTTTGTTCAAAATGATGGAGAGATAGATAGAGACGTAACCCATCGTATCCAGGCCGGCTGGCGTAGATGGAAAGCAGCCTCTGGGGTTTTGTGCGACAGGAGGTTCCCAACTAAACTAAAGGGTAAATTCTATAGAGTTGCAGTCAGACCGGCTATGTTGTACGGGTCGGAGTGTTGGGCCATCAAGAAGACTCAAGCCCGCAAGATGGATGTAGCAGAAATGAGGATGCTTAGGTGGATGTGTGGGTACACAAGGCTAGACCGAATAAGAAATGAGCTTGTTAGAGATAGGTTAGGATTGGCTAAGATTTTTGAGAAGATAAAGGAGTGGAGATTGAGAAGGTTTGGGCATGTGAGGAGAAGGCAGACGTCTGCAATAGTTAAAGTAGTAGAAGCGCTAACTGTTGAGGGTAGGAGGAGTAGAGGTAGACCCAAGTTGACCTGGGATAAGCGTATTGAACACGATTTGATAGAGTTGCACTTCTCTGAGGACATGGTCCAAGATAGGAGTTTGTGGAGACGTAGAATTAAAGCTAAGGATTCTTAGGGACTGTCCACCTCTCCGTTATGTGTTAGTAACAATGCTTGCATATATGTTGTGTCCCATGCTATATATTCTCCTTTGTCTGTCATCATTTACTAGATTGTTGGTACTTGGTAGTCTTATTTTATATATACCCATTCTTTCCTGTTTAGAGCCGGGGGTCTCATTGAAAGCAGCCTCTCTATCCCTAGGGATGGGGGTAAGGTTTGCCTACATCCCACCCTTCTCAGACCCTACCAATAGTATTACTATTTGTGGGATTTACTGGGTATGGTTGTTTTTGTTGTTGTATCTTATTTTTGTTTGATTCTTATGACCTCTTGGTCTAGTGGTATAGTGTCCTCCCTTAGTCCCTTAAAAATGTAAGGTTGTGAATTCAAATCCTTAAAAGTGCAAGGTAAGATTAAATTAAGGTGTAATAAAATTTGCCATAAAAAAGTAACTGCCTTTCAAAAAAAAAAAAAAAAAGTAAGTTTAACTTGAAAGTATTAATAAACATGAATTCTTTAATTAGTATGGAAAATCCAAGAATAGAAAGTATTAATAAATATGAATTCTTTAATTAGTATGTAACTTTGGTTTGGGAGTCTCCGTTTTGAAGATTTCCCGTCGTTTTTTGGTGTTTAATGAAGTTCGCCTTTAAAAAAAAAAGACTAATAAGCTAGTATTTTTTTAATGGACAACTAAATCTATACTATATATGGAGTTGCATATGTAAATGGTGTAGATTGGACCCGTTCTACGCTTATGACTACGACGACTTATTGAAGTTATATAAGAATGTACATGGTGGGAAGTGGAGAAAGAAGGTAATTAGAGGTATTATTATGATAACGACTTGGGCGATTTGGAATGCTAGGAATATTAAAGTATTTCAAAGTAAGGATAAGAAGGTTATGGAGGTTGTAGCGGAAGGAAAGGCCAAGGCGTTTTTATGGTTGACAAATAGATCGAAATTCAAAAATGTTGTTTGGAATGATTGGTTAAAATATCCTTTGTATATGATTGAATAGTTGGTGGCAGTTCTAGTGTTTTAGAACTTGCCGGTGTTAATGAAATTTTATGTTAAAAAAAAAATCTATATCTATACTATATATAAAACATTTGAGAGGAGTGACGGTAAAATTTAAGTAATCACAACCTTTTATGCATATAGTACAATTCTAAATGGAGTTAGTTAGAGGGCAAAATTGTCTTTCAACTTGAATATTAAAATTATCATGAATATAGAAGGTTTGTTTTGTAAGTTTTCTAATAATTTAGGGGTAAATATAACACTGTAAAGTAAAGCAATAATACAAACTTTGATTTCTTATTGTTTAATATTTTGTTTTGTCTCTTCATTTCTTAACCAAGAAATAAGATTAATGACCTTTTCCCCTTATTTTTCTTTCATGAAAATTGCAATTGAATAAGGTTACTTAATTTTTAAATTAACAATACGATGTTGCGTGTCACACCCACAATACTTTTTTTTATAAACTATACTAATATATATACATCTTACAACAATTTTAAGACTCTAAGTGGAAGTATTTTAGGAATAACAAATTATAGTATTTAATAAAAAAAAATAATATTGAAATAAAAACTAATTTAATAAATATTATTCCATTAATTTTGAGAAGAAAGAAATAGTCTTTAATTATCATATACTTGTAACATGATAACATTTAAAAGAAGAACTTGAGGTGGTGTAACTCCTTAGAAACTTAAATGATCTAATAATTACTTGAGGAAACTAAAGAGAGAACAAACTCTTATAAATTATTGTTCTTTCTTTTGAATTACATACAAAGGACAATGCTTGTTTGGGCATGTCATTTGTTCTTCGCTATGGTGAAAATTGGATTAAGGCTAATGATTCAGATGTTATGTTCAGTTCACCAAACCCAAGAAGTCAATAAAGTTTTCTGTCTTGCTAATTTTAATTTAGGAATTTCTTTACTTCATTGGTTTTATATGTTTTATGTAATGTCATTCATGTTTTACCTCATGAAGGATGCAGATGGGGGGGGGGGGGGAGGGTAAAGACAAGGACTTGTTAGACAAAATATCATCACTGGAAAGTGTGACAGAACAGTCTTTTATGCACAAATTTTTAGTTGAGATTCTTATATTTACTAAAACAAGAGGATTGATGATTCACAGTAATCTTTTTAGAGTCAATGATTTAGTTGTATTTATTTGGAATAATTATCCTTTTGTTATTTTATTAGAGATGTTTGGTCACTAATAATACCCTCGTGTTCTTCCTGCTCATTTCAGATTTAATATTGCAGCATATTTGATTGAAAAGGCCAAAGATGCAGATGCAGATATCTTATTTGTAAGCGTATTTAGTTAATAACATATATTTTTAAAATACGAGTGAAAGTTCAAGTTTTCACTTTCACTAGACGAGGGTATAGACGAGGTTAAAATCACATATTTTATAACTAACTTAGTTTTCATTATGGTTATGATGTATAGCTGAACCGAAGTTAATCGAATCGGCTCATGCACCCCCTAAAATCACCGATATGTGTGTTGTCCCCGCTGCATCGTGCGGGCATCTCACTAGTATCATATGTGAATTAACACTAGATAAATGACTGCTCATTAAGCAGCCCAAGTCTACCAAGCTACCAATATCGGGAAAAACTCTTCGCCTGAAAACATACTGCTGTAAAACCCCGATGGATTGGATTTGAACTTTAGACCAAATTACCTCAAGCTTTTATCTTCATTTCCTCACTTCACTTCACCAAATGATAGAGACTAATAAGCTAAGCACTATAATGCCCCTTAGACATTTGTCTATGTTTTTGGACCAAAATCAATGCTATGATCCAATTGGAAAATGCATAGGAATTAGTGGGAAATGCGTTTTCCATTTTATTTTGGACACAGAATAACCGTTTACATTTGTTACTAACATAATATAATTAAATTGTTTAGTGTGTTTGTGTTCCACTGTGTGAGAGGATAATAATGAATCAAACCATGTTTAAAATAGAGCCAAGATAAATAAGATATCGATACTATGTGGTTGGAACTTTAAAATTGTAGAAATTAAGCCTGTCTTGCAAAGGTTGAAAGATAAATCATAGTTGAATTATGCATAAAAATTTGTTTAGGAGTGTAATCCTATATATATCAAGGCATACCTAGTGGCAGTTAAGAGGGTGCGAGTCACACAACGTGCCCATCCATGGGACCAGGAGAAGGGCAATGGACGTGATATGACTTTTTGATGACGCACACTCGCATCAACGCAAACCACTTGAGAGTCGCTTTTAATATATTTTTACCTGTTGTTGACTAGGTGCGGCTCAAGTTGTGGGGTGACTAGAATAACTTGTGTGATTGTGTGATCTATAGAAGATTGCTCATATTCTAGAGCAGTAACTGAGAATTTATTTCCGTTGAATTCAGCCAGTAATTATTGTGTTATTTCCGTTGAATTTATACAATAATTACAAATTTAGTTCTATTGAATACAGAGTTTTTACATGGTTCTTGCTCATGAATACATACGAGGGTTAGTTTGGACTTTTGTTAATTTGTTATGACATGTCAAACAGACCTCAAAAAAAAAAATGCATGGTTTGATGCAATGTTTTAAAAACCGCTATATACTAGCCTGTTATACCGGTAATATCGGATACTAGTTGGGAGTCAGGTATGAAACATCCCGGTATAAAAATGAAATGGTATCAAGTTCATATTGTCGGTAAAATACGATATACCGGTTTGAACCGTTATAGCGGTATCGGCCTAAGGTAATTTTTTTTTGGTTTTGAACTATGGATGTTTTGCACCTTTTAATCTTTTATCGGCCAATCTAAATTTTTTAACCTAGCGACTTTTCACTTTCATTCCAAGTTTCGGAAACACAGATTTGTTGTTCATTAATCAAAATCAAAAACCACATTGTTCTTCTTCCAGGTTTCTCACTGATTCACTTCAATACCACCATCACTTCATCACTTCCAGAACCAACTTCATCGTGCTTCCATCTTCATTACGTACGGTTTATCACATCTAGTACTATCTTCCATTACCATCTTCATTTGGAAGTTTACTCATTTCTTTCAACTTTTGTTACTTGTTAATAGTAAATCGCCAAGTGTATGTATTATAAGAGAATTGAAAACATTGTGTTCATATGGATGGATAACATGTATATATTATAAGAGAATTGAATGTGTTAAAACATTATGTTCATATATATAATTAATGAATTGTTACTTATTTAAATTTCTTTGAACTTTTGTTACTTGTTAATAGTAAATCGCCAAGTGTATGTATTATAAGAGAATTGAAAACATTGTGTTCATATGTATGGATAACATGCCTTTCAAAAAAAAAATATGTATGGATAACATGTATATATTATAAGAGAATTTAATGAATTGTTACCTCTAATGCATGTCAGGGAAAGTATACAATTACATTGTTACCTCTAATTTATGGATTTATAGAGTTAACTAGTAAATCTAGTTGAACCACCCGGTACAACCCGATTCAACCTACTGAACCTTTATGGAGTTGAATCTGAATGAAATATGTCAATTCAAGACGCTAAAAATTTATGAAGGCTCACGTATTGTTGGAGGTAATGAATGATGAATCTAACATGCTATTGGAAAGACTACACACATCACACTAGACTAGGAGACTTGTAGCCCAACCCACTATATATAGGCCAACACATGTTGACCCACTATGTTTAAGATAGTTCATCCAGTCCCCTAGCTAGTTCTTTTTTGAAGAAATATGTCTCTTATTAATACGATTCGGGTTACTCAATACCATACTTGACCCATATGAGTCAACACCCGCCCGTTTAATGGATATAAGAACTGGTCAAGAAGTCCACAAGTTATGTTTGGATAATTATTTATGTGTTCATGAATTTAGAAACCACTCTCATGTTAGTTACCACTTTGTTTGCATTACTTCTATCTTGGTGATATCCGTGTTTTTTGAATGAAAGTTGCCCTTCAAAATTTAAATTCAATACTTTGCATACAAGATGAGTAGAACAGAAAATTAGCGCAAAAGTTGTCTCTAATCTTGTTTAATTCTTTGCGGATTAACCATCTCGAATCACTTTCTATCACCTATCATATACCCATTTTACTTGTGCAACTTTATGATATATCTATGTATGTTTATAAGTTATAGTTGATACACCATATACATATATTGATTTGACCAAGAAACGAAAAGAGAATTATATTTTATTTATCTATAAAAAGTGAATAATATTCAACATATCTATATATTTTTAGAGGCACTTTGGATTATATCCAGGTCCTCCAAAATAGATATAATTGTTCCAAACATCATTATACCCTTTTACAACACCATAACAATTAGGCTTATCTGCAAACAATTTAAGATTAGTAACTACATTTAAGTTATTATAACTATCAATCACTTCCAAGTTCCTAGCGTACGCTGCTTTCCCAAGGCCTTCATCCGGAAAGTGGCCACTGCCCATTTGAGTCGATGTGTGCTTACCCTTGTTTTGAGAATACACTTCTCCACCAAATTCTATTGTCGTTGCATGATGTTGAAGATCTGTGAATAGAGTTGCAGGCCAATACCCAATCACTTCGTTTCCCACCCTCAACCACCAGTCCTTACTCTTCGGATCCTAAAAGTCCCAACATCAAAATAAAGTCACAACGGTCACCATGATTACAAAAGTCTATTTATTTTCTTAAACACTTAATTACCTTCCATATCATGAAGGGGACATCGTATTGTGCACCGTTATATGTTGATATTGGATCAATGGCAGCTCCAAGGGAAATCTTAGGACTGGTTTGGATGAACCCTCGACATTCCATATTGTAGCAACCAGATCGATACCCGTTGGGCTGTAGTTTTAAACTGTAAGTAATAACACTTGAAAAATAATACTAAATATGTGTTATACAAATAAATGGATTCATCTTGCACATATTAATTGAAAAGAATACCAAATAATTGTTCAAAAGGAAATGCTTAATTTATGTTTCTTGAAATAAACAAAAATATGGACAAATAATTAATACAAAACATATAACTTACAGTCCAGTAAGTAAACAGTCTTGGAAGACGATCTTTGTGTTGATTTGGGCTAACCTGCCATAACAAACTAGATATTAGAATGCATACACTATACGTTCATATTATAAACAGACTTGAGAAAAGGGAAATCACAAAATTAAAGGATATATTGATAATTTCATGACTGCAATTTTATACTTAAAAACCAAGGTTAGGTTATGACAAAGTGGTTTCAACCAAATTGGTTACGTGTTCTCACGTACGTATTCTTCTATAGATGATTAATAATGTGAATGCATGCATAAATATTGTCATAGTGTTTGTACTTACATTTTTTTTGAAATCAGAATGAACATATATTCTATTATCAAATGTTAGATTTCATTAAAATAGCAGGTAAACGAGCAACAAGTTGTGCCACCACCCCTATCCGGATTGCAAACCCTAATCTCCTAAATACAAAACCCTGCCCCCTGGAGTAGAGATATTGCTATGGATAATCCGTTGGACCATAGTCAAGAAACGGATAGCTTACGGTGCTAAAGATTTCTAAATATATATTTTATATTCAAATTGACATCTAAAAAAGAAACATAAACAAGAGAGTCAGGAATGAGCTTACATGCCAACCAGCTTCAATACTGTTGGCAAGACGACCTGGAATGTCCGAAAGAACCCAGATTTGTGAAAGACTGAAATCATTTCCAATAACATTTGGTTTCCATACATTTAAAAGTGCCTTTGTTCCATAGAATTCTCCTTGACTCACATACCCAATTGCATGCTGCAACATACAATATTTTGTGTATGAATATAAGTTAAAAAAAAAAATTATATTCAACGAAAATAAAAAGGTACGTTTCGGATTAAGTCATTATTTGGGTTGAGTTGTAAATTAGTGCCTTGATCCGTCAACCGTTCAAAATTGAAGTTTAAAGAAAGTTAAAATATGTACTTTATAAGCTTCACCTGAATTCCAACACGTCTAATGTGATTTCAAGTTTATTACAACCCGCCAACCAAACAAACATTTGGAAGCTAAGGCTGATCTCTTCTTTGAGTACAGTTTTTTAGCATTAAAGAAAAGATGAGATAAAATGTGTAATTTTCTGTGTCCGGTAATGAAAATCACTAGATGACAATTTAAATGTGTATACCTCATGTTCTGGGGCAGCTGGGATATCTTTTCTACTAAATTCCATTCCAGATTTAGAAGTTGAAATAATATCACTAGCACTTGTTCTTCTAATGGGAATGGTTCCATTTGGACATGATTCACCCTTCGAATTCCACAGTTGCTTGATTTCCAGGTTATTTTCCCCAATAAGATCAATTCCTTTTGGTAATTCAGGTAGAGTCTATTTATCATAATTTATTTTCAAACAAGTAAAGAAACTATATTACTTTCGTGTACCATATCAATTAACAAATACTTACTTAGGGGGTGTTTGGGATTTGATTATTCAAAACAGATTATGCGTTTTGAAAAAGCATGGCTGGAGCTGCTGATAGATTATTGCATTTTAGAGGGTGTTTGGGATTACGTTTTGAATCAGATTTTTAGATTATTGCGTTTTGAAAACGCAGATAATCAGTTTTTAGTGTTTGGGATTGCGTTTTGAAAACGCAAATAATCAGTTTTTTAGGCTAACAAAACGCAATAATCTATAAGCACCTCCACCCCTGCTTTTCCAAAACGCATAATCTGTTTTGAATAATCAATCCCAAACACCAATAGCCTAAAAAATTGATTATTTGCGTTTTCAAAACGCAATCCAAAACACTAAAAACTAATTATCTGCGTTTTCAAAACGCAATAATACCATCAAATATGTATTTAGATTTTCTCGTGATCTATAAAAAACATTTCATTAATATGTTAACCCATAGTAATTCCTATTTGAATTTTTATAAAAACTCCCTTCTAATACGTAAAATCACCTTTCTAAATATATATACATGTAAACATTAAGCATAATTCTAATACCGCTACATATAGGGTACGTATTTTAACTTACCAACGTCATTTTTTCTCTTAATTCAGGAATATCAAAAGCTGGTTGAAGGTGAAAAAAAACACAATCTATAACATCACCATCCGGACTCTGATTCAGCAAAAATGAAAATTAATATTAACAATACAAATAAAAACAATCTAGCTTTTACGAATCAGCAATTCACTACATGGATTACCTCATACGACTTAACAAATGGCTTGTTAATATCTCTAAGATGAGCATTAGTCAGTTTCATATTCTTTAACTTATTATCAGCAATGGAAGCTTCATTTTCTTCTCGAAAATCCATTGAGGATAAAACTAGCGGTAACAATAAGGAAAACAATACAAGAACGGATATGATAGTAGAGATATCTCGGCAATAATTAGACCTCATTGTTGTAGATTATTTTTATATAACAAGACCAAATTAGAAATAATCTTAAATAAAATTAAAAAGATGGTGTAGGGTTTTTCTAAAATGTTGATATTTATACTATGTCGACCATGCCATGATTTAATTATGGGCTTTAACACAGTTTCAGGTTTTGGAAAACTGAGAATTAAATATCCAGTTTTGACAAATAGTTAATTAAAGAGTAAATAAATGGTAATTAAAATCTCCATGGAAAATTAACCTCTCCATGAAACATACACAAACCATTAAGTCTTTCAACATAATTTTGTAAAGAGTAAACAAATAAACAATCGAAATAGCCCCTAAGATTTCAACACATTTGTCACTTTAGACGGATAAAGTTTTATTTTTTATTTTTTTTTTGTTATCCTGGGAAGTCTATGGTTTATTTTTAGTGTCATTCCGACCCAAATTTCTAACGTCGCTAAATGAGGTTTGTTAACTTAAGGGTAAATATGTATTTTTAGACATAGGGGCCATTTTGGCAACTTTAAAATAAAACAAAATAAATTTATTTATTTTATATAAACCCACCCCACCCCACCCCACCCATACCCGACACGCTCTCTCTCTCCCTCTCACTGTCTCGCTCCCCCCTCTCTCCCCCTAATTTTTGAATAAAGCAACATTCATGCTCAAAATTAGAAGTAAAAACCCTATTGGGAAACCTGATTGTTCTTTAATCTTTATTCCCTAACATCGACTATAAGAACAGTAGGTCGTTTGTAACCAATTGACTTTTCATTTATTTTCCTAAGGTTGTTCAGTTTTGCAGTGTTGGAATGACTGAGCACTTGTCTCTGGACATCTTTAATGGACTAGTGACAAGTATTGTTGTTATGAAAAACTATTTTTTTTTCAGACTTGCTTTACACGCTAGATACACTACTAATGAGAACCCTATTTGTCTAATGATAGTGTATTTTATTTAGAACAAGTAGAAGAAGAGTGACAACTGTTTGTCCATGTGTAGAACTGTAATCCTAGTTGCAGTGTGTAAGAGAACACAAAGGCTTGAATTGAGGTGTGACATCGGTCACCTTTACTTTTATCAATTATACAACTTTAGTCCTTGAATGTTCTATTTGCATTTCGAGTCCCTGTAAAACGTGTTTTTGTTGTTAATCGCTCAATTTATTTTCAGACTTATTCAAGTGGTTTTATAAAACTAACTTTTTTTAAACAATTAATCAAGACCAACCTTAAAACAATTTAACATATAACCATTTAACCTAAACCCTACACCATTAACTTAACCCAAAACACAACCCATCAACAATAAACCTTTAGCAATGGTTTTGATATGGGTGAGGAGGAGGGATGTCTGATGCTGTGGGTGAGGAGAAGAGAAGAGATTTGAAGAGTCTAGAAATGGTTTTGATATGTCTACACTAAAAAGAGGCCAGGAACACCTTTTTTTAGTGAAAGGTCTTCCAAAAATCAAACAAGCTGCAAACCCCAAATAAATGCCCGCGTCTGCATGACGCAGACAAAAGTGATCAAAAGCACTTCTGAGAACAAAAACAACGCCCCATTACGGAGCTCAAGGATGAACGGAATTCCAACCATCTTTTTCTCAGAACTTTTATTTTGTACGAAGTTTCTAAATGTCGAATATACATTACTATTTTGGAGTTTGTCTAAGCTAATTTATAATATTTTATCAAGGAATTAAAGATATAAATAACTTTTAAATCTTTATATTATGAAAAAATATTATTATAATTTCAAAAACTTTAATCAAACAATCAAATGAAATCTAAGCAATAAACCTATAAATAAAAGGAGACTTCCATTAATTTATGTAAATGTAAGAGAGAAATGATATCCAACATACTAAAGGCAATTAGGATTATATCCGGGTCCTCCAAAAAATATATAATTACCCCAAGCATCACTATACCCATTTTTAACACCATAACAATTGGGCTTCTCTGCATATGTATTTAAATTAGAAACTGGAATTAAATAATTATCATGATTAACCACTTCTAAGTTCCTAGCATACGCTGCTTTCCCAAAACCTTCATCCTGGAAGTGCCCACTGCCCATCTGAGTCCATGTATGCTTACCCATGTTTTGAGAATACACTTCACCACCATATTCTATTGTTGTCGCGTGATCTTGAAGACCGGTGAATAAATCTGTCGGCCAGAATCCCACCAGTTCGGTTCCCACTCTCAACCACCAGTTAGTACTCTTAGGGTCCTGCAAAACCAGACATCAAACATAGATCACAACTATCCAATATAATTACAATTGTCTAATTTATTTTATTAATGGCTAACCTTCCATATTAGAAAGGCAACTTCGTATTGTTGACCGTTATATGTTGATATTGGATCTATAGCAGCTCCAAGGCAAACCTTTTGATTGGTTTGGATGAACCCTGGACATAGCATATTGTAGCAACCAGACTGATACCCATCTGGCTGTAGTTTTTTCCCCTCAAACTATAAGTACTAATTGTTCAAAAAGGAAATGTTGTGTGTATTTAAATAACAAAAAAATAGGAGTTATGTGTAAAACTTACAGTCCAATAAGTAAACAATCTTGGAAAACTATCTTTGTGTACATTTGGGGAAACCTGCCATAACATTTACTTGATATTAAAATGCATCCAGACATACATATAAACATACTTCATTAATAATAAAAAAAGGGAGATCACAAATAGGATAAAATTTGAGTCCAAAATTGCAACTTTATTCTAAAAAACGATGCTTATGACAAAATGTTTATGAGTTTGCCCATATGGTGCCTATGTGTATATGGGAAGTGGTTTCACGTCAATTTGTCCATGTTGATTACTACATGTGGCTATGGGGTATGGTCATTCACTGTTCCTTCTTTCCTATCGTTCGGCTTAGTGAAACGTCAACATCCCTCTCACCTCCCCTATTCAAAGGTTTGATTCCCCTTCTCTTTTCCTTCTCTATCCATTTTCAATATTTTTTTTAATATTTCATTTAAATTATTTTTTCAAACAAAAAACTAAGAAGTAAATGTTTTCGTTAGTATTAAAGGACATAAAACGAACACAACTTAAATAATAACCTAGATAATTGTAAAACATTAATCCTCAATCATAGAGTCGTCGGAATGGGATCTGGAATACGATCGTCGAGCTGGAGTTGGAACAATTCTTAGCATTTTCTAGGACGAAATGTGCCTAAATACATGTCCCTGAGTTCGTATGAAGAGCTGCTCAAATATCACAACACGCCGGTTCACTACCCTACATTTGGAAATGGGTTCCTATTATATATGTTAGGATCAACAAAATATTAGATTGTTATTAATAAGCGAAAAGAATAAAATAAATATTAAATAAATAAGAGATAAGTGGGAAGTTATGATTTAATTATT
The DNA here is from genome assembly GCA_030844895.1 of Ambrosia x helenae. Lineage (NCBI taxonomy): Eukaryota > Viridiplantae > Streptophyta > Magnoliopsida > Asterales > Asteraceae > Ambrosia > Ambrosia x helenae. The sequence continues at coordinate 215,499 of JAUTDX010000027.1, forward strand.
TATTATATATATAGATATAGATTGTAAATGAATGCCATATCATCAAAGATGGCTTTATTTTATTATAGGGGAAATAGATTTAAATACTCTCAACTTTCACCTATTGACGGATAATACTCCCAACTTTCACTTTGGCCATTAGCACTCCCAACTTGCAACTTATTTTGTTTCATCACCCCCAAACTAACGGAGGTCTAACCTGGTTAGTATTTGTGGCAAAAATGTAAAAACCTAAACTTATGGGACAGTCTACGTGACAAAAATGTAAAAACCTAAAGTTAAGGGTGAAACTTTTTATTTTAAATCCTTACCCCCTCCTTCTCTCTCTGTCTCTTTCTCTCTCCCTCTCTAAAACAACCCTCCTCTCCTACGATTATTATTCTTCATCTCCTTTACCGAGACCCATTAAATAACCAAAATAAATCCATATTCCCTTCAGCCTAAACATTCATTATTAAATAGCATTTATCTTCAATAAATTGTGAAGCTTTAAAACACAAAGCCATTGTTCAAATCAGGAATGTGTATATCTCATCCCATGTTCTCTTCTCAAATGTCCACATTTCACAAACACACTGAAACTCAAATCACTATCTCTCTGTCTCTTTGTCGCCCTCTACCTCAGCCGTCGATCAAATCTAAGACGTCGATTATGAAATAGCATTTATCTTCAATAAATTGGGAATCAATACTACAACCCTAGGTTAACACCATCGCTCGAATCCCCAAACTTGACCTTCGAACCCTACCCGAGCAGCCACCATCTCTCTCTCTCTCTCTCTCTCTCTCTCTAGCTAGGTTTGGTGACAGATTGTTAGGGGCTTTGTTTAAATTTGAGGGATGGAGGGAGGATGGAGGTGACGTGGTTAGTGTTGCGGTGGAGAAAACCAGTGATGGTGACGGTGGAGATAACCGGTGATGGTGGCGGAAGGTGGGAGGTGTGGTTTGTTAGGAATGGTGGTGGAGATGAGAAGGAGAATGGTGGTTGTTAAGAGGAGGTTATTGTGTGAAGCTTCATCATTATCACTCACTGGTTAGTGGTTTGTTGTTAGTTTATAAGAAAATAATAATAATAATAAATTTGAAAAGATTCCTTAAGTTTATGTTTTTACATTTTTGCCACGAAGACTAACCAGGCTAGACATCCGTTAGTTTGGGGGGTGATGGAACAAAAAAAGTTGCAAGTTGGGAGTGCTAATGACCAACGTGAAAGTTGAGAGTATTATCCGCCAATAGATGAAAGTTGGGAGTATTTAAATCCATTTCCCCTTTATTATATATAGATATAGATTGTAACATTTTCATTTTTATCAACAAAAAAAAGCCAAATATTTAAACAACTTATTATATTATGACAAAATTATTATATTATGACAAAATGCTTATTTTTAATTATGTTTCAATAATAAATATATATATATATATATATTTAAAAAGGTCAAAATAATTGGTTTATTTATTATGGCAACCCCATTTTTTTTCTTTTCCGGTTTCTATATAAGTGAGTGTCAGTATAGGACTGATATCATAATGGACTAAACAGAACCAATACCGAGCGAACTCACGCTACAACACGCGAAGAAACCTACTAGTTATAAATAAATAAATAAATAAATAAGAAAGACAAATAAGGATGAACTTACATGCCAACCAGCTTCAACACTGTTAAAGGGATGGGTTGGTACGTCAGCCAAAACCCAAATTTGTGAAAGGCTAAAGTCATATCGACTAACATTTGGTTCCCACACATTTAAAAGTGCCTTTGCTCCATAGAATTCTCCGTGGTGAACATACCCAATTGCATGCTGCAATATAAATAACATCAACTTTATTTTCATATTCAATTTAAAATAAATATGAGGGCAATTCACACACAAGACAACAATAATCAGGTTTTGAGTTCAGTTTAAATGGGTTGAGTATTTAACCCATTAAACAAGTCATTTTTTGGTTGAGTTGTAAAGGAAAGGGTGGGGTCTATCAACCCGTTTAAACTTATAAATTAAAGAAAAAAATAAAAAATAAATTATAAGCTCAACTGCCAACCCGTTTCTATTAAACCATTCAGTCATTCATGACCCCTTTAACTCATTTAAGCTTGTGTACATGTCATGTTTTTTTTATTGGCATGTTTAGAAAATGAGCTATGTTTGAGTTACATGGTTTACAGTGTGCGTGGATTAATGTTTTTTGTTTTTGCCTGAGTAAATATGCATGTCATGTTTGGATTTGTTAATTTCAACCCACTAACATGCCAACCCGACATACTCTATTATTATTCTTAAATCATTTTAGTATTCTTCTAGTAGAATAATTGTTTTGGCATAAAATAAAATACAAGATCAAAAGTGTATACTTCATGGCCTGCAGGGGCAGCTGGGATATCTTTTCTGCTGTATTTCTTTCCAAACTTGGAAACTGAAGTAGATTTGAAAATGTCACTAGCTCTTGTTCTTTTAATTGGAATGGTTCCATTTGGGCATGATTTACCCTTAGAATTCCATAATTGCTTGATTTCTAGGTTCTTACCCGCATTATCATATCCTTTTGGTAACTTTGGCGGAACCTATGTAAATACCTTAAATAAGAATTCTAAAAACCTGTAACTGATAACGAAAAAAAGTAACATGCAATCTATATACAATAATAGGCGTATGTATATATACATCTCTTTGTATGTATATAGTTCAATTCAGAAGACAAATGCACACAACTAAAACAAGGAACCATGTAATTTTCATTTTTAAACATATAAGAAAACTGTTGAAATTGAATGTTATTCATTAATCTTGAATTTTAAAAAATATAAACAAGTTTCATTTATTTATACAACCTATGCAGCCAAAAGTTTAAACGTTAAAAAGCATATAAACAAATTAATTTAATGAGTTTTTTTTATATGTAACACACCCACTCACAAGAAGTTTCTTCTCATTTGATTCTCCCCATATATATAAATTGAAGTTTCAAAAAAAATATGAATAATACTAATAAAAAAAGATAACAATTTTGATTTGTTCTCCCTCTTATATAGTTTCTTTTGATTTGATTCATATAGGGCACTTCAAACATACCATTAACATTTTTCCTTTTAATTTAGGAACATCAAAAGCCGGTTGAAGATGAAACCAAACACAATCTATTATATCACCGTCTGGACTCTGGTACAACAAAAAACAATAATTAATATAAATAGTAGAGATCGAAATAGCAATAAAACAGTTGGTAAACAAAAGCTTTGTATAAACCATCAATCCACCAAATAGAATATAACTATTACCTTGATTGACTTAACAAAAGGCTTGTTGAACTTCCTAAGATGAGCATCAATCGACCTTGAGGAGAAAACTGATGAAAACAACAAGGAAAACAATGCAAGAACAAAAATGGTTGAAGGGGCCTCGTGACAAGAACTATACTGCATCGTTGTATAGTAATGTGAATTTTGTTCTGTACAAACAAAACTGGTGCGTATTTTACGCTATCTTGCGGTTTATTTTCCTTGTTTTTTTTTCTTTTTAATGAAAACTAATCGGAAATAACCTTCAAGAAATAATGTTGTAGGGGCTTTTTCTAAGTTGTTGAAATATAAACCTCCATATATAAAAACTATGTTAATGTCAAGGATTTAATATATAGGGGGTTTAACAATATTTCAGTTATCAGAGAAATTGATAACTATATTGGGTTCGATCCACCGGTCAAAGAAAAAAATGATACTGCCATACTGGGCTTTGACCTATAAATGCAAATGGAAATGATAACATCTCCTTTTTTGAGAGACATGTGATTTGATCTTGTAGATCAGATATGATTTATAAACATGTCCAAATTTATTTAATGTGTTTGTTATACCGTTTATATGTATTTTTAAAACACATGAATCATTACGTAAGTCTATATCTATATATAATAAACGAAAAGGGGTATATCACATGGTATTATGTGAGGTCTTCTCACCCGTTGATTTTCCTTTAAAAGTCTTTTTCTTTCCCATGTACATGACACATGCACTTCCTCTCATAATTTTTAAACATTAATAACTTTTATATACGACATTTAAAAAAAATACACGAAATTAACGAGCGTTTTATTATTTTTCCAACGATTACCATACTGTTATACAAAAAACAACTTTTTAGTGGGTTTTTGTTCATGCAGATAAAAAAACACAATATGTTGAGGTAATTCATTAATCTTGTCTAGGCAACTCACTAATCATGTTAAGATAGTATATATGTTTTTGAACTTACATATAAGAACCCGCTAACTACATATATATTCACAGATGTAGTCAGCTTGGTAAGAATCTAATTTCGTTTATTTTACAACAACAAAGTTGATGCACAAATCATTGCTAATTAAGTACGTAATGTGCATGGCTATTGAATTGTGTAATGTTATAAAAAGAAACTTTGAAAGCACGTAAATATTGATACGCATACAAGTTTCATCAACATGTGTGTGTGTATCTAATATACACCTTTCATATACAATCTTAATAAAATAAAAAAAGTGCACACGTATAATTAGAAGTAAGTTTTATGAGTTACCAAGTGTTGATCACATACAATTTTTTTTCTCAATAAACGACATATTACTTTTAGTACACACATTTTGTCACTTCATTTTAGATTTGTCTGTCCTAAGAACCTCCTGGTTGATAATCTAGTTGAACATATTTGCAATTAACCCGTAAAGATATCAAGAAGATTTTCATCGTTAATAATAATAATCCTTATTATAATAAATGATTCCAATTAATGTCACATGTCTGTTTCCCCCAAAACTTTTCTATAATATATATATATAGTGGAGAGTTCAAATGAGAAGAAAATAACTTGTAAGAAGAAAAAGAACAAATATTAGCCAATAGAAATCTTCCATATATTAATTGTACTTAATGATAAATAAATTATTTATTTATTTTTTGTAACCTCCCTAAACTAGTTCAATAAATAAAACTCATAATTAATTTTTAAGTTATAGACTTTCAAATCAAACCTAATTATACTGAAGGAGAATTTCGATACGTGTAGGATATGCGTAGGATGAACTTTTATATGTGTAAGATAAACGTATGATAATCTCGATATGTGTAGGATAAACATATGATAATTTTTTATATATGTAGGATGGATTTTGATATGTGCAGGACAAATTTTGATAATGTGTAGGATAAAGTGTTAATGACTAATTAATTAAAGGGATAATAATTAATTTAAGAAGAGATAAACTATTTAATGTTTATTATTATGTCATTTGTTCGTTTTGTTTTCATATTAAGTTTGTTCTCATTTGATCCCCCCTATATATGTGTGTGTGTATAAAATAAATGAAAGTATGGTGTGACACATGGCACTAGATAGGGCATTCCTCCCATTTATTTCCCTCTAAGAGTCTTTTTCTCTCCCATGCCCCACATGCCACAATTTTAAAACGTTAATAACTTTTATATACGTCGTTTAAAAAAATACACCACATTAACGAACATTTTACTATCTTTCCAACTAGTACATAAAAACGATTTTCTTAGTGGGTTTTTTGTTCATACACTAAAAAATAACCCAAACTAAACCAATATTTATTAATTTTTAATTTTAGTCTTTATCTCTATCTTTATTATTTATTTACTATATAATAAATAAAAAAATACCATTATCTTCATTCTCTCATATGAAATAATATTATTAAATCATAATTTTACGTGTATCTTTTATTTATATTTACTTTCTTAACTATTTTTTTTATATTTACGCTTATTAAAAACCATTTAATATTTTTTTGATCCTAGCTAATGTAATATTGAATTTTCTAACATAATAATAAAAACAACAAAAAATGTTATAACTCATGTGATACACAACTTCTAATGAATTCTTTACACTAAATGAACGGTAATAGGAATTTTGTTTTCATCTAGAACGGGATGAGTGAAAATAAGTTGTTTCCAAAAAAACTACAACTTAAAAACCGCCGCCTCAATTATGCTCTGCAATGGCTGCTTCTGGCTCATTTGCTCATCCAAACATACATTCTTCATTTAATGTATATTTTTATTCATATTCAAATGATTAAAATTGTTGTTTTCTCATATTGTAGTACATTAATTTCTATGCTACATCGTAACACACATTTTATCACTTAATATATATATATTACCTAGTACATAAAATTATATTTATTAAACCCGTGTAGTACGCGAGGTTCTAACTTAGTAGTGGTAGTGGTAGTGATAGTGGTAATAGTAGTAGTGGTGGTGGTAGTAATTATCCATTTATGGTCATGAATTAATTCATTAAATGTAATACCTTATGAACTGATATTTGATTTCGATGGATTTGGAAGATCAGTTTGATATTAATTTTTGTTTCATATTTGATAATAACATATAGAGAAATTTAATAATTAAGTCGATTATTTGATAATAACATATACAGAAATTTAATAATTTTTTTTAAAAGTATAACTAAGTAGAGGCCGGGTACTCTATACATGGCTCCCAATGGCTAAAGGAGCCCCTGGCCCATCAGCCACTAGGTCCGGGGAAAACCCGACCATCCACCCGCCCAAAGACATGACAATGAAATAATTGATAAAACCCGACGCTCTCAAGATTCGAACTGACAACTTTCAATCACAAGCCTTTTATCATTGAGTCTTCCTACCACTTTTTTCTTGAAAAGTTAAAGTCTATTTAGGTTCTCGGGGTTTGACCAATATACTGGCAGTGTTTTGAATGTCTCTGAGTTCTTCAGGAGCGCTTGCCATATACCGAGCCGCTAGACGATGTATCTCGGTATACCCTTCCAGCTGCAATAATATTAAAAAAACAAATATTAAAATATTTTTTTTGCATTATAAGGTAATTCATAATTATTAAAGTGATATACAAACCAGTAGTGCGGTAATGGACCCATGATCTCGGGATCCGGTTTGTGGTACCGGATTATTCATCGGGTTGGTGACGTATCCAACCGTGTTTTCCAAATACCAAGTCATGTAATCTGGAGACACGGAAGGAACTATCGTCCGTTCCCCGTCCACCCTATTGGCTCTGCGATTATCCCAGGAAGAGATATAGTCGGCATGTTCATGTGTCCAGTTTGTGCGTCTTCTCCCGGTACGCTTCATTTCATGCAATTTTTGGTGGACTTCAGGGGTAAGGGGAGGATCCCGAGGTCTCAATTGAGAGAACCCGAACTGTCTAAGGACCCTCGAGGGTGAGTGGTATTCAACTATATGCATCCACACAATGTATGACTCACAACACCATGAATCCTCCCCGTATTTGCAGTAATCCGGCAAAGACGCAAATGCTTCTTCATATGGTCGCCAAATAAACTTGTTCACAAAAAAATATTATTATTAACACATGGTACCAATTTAACCAGTAACACAATGTAGATTAACTCTTACCGACTTCTCATGAAGATTTTGTAACTCTGAACGAATTTGGCGTAAGGAGTGTGACGCGGTCTCCGTAAAGTCATGTCTCACACGCCAACTATAAATATAATTATAAAAACAATAATTAGTTAAATTAACAAGTTTTACTAAATATTATGTAGGCATCACAGAATACTTACAAGACACCAAATGGAACTCCAGCTGGGAACTGCGGTTTAATTTTGGGGGATAATACCCGGATTCTGGTCCAGGCCCACAGTTGTAACAAAAACATAGGACCTGCAACCGTGGTTGTGGTCCTTACTGCTGCTTTGCATAAGTTGCGATACAACCATGCTAACACAGCACTCCCCCAACTCAACTTCCCACATTGATGAAGATTCAACAAATGTGGTAAAAATGACAACGACACAAAACTTTGGCTTGTGTCGGGAAACAGACAAAATGACAAAATAATTAAGATCACACATCGTGCGCGTCGTGTGATCTCGCCCTCATTGGCGTCAGCGGGTAACGGAGCCTTTATTTTTTCTACAATTATGCTGGATTCCAAAGTGTTTCCGCGGAAATTGCGGGGCTCACTTTCTACACCCAACATTTCTTCGACATACTCTACCCGTTCCGCATCATCTCTCATGCTGAATTGCGGTCCTGAGACCGCTGCACCATTAACTCGCAGACCCATTAGGACGTTAACGTCCTGTAACGTCACCGTGGCCTCACCAATTCTTAGGTGAAACGTGTGGGTCTCAGGACGCCATCTTTCAACAAGGGCAGATATTAGCCCCCGGTCAATTTTGCGGTATCCGCACTCAAGAACTCCACTAAAACCAGCGATCCGCACCAATTCTTGAATGCGTGGATCTAACGGATGCTCGCCAATGGCATGCCAAAATGGTTGGTCACCCCGTCTGCAATCCAATAAACCCTCTTTGCCATTTCCTTCAAACAGCTTCGCAGTACAATGTTGTGGTTGAGCCCAAAGAAGTGGATTATTGCAAGGACCGGGGTTTAGAGATGTCATATTAACTAATAGGGTAAATGATTTAAAGTGGTAATGTATGTGTAGATGTTGGATTCCTGAACGATTGAATTTTCACGTTCTATTTTTAATAACAACATCTATATATAATAACACAAACTAGCATTTAGTCCATTGAAGTAAAAAAAAAAAAAAATACATTGTACCTCTCCCGCAATCTTATGCGGGTGTTCCATTGAAGAAAAAAATAAACGTGTGCCATGCATGTCCACGTCTGCAGAAGAGTGTGCCTCCTCGTCCACAGTTAGCAAGATCGTCCATGGTTGCAGCCATGTGTACCTCTCCCGCAATCTAAGATTGCGGGTGTACTATTTTCCAAAATTCTTTTCTAACAACTACCTGAGACACAAACAATTTTGAAAAAAACATCTATTTCACTGAGACAACAGTGAACGGTGGATAGGTAAGGATGATTACATATACTTGAGATGTTAAATAAACAATGATTTGTGGTTAACGAAGTTATTGTTGTAATTGTTTAATTATATTTCTATGGAACTTGTATGGACTTAACTAATCACAACGTTGGAATGTTGTATAGATGGATTACATTTGTGGTCTTGTTTGGACAACATAGATCTTTCCGTCACGTACCACACCTTAAATGTCTTGTGGAGATCCATATATATATCTTCTCAATAGTATCTCCTGCACGAGCAATGCTCAAGAAGATTGATCTCTGGAAGTTTCCATCAATGATTAATTGGCACAGATGAATAAAAGGTCTAATGATCGAAGTTTTATAAAAGATAGCAAATGTACATCTCATATCTTAATACATAGACACCAGCATTTCAATTTTTTCTCCTAGCTGGTACAAGGAAGAAAAAAGTGTATTAAATCATGTACCTGAACTTCAAAGTTTCAAAGTAGTATTTACAAGCTGTGAGGTAAAAAGTCTGGTGGTTGTGACTGTCGATAAGGCTCAAATAATTTTGCTCCATAGAGGGCTGTTTGTAAGGTTGTCTACATCTTACCCTTTTCAGACCCTACCTTAACTTTTGCTATTGGTGGGATTAACGGTAAGTATTATGATGTATGATGATGACAACAAAAAAAATACTACTATTCATTCATTTTTAGTAATATATAATAAATAAATATAAAATTCCAATTTGGGCCTGCTAATGTACTTTTGGCTGATAACTTAAGATTTGGGTTTGGACAAAACTATACATTTATTTATAGTTGCCTTTTAGAAAAAAAATTGGGCTTGGACTTCAAAAACTCATTTTTATAGTTGGCTTTTGTTTTTCAAGAGGGCTTGCACTTTGTTTAGTGGTTTTCTCACTTGATCTTTGCTTCTTCATCTATAATGTGGGGTGACCAGAATATAATTTGATTTCATCTCAAAGACACTGTTTATGTGATTTAATTTCAAAGACATCATATAGGATGACCTAAATTAGAGGATTTTGTATTCAGTTGATCCGCTAACCTTTATCTTCATATTTTGTTGATAGCTGACTTAGCCACATTCCATGCACGTCTCCATGACTAGAAGTAGTAAGTTGGGCATTTACTTGTTTTGTTTGTTTCGCATATTACAGCATGTTAGTCATGAATATAGTGGTTTAGTGTGTTTCCTATTCTATTGTTCATGTAAACCTATAAAATCTTTGATATATTTAGATTAAAACAAAATACAAAAGTTACATCATAATAGCAGGTAGACGGGCAAATTGATGGTCAAATTGGTGTAATTTCTGTTTTCTAAACTTCTTTTTGATCATGGTGGTGATGTTTTAGTTATACTTTAGGCTTTTCTTGTTAAATATATATACATTTAAGAAGAGAGGTGATCTGTACATGAATTTTTGTTTAGATTTTTATGACGGGTTTTTTTTATTGGACTTAACGTCATAGCCTAGACTCATATGGGATTTGGCCCAATGGCCTATCTAGTAAAGCTTCTACTTTGACGGCTTGACTTTTCTATCTCTTCCAATCTTACATCATGGCTAGAGCCTTGAGGTGCACAAAATCAGGTTTCGAAACCTGACCCTACCTGCCTATGATCTAAAAGTAGTTCAAACCCAATTATGCCTTACTTGAACTCTTCGAAACTCAGAAACAAGAACCATATCGATCCCTTTCTTATCCAAAAAACCGATTGGATATCCAAATCGATTCCACCAATATATACATGCTCGCTGACTTGTTGACTATAACTAGATGCGGTTTTGAAAGAAATTTTGGTTTTGTGTAAATCTAATCAGGTTTTTTTTTCCAACTTTCTAAATTCTAATAGTCAACAAATTAGAAAATCTTTTGGCCATCGACTATTTTTTTTTATTACGTTTAAATTAAATAACTAAATACGTGTTTTGATGATGATATAGGTAAAATTAATAAACCACCTTTGAATACTAATATCCTCATACATTTTTCAAAGATAAAAAAATAAATAAAAGACACTAACGTCATGGTAGGCAGACTTTTGATGGGTTTAAATGTGAAGTGATGATTGAAAATCTTAATTAGCGCACGCATCCTGCCTTTTTTTTTTTTAACGGCAAATTTTTATACCACCTTATTTTTATCTAATCTTGCATTTGCAAGTAATGTTTTAAAAACCAGTTTTAGCTAAAAAATGGTTCAACCGGTTGAACCGTATTGTACCGGACGGTTTAACCGGGTTGATTAGTTAGCTATATGATTTCATAAATTACAACATTAACACAAAAAATAATGTAAAAGTACATAATTACATACTAAAATACTATCAAAAAGTTAAACAACAATTAAAAAATAATCCAAATGATAATCTGAAGTTTTTAGTTTTTTAAAATTAGTTATAGCGGTATAGCGGTTCAAACCGGTATACCGGATTTTACCGGCGGTATAAAACGGTATAAAATCGATACCGTTTCTCATATTTACCGGAGTGTTTCGTACCAGATTTCCATCCGAAAACGGTAATACCGGTATAACCGGCCGGTATTTACCGGTTTTTTAAACATTGTTTGCAAGGATTTGAAGCCACAACCTTACATTTGTAAGGGGGGACACCATACCGCTAGACCAAGAGGTCACGGGTGCCCGCACGTTGTGTCGGAAACACAATACAACAACAGTGGTTTCATAGAATGGTGAATGCGCTAAATACAACTCTACTGCGTTACATCTTCAAATTTGTACCCAAATAAAATTTTGTCCTTTACGTGGTGTAACGTTATACAAACTAATGTTGTTATGTTTACAATATATATTCAGAAGTAACTTATAGCATCCTGTTATGTTTATTTAAAAATATGAATAGCTACATATATAAGTGAAATTAGCAACATGGCAGTTATTGATATGCAGATTGTTGCATCTTCTCTGTATGTTGGTACCCAAAGAAGGTGCATGCATACACCTTCTCATTAGAGTCGTCAATAATTTAATTGACTCGCTCGTTTAATTAATGGTCAAACAAACCTCTACTTATTATGCGAACCAATCGACATGCTAAGGAGATTTAGTCCCCAACTTGAGCAAAAGGCAATATTCTAATCATATGTCTAATATATCTCCCACAACATGTAAATAAGAATAAGTTATAAAAATGTTATCCATATTACATTTGAACTTTTTTTTTTTTTTTTTTTTTTTTTTTTGTGAAAGTTAAACTTCATTCAACCAAAAAAACCACCACAAGCATCCTCAAAACAAGGACCCTAAGGGGGAATACCAAAGTTACATCAAATCCAGCGGGTATTTACACCACTTATTCCAGTCTAACCCTTTATGTCTAGATCTATTGTGAATCCAAAAAAACGACATGACTTTAACATTTTCTACTAACTCTGTAGCTCTCCGCACCTTGTTATTAAAAATTCTAGCATTCCTCTCATTCCAGATCGACCACATAGCCGCATACACGATGCCTTGTAATATTCGAGCTTCTTCTCTGGTCTTTGATTGGAAATCCTGCAGCCGAATTAAGTCCGCAACATCGAACACCATAACTGGAACCAATCTGCACCATGCCTCTATTCTAGTCCATACTTCTGTCGAGTATAAGCAACCAGCAAAAAGTTGCATTGGACTCTATTGATCCGCTTCACACAGAGGACATGCCATGCTATCAATCAGCACCCCATGCCTAGCCAAATTCATCTTAGTTGGGAGTCTATCTAAGCCTGCTCTCCACACTAGAATTTTACATTTGAGAGGCGACCATCCACTCCAATCTATAGGCCGCATGGTACCTGTCAACGAGCCTTCATTAATCAATTTCTTGGCGCTTCTAACCGAAAAGATACCATCCTTGTCTGCTTCCCATTGCCACCTATCGTTAAGTGGAGTTTACTAAATGAATTCATTAAATAGATAAGTTTATTAAATAGAGTTCATTAAATGAGCTTTGTTAAGTTGATGTGAAATTCCAATTCTACCCATCTAGAACTCACTATATAGTAGTAAGTATAGAATAGGTGAAATTAGCAACATGGCAGTTATTGCTATGCAGATTGTCGCATCTTCTCTGTATGTTGGTTTTCCAAAGAAGGTGTATACACCTTCTCATTAGAGTCGTCAATCATTTGATTGACTAACTGGTTTAATCAATGGTCAAACAAACCTCTACTCATTATGCGAACCAATAGCCATGCTAAGAAGATTTAGTCCCCAACTTGAGCAAAAGGCAATATTCTGATCATATGTCTAATATATCTCCCACAACTTGTAAATAAAAATAGTTATAAAAAATGTTGTCCATATTACCTTTAAACTTTATTAAATAGAATTAATCAAGTGGAGTTTATTAAATGAAATTATTAAATAGATAAATTTATTAAATAGAGTTCATTAAATAAGCTTTGTTAAGTTGATGTGAAATTCCAATTCTACCCATCTAAAACTCACTATATAGTACTACAGATGCAGATATAGATTATATATTCCATCCTTAATCCTTAATGATTTAGTAGACCCAACGTTCTTTAGTATATAGCTAAAACATGGGTTAGGTTGAATTTTGATATTTTATAATTCTTTTATATTATTCTATCATAACAACTAAAAATGAATTTGGATTGGCGGCTCAATGGTAGAAGCAAAGCTTCTAGGAACACCTAATGGGGAGGTCATGGGTTCAAGTCTCACAAAGAGTAGAAATTTGCCAAATCTAAATAAGGTTAATAAAAGTAAGCTCTTCTATAACTTTAACATCAGTAACTAATCCAGAATCCTTCCAAAAAGACTTCTGATCCAGCTCAGGAACCACAAGAGTAGCATTCAAAATACGTGCAGCAACAACAACATCCATAATCCATGAGAACACATACCACTTCAAGTAAGTAATCATACACATTCAAGCTTGGTAGAGTAGGAAAAAAATCAAGACTTACTCCATTACGCTCTTTGTTTAAACCCCCACTTGTGCCTATCAACAACTGCTGATTCGGATACGTAACCGTTTCTACCTGTGTGATTCAAGAAAAAATCCAAATTAAACCCAAAAAAATACATGAAAACCAAAAGAGTTAGTTGCTTGAAATGTTCCATACATCACTTAGTTGGAAACTTATTGCAAGCATTACTACATCTAAAATAAAACTTTAACATCCTTGTATACCATAGACTCTGATCACTTATCATCCCATTACTGATCTACATCCCGAAACATACAACAAATCACATCCAAACCATATAATACAGCCAAATCTTTTGTTTTTGTCGCGCCTGATGGTAGTGCCCATCCTTGAGATTCCAAAACAGCGTTTATTGCACTCGCTAGATGTTGACAGTATCCATTAGAAGCAGTGAGTTTGTGAATAATATTACAATGTCTTATCTTCTTTTTAGACAATGTCATGTTTTCAGAGAAGATTTATACCATTAATAGTATTCCATCAACCTATGCAATACCTTAGATGTTTGCAAAGCAGACCAATACTTTAACTCACTGCAAAACCAAAGGTAAACCATCCACAATCAATTCCATAAAAAGAAAAATGTAATAAAAACAAAGATTCGCCACATATAGAATACGATCCTAGCTACAACAATCGTAGAAAGCCCATAAGATCATTTTTATGCTAATATATATACCTAAACACACACATATATATAGACACACGCATACAAATTATGAAGGAGTAAAACAATCCTTTAAATTCTGCTCACAAAATCAAACACCAATTTGACCAAAAGAGCAATTTTATTAAACATGAAAATAAATGTAATAGAAACAATAAAAATAGGCGAACAAATAATGAGCATACACGAACAACTCTTGGTAGTGGTACTTGTGCAGCAATTGCATCTGCGTGATCACCTTCATCTTCATCATCATGTTTTTGTTCATATCCTTTCACCAAAGACTACACATTTTAAAACCCAAAAGTCATTCTGAAAAATTAAATTCCATAGAGAATTGTTGTAGGTCACCTTGCAGGCAACTAAACAACACCCCAAAAAACGACTCAAAAAGATTAAATTACAGATCAACATTCATAGTGATCTAAAACATCAACCGCACAAATCCATCCAATAACCTAAACAAATAATCAATCTATCTATATAGCTGTAATGATGCAACACATAAAAAACAACCACAAAATAAAAGGATAATGAACAGTTTAAAACTAATTAGTAAAACGTTAGATAAAGAGAATAAGTGACATATTATTATCAGATTTAGCGAGAGATGAATCGACAGAGAGAAATCTCGCTCGAAGATCGCCTACGTGCACATCCAGAGGGCTTTTAACAACATAGGCTATAATATATAAAAGTAAATTTTCTCATAACCAAGTTTTTCCAAGTAATAAAAAGAGTCTCATACTGAAAACACGAAACACTAATATTTTCGTTTGCAGTCAACTACGTAAATCGTTCTGTATCTAATGATAATAAATAACAAAAGCATTAACCTGTTTAGACAACGGAGAGCTATTAATTTCTCTAAGTGCCTTAGCTCCTCTTTCTAAATCTTCAGGATCAAATTCGCCTTTAGAATCCTCAACCTCAAGCTTAACCTCCGCATTTGAAGGCTGCGAATTTGATTGAACCGGAGTCGGAGTCGGTGATTGAGCAAACGGATTGAACCGGTACGACGGACCGTCGTTGTAAGAGAAAGTGGTGGTTGATGTGGCAGCAAGGGCCGCCATTGCAGCCAATGATGCTAACCTTAAAGTCGCCATTGACGGAGGTTCGAGAGTGTGAACCCTATCTGCAGATTAATTGAATGTAAATAAGGATTGAAATCAAAAGAATGGATGTAAATATAATAATAAAATTATTTTTTTTCTTAAAATCACCTAATGTTACATGACACACTCAATGGGAGGTTGGCCTCTTTGAGTGTCATGTAACACCCCAACCGATGGCGGAATCATCGAGGTGCCACGTAGTGACGATTGTTCAAAAGCACATGGTACTAAAATGTAAATATTATTGAATAAACCAAAATTGTCTTACATGAAAATGGAAATTACACTGTCTAAATGAAATGTAAATATTGAAATAACTGAATTGAAATAAAGCACTAAATGTCTCTTGCTAAAGCACTAGATCAAACTGCACCTGAAACATGTACAAAAATAGGTTTGGTCAACATATGAAATGTTGGTGAGCATTCCTAGTTTTGATATATATAGTAGGTTAAAAAGTTATACAATTCAAGTGCAAGCTACAGTGCAAATATGTAAACTATGTATCATACAAATGAGCGAAATCAACCCTGTGACTGTATAATGTACTGTATGAACTGTAGTGTACTTATCCAATAAATGGATAAAAGCTTAACACTGGCCACGGATTCTCCGATGAAAAAGGGGGAGAATCAATCTAGGCGGGTTGTCAATCCAAATAGCGCTATCCAATGTTAAGGTCGGCTTGTACCATGTTAATGATTTCACTAAGTACAAATGTAATCCACATGTATTGTCTAAGCATAAAGCACGTTGTAAGCAATGCACATAGTACTAGAATTGTATTGTGAAAATGTAAACTTGTATTTGAAATTTGTAATAGTGTACATGTAACACCCCAAAAATGTATAAAAGCAAAAAGGGGTAGGAATACTCACAGTTCACGTAATAACTTGAAATTGGACTTGGACAACGAAATATGTGTTGGAACTATCTCAAAGTATCAACCTAAAGAATTTGATAATGCGTAAGGGAAATAACTCTAGGATACATGTATTTCTAGGGCTTCGAATTGGGGATAAATGTTTATTTGATTAATTATTGAATTGTTTATTAAATATATGAAATTTAATAAATAAATAAATAAAAGTCTCTTTGTAAAATCTTAAGTTGAATATAATCATAACATAGGGTTTTGAGTATGAAAATAATTTTTATAAAATTATTTTCTTGAAAATAGGATATTTAATTTAATTATTTCAAATTGTCAAAATACGACTTTAATATCTAAAAATATTAAAATCAAAGAATTTCTGAATTAAAAATTGTATTTCTGTTTTAAATGAATAGAAATAATTTATGTAAAATTTTGGTACAAAAATATTGTAAAATGAATTTATTATGAATTAATTATGATTAAAACTAACAAAAATTGATTAAAAATATTAAACAAACGGTTTTTCAGAAATAAAAATAATTTCTGAAATGTTTAAGGATGTATAAGTTTAGAATAATTTTTGTGAGATTTAATAAAATCGTTTAGATATTTTTATTGAATTTTATAATTATAAATGAATAAACTTGTATTATTAATAAAATATATTAAATAAATGATTTTTGTAAAACTAAAAATTGGATGATGAACTTTATCAGTGGAATAACATAAACTAAATTTTGTAGAATTTATAAAATAGTTTTAGTATTTTAAAACGATTTTTAAAGGAATAAGGATTATAATTATAAAGGTTAAAAACAAAAAAAATGGTTGTTTGTTGTGGGGTTCGAACCTGGGCCCTTGGCCGGTTCAATGCCCTTAGCAAAACACTCCAACCAACTGGTCTGAGCATCAGATTTGTAATAGATTCAGTTTCGAAATAATTATATACATTAGTAGTGATGGTGTTCTTCCCCAAATCCTAATAATCGAGCCCTAATTCACCAATCACCACAATTAGTGATCAATAGCCCCTGAATCCTTGGGGCTATTGATCACAGAGGGCCGATGATTAAAACCCATAACAAAAGTTGAACTTACAATGCGAAATCGATGGTTTAAGGGCGGTCAATCAAAAAGTCAAACTACGAACAAGAAGACTTCGTATGACGAATTACTACAGAAATTGAAGGTTGGGAGAGAGTTTTTGGCGAGTTGGGATTGTTCTACAATGATCAATTTATAGTATTACGCTCTGGATCAATGGAATGGTAAGGTTGACTCGTTGTTATTGCATACGCGCAAATGGCTAGAATTTTGGTATGAATTGATAATGTTAATACGCGTCTAAGGCCGATAATCACGATTCCAAATCAAACCACGGTTAATTACGCGTAAATCTTGCTACTTGATTGGTCAAAGGTGAAGCAAAAAAAAAAAAAAAAAATATATCTGCTGCTGTCTCGCGTAACAGTAGCGAAGGGAAAAGAAGGAAAGCAGCGATAGAAGGGATAAATATAATTATGTTTGGTTTTAAATCAGGAACAAGGGTTGGCTCAAGTGGTGGAGTGTTGTGCTGCTTCCTGCTCGGCTCGGGTTCGATACCCGGCTAGAGCAAAAGTTTTCCCCTTTTTTTTTAACAGGTTAAGGGAAAGGAGGAATGGGCTGGGCCTGCTGGTCAGATGGGCTTGGGCTCAGGTACAACACAAGGTGGTTGGGTTTGAGCTATGGTTTGGTTAGCCTTGATAGGTTAATGGTTTGGACTTAAGAGGTGTTTATAGATATGTATATATAATCTGATTTTTTTTTATTTATTATTATTATTATTATTATTATTATTATTATTATTATTAAAAAGTGACGGATGTTACAGCATCCCCTACTTTTAGAAACTTCGTCCCGAAGTTATTAGAAACATAGGGTTATGGATGCTTGGGTAAAAATTTAGGTGACCGTGGTTTGAAAAATTCGAATGATTTGGATGAGAGGTTTGATAGGTGTGAGTTAAGGGTTTGGTTCGTCTCGAATAATAAGAATCTAGTAAATCACTTAAATTGCAAGTTTAGGATTCCTAAAATAAATGTACGAGTTGATTGACTATAGAAAGACCAAATGAACTATCAAGTAACTAGAGTTTGTTCCTGGTCCGACTTCCAGTCACACTTTCAATGCATCATTAGTGTTTGTATACAGGGTGTACCGCAGCTAACCCACCACACCTTTGATACCTTGAAAACGTATTGGACGCCTACCAAAAACTCTAATAGAATTTCACACTACCCTAAGGTACCTGTAAATTCATGATTACGTTCCGGACCGGAATCATCAATTTACCTTACATTAGGGTTTTATGTCCTTCTATGATCCCACCGATTGTTGAGCAGGTTCGATAGCCTCCACCAGCCGTGGAGTAGGTTGTAGGGCCTCTCCCGACTGTTTGAAAAGGCATAGTGACCTCTACCAATCGTTGAGTATGTTCGATAGCCTCCACCAGTCGTGGAGCAGGTTGTAGGGCCTCTCCCGACTGTTGAAAAAGGCATGATGACCTCTATTAAGTGCAACAATTATTATTCACATAGATTGCAAATTGATAGCAAGTTTATGCAAGCAAGTTTGTAAGTACTACAACCATTAAATGTAAGTGTTATCATGAATAATTAAATGTTTACGAGTATCATGAATAATTAGATGTTCAAGTCAAATTAAGGGAAAAATCTAGTTTCATGTAATAACCAATGATGTTTTCTTAGAAAAGCATCCGTAAGATCAAGTATCAAGTCCAAACGTTTCAAATAAATGTAAGGTAGAGTCTTGTATGATTAAAAATAAACGTAATCAATAAATTTCCAATCTGTGTTAATACACAATAATACGTAAGGAAATCTCTAGATGTTGTATGCTAATGAGTGCGACAAAATTGGGTACAAAATGATAATAGGATCAAGAAAATGAAAACACGGGTATCATGAACAATTAAATGTCCAGTGATTAGTCAAATTAAGGGGAAATCAAGTTTCACAAACTATGATGTTTTGGAAAAAAAATCATGTAGAATCAAGTATTAGGTTTTTAGTAGTTTAATTATCATGGGTAACTAGCTCATGTGTGAGAAGGTGAAGGACATGAATTTAGTTCTTGAGAGGATGATGAAAAATTTTTGAAGCAGAATCAAGGTTGTGAGAGATGGTGAATGTGAAGGTAGTTGATAAAGAGTTTATTTTATAGTAAGGAGATTATATAGCAGTGTAAATTTTGGGGTTTGGATTAAAGGTTATAATCAAGTGTATAAGAAAACATGATTGTGGTGTATGCCAAATATTGTAAAAATTTGAACAAGTTGAAAATGAGTGAGTGTTGATGGAGAATCTAGAGACTATATATTATTCCAAAAAAAAAATAAATATTTTCAAAATTTGGTTTTGTACATAAGACAAAAGTTTAAATAGTACAAGCTAAGTAGGCTTTGTAATAGTTTAAAACATTATATAGAAAATCGTTTGTTACGTCAATAAATAATCAATTGAATTTAAGTTCGAGGAAAATATGTACTTTGTAAAGTTACTAGGTAATACAACTAGTTTTAGAAATCTTTAGTTTGTGCTAAAGTATGAGGTTATAGTTTTTAAAATAAATAACATGTGGAGAAAAGAAATAATATGATTTGGGTAGGGTGTTGAATATTTAAAAAGTGGCTAACAGGGTAAGGTGAAGTGTGATTGTGAAATCCATAGATGGTTATGAAAGTATGAATTTGTAAGCAATATATGAAAATCGTGAAATACAAAATATTGTATATGAACCGAGAGAGTATTATTGAAAAAGCTTGCATAAATGCTTGGAGTGCCCTTGTCTAGCTGTAAAGCCCAACAAGAACGTTGACTTTTCAAAGGAATTGAACCCAATGGTGATCAAAGAAGACGTGCTTTAGCCTATAAGTGGACACTCACTCCAGGAATCCCCAGGTAAGCATAACAGGTCCGTAAATGGATTTATGCGCTATGCTTGCCTATGCCAGAAAACCCAGTGTACAGGCGTCCACCCTTCCAGATTGCACGTGTCCTTATCACACTCATTAAAGTTCAACAACTTTGAAGGAACAAAAGTAAGAGTAGGCATTATTCCCAAGAGTATCTTCATGAAATGTACTGTCCCTGTTCCATGATGATGTAGACTTTCCACTCCCTGTAGGACACCATCTCTATGCACCATGATGAAGGATGAAAAGAATGGAGAGAGAGAAAAAGGGAAAGATAGAAGAAGGAAAGTAGAGGGGTAAGGTAATTTAGGAAATATTATGCATGAAAGTCGAAGTTTGGTTATAGTCTAGGCCATTTTATCTAATAACCTAATTCCCTATAACCATGGCTCTGATACCAATCTGTAACACCCCAACCGATGGCGGAATCATCGAGGTGCCACGTAGTGACGATTGTTCAAAAGCACATGGTACTAAAATGTAAATATTATTGAATAAACCAAAATTGTCTTACATGAAAATGGAAATTACACTGTCTAAATGAAATGTAAATATTGAAATAACTGAATTGAAATAAAGTACTAAATGTCTCTTGCTAAAGCACTAGATCAAACTGCACCTGAAACATGTACAAAAATAGGTTTGGTCAACATATGAAATGTTGGTGAGCATTCCTAGTTTTGATATATATAGTAGGTTAAAAAGGTATACAATTCAAGTGCAAGCTACAGTGCAAATATGTAAACTATGTATCATACAAATGAGCGAAATCAACCCTGTGACTGTATAATGTACTGTATGAACTGTAGTGTACTTATCCAATAAATGGATAAAAGCTTAACACTGGCCACGGATTCTCCGATGAAAAAGGGGGAGAATCAATCTAGGCGGGTTGTCAATCCAAATAGCGCTATCCAATGTTAAGGTCGGCTTGTACCATGTTAATGATTTCACTAAGTACAAATGTAATCCACATGTATTGTCTAAGCATAAAGCACGTTGTAAGCAATGCACATAGTACTAGAATTGTATTGTGAAAATGTAAACTTGTATTTGAAATTTGTAATAGTGTACATGTAACACCCCAAAAATGTATAAAAGCAAAAAGGGGTAGGAATACTCACAGTTCACGTAATAACTTGAAATTGGACTTGGACAACGAAATATGTGTTGGAACTATCTCAAAGTATCAACCTAAAGAATTTGATAATGCGTAAGGGAAATAACTCTAGGATACATGTATTTCTAGGGCTTCGAATTGGGGATAAATGTTTATTTGATTAATTATTGAATTGTTTATTAAATATATGAAATTTAATAAATAAATAAATAAAAGTCTCTTTGTAAAATCTTAAGTTGAATATAATCATAACATAGGGTTTTGAGTATGAAAATAATTTTTATAAAATTATTTTCTTGAAAATAGGATATTTAATTTAATTATTTCAAATTGTCAAAATACGACTTTAATATCTAAAAATATTAAAATCAAAGAATTTCTGAATTAAAAATTGTATTTCTGTTTTAAATGAATAGAAATAATTTATGTAAAATTTTGGTACAAAAATATTGTAAAATGAATTTATTATGAATTAATTATGATTAAAACTAACAAAAATTGATTAAAAATATTAAACAAACGGTTTTTCAGAAATAAAAATAATTTCTGAAATGTTTAAGGATGTATAAGTTTAGAATAATTTTTGTGAGATTTAATAAAATCGTTTAGATATTTTTATTGAATTTTATAATTATAAATGAATAAACTTGTATTATTAATAAAATATATTAAATAAATGATTTTTGTAAAACTAAAAATTGGATGATGAACTTTATCAGTGGAATAACATAAACTAAATTTTGTAGAATTTATAAAATAGTTTTAGTATTTTAAAACGATTTTTAAAGGAATAAGGATTATAATTATAAAGGTTAAAAACAAAAAAAATGGTTGTTTGTTGTGGGGTTCGAACCTGGGCCCTTGGCCGGTTCAATGCCCTTAGCAAAACACTCCAACCAACTGGTCTGAGCATCAGATTTGTAATAGATTCAGTTTCGAAATAATTATATACATTAGTAGTGATGGTGTTCTTCCCCAAATCCTAATAATCGAGCCCTAATTCACCAATCACCACAATTAGTGATCAATAGCCCCTGAATCCTTGGGGCTATTGATCACAGAGGGCCGATGATTAAAACCCATAACAAAAGTTGAACTTACAATGCGAAATCGATGGTTTAAGGGCGGTCAATCAAAAAGTCAAACTACGAACAAGAAGACTTCGTATGACGAATTACTACAGAAATTGAAGGTTGGGAGAGAGTTTTTGGCGAGTTGGGATTGTTCTACAATGATCAATTTATAGTATTACGCTCTGGATCAATGGAATGGTAAGGTTGACTCGTTGTTATTGCATACGCGCAAATGGCTAGAATTTTGGTATGAATTGATAATGTTAATACGCGTCTAAGGCCGATAATCACGATTCCAAATCAAACCACGGTTAATTACGCGTAAATCTTGCTACTTGATTGGTCAAAGGTGAAGCAAAAAAAAGAAAAAAAAATATATCTGCTGCTGTCTCGCGTAACAGTAGCGAAGGGAAAAGAAGGAAAGCAGCGATAGAAGGGATAAATATAATTATGTTTGGTTTTAAATCAGGAACAAGGGTTGGCTCAAGTGGTGGAGTGTTGTGCTGCTTCCTGCTCGGCTCGGGTTCGATACCCGGCTAGAGCAAAAGTTTTCCCCTTTTTTTTTAACAGGTTAAGGGAAAGGAGGAATGGGCTGGGCCTGCTGGTCAGATGGGCTTGGGCTCAGGTACAACACAAGGTGGTTGGGTTTGAGCTATGGTTTGGTTAGCCTTGATAGGTTAATGGTTTGGACTTAAGAGGTGTTTATAGATATGTATATATAATCTGATTTTTTTTATTTATTATTATTATTATTATTATTATTATTATTATTAAAAAGTGACGGATGTCACAGCATCCCCTACTTTTAGAAACTTCGTCCCGAAGTTATTAGAAACATAGGGTTATGGATGCTTGGGTAAAAATTTAGGTGACCGTGGTTTGAAAAATTCGAATGATTTGGATGAGAGGTTTGATAGGTGTGAGTTAAGGGTTTGGTTCGTCTCGAATAATAAGAATCTAGTAAATCACTTAAATTGCAAGTTTAGGATTCCTAAAATAAATGTACGAGTTGATTGACTATAGAAAGACCAAATGAACTATCAAGTAACTAGAGTTTGTTCCTGGTCCGACTTCCAGTCACACTTTCAATGCATCATTAGTGTTTGTATACAGGGTGTACCGCAGCTAACCCACCACACCTTTGATACCTTGAAAACGTATTGGACGCCTACCAAAAACTCTAATAGAATTTCACACTACCCTAAGGTACCTGTAAATTCATGATTACGTTCCGGACCGGAATCATCAATTTACCTTACATTAGGGTTTTATGTCCTTCTATGATCCCACCGATTGTTGAGCAGGTTCGATAGCCTCCACCAGCCGTGGAGTAGGTTGTAGGGCCTCTCCCGACTGTTTGAAAAGGCATAGTGACCTCTACCAATCGTTGAGTATGTTCGATAGCCTCCACCAGTCGTGGAGCAGGTTGTAGGGCCTCTCCCGACTGTTGAAAAAGGCATGATGACCTCTATTAAGTGCAACAATTATTATTCACATAGATTGCAAATTGATAGCAAGTTTATGCAAGCAAGTTTGTAAGTACTACAACCATTAAATGTAAGTGTTATCATGAATAATTAAATGTTTACGAGTATCATGAATAATTAGATGTTCAAGTCAAATTAAGGGAAAAATCTAGTTTCATGTAATAACCAATGATGTTTTCTTAGAAAAGCATCCGTAAGATCAAGTATCAAGTCCAAACGTTTCAAATAAATGTAAGGTAGAGTCTTGTATGATTAAAAATAAACGTAATCAATAAATTTCCAATCTGTGTTAATACACAATAATACGTAAGGAAATCTCTAGATGTTGTATGCTAATGAGTGCGACAAAATTGGGTACAAAATGATAATAGGATCAAGAAAATGAAAACACGGGTATCATGAACAATTAAATGTCCAGTGATTAGTCAAATTAAGGGGAAATCAAGTTTCACAAACTATGATGTTTTGGAAAAAAAATCATGTAGAATCAAGTATTAGGTTTTTAGTAGTTTAATTATCATGGGTAACTAGCTCATGTGTGAGAAGGTGAAGGACATGAATTTAGTTCTTGAGAGGATGATGAAAAATTTTTGAAGCAGAATCAAGGTTGTGAGAGATGGTGAATGTGAAGGTAGTTGATAAAGAGTTTATTTTATAGTAAGGAGATTATATAGCAGTGTAAATTTTGGGGTTTGGATTAAAGGTTATAATCAAGTGTATAAGAAAACATGATTGTGGTGTATGCCAAATATTGTAAAAATTTGAACAAGTTGAAAATGAGTGAGTGTTGATGGAGAATCTAGAGACTATATATTATTCCAAAAAAAAATAAATATTTTCAAAATTTGGTTTTGTACATAAGACAAAAGTTTAAATAGTACAAGCTAAGTAGGCTTTGTAATAGTTTAAAACATTATATAGAAAATCGTTTGTTACGTCAATAAATAATCAATTGAATTTAAGTTCGAGGAAAATA
Source organism: Ambrosia x helenae (assembly GCA_030844895.1). NCBI lineage: Eukaryota > Viridiplantae > Streptophyta > Magnoliopsida > Asterales > Asteraceae > Ambrosia > Ambrosia x helenae. Next base: position 240,599 of record JAUTDX010000027.1, read on the forward strand.
TGTACTTTGTAAAGTTACTAGGTAATACAACTAGTTTTAGAAATCTTTAGTTTGTGCTAAAGTATGAGGTTATAGTTTTTAAAATAAATAACATGTGGAGAAAAGAAATAATATGATTTGGGTAGGGTGTTGAATATTTAAAAAGTGGCTAACAGGGTAAGGTGAAGTGTGATTGTGAAATCCATAGATGGTTATGAAAGTATGAATTTGTAAGCAATATATGAAAATCGTGAAATACAAAATATTGTATATGAACCGAGAGAGTATTATTGAAAAAGCTTGCATAAATGCTTGGAGTGCCCTTGTCTAGCTGTAAAGCCCAACAAGAACGTTGACTTTTCAAAGGAATTGAACCCAATGGTGATCAAAGAAGACGTGCTTTAGCCTATAAGTGGATACATGTATTTCTAGGGCTTCGAATTGGGGATAAATGTTTATTTGATTAATTATTGAATTGTTTATTAAATATATGAAATTTAATAAATAAATAAATAAAAGTCTCTTTGTAAAATCTTAAGTTGAATATAATCATAACATAGGGTTTTGAGTATGAAAATAATTTTTATAAAATTATTTTCTTGAAAATAGGATATTTAATTTAATTATTTCAAATTGTCAAAATACGACTTTAATATCTAAAAATATTAAAATCAAAGAATTTCTGAATTAAAAATTGTATTTCTGTTTTAAATGAATAGAAATAATTTATGTAAAATTTTGGTACAAAAATATTGTAAAATGAATTTATTATGAATTAATTATGATTAAAACTAACAAAAATTGATTAAAAATATTAAACAAACGGTTTTTCAGAAATAAAAATAATTTCTGAAATGTTTAAGGATGTATAAGTTTAGAATAATTTTTGTGAGATTTAATAAAATCGTTTAGATATTTTTATTGAATTTTATAATTATAAATGAATAAACTTGTATTATTAATAAAATATATTAAATAAATGATTTTTGTAAAACTAAAAATTGGATGATGAACTTTATCAGTGGAATAACATAAACTAAATTTTGTAGAATTTATAAAATAGTTTTAGTATTTTAAAACGATTTTTAAAGGAATAAGGATTATAATTATAAAGGTTAAAAACAAAAAAAATGGTTGTTTGTTGTGGGGTTCGAACCTGGGCCCTTGGCCGGTTCAATGCCCTTAGCAAAACACTCCAACCAACTGGTCTGAGCATCAGATTTGTAATAGATTCAGTTTCGAAATAATTATATACATTAGTAGTGATGGTGTTCTTCCCCAAATCCTAATAATCGAGCCCTAATTCACCAATCACCACAATTAGTGATCAATAGCCCCTGAATCCTTGGGGCTATTGATCACAGAGGGCCGATGATTAAAACCCATAACAAAAGTTGAACTTACAATGCGAAATCGATGGTTTAAGGGCGGTCAATCAAAAAGTCAAACTACGAACAAGAAGACTTCGTATGACGAATTACTACAGAAATTGAAGGTTGGGAGAGAGTTTTTGGCGAGTTGGGATTGTTCTACAATGATCAATTTATAGTATTACGCTCTGGATCAATGGAATGGTAAGGTTGACTCGTTGTTATTGCATACGCGCAAATGGCTAGAATTTTGGTATGAATTGATAATGTTAATACGCGTCTAAGGCCGATAATCACGATTCCAAATCAAACCACGGTTAATTACGCGTAAATCTTGCTACTTGATTGGTCAAAGGTGAAGCAAAAAAAAGAAAAAAAAAATATATCTGCTGCTGTCTCGCGTAACAGTAGCGAAGGGAAAAGAAGGAAAGCAGCGATAGAAGGGATAAATATAATTATGTTTGGTTTTAAATCAGGAACAAGGGTTGGCTCAAGTGGTGGAGTGTTGTGCTGCTTCCTGCTCGGCTCGGGTTCGATACCCGGCTAGAGCAAAAGTTTTCCCCTTTTTTTTTAACAGGTTAAGGGAAAGGAGGAATGGGCTGGGCCTGCTGGTCAGATGGGCTTGGGCTCAGGTACAACACAAGGTGGTTGGGTTTGAGCTATGGTTTGGTTAGCCTTGATAGGTTAATGGTTTGGACTTAAGAGGTGTTTATAGATATGTATATATAATCTGATTTTTTTTTATTTATTATTATTATTATTATTATTATTATTATTATTAAAAAGTGACGGATGTCACATGTCATGTGGGATTTTTAGCTTTGAAATATATGCTCCGGTTATTCACACAACTTTGCACAATCCTATACGGCCCGTATAGAGCTATATGGGTCTTTATGGGCCGTATAGGGCTATGCGGCCCGTATATGTTTCCCAATGATTGCCAATCATTGGTTCAGGTACATATGGGCCTTTATGGGCCGTATAGGGTTTTTTTTTAATGTTTTTTTTTAGAGATTGTGTTTGGAATGGATGTGTTGGGTTTGTCCTCCACGGACCGTAAAGGTCTATATGGCCAATAGATAAACAACCTCTACGTCCCATAAAGAACCTCTACGATCCTTCCCCAAACCATCTACGGCTCGTAGAGGCCTATACATGCCGTAATTATGTTTTTTTAAGCGTTGTTTATTAGTTTTAAGCATGTTATTTGAGTATTTTATAATTTTTTTTTCATTTCTTATTATAAAGGTAAAAATAGCAAAAACAACAATTTTTTATTTTATTTAACATGTAACATATTGGGTCTTCTTTGTTTGTGTGAGCCTATATTAGCTAGTAGGAATCAAGAACGTGTTCTATAAGATTGTTACGGCTGTATTTCCGCTACTTGATATTAGATTAACAATTTATGGTTAAGATAAAGATGTCTAATTAGGTATTGAATTTTGTTACTTTTGATTGTTCCAATAGTAACTTTAATCGGATGGATAAATCATTTCTTCAGTTTTGTTGTTAAATTTAATAGTTTTTTAGGAGTATGACCAATAATTATATTATTATACGAGCTATATAGGTCCAAAATTTGTATACTTATTAGTTTTTTATACTTATTATTATTAGGTGTGGCATTTTTTTACATACAACAAAACCGGCAATTGTTTTGTTTGAGAGTATTATTTTTTGTTGACATAAGGGAATAAAGGTCTTTTAGGTGTGGGGTTTTGTTCATACAGGAAAAAACACAAAGTGTTCAGATAATTCATTAATCATGTATATGCAAGTCACTAATTTGGTTAGGTGCTACTCGAAGCTTTCCTGCATTAACTGTAAAACACATCATTCTATTTCATATGTAAAATTGAAATGTCATATTCCGGGAATAATCTAGTACTAAATTATTATTAAGTGAAAAAAACTTTTTGTTTATGCAATTTTACTTTTTATAAAAAACTCAACACATCCATTCCAACACAATCTAAAAAAAAACAACCTTTACAGCCCATATAGGCCTATACGGCCCATAGACAACCCCTCTACGATCTATATAGGCCTATACGGACCATATATGTTTGCTTTTTCAAAAACATTTATTGCGCTGACACCTATACGGCCCGTAGAGGCCTATACAGGCTGTATAGGATTGTGCAAATTGAAAAAATAAGGTTGTACAAATAACATGCCCCTGTATAAATATAGATATAGACATAGATACAAATAGCTGGACCAGGAAACTTGACTATACCCTAAATCGATATGACCATCTATACACTCATTTTAAGGATCTTATAAAACAAAAACTAATTTGTGATATTTATTTGATTCTTGAAGAGAAGTATTAGATATATGAATCTATATCTATATCTATATCTATATATATATATATAGGTTTAGGATCCTGTACAAAGTACATTTTTCGTGAGAAGTGTGAGAAGGACTAAGAATTGACATGTAGACATCATGTTTTGGATTTAGGAATGATATTTTAGGTTGTTTTAACTTGAAAAACACCAAACACAACAATCTAAAACACAATACAATGTATTATAGTCATTAAATTTAAAAAACAGCTAAAACACACTACTTAACGCTTAAAACACACTGCTAATGTTCTTAGCATGGTGTTTTTAAGTTTTAAGCCTAAAATACATTGTTTTCGGTTTTTAATTGTTATGTTTGGTGTTTTTATAGGCAAAACAATCCAAAACATCACGACTAAGTTCAAAAAATGATGCCTAAGTATCAATTTTTAATACTTCTCACACTTCTCACAAAAAAAAAACACTTTGTACACGATCTTGACCCTATATATCTATATCTATATCTATATATATAATAAACCAAAGCATTTTTAATGGCATCTATCTATATATATAAAAGAAAACGTATATGCTGACGTGGCGTGCAATGGAGGCCTCAACCTCCCATTGAGAGTGCCACGTGACATCATAATTGAAAGATTTTAGTGTTTTTGAACTATTTCCTTTTTTAATTAAAAAAAAGATAAACATAAAACCCTAAATTAAATTGAGTTATTTTAGGGAAAAAAGAATTTAAAAATAAATTTAAAATTTTTTCTCTCATGTTTCCTCCCATAATTTTTAAACGTTTATATCTTTTATATACAGGATTTTTAAAGAAAAAAATTACACCAAATTAACAAGTGTTTTATTATCTTTCCAACGAGTACCATAGTCCTATATAAAAAACGGAGAAAAATCGACTATTTTTTGTGGGGTTTCGTTCATATAGGAAAAAAAACACACAAAGTGTTCATGTTATTCATTAATCATGTTTTTTCTTTTAAACCAGGTTCTTATCTACGATGTTGAAAATCAGCCCAATCGCCATGTTATCATTGGAATTTTACTAGGTATACTTAATCAAGAGAAGTTAGGAGAAAGAATTCCGCAACACTGCAACACATGGTGTCACCTTATAGCAAGGTTATTTTTTTTATTTATTTAATTACAAGAGTAATAATTATTACTATTAGTATTAGTATTATTAGAATGGTTATATTTTTCAAACTTGGGACGCTCCGGAAAGAATTGATAGTTGCTGATGTGGCGTTCAATGGTGGCCTCAACCATCTCTTGATTATGCCACGTGGCATAATGAGATGCACTGATTACAACTTCCAACTTAGTGTTTGTTTAGTTGATTAGGTTAGGAATTATAAAAGCCATTAGAATGTGAGAAATTAGAGAGATGTGATGAGTTTTTTAATAGTTGCAGCTTACATAAGTGATTTTTTAGATGATTACTGATTAGGTTTTAGATTAAGGAATATGAGTTATTACTGATTAGAATACTATGAACATGCAATGATTGAGAGATTTTGTGGTTAGTTAACTTGAGCCATTTGCAATAGGTTATCACGTAAAATTAGATTTTTCAACCCCGGGACCCTCCCAGGGTACTCAGCTAGTGTCATAATATTATGCAATCTCTCTTTTGAGAGATGTTACATAGGATGTGATGTGGCAAATCTAGACTAATTAAAAAAAGGAATAAATATGGTTTAAATATGATTTAACATAATCTATTAAATACCTAATCTACTAAATGTAAATATTAAATAAAACTTTATTATTTTCTCTCTCATGTTTCCTCTCATAACTTTTAAATGTTAATATATTTTATATACGAGATTTTTTAAAGAAAAAAATTACACCAAATTAGCGAACGTTTTATTATCTTTCCAACGAGTAACATCGTGCTATATAAAAAACGGAGAAAAAAAACGACTATTTTTTTGTAACCCGATAGGTATTGTGTCAGGTTTGGAATTAGTATAAAAAAAAATCGTGAGTTTGGGTCGGGCCTGGGATTAGGTTATACCCGACCCAATTACCCTTTTTTTATATTAGAATATGATAACTTATGGTAGAGATTTGTTTAAAATAATAATAATAATAATAATAATATAAATATAAATAATAATAATAATAATAATATTCATTAATCATATATTGGCATATGCCATTTTTCTAGTTTAAATACTTCTAATTTTATTTACTTTACTTAGATTTCTCAACCCAGGATGCTCCCAGGGTATAAACTAATTTACAAATATTTGAATAAACTTTTGGAAATTTTAAACGTGTTTTACCCTTAATTTTTTTTTCTATATAAAGTTGGTGCTATAACAGTGTGAGTCAAAATTTATAATGAGCATAGTTGATCAATAATAATAATAATAATTTAATTTATATTATTATCTTTATAGAGAGTGTTATATACTTATATACGTCTAACTATATATGAAGTTATAAAATACAGGTATAAGACTCTTCGTAGTGGGCTCTATGTGGGCGTGATGACCCCTCAGAGCGTCGGGTATACTGTTCCCCCGGGCGTTATGAGGCAAATAAATTGGGTAGCGTGAGCAGCATAAGCCCTGCCCCTTACCCAATTAAAATTAACTTTTACACCCGCCAACTTCTACATATCATTAAACACGTTTTTAATGCATAAAATCTCATAAAACCCCTCCATCACACATGGCATACGAAATACAAATGCCTATACCTCTTTTTGATGAAGACAAATACAAGGAAAGCTACATAAGTGGTAAGTACTATGTAGCAGTGGACGACTCAGAATGTCTAGAGGCACAAATTGTTGACGGTGGAAGACTTTTTGATCATCCTATTAGAAGACTCCAAAAGTCCAAGTGGCCACAAGGTCCGCTATGAATTATTCATCAATAAAAATGTACTCATGTCAATACCAAAACATATAGAAACATTTTTTATCTATACATATAATAAACCAAAGCCATTTTAATGACATGACACTTAAAGAGGCATTCTCTTCTTTGAGTGTGACATGTGTCATCTCATGTGGCATTGAGATATTTTAGAAAAAAAATAATTTAAAAACAAAATTGGATTTTTCACCCTCTTGTTTCCTTCCATAATTTTTAAACTTTAATATCTTTAATATAGGAAAAAAACATAAAGTGTTCAGGTAAATCATTAATCATGTATAGGTAAGTCACTAATTATGTTCAAATCACTAAATATGATTTTTTTTTTCAACCAGGGCCAAATAGGTTAATAGAGTTATACGTTGTTTTAAGTTAGGTATCAATATTAGTATGTTAGAGTTGTACATTTGTTTAGTCTTAAGGATAGATGTTAATATTAGAGTTACATTAAAGTGCTACATTCTTTTAGGTTAGGTGTTAGCATTGGAGTTGTACATTGTTAATTTGTTTTAGGTTAGATATTAATATTAGAGTTATACATCAGTCTATTTCATATGTAAAATTGATGTATCATATTAAATTTCTCAACCCGGGACGCTCCCGGGGTATAATCTAGTTCAATATAAAATAATACCATAGTCAACTAAATTTTAAGAATCTCTAGATGCCTCTCGATAAAATGACATATAATACTTTCAATTTTTTTTACTTGTAGAGAGTTGAATCCCTTCAACCGATCAACGGTCTCAAAAAATAGGTGTAGGTAACGAAAGAGGATTGAGGCCGGTCTTTCTTACATTCAAAATTTTTGTGTAATGAGATAAACATTACCCTCAATCTTTGTGTTGTAGTTGCAAGTCATGTTGGCTTAAAAACTATGAGCGTATTTTTTTTTTAATTAAATTCATTCAACACATGTGTGAAGAGGCATAATTGGGCTGAGATGAAAATTTATTTACATATTATTTATGATTTATTGTGTAAGTAAGATTTATTACAATTTCTTTGTCATAATTAGAAGATTAAAGATAATTAGAAGATACGTTTTAATGAAGATTTTTAAAGTAGTTGCAATAATACACAATTTTTAGTTTTTTTTAATATATATAAAACAACTAAAAACGTAGAGGAAAATAATATAACTTAAGAGATGAAATATAAATTACAAGTTGGTCACATACCTGTCGGCCAAAGTTGACATTCACTTGATGTAAGTCATAAAATGTTGACTTTTAATCAAGTTAGAAATGTTGACTTTTAATCAAGTTTTTGTTTTAGACTGGATTAATCTAAGCTTGTCAAAGTAGTATGATTTGGACATTTTGTTGAGATGAAAATGAATTTATAATATAGGGGTGTTTTATTGTTTTTGGTTCAAACTGATTAAACCAATCGCCAAATTAAAACCCAAACCGTTTAAAACCGAACCAAAGACTTGGGTACAATATTGTATCGAGTTATTAATGGACTCCAAGAGGTTAACTTGTTTATAGTTACAAAAATCTTTGTTTGTTAGATAGAGATGAGACACGTACCATCACTTGATGTTTAGTAACAAATTAAAAATTAATCCCTCAACCATACCAAAAAAATGGCATTACTAATGTGGTGGTATAGTGTCTCTTCTTTGTCTTAGAGTGGAGGGTTTTACCGTTCATACCTACAAAAAAATGGTATAAGAATATTTAAAAGTATGTTAATTTGTCGTTAGAAAAATCTTAAACATATAAAGCCCCATGGGTTGTTTACTAATCTTCGTTTTTCCTGGGTTCAGTTGAAGGACTGAAATAATATATTACTAGTTGATAAAATCCACATACAATGATACATTTCAAATGTTTACTTGTCAATTTTAAAAATAATTATAGAAGGCCTTACATATTTGGAGTATTTTTTGACTTGTTATTGAAACATATAGTTTTGTTTTACTGTTATTTACTTTAATTCGTTGACAACCATTTGTCACTAGTAATTGTTGTAATAAAACCAGGCTTTTAGACCACACGAATTAGCCTGTGGAGAGTGAAGGGCAAACCCCTCCACACCACCCGTACTACTCCTTCCACATTTCATACATGCGTTAATCTTTGTGGAGGGAAATATCTTAACGAGTGTTGCACCTCAACTCATGTAATATAAAGGGTATAACCTTAGTATATCTATCTATATATATAAAAGAAAACGTATATGCTGACGTGACGTGCAATGGAGGCCTCAACATTCCCTTAAGAGTGCCACGTGGCATCATAATGAAGAGTTTTTAATGTTTTTGAATTGTTTCCTTTTTAATTAAATTCAGTTATTTTAGAAACAAAGAATTTAAAAATAAATTTAAAATTTTCTCTCTCATATTTCCTGCCATAATTTTTAAACGTTTATATCTTTTATATACGGGATTTTTTAAAGAAAAAAATTACACCAAATTAACGAGCGTTTTATTATCTTTCCAACGAGTACCATAGTGCTATATAAAAAACGGAGAAAAAATCGACTATTTTTTGTGGGGTTTCGTTCATACAGGAAAAAAACACACAAAGTGTTCATGTTATCACGTAAAATTAGATTTTGTGGGGAATATGAGTTATTACTGATTAGAATACTATGAACATGCAATGATTGAGAGATTTTGTGGTTAGTTAACTTGAGCTATTTGCAATAGGTTATCACGTAAAATTAGATTTTTCAACCCCACGACCCTCCCGGGGTAATTAGCTAGTACTAAGATAAAAAGATACAATTAAAGTTTGGTATGTAGATAGAAACTCTATACTTTTATATTATAGTTTGTTAATAATTAAAGAAAAAAATGAAGATAAGTAAAAAAAGTTCTAATGATGGGTATGTTTGGCACTTAGCCTTTAAGAGCTTTTAAGAGCTTCAAGCTTCAAGTTTTTAAGAAAAAGCTCCTACTTAATAAAAAGTCTTGTTTGGTTGAAAGGGCTGGAAGCTTTTAGGTTAGAGAAAAAGCTCTACAGTGAAAAGCTACTAGTAGTAGCTTTTAAGAAAAAGTTCTACTAACTACAAACTTTTAATTAGTAAATGACACAAATACCCATTCTATTTTAAAAATAAAATAAAAACCTTCTTTACAAGCTTTTAATTATGCCTATTTTAGTCATTTTATACATTTTATTAAAAGCTTCAGCTACTCTGCCAAATATCAAAATATATTTAAAAAGTTTTCAGCTACCAGCTTCCAGCTAACAGCTTCCAGCTACCAGTCTCCAACTAGTTTTACCAAACATACCCGATATGTTATATGTCCTCATAAATTTGTGTGGTTTAAATTTATTTAAGTGCAAGGTTATCTAATAGTAAAGGTATAAAAAGTTAAAAACATCATTGTCGACATAAAAAAAAGAAGTAAAAAGGTTTTTAGTAAGATAGTATAAAAAACTACAAAATGGTGCATAGTCTAGGGAGTATTTTTGTACAATTAGTAAAAATATATTTAGAAAAGGGGCCCACACAAATTGTGAATCGCATAAAGAACGGCTTCTAGTTATCATTCGTCATTCGCATATGCGTAATGCGTAATTATCGTCTTCAGTTGTCAACTTGATCGTTTATTCTTCCACCTTCCTGCTTGTACGTTGACCCAGTCTTAATTATCACCAACCCTTCACTTCAGTTGTTCTATATTAATCCACATATTCCATAATTATGCGAGTTTCTACCCATCTCTACACGCTTCATTTCATTTCATTCTTCAAATGTAGTCATAAGGTATGACTTCTGTTCTGTGACTTATGTTATTGTTAGTTATTAATATTATAATCGTTTTCTGGAGCGGTAGCAACCAGTTATGTTTGCGTTTGCTTACTCTTGCTGAGCTGATCATCAATCTATTATTGTTAATATGTTGAATACCATGTTTATGATGTTAGTCAATGTGGTTTGGTTTGGTTTGGTTTAACTGTTTTGAATATTTGTCGTCAACTGTGTGCTATTAAATGCTGTTAAAACTGTTGTCATAGAATAGAGCCGGATTGGTTTAGACTATATGGTATGGGCTCTGGCATAGGGGAGGCAACGCCATGCCGGGCCAAGCTACACCGCCCCCTGGTGCGGCAACGGCATGGGAGGCAACCTTTTGCCGTGGAAGCCGGGCCAAGTTTATTGTTTTTAATTGATTTTTTTATTATTTTTAATAATTTTGACCAATGAGGAGGCCCGTCATCATAGTGCACACCACCCCCTTGGAAACCCATCATGACGATGCCTCTCCTCCCACTCTTACGTGGCACCTACGTGGCGGCCCATCATGAAAATGTCACCCCTCCCCACACCATATAGTCTTAAGTCTTGTTTTTTTTAACGGCAAGGTGTCATAATAATTTCGGTGCGAGACACCCCGCACCCCTTTATTGAGGGAGCCCGTTGCCCCACTCCGGTCAGATGTGAGTGTCTTAACCGTGCCCCAGCTGACGTCAATGTGTGACCGGCGTTCCTGGTAAAACGTACACTGACCCTACCACCTAAGTGACTTGTTGAGATTCAGTCCCTAACGGGACTCGAACCCGGGTCTGTGGGGAAAATCCACATGTTGCCATAGCATCATTGGCTGGTTTAAGTCTTGTTAGCAACTTAAGTTGGCTCATTGACTCGTTGTCACTCACTCATTTGTAAGGATGTTCGTTATTCAAATGGGATTCGAAAAACCCGAAGCTCGACTTAAACGAATTCGGATTCGGGTTTCGAATTCTCAAATCAGGTCCTATCTGAATTAGTAGGCAGAGCCGAGTCAAAATTTGTGTCATAAAATTCTTTTATTTATTTAGTTTTTAATAAAAAAAAATACATGTTTTTTTTTTTATCATACAGAATTGGAATCATTTGAAAGTTGGAGTTCGAATCGATTTCAAATTCAGTGTAAAAAATGTCAAAGCCGTGTGGCGTCTTGGATCTTAATCTTAGAGGACCAGCCATCAAAAAAATAATTAACAAATAACAAGTGTACTTAAATTATGAGTTTTAATAAAAAGAAGCTCTTTAATTTCTTTCTATATAATATAATATATATTTAGATTACTTAGAAGTTTGTAGAGATCATAGCGATTGGTAAATGTCAACGTACACCTGCCCTACAACCTTTTGATAATGAGTAAGGGCAGTTGGAGTGTGAAAGTGTGATGTATTTTGATTTGAATCGTCGTCCATTACTTTATACATAGCGTAATCAACATATTCAAGTTAACAGGCCCACAGATTTAATTACAAGTCACATGCATCATACATTATTAAACATAATCTAGCTAGTTGTACCTAAAATAGATAAGCATGGATTTAATAACAGAAGGTACTTGAACTCACACCCATAGACATGTCACATATATATATTACAATTTAAAATTGCCATTATTACAAAAACAAACATTTTTTATATCTTTATGCCGTTATGGTCATGTGACAACTATTGCACACCTATGTGACATGAAAAAATGATGGTGGTTGCCTGGTCGGTGCCTAGTGTAGACTTTTTTTGCTACCTACAATCATGAAGTTGACCCCTCTTCTTTTTTTTGGAAGGCTAATCTCATTAAAACACAATCGGACGATAATCTCTAAGACAGAGACTACCGAAACCCGGAAAAAGTTACATCAACGGAAAAGAAAAATTACACCAATTTCGCCAATCTATTGAACCCTCTTTATGCCTATATTTGTACCACAAAAACGCCAAAGACTTCACATCCGCAATCAAATGGATAATATTAGCATCCGTTCCGTTGAAAATCTTGTCATTCCTAGCCTTCCACAATCGCCAACAAGCAATAATCAAAATGCCATATATGATTTCCTTTTTTCGCGAGTTGTGGGGCAAACCATCCAGCACGTGTAGAACATCAGCTAGAGAGAAAACGAAAAATCATGGAATATTGCACCAAGAAGCGATAGCATCCCACATCACTCCCACAACGCTACATCCCGAGAAAAGGTGATCCACCGTCTCTTCATAATCGCCACACAAATCACATAAAACATTTTCAACAAACACATTACGGTGAATAAGAGCGTCTTTAGTCGGGATACGATTCAAAGTCGCTCTCCACATAAAAATGTTACACTTACGCGGAATCCACTTGCACCATTGAAAAACCATATTATTTGCCGAATTAGAATCCGTTTGCAGCCATTTTCGAACTCCCTGAACTGAGTAAGCCTCACCGTCACCTAGATTCCAAGTCCAATGGTCTTGTTGATCATTTAGAATTATACTTGATAGCATTCGATGACACTGAATTAATTCGTTTATCTCCATGTCAGTGCTGGGATATTGTCTCCAACTCCAGCATACATCAGTTGAACCGCCTCGATCAAACAACCGGTCGGCTATGCTGCATCGCTTATTCTGGTCCAATCGAAATAAACTGGGAAACGTAATCTTCAAAGGTTCTGTTGTAAGCCATGGATCTATCCAGAACTTTAAGGTGGTACCATCGCCAACTACCCCTCCAAACAAGTTCATAAAAGCGTTACCATCCACATTGAGACTGTATCCGGCCTTAACCAATCTAGACCAAGCTCCCACAAAGCGATTATTACAACTAATAGTTTCCCATCGTCTAGGAGAATCATGTATAGCGTCCACCACTTTTCTCCATAAAGCGTCCTTGGAAGCTCGATATCGCCATAACCATTTCAGCATAAGCGCAAGATTAGTGTCCTCCAATCTCGAAAGGCCCAACCCTCCAGCTTTAATACTTCTCGTAACTGTATCCCAGGCTACCCAGTGAATTTTATTTTTGTTGTCGCAACCGCCCCAAAGAAATCTTTTGATAATTACCTCCATTTTTTTAATCACCGCCACCGGCGCTTTATACAAAGAAAAATAATACGTAGGTAAGCTCTCCAAAACTGCCTTGATAAGAATCACCCTACCCGCCATAGAAACCACACTAGCCTTCCAAGAAGACAACCGTTTTTTAAAAACATCTAAAATCGGGTCCCAGTTTTTAATACGGTTCATATTAGCTCCCACAACGATACCCAGGTATTTAAATGGAAATGACCCCGGACTGCACCCCATATCATTTGCGAATCTGTCAACTTCATCGGCACCCTTACCAAGCCCAAACAAATATGAACCGTATTTGTAGTTATTATATATTACATTTAATGGCCCAATTTTTTGTTTTGTTTCGAGTTATTATATATTACATTTTTTGAACAATAATAATTTTTTATTTGTAGTTAGGAAAAATATATAGGATGGCAAAGTGGCGGGTCGGTTGTCGGTTCAAAGCGGGTTCAGGATAGAATGGGGTTGTGGGAAAATGAGTTTGGGTCCGGATGGGCAGATTTAAAAAAGTATCACTTTGTTTGGGTCAAAATTTGTCGGATTGAAATTAGTGGGGTCAATTTATAAAAAAAAAAGTAACTAGGATCACAACCGATCCACCCCTTTGCCATCCTATATATTTTTCTAACTACAAATAAAAAGTTCTAATTGTTTTAAAAAAATGTAATATATAATAACTCAAAACAAAACACATGTTTTTGGCTATTATTTGATTGACTAATCCTTTATATTTGAATGGTTGAAGAGTCAAATGGTTTGGCAATTCCTCAGGAGGGGCTGAATCGATAGAATTTTGAATTAGAGCTCTAAATTTTTGTTCATCCCTAGCCGCAATAGTATCTCGGGGTTTGCAACGATAACTTGGTATATCTACTATACGACCATTTTATAAGTTAGGATGAGTCAGTTCTATTTCTCGATGGGGGCAGGGAAGGGATATAACTCAGCGGTATAGTGTCAATTTTGTTTTCCCCCTCCTGGTGGTATCAATCGGAATGCATTATTTGTCTTTCCAGGAAAATGAGGAGGCACCCCTTCTCCCGAAGTTACGGAGCTATTTTGCCGAGTTCCTTAGAGAGAGTTGTCTCGCGTTGAAAAACTTTGGCAGTGTTCCTGAATCTGAATAAACATAATGACTCAGAGCACATGGAGCCATCTTCTAATTTTTCTGCTAGTGGTGCTTGTTCTTGGTCATGGCGACGGTAGTGGTGCTGGTAGTGGTGTCAGATAAGGCAACGACTGTCACTATGGTAGCGACAAACATTGATCATGGGTCTTGCCAGCCCATTCGGACCCTTTATAAGTTATCAAGTTTTTAAGATCGACCCATTCTAACGCTTTGTTTATTTGGGTAGACCAATTAGGAAATTCTGACCCGTTGAACGTTGATTAATTTGAGTCGACCTATATGAACCCGGATGTATATTTTTTTACCCAAATTATTAGCTGGTTATGATTGCCATACATACATATAAAATGATATATTTCTGTTTTAAGCTAGTAGAAAAAAAATACAATATAGTTGTATTCTTCTTGCAGTTTCCATATGTCATTTACTAGATGCAACATTGACACATTATCTTCTTATGAAGTTTTCATAAATCATTAGACTCATGTATATAGTTGTATTCTTCTTGCAGTTATCTCAAAATAGTTTTAATTTTCTTGTTCTTGAACAGCCTCTCTAGCCAAAGAAACGCGCTTTCGATAACTTTTAGCCTTTATGAAGATGGAAAAATCAGCATATGCAACTTCTGTTCTCATTGCTTTAATCATAATTCTACAAGGACTAGCAAGAACAGAAGGTGTAGCCAGAGACCAAATAGTAAAGATGACTTGTGATCAACAAAGTGAACACAATCAAACACTTTTCATCCCAAACTTCGTTAACGTGATGGGAATCATTGGTAACCAAATGCGCAACTCACTTAATGGAACAGCAGTCGTGGGAACTGGTCCTGACAGTAACTATGGACTAGCCCAATGTTATGGTGATCTTTCTTTACAAGATTGTGTCTTGTGCTATTCGGAAGCCCGTACTGTTCTTCCTAGTTGCTTTCCAAACAACGGTGCTCGAATTTACCTTGATGGTTGTTTTATGCGAGTACAGAATTACAGCTTTTACCAAGAGTATACAGGGCCTAACGACACGTTTGTTTGTGGGAACACAACAAGAAAGAATACAATGTTTCAAGATACGGTAAAACAGGCGGTGTTAAATGCTGTAACGGATGCAACAACAAGTAGTGATTACTTTGCTAGGGTTCAGTTGCTGGTGGCTAGTCGAAATGAGTCCGCATTTGTGCTGGCACAATGCTGGAGGACTTTGAGTCCAAGTTCTTGTAGGGCATGTCTGGAGAACGCGTCTGCAACAATAACTAAATGTGCACCGTGGTCTGAAGGTCGTGCGTTGAACACGGGGTGTTTTATGAGGTATTCGGATACTGATTTTTTCAATCCTATACCAGGCACAAACAGCTCTAGCAATAAAGGTAACAAAAATGATATTGAAATATTGAATCAAACCGTAAAAGTTATATAGATAACACTTCTGATGGTATTTTTATTTGTTGGATTTGTAGGGAAGATTATAGCTATTGTGGTTTCTGTTGTAAGTTCTGTGGTGGTTTTAATAGTTGCATTGATGATTGGTTTGTATATCCGGAAACAAAGATATATACAGAAGAAGAGAAAAGGTACGAGCCATTACGCAATATGGTGGACTTGTTGAAACATTAGTAACAGCATACATAAGATGTAGAATTCATGGAAACAAAGTTAATGATTGGTTAATGTTTCAGGATCTTATGATGTCAAGAAACTGTCGAAGATGCTTAACGATAGTAGCTTGAACTTCAAATACTCCACTGTTGAGAAAGCCACAGGAAATTGGGACGAGTCAAATAAGCTGGGACAAGGAGGATTTGGGACCGTCTACAAGGTTGTTCTTTTTTAATATTCAAAGTGATGATTTTGACCCATTTATTTATGAATAGATGAATTCAGGCTGTATTTTATATGGTCACATAGATTTAAAAAAAAGGTTTGATTGAAAGGAAAGAGATCAAACGGATCAAAAGTCGCCTAGACTATATTTTTTATAACAAAAACCTCATAAATTGATTTTTTCGGAAATTTGATGAGTATCAAAATAATAAAAAAAAAAATTAATCAAGAAGTCCTCCGAGCCAAACCAAATCCAACCTGTAAAAAGGACCCTTTTGGACTCGAACCTATTAACCCGTTACACAACCTTGCTTAGTGATGTTGTAGACCAATTATATAACTAATGTGAATGGTGAAAATCTGTCAGGGGGTTCTTCCAGATGGAAGAGAGATTGCTGTGAAGAGACTTTATTTTAACAACAAATTCAGAGCAGTTGACTTTTATAACGAAGTTAACATGATTAGCAGCGTTGAACACAAAAACCTGGTTAGACTTTTAGGATGCAGCTGTTCAGGACCTGAAAGCATTCTTGTATACGAATATCTACCCAACATGAGCCTCGACCGCTTCATTTTTGGTAAGTTTAATATTGTATATGAATCATCCGACTTCAATATTGTTATTGGCATCATTTATATTGTGGCAACTAACTTATTTTAGCCGAAGAAAAGAAAAAAAACATCTGAGTTATAATAAATTTTGATTTGAGAAATTACTTGAAAACTTGGATTTAGATCACCTTAAACCACATCTTTCGAAAGTTGATGTTTGTTATCCTTCGAATTTCAATTCAATCAATGATTCTTATCCGATCGGATCAGTTAAGTAATGTTGTATTTATGAATTCGTGTAGATCCAACAAGAGGGAAGGCCCTAAACTGGGAGAAGCGATTCGAGATTATAATTGGTACAGCGGAAGGCCTTGTCTACCTCCATGAGAACACCAGATGTCGGATAATTCACAGAGATATTAAAGCTTCTAATATCTTATTAGACTTGAGGCTTCGCGCTAAAATAGCAGATTTTGGGTTGGCTAGATCTTTTCAAGATGATAAGAGCCACATCAGCACTGCCATTGCAGGAACTCTGTAAGTAGTAGCTTATTTTATGCATTAAAAAAAAAAAAAAAAAAACCCTACTAATATGTCATCTTTTGTCGACATGAACAGAGGATACATGGCTCCAGAGTACCTAGCCCATGGCCAGTTGACCGAAAAGGCAGATGTCTATAGCTTTGGTGTTCTAATTCTGGAGGTTGTCACTGGAATGGAAAATAACAAAAGCAAAACTACAGAATATACCGACAGCTTAGTTGCTATTGTAAGTATAATAATTTTTATTTCTAAAACTATAAATTTTGTCGTCTAAATGTTTTAAAGGTTTTAAAGGCAAGGCGTTTTTTTTGTCATATGATCAATTTTGTCGTCTAAATGTTTGTTGTTTATGACTGAGCAGGCGTGGAACCATTTCCAGCAAAATAAGGTGGAGGAAATATTCGACCCAAACCTAATGATGCATATTTATCCTAACATCAATTACCAGAAAGAGGCCATAAAAGTGGTACAAGTAGGACTTCTTTGCACTCAAGAAGCTCCAGCTTTAAGACCATCAATGTCAAGTGTACTCAAAATGTTAGCGAAAGACGATGAACCTTTACCCCTTCCTGCTAATCCCCCTTTTATAGATGAGAAAACTATGGAGCTCAATGACATCACACAAAAATCAAGTCATTACTGTTACAGTGATGATTCTAGTTCCATTGCTACTATCGACAACAGCCATTTCTTCCCGCGGTGATCATAATTTGTTATTAATATCATATTATTGTTTGTTTGCATATTGGTGTAAAAAGGGCAGTGACATTGTTTCTAAAGATTCATAATACATAGGTATCATTTTTGTATCTTATGAGTTGGGACTGTTTACACAATAAATATTTCTATATATAAACAAAAACTTTGGTATATATGTAACCTTCAACAAAAGGATAAACGTTATTCTAATTGTTGTTACACACGCTCACTTCAAAGTCGGTCTCTTGTATTGGTGAGCATGTTTGGTCTCGAGTTCTTTCACCTATAGTCGCATGCATCAATCTCTATATCATGTTTGGTCTCAAGTTCTACGAGTAAGAGGATCACACAGTCTTCCATGTACTGGCGGAGCTTGAATTTTTTTTCTTCTAGGGGCGCGAAAGTCACGAGACTCAATTAAACGGTGGGGACGGACTCAATACATATAAAAATTTTGGACCAAAACGTATAAATTTACACTACTGAACAAAAAACGGTGGGCGGTGAAACACCCCGGCCCTCTAAAAGCTTCGCCCTGTTTCCATGTCCATGTTAAAATTAAAGCTCGAGTCGTGCATAAGAGTTTTTATTTCAAATTTGAAACTGAAACTTGAACTATAATTTAGGTGTTTGATTAGTAACTAGGGGTCTCTTTGGTACGAGATAATGGAATAGACGAAGGAATAGAATGGACAACGTAATAGAATTGACAAAGGAACAAAATAGATTATTACTATTTCATGGTCTTGTTTGCTTACCACGTAAATATAGAATGAATCATTATTCTGTTGTGTTTGTGAGGTAGGAAAAGACGAAGAAATAAAATCGGCACTGGTGAGTGGTGGTGGCGGCGGTTGACAATGGGTGCCGGCGACGGTGGTTGGTTGTGGCGGAGGTGGTGGTGGTCAGTGCCGTCTCTGAGAAACGTAAAAAAAAATTGGGCCTGGGGCCACTATAAATTAACGGGCCTCTAGAGATTAAACCCAATGATCGTATCTAAAAAAAAATCATAATGTGACATTATTGTTATAACAATCATCAAAACAAGGTATTGTATCAAAATGATCAAAATTAAATTAAGTGAATCGTGCATTTCTCCTAACGTTTTGTAAACAAAACTCTCGATCAAGTCATCATGCTTCAGTCTCTAATCTCCGCCCCTCACAGATAGGCCCACACCCAACAAAATTGGTTTTTTAGTTGTTTAAATTTCAATGTTGGTTAAGTTTATTTTGTTGGTTCCAAAGTAAACTAACAAAAAAAAAGATAAACGAAAATAATATATTTTATTTTTATAAAGCATAATATATTAATTATGCTATGTATTTATAAAAAGCAACTTGTAGTATTAAAGTAGTAATATATGTTTGGTCAGATTAAGCTATGCTTAGGTGTCAGTCACTTGCTCACATTCTTTTTAAAATACTAGTTTTTTTAAATGCATCATCTTCTCCATATCATACAAAAACCAGGGGTAGCTCACCCGTTAAGAAACCTTTGAATATTTCTTATTTCTCCATGCTTAACCCTCATCTCTTCATCTTAACAACTCCATTAGAGCTACAGGAACAAGGGTTAAGGTAGTTAAAAATCTAGACTGAAAATCCCGCATAACAGAGAAACTTCGGGCCCTCGAAAATTTCGGGCCTGGGGCGGTCGCCCTCTTCGCCCCTATTAAGAGCCGGCCCTGGTGGTGGTCGGTGGTAGCGGCAACGACGGCGAGGGTGGTGGTAGTGGTGGTCAGCGGCAGCGACAACGATGTGTAAAGGTGGTGGTGGCGGTGTTGGCGACAGTGAGTGATGGTTGGTGGCGGTGGCTTGTAGCCACGCATATGTACTATACTATATTCATGACCGCAAAAATTTGCAAAAGTATGCTAAAAACCCAAAAACCAATAATTGTAAAGTTCGGCAGCATGCGTCTTAATAACAGCCATATGACATGTTTATAACTTTAGGAAATTTACACCATTTTACATAGAAAAAGCAACCTTACTTTGAGTGAGTAAATTAATGCGTTATATAATTTTTTTATTTGAAGGGTTTTTTTTTTTTTTTTTTAATATAAAAATCTAAATTCTCATTAAAACAAAATACGAAAGTTACATCATGATAGCAGGTAGACGAGCAACAAGTTGCGCTGCCACCCCTTTTTGAACTGCAAACCCTAGTCTACTAAAGACAAAACCTTGCTCCCCTGGGGATGAAACATTGCTGTGGACAACCCGTTGGACCCTGGTCAAGAAACGAATAACTTCTGGCGTCAGGGATCCAAAGGTGTCGAAAGCCAGAGGGATAAAGACATGTTAGTTATCTGCACAAGCTTTAGCATGTTTATCTACTTTCTTTGATTCCGCCTTTCTTGATGCTTGCCCAGCTACGAACCCTGTTTCCCGTAACCCAACCAGCGGAGATACCCCGGTGAGGTCCACATATGCATGTTTCCCTCTCTCCCAACCAAAGACAAGCAGGTCTACTGGTCGCAAACCAAGTACAGTTGTACCATAATATATTTATTTGTTATAATATAATTTCAATTGGTGCAAACCAAGTACAGTTGTACCATAATATATTAATTTTTTTTAATATACATCAAAAAAATGTTTACTTTATTTTATTTTAGCAGCACAAAATCATTGACCGTTAAGTCTACAAGTCTTCGGCTATCAGTCACGCAACCGTGGGGGGTTGAATAAATGAACACCAAGTACCACAGAGATAAACATGGACCCATATCCAAAATAACATCAAACTTTTTTTAAGGCTTAGTTTTTATATTGAGTTGGATTTTCATAATTATAGGGAAATGAAACAAATTAAAAAAAAAATACTTGGGAATTGTGAAAATTTAAGTAAAAGGTTCTTCACTTCTTCATGCAAGGGTGGTCAGAGTGCAGCTTGTGAAAGACACCACGGTTATCCCACCACATCAGCCACATCAACCGCCGGATTACCGATGTTGTGGAACCCGGTGTGCTACACACCTACTACCCCACCTGCAACACACACTCAAATATGCAACATACACACACATGTCTTTATCTCTCCTCTGTAACACACATTTTCACACCCCGGCTCGACTTGTACCAACCGATCACCATACACAAATCACAATACCCGCGACGGTACCCGAGGTCGACACCGACCTCCTCCCTAAGAGGCAAATAGTTCATTCGAGGAGGTGAAAGACATAAAACTATAAAAATACAAAATATCACTTCATACACATGCATCATATGTATTTGATATAACTCCATTACAGAAGTCATGTATGGATCAGTGGGAGTGTCGTTAACGAATGAGAAAACGAAAATACGTCTTTGATGAGAGACAAATAACCCCATTACAGAAATCATGTACGGATCGGTGGGAGTGTGGTAAACGAATAAGAAAACGAAAATACGTATGAAACTGATTATGAAGATTCAAAAATTCATTTATTAAGAAAATCATAAGTGTCACAAACTCATGTGATTTATTAGGGTATATTTGGCAAAACTAGCCGGTGGCTGAAAGCTGGTGGCTAGAGATGGACAAATCGTTTTTTTTTTCACCAAACCGGTTCGGTTTTAAAACCGGTTCGGTTTTTTTTTGAAGTGTAAAACCAGTTTTTTTCCCAAACCGATCTGGTTTAAGGACCGGTTCCTTGCACCAGATATAACCCATTATTGGGACCGATTAGGACCGAGTATGGAACCAGTTCTAAAAAAACGAAAAAAAAACTGGTAAAAAAACCGGTTTTTTTCATGCTGCTGCTGCAGTTCTGCTATTACAACTCGCTGCTTTTGCTGGTTTTAAATATTTTTTTTAACATTGTCTCATATATGATCAATAATCATCATCATCATCATACTCAGTTAATCCCACCAATAGCAAAAGCTAAGGTAGGGTCTAAGGAGTGTAAGATGTAGACAGTCTTACCTCTACCCTGTGAGAATAGAGAGGCTGCTTCCAGTGAGACCAAAACCAAATAACTTTAAAATACGATTTCATTGATTGAAAACAATGACAATAACATCAAAACGAAATAGAAAACAACGACAATAACATCGAAACAAAATAGAAAACATAGTCTTAATTCTTAAACGGTGATAGAAAACGAAATAAATCTTCAAAATGGACGTCTAATCTTCACCCGGACCGGAGTTGCTTCTTATCCATTCATCAATTTCGGCTTCATATTCGGGCATTGGTTCGGTTAAGTCTGCGTTGACCTCGTCCTCGTACACTTCGCCTTCATATTAAAGTTCTCCCTTAAGTGAGTGTATGTCTTGCACCCTATCAACCACATCCAAATAATCCTTCAAGCAAATGGCCATCTCTACCGAAGATGGAGTTAGTCCCGTCCTACGTATCGGTATGACCCTGCCACTAATAGAGAAAGCGGATTCTGAAGCTACCGTGAAAGCTTGGACGGTTAGTAAATCTCGGGCCATGACGGCTAAGACCGGAAATTGATCTTCCTTACTTTACCACCAAGCCAACACATCAAAAGCTTTAAATTGTTCGGAAGTCAAGGTTCTTAAATAGCTTTCGGCACCATACCTCCCAAGTTCGCTACTAGGAGCGTTGCCTCATGCACGTTTATTAGAGTCATCCAACAAATCATTATCTAAATCCATGTCCGTATCTTGTACATTTTGAGAAGCTTGTCTCATTTGCACATGAATGGACAATATTTCACCATACCATTGAAAATAAACATTATACATATCGGTGAGATGTTTGTTAAATCTTGCTTTTAAACCTTGTGAAAAAAAACGGGTCCTTTTTCGTGTTCATGTCCAACTCATTGGCAATTTTATCAATTATATTTTCTATCCCGGCTATATTGTAACATGGGTTTAAAGCGGCGGCACAAATAAAAATTGGCGGTAATTCCGAAATATATTTTCTAAACTTTTCCTTCATAGGTGGCACCATATCTTTGTATGGGCTACCTCTACATTCGATTTCGCCTACTTTTTTTTGGTCATGTTATATAATTTGTGAAGTGTTATAGAACTTGTGGGATAATAAACTCCCAACAAAGCGGTGGTTGATGCTTTGAAAACTTGTAGCATATCGCAAACAACTTTAATAACATTCCAATGCGCGCGAAGGATGGTATGGTGCCGCTTTTCTCAGACTCACCAAAATATCATGATATGCAATTAAACTTTCTTTTATGCAAAACGTGTTTTTCGAACATGTTACAAGTGGAACTCCATCTTGTTAGACAATCCCAATTTGGATCCAAACAAATGGCATTCACACTTTTGCAAAATTTGATATATTTAGCATATCTTTGATTATTGCTATATATATCACGTAACATTCTTCGAAAGCCCTCCTTTTGTGTTTCAATACACTTTAGACCATCTTGAACGGCCAAATTGATTCTGTGTGCGACACAACGACTATGAAAAAAACCCCTCCACAAATAGGTTGGTATTTTAATTTTAATTGTGAGATAGCCACGGTATTATTCGATGCGTTATCAAACGATATTAATAAAATCTTGTTTTCTAACGTATATGTTTGAATAACTTTGTCAATCATATTGAAAATATTTGTAGCGGTGTGAGGGTAAGCAAACAATCAAAACGCAATAGTTCATTTCATCATTTGCTAAGAAGATGGTTCAATCCAATGGGCCGTGACACAAATATATGAGTCGGGTGAACCGTGCGGTGCGGACCAAACATCGCCAGTTAAGTTAACACCGGTTTGTAATTTTTCAAAATAATTAATTAATTCGTTTTTTGCTTATTTCCATTTTTTTAAACAATCTCGTCTAAGGGTAGCATGACTTACATGTGTGTAACGAGGTTGAAGCGTTCTTTGTATATGCCTTCTCAAACGTGGGTTGACGAAATGGTTGAATGGCAAGCTTTCTTGGATCACATAATTTGCCATTCGTTCGCGAACCGCTTCCAAATTGTAAACAAACAACTCGTCTTCTTGTCTGATCGAAGCTCCACCTTGAGAGTTTTTTTTTTTTTTTTTTTTTTGATCTTTCAAGACTTTGCAATACGGTTTTTCAACATGGTCTTTCAAAGTTGAGTTAACATCATGTTTAAGAAAGGTTTGAAAATACTTGCATCTCGCCTTGTTGGGAGCGCTGCTCATAACACAAATCAAAGTGTTTCCAAACATTGGGGTTGTGTTTCATTGGAACCACCTTAACAATCGTTAGTTAGGATGAAGAAGCACCAACATTAACCGAACCGGCTTGACTTTGAGGTGTAGAAGATGCCTTTTTTAGATTATAGAGTGTTTGTGAGAATAGAGAGTGTTTGCTATAAAGATTAGAGAGTGTTTATGAGTGTTTTTGATGTTGTGATAAATCCTAAACATAAAGGGGTATTTATACTATGATTGTGGGTCGAAAACACACAAAAAAGACAAAAAAAAAAAGGGCAAAAACTCATCCCAAACGGCTATATAACAGTCAGAATTTTTAAACCCGTTTTCAAACCGGTTTTTTTTTATTCGGGTTGTCAAGCAATCGATTTTCAAACCGGTTTTATTCCAAACCGGTTTTATTCCAAACCGGTCCCCCACCCTATCCGAAGCTCGATAGGCCCATATGACCCAAGGATCGAACCATAGGTTCGGGTTGAGACCGGTTTTTCCAGTTTTTTTCCTGGTCGGGTCTAAAAACCGGGTTTTTTTTGTCCATGTCTACTGGTGGCTGGTGGCTGATAGCTATAGCTGGAAGCTGGTAGCTGTAGCTTTTTAAATATATTTTGTATGCATGTTTTTTTTTATTTAGAATGTGCATTTGTGTTATTTACTAATTAAAAGCTTGTAGCTAGTATGAGTTTTTTCTTAAACGCTAATACTAATAGCTTTTCAATATCGATTTTTTCTCCTAATCTAAAAACTTCAAGTTACTTCAACCAAATAAGACTTTTTATTGAGTACGAGTTTTTTTCTTAAAAGCTTGAAGCATATAAAAGCTCTTAAAATCTCATTGCCAAACATACCCTTAGCTGTCTAGTTATGTCTTGAATTTCAGTATTTATTTCGTAATTACTAATTTGCAAACTTGGTAATACCCGTCGGGTTTTCATTCCTTATAAGGATACCTACTAAAGATGAGAAGTGCACATGTGGGGATTAGGAGTTGGCGATGGTGGTTTGTGGATGTGATGGGGTGAGGAAGATGAAATGTACGGGGTCCACATAATTCTTAATTATTTTTATTATAACAATGATATTTTTGTCATTTCACAGCTACTTTTACTTAACCGGATAACCTAATCTTTATTTGTTTTAGGGACTATCCGAGTTAAACGATGTCAAATGATAAGAATTAAGTGTGTAATTTTGAAAAGGCAGAGACTATCCAAGTTAAACTATGAGAACTATTCAACCAATTTTCTCATATAAGAAAGTAAAATTGGAAATAAATATCCAAAACAAAAAACACACACAAAAAAAAATAAAAATCAGTACAACTTTATTTAATATTTGTGCATTTCTCACCCGTTTTGACTTGACTATGCATACAAATTCTGTGTTTATAAAGGCGTCACCCACTTCCATCCTTCTATATTAATGCAGTTAAAGAAGAAACGAGAATCCTACATTTCTATCCCTTCAGTCATGATTCAGATGTAGCCAAAAGGTATGAACTCCAATTCATTATCTTTGAATTATGAATCGCTTTTGTTAGAATTAATAACTACCATCGAAATAGCTTCTGTGTTAATTTTGTTAAGAGCTTTTAACCTATAACGTTTTCTGAAACGATACAGAATTCTACTATTTAATTGCTGCTAATTAATAATTGTGTTATTTATATGTTTGAAGTAAAATTGCAAAACGATGATCGTATAGATTAGCTCCATGCATCAAACCTTGTATACTTCATTTATTGGCTCTGTTTTTGGAAGCCAATAGATCAAGTAGATGTTGTTGTTTGAATTATAAGTAACAGAGGAATTTTTTTGATAGATCGATTGAAACAATTGAAAGATTATGAACTCATATTGGCTAGAAATTAATTTCAGTATGTTTTCATCTTCTACATTCTTCTGTTCTGTTCATTGAGATTTTTTTTAAACCAGGTTAGTAACCGTATCAACGGTGAAATTTAAATTTTATAAAGTGATTTAGAACGCCTAATTCACACACGCCTAAATTAATACATTATTTGAACTCTCATTACTTGGGGAGAGAGACCTTTTTCAAACACTTTAAATCTAAAGTTACGCCTAAATCTAGAAATAATGTAACATTTGTGTTTTTTTTAACGCTGAACAAACGATGTCTTGACTACTCGGAGTATCCATCAATTAGTTACAAAGCCCCCTATACGCCCCTGGGTGAAGACACGTTTTAGGTGTCTGCCCACAAGTAGCATTGGGTAGCCAGAACTCACCAAGCCACCAGTTACAAAGCCCCCTATGCTGGTTCTCTAGACAAGCCGCTTCATGTTTATCCACTTTTTTGCTCTCAGTTTTCAAAACTGTCTGCCCAGCCACAAAACCCGAATCCCGGAGTCCCACCAATGGGGATACCCCAGTAAGGTCAACGCACGCATGCTTGCCTTACGCCCATCCGAACACAAGAACGTCCGCTGGCCTCAAGGTGGACCGCCCGTCAAGTGGGTCTGTCAAGAAATTCACGGGAGCCTCTTTTTTGGCTGAAATCCCTGCCCTTCGTAACACATCCCATAGAACATCTCTAACCAGGTCATGTCTGTATTTAAAGCCTGACAACTCCTTACAATGTAGGGCGTGTTCTCCAAACTTGTCCAAGCGTGTTTTTTTACAGATCGGACACGGTTCGTCAACGGGGAACATGGGAATCATCAGTCGGTATTTGAGGACCGCCCGATATTCGATAGCCGACATATGTTGCCCAAGTCTGTCAATTGGGAGTGTAGTGAGGAAATCTTGAGCATGGGCCTCTTTAAGGCATTCAAACACCGCTTTCTGGCGCGAAGACATGTTAAACTCCTCCTCCATAGTCTGCATGGCTTTATAGTTAAACGCACTCGCCAAGATTTTTTGAGGCTTTTTTGGGGCGGTGTCTTTATCCGTAAAGCCGCTCACATCTACATTGGGGAGAGAGCTACGAATGTTGTCCAGTGCGAGCTTATAATCATCGTCCATCCCAACCACCCCGCTGTTCCTTAGTATGTGTTCCTGTAGCTTCCAGGACTGCACCCTAGAAGCCACATACGCATATGCGGACACATCTTCCGCCGAGCACAGGCCCAAGCCCCCCGAGCTGATTGATAAGGACGCCAATCGCCATTGAAGATCCCCAAAAAATGCCCCCCACAAACAACGATATCCTCAACAGCACCTCGGAGACCTTTGTCAAAAATGGATACTGCCTCCCCAACAAAGGTCGGTTGGCATGTTCGAAGCCCAAACAACAGTTTGGCCACACCCATACATGAGCGTAGCAATAAAAGCTCACTTTGGGGGTCCCGTAACTTCTGCAAAACACCCATCAGGCCAACTGCGCGCTGAGCCCTCTGGACTGCCATTGAGCTAATGTAATCCCCATCACGACTAACAGCCCCCCTAGAAGCTTTACCCCTATCGATGGTCTTCCGATCTCCTCAGGAAAATACCAGACTTCGCTTTCATACCATTGCATGTTGGCCAAAAGATCTCCGACTTCTTAATATTAAGTTTAAGCCTAAACTGGGGACTTTCTGCTCGAATGATGTCTAGGGCTTTAGCTACTTCTTCGGCCCTGCCTATAATCGTCCTAAAGAATCCCCTTGTTGGACCCCTGTGTAGGCCCCGATACAAGTATCTCCTACATATAGCCTGGCAGGTTGGGCAGCAGATGCTGACTTCGCGCAGAAGGATTGTCCGGTCAACCATATTGAAAGAGTTCGAAAAACTGCAATAGTATTCATAAAAATAAAGCTATACGGTTTAAGTTTTAATAACGGCTAGATTCGATTATTCCGGTTATTATATACATATATTTTAACATAACTCAATGTTCTATTCTCAATCGGTTGTACTAATTTTGGTCATGATTGATTATTCGATTTTTTTAATACTCTTGGATTCTTTTGATTAAAATAATTTTCTAGAAATATATTTTATTTTATTTTTTAGAATTTGGTAAACATATAATGATTGATGACCCACATCTAGGGGATGGTTATAATAAAAACCCTCCAAAATGAGAAAACCATGTAAACTCATTTATGGCCATTGATCTAAAGTGATCAATGGTCTAGATTCATTCTATATTATTTTAATATATTTATTAAGGTAAAGGACAAAAAAAGGGCACAATGGTCAAATGCCATTTTTCTGAAAAAGCAGATATGACAAGTGGACCCCACACATGTCACATCATCTCTCTCATACTTTTGTGACCATTGTCCTAAATCTGCCAGATACCCGTGTTACATATGTAACATGTGTTGTGTTACGTAGGTTAAAACTGAGTTGCCAGTGTATATTATTTAAAAAATGCTGATTTATTATTTTTTTTTATTATACCATGTTTTTTTTTTTCGTTTTATTGTACCAGCACCAGAATTGTTGCATACGTAACGAGAATTAATATGGTTATAGGCATTTTGTTACTTACAAAGTGCTAAAACCAAACAAAACGGTCATTACAAAGTGCTAAAAACTTTATTGATCAAAAAACATTCAAATGTACACAAGAATTGTTTCTTACAAAATGCTAAAAAACAAACAAAACGGTCATTAAAAATCAACAAATGCTAAAAAAAGTATCATAAATAAAAAAAATGTCTACACTTCATTCTTGATAATCATCTTCATCTTTAATGCAAAAAATATGCTCACCTGCAAAAATAAAACAAAAATCATCAATTTACATGTAAAAGACCCCCCCCCCTCCGCTTAACGTATGTTAACCAACTGGATTACAAAAAAACATACGAAACTGATACAAAAAAACATTGTTTTATACATTTAGTTATCAAAGATAATCAAACATACGAAACTGATAGCAACTTAGTTCTGCTGTTACATACGAAACAGACGCAAACATAGATTTGATCCAATGATTAGTGACTTTTGTTTTAATCAATATATGGTAAAAAAATCAGAAGCTAATTTATAACAACTTAGTTCTGCTGTTACATACGAAACATGTGCAAAAATATAGGAAACAGATGCAAACATACATTCCACACATTATAATACTCATACAAACATGCACATACTGGTAAAAAACAAAAGCAGACATATTGTTGCATATGTTAACAGACATTAAAATTCACCAATTTTGATTAAAAAAACATATTAAACAAAAGCAGACATATTGTTGCATAGAAAATAATCTAACTGCAAAAAACATATATGCTACACACGTAAACAGTCTAACATAACACAAAGATTATACGAAAATATAGACGATAAAAACACCCAAACTAAACAACAAGATACTACAAACATAAAAACACAAAACGAAAAATCATTTTCGATGTTTAACATAATAAGTCACCCAAAAATAAGAGATGCTAGTAACACACAAAAAAAACAACAATTATTTACAACTTAAAAAAATAAAAATACAGACAATACTTATGTACATGTGAAACAACAATTATTTACAAGAAAACAACAATTATTTACATGTGTAACAGGAAAAACACAGACAACACTTATGTAGTCTGCAGTAAACATAGAACAGAATTTGATATGCTAGAAAACAGAAAACATAATTTGACTGCAAAAAATAGATATGCTACACACGTAACAGGCTAACTAAACACAAAGATTATACGAAAATATAGACGATAAAAACACCCTAACTAAACACAAATATACTACGAACATAAAACACAAAACAAAAAATCATTTTAGATGGTTTAACATAATAAATCACCCAAAAAAAGAGATGCTAGTAACACACAAAAAAACAACAATTATTTCCAATTTAAAAAAAAATAAAATATTAAACCACCTAACCCCCCAACCCTCCCCCCCCCCCACCAAAAAAAAAAAAAAAAAAAAAACTAGAAACACAAAAAAAAGATATATATTAAACCACCTCCAAGCCCATCATCCTCTGATTCGTAATCCTATATAAGAAAAATATAGACGATAAAAACAGATGTGCTGCACATGTAACAGCCTAACTAAACACAAAGATCATACAAAAATATAGACGATAAAAACACCCAAACTAAACACAAAGATACTACGAACATAAAACACAAAACGAAAAATCTTTTTCGATGTTTAACATAATCAATCACCCAAAAAAAAAAAATATTAAACCACCTAACCCCCCAACCAAAAAAAAATATTAAACCATCTAACCCCCCAACCAAAAAATCTTTTTCAATGTTTAACATAATCAATCACCCCAAAAAAAAATATTAAACCATCTAACCCCCAACAAAAAAAAAGGGATGCTAAAAAAAAAATGTTTTCTAACCCCTTTCAAAATCATATTAAAAATCAAAACTTGGTGATCACCATTTACCATGTATATTAAAAACCAATAAAACTTCGTTTTGTAAGTTTTGGAGTGTTTTAGTGTTTACTGACGGCAAAGATGAAGGCTGAAGAACACTTACAAGTGATAAACCTCAAATAAAAAAACAAAAAGCTTTACTCTGTTTTTTTCAAACTCCGACAAAAATGAACGCCGGCAAAGATAAAGGCTGAAGAACACTTACAAGTTTGGAAACAAAAAGCTCTACTCTGTTGCTTTAATTCATGAATAGCTATATTTCAAATTCTAAGGCTTAATGAACCCTTGACATAAAAAAAATCTTGATACAGAGGCTAGTGATGGTGGTGGTGGTGGTGGTGGCGATGGTGGTGGGGGTGGTGGTGGTGGGATTAATTTTGAATATGGTGGAAGAGAGATGAAGAGAGAGAGAGAGGGAGTTGTTTATATAGGAGGGGGAGAGTGAAAATTCAAATTAGGAAAGAGGGGGAAGGGTAAAAATACTATTTTACCCTTTTTTATTAAAATAATGGAGGGTGGTGTGGATTAATCTTGGCCACTCATTGGGTTTGTGGGAGTTTACTCATTTTGAAGAGTTTCTTTAATCCCTTTCCCCCCCACATCTATATCTATATATATATATATATATAAAAGAAAACGTATATGCTGACGTGACGTGCAATGGAGGCCTCAACCTTCCCTGAGAGTGCCACGTGGCATTATAATTGAGAGTTTTTGGTGTTTTTGAATTGTTTCCTTTTTTAATTAAATTGAGTTATTTTAGGAAAAAAGAATTTAAAAGAAAATTTTAAAATTTTCTCTCTCATATTTCCTCCCATAATTTTTAAACGTTTATATCTTTTATATACGAATTTTTTTTAAAAAAAAAATTACACCAAATTAACGAGCGTTTTATTATCTTTCCAACGAGTACCATAGTGCTATCTAAAAAACGGAGAAAAAATCGACTATTTTTTGCGGGGTTTCGTTCATACAGGAAAAAAACACACAAAGTGTTAATGTTATCACGTAAAATTAGATTTTGTGGGGAATATGAGTTATTACTGATTAGAATACTATGAACATACAATGATCGAGAGATTTTGTGGTTAGTTAACTTGAGCTATTTGTAATAGGTTATCACGTAAAATTAGATTTTTAAACCCCAGGACCCTCCCGGGGTAATCAGCTAGTATATATATATTGCAAAGGGATTAATCCTACATGTCATACTCTTATGCAATCTCTCCTTTGAGAGATGCCACATAGGATGTGATGTGGCAAGTGTAAACCAATTAAAAAAAAATATGATTTAACCTAATCTATTATAATCTTTAACCTAATCTACTAAATCTAAATATTAAAACTTTATTATTTTTTCTCTCATGTTTCCTCCCATAACTTTTAAACGTTAATATCTTTTATATACGAGATTTTTTAAAGAAAAAAACTACACCAAATTAACGAGCGTTTTATTATCTTTCCAACGAATACCATAGTGCTATATAAAAACGGAGAAAAAATGACTATTTTTTTAACCCGACAGGTATTGTGTCGGGTTTGGGATTAGTTTAAAAAAAATTGTGGGTTTGGGTCGGGTCTGGGATTAGGTGATACCCGACCCGATTACCCGAAACAACATACCCAAATACTCGAACTATATACCCGTTCATATACCCATGAATTTTTTAACGCATCACATAACCCTTAGACTAATGCGTTCGATATTTCAATAATTAACTTTTTTTTCTTATTTCATGTTAGTTATTTTTAGAATGATCGATTACAAACTTTCGAATTCATTTGTAATGTCACTAGATTTATACCCCGGCGCAGAGATTCGTCTTTTTAATATTTGAATATGATAACTTATTTCATGTTATTATTATTATTAGATATTTTAACCCGGACGCTCCCGGGATAATGTTAGAATATATGTAACATGTTATGTTCAACATAGTAAGAGGAAGGTCCAGGTGCGATGTATACTGATTTAATTTGGCCATTGATCTCCACGTAACATATTTTCGTGTTATGATAAATGATCAAAAGAATTAAAATACAAGTTTGGTACGTGGTAATACGATTCTATTGCATCACGATGACACGACCTTTGAAAGTTTGGGTCGTGAAATTTAGGTTTGTCAAAAAAGTTATTTTGGCTGGTACTTAAAATTTCCCTATATAAATTATTGCGTTCTCTTTTATTCCATCAATATAATTTATATTTTATTATTCCATTATATTTTATTTTACTATCCGACATAGTTATTAACATGGACATGTGGTTGATAGTCAATATGTATTATTCTTTTATTTCAACTCACAAATTGTTTTTAATATTTTATGCATATTTAGGTAACTTTATCCATAAAAACATGATAATATTAAGTTTCTGGTAAGAATTTTGAGGACGCTTTTGTCTTTAATTGGTGCAACAAATAACTAAAGTGACTTGTAATTAGGTTTAGGCATTGACGAAGCTTGACCTGAAGGTTTGGGGGTCGGAAGTCACCGGGGGGTCGGAAGTCACTAGTTTCGGGGGGTCAAAAACCAGTTTTGGGGGGTCGAAACCCTATATTTCCAAAATTTTCTATACGAATACTATATAATCGGCACTTCTACGCGAAAATTCGGGGGGTCGGCCGCCCCCGCCGGCCCCAACTAAGCTTCGCCAGTGGGTTTAGGATAGGCTTTGCGATTTAAAAGGGATAGCCTTGTTGTCTGCTTACCCACCATCTAAATGTAACTTGTTTTGTCTTTTTTTTTTTTTTTTTTTTTTTGATCTTATAAATTTTCATTACCGGACAAAGAAAATTACATCAAAATAACGGGCAGGCGGGCAACAAGCTGCGCCGCCACCCCTTTCTGAATAGCAAATCCTAATCTACTAAAAACGTAACCCTGCCCACCTGAAGCCGAGACACTACTATGAATAACCCGCTAGACCCTAGTCAGGAAACGGGTAGCCTCTGGTGCCAATTAGCCAAAGGTATCAAAAGCTAAGGGTACAAAAAATTGTTGGTTCTCATCGCAGGCTATAACATGTTTTTCTACCTTCTTTTGTCTTATGAAATAAAATAATCACTTTTTGGTGATATGTGGGAGTTGTATTAAATACTTAAAAAAACCATCAACGTTAGTAATTTCAATTGTTTCATGCTTGATGTGACTGGTGTCACAAATAAAACAAAGTTGTATGATTTAACTAAATCGAAGATTAAATCCTTTAACAGTCTGCTAACATTTGGGCCTTAAAAACTATAAAATTATATGGGTTTTGCGTTTAGAATTTGGTGAAAGTTTTATCATGTCCCATGTCATTTACAATTTTCATTAACAACTACTTTTATTTAACAACTATATCTTACTGTTCCAGCTATCAAGTCCTGCCTGATCGTAACCAACAACCAGAAGATGAAGAAATCAGCACACGCAGTTTTGATTTTCATCGTTTTAACCATAGTTCCAATACTGGTATCTAAATCAAAGGGGGATGCCAGAGCCCAAATCATCAACATGTATTGTGACCAAGGGTTTGAAAACAATCAGACTCTATTCGTCCCTAACTTTGTCCGGGCAATGGAAATAGTTAGCACTACAATGCAAACTTCACTTAACGCGACAGCAGTTGTGGGTAGTGGGCCTAACGAGAACTATGCACTCACTCAATGCTACGGTGATCTCTCTACACAAGATTGCCTTTTATGCTATGCCCAACTACGTACTTATCTTCCAGGTTGCTACCCTCAAAGTGGGGGCCGAATCTATCTTGACGGTTGTTATATGCGACTCCAAAATTACAGCTTTTTTGAGGACTACAAGGGGCCAAATGATAGTATTGTTTGTGGGAATACTACAAGGAAGAGTGCCATGTTTCAACAGTCAACAAAGCAGGCCGCGATGAATGTTGTAATGGGTGCATTAAGGAACGATGCTTATTTTGCTAGGGAAGAGATGTTAGTTCAGGGTACTAATAAGTCAGTTTATGTGCTGGCGGAATGTTGGAAGACCTTGAGCCCAGATTCTTGTAGGGCGTGTTTGAACAACGCATCAACATGGATATCAAAGTGCTTACCATGGTCTGAGGGTCGCGTGTTAAATACAGGGTGTTTCATGAGGTATTCTGATACCAATTTTCTCAATCCTATACTAATTGCAAGCACATCTAGCAGCAATACAGGTAATGAAGATTATACTGAATCAAGCTTTCTACATGATACCTCTGATGATATTTATTCATGGGTTTTAATTTTTCAGGAAGGATAATAGCTATTGTGGTATCGGTTGTTAGTTCTGTGGTAGTTTTTGCAGTTGTTTTGATGATTGTTATATATGTAAGGAAACGCAAATATATACAACAGAAGAGAAAAGGTATAACAACGTTGATTATATGTTTTGGAACTTGTGTAACAAACTAAAGAATTGGATACAAATTTTCAGGTTATTATGATGTTGAGAAAATGGCAAAGATTCTAAATGACAATAGCTTGAACTTCAAATATTCAACTATTGAAAAAGCTACAGGAAATTAGGACGAAGCTAATAAGCTAGGACAAGGAGGATTCGGGACCGTATATAAGGTATTACCTTACATAGAGTAATATAAAGATGCATGAAAACCCGGGCCTAACTTGTTAAAAAAAAAGCCTAGCCATGGACACTGGAGGCTGAAAATTGGTCTGGTTAGGGCCCAATAGTCCTAGCTTAGAGCCTTAGATGCAATTTGTTACAAATAATAATCGGTTTATAGAAAACTGATTCGGGTTATAAGTTGGTTTAGGAGGGAAGATGTTCGTACCTATCAAAATCGATTGGGGTCTTGGTTCTCTTGGAACAAAAACTTGGTCTTTAGCATGTTTTTTCAAAGCGGGCTGGGTCCAAACCGGTTTCAGGAAATGAGACTATGAACTAGTGGGTTGGGTTGGGTCGGGTCCAAACTGGTTTCTTGGGTGAAGTGGGTCGGGTTACCAAATAGGTTTTTTTAGTACACCTACATTTACACGTGGGCCTTATCAAACTTTGGAGTAACTTGTAAGTGTGTAACACTCTAACCTAGTTTTCCTTATAATAAATATGTTGCAACTTCCCGGTCAAATCAGGCCTAGGGCCGGACCAAATGGACCAGGCTTTTATCTGCACTGGACACATTCCAACATATCTTGCCTTGAAATTTTTAGTTTTGCGGCCAATTTATATAACTAATTTGAACAGTTAAATTCTTTCAGGGGATTCTTTCAGATGGACGGGAAATAGCGGTGAAAAGGCTTTTCTTCAACAATAAATTTAGAGCAGCAGATTTCTATAATGAAGTTAACATGATTAGCAGTATTGAACACAAAAACTTGGTCAGGCTGTTAGGTTGCAATTGTTCAGGACCCGAAAGCATTCTTGTATATGAATATCTACCCAACATGAGCCTCGATCTCTTCATTTTTGGTAATTGTAAAACTTTTTATTGATTATGAGATCATGAAGTTAAAGGCATGAGATGTAATTATGAAATTTTCTACAGATGAAATAAAAGGCAAGGAACTAGGTTGGGAGAGAAGGTTTGAGATCATGATTGGTGTAGCAGAAGGCCTGGTTTACCTTCATGAAAATACCAAAACTCGGATTATTCACAGAGATATTAAAGCTTCTAATATTTTATTAGACTTGAGGCTTCGTGCTAAAATAGCTGATTTTGGGTTGGCCAGATCTTTTCAAGATGATAAGAGCCACATTAGTACTGCAATTGCAGGAACACTGTAAGTAGTAGCTTGCTTCCTCGTTTAGAATTGAAAAGAATTAGAGCCCGCTAATCTGTCATCTTTTTTCAACATAAATAGAGGTTATATGGCTCCGGAGTACCTAGCCCATGGTCAACTAACCGAAAAGGTGGATGTTTATAGCTTTGGTGTTCTAATTCTTGAGATAGTCACTGGCATCGAAAACAACAGAAGCCAAACCATAGAGTATACTGACAGCATAGTGTCTACTGTAAGTATACATCACCAATAATAACATAGTCAAACCCACATTAGTTAGCAGATGTGTGTACAAAATAAATGTCAAACCTCAAATACCGCCAACGCATGTAAAACTTCCTAGGATGTTGCACATCATGGATTTTTCCATCGAAGCACACTTAAATGTGGAGTTTTTCCTCTCATTCACCGTCGGTGCGGCTAATGCGTGTTGGTGATGTTTGAGGTCGAGCATTCTTTATGAGCCCGTAATTTCTCATGTCTACGAATGATTTTGGAAATTGCCTAAAGTGTTACACGAGATTAAACAAGCATTAACAATATTATTATTGTTATCTAATCAAATATTGGAATCATATTTGGATGTACAGGCATGGAAGCATTTCAAGCAAGGTATAGTGGAAAAAATATTTGACCCCAACCTATTGATGCATATTTATCCCAACATTAATTTCCAAAAAGATGTCGTACGGGTGGTTCATGTGGGACTTCTTTGCACCCAAGAATCACCACACTTAAGACCATCCATGTCAGCAACACTAAAAATGCTCGCAAAAGCTGATGAACCGCTACCCGTCCCCTCTAATCCCCCTTTATCGACGAGAATACCATGGAACTTAATAGCATCACACAAAAGTTATTGAGTTGCAGTGATGGTGATAATGATTCCGGCTCAATTGCTACAGTTTCTCATAGTAATTTCTACCCGAGGTAAAACTAGTTAGTTATTACACGATATAGCTTAGTCTCTTGTCTTTTATATGTAAATTATAGTGCTATGTATGGTTTAAGAAACTAGATCTTCATCACTATATGTTGTACACTTGTTAATAGAGATGGGAAAATTAATCTAAAGTCTTTTGCTTTCATGAGTGGGTGTAGAAAATGCTTTCATGAGTGGGTGTAGAAAATGAGTTGTTCTAAAAAAAACAGTGTCAGGCAAGTACATTAAAGTCACATTGTTTTGAAAATCGGGTTGGACTTATTTGTTTTGTTCGCATTCTATGGGTGTCAAATGTTGAGAAGTCTCGTCCATTTTTTTTTTTTTGTTGGAAACAGCTTATGTTATGACTATAATGATGAAAATTTGAACCAGTTTATGTTTATATAATTGAATCTTGAAGTTCTTCGGTTTTCCAAGAGATTTTTTTTATTTAAAATTTATTATGACATGATGTGTCTACCTAGTGAACATTTGAAGTATCTGATGATGAATCCATTGAAACCTTCATCATTTGGTATATGGGTTCACCCAATATTTTATATATAGGTTAACTCCAGATTTAAGATTTTATATACAGGCGTTCTACTAAAAATTTTGAACTCAGATGATTCGGGTAAACCCGGACCCATGTACCTAGCTCTGCCCCTGTAGCTGCGTGATTGTAGTTTAGTCGTTTGTTGTATAAAAAAGTTAACTGTGAGATTTCATATTCAAAGTTTTCAAAAACTAAAGTTTATCAAAAGTTTGTTATTAACAAAGAGATGATTAGAAATCATTTGTGAAAACTCCTTCATTCATCGTGAAAACCCAATAACTCAAATGCCAACTCGGCACTTGACTACATGTAAACCCCCCCCCCCCCCCCCCTCTCTCCCTCCCTCCCTCCCTCCCTCTCCCTCTCTCCCTCTCTCTCTCTCTCGTAACTAGTGCTCAATTTCACTTACAAATGTTACCGATTTTGTAACATTACCCAAACATGGATTACCGAATACGCCCTGGATACCCTACCTCACGTATCTCAAAGAATATGCAATTCTTACTTGGGTATTTATTTAGTCAAAATTTATGATAGTGGGCAAATACCTAAGATACCTTTGATGTTTGAATTTTCAAATGTACAATTAGCAATCTATTTTTTTTAGCAGTTTATGGTGTGCACATATAATATATTAATGTGTGTGGATCCTTGCCGGCAAAAGTAAAATTACATTAATTTTTACATTGTTTTACTAGTTTCGTGAAAATAACGTTAAAAACAGCGGACAGTTAATCATGCAGCATGTAATGGTGTTGATAGCTTAAAGACACATGGGTGCATGCACCAATCAGGCTTGTCCCACTTGCTAAGTGTTATGTGTCTTATGTCCATGGCATAATGCAAAACCACTATTGATCCAGGAGTCTCACTGGAAGCAACCTCTTCTTCTTACGGGGCAGAGGTAAGGCTGTCTACATCTTAACCTTCTCGGACCCTACCTTAGTTTTGCTATTTGTGTGATTAGTTGAGTATGATGATTATGAAGATAACGATGATGATGTTTACATTTTAAACAAGATTAAGGGAAATTTAGGAGTAACCTTTTATGAACTTTTTGTAGGGATCTGTAACAGTTTAAAACTGGACTAAACGGAACTGTTTAATGCTAAATATAAGAACTAGAACCGAACCATATAAAAACCTACCAGTTCGGTTTGAAATCGGGTTTAACGGTTCTTGTTAGAAATACTTATCAATTATATCCTAAAATTAACAACTAAGTAAAAAACAACTTTAGTAAACGTAAGTTGTGATGACGTAGTTATATTAAGAACTTATGATACATGACTTGACCAATCAGCTAAGGTTGTATATATGATAATTATGACTTGACTAAAGTGTAGGTA
This sequence comes from Ambrosia x helenae, assembly GCA_030844895.1. Lineage (NCBI taxonomy): Eukaryota > Viridiplantae > Streptophyta > Magnoliopsida > Asterales > Asteraceae > Ambrosia > Ambrosia x helenae. Next base: position 279,689 of record JAUTDX010000027.1, read on the forward strand.
GTTATTACATTCAATTGACATATTTTAGAAGTGCAGGATATTAACCGCATATATGCAATGATTGATAATTTTGACACCACGAAGAATATGTATCATGCATTATAATGTCACATGTTACATTACATCATTGTCTGATACACATTATAAGGCAAACCATTCACCTGATAAATGATTTTGTAAACGTTGTTTCTTAGTTTAAGCTACTTTCTTTCCCTTTGGTCGTACTCTATATGTTCTATAGAAGTTATATAATTCGAATGGAACTCGTAATTCAACAAGTTTGTTAAAAGTTATATAATTAACATGACTTGAACAATATTATTTATAAAGACTAAACCGTGCAACTAAGAATGTGGATGGTCTATCTACAAAACTACTTGGAAAAGCACACTAAATTAATAAGGTTTTTAAATATAAAATTTAAATGTTAAACTCAGCCTAGTTCTAGCAGTTCTTTAGCGGGGCTATTGGTTCCAAACCAAACCGGGAAATGTTTTCACCCAAATTTAAGTTCCCCAGTTCTGGCGGTTCGAAATCGTGAATTGTTCAATCCTAACTTTTTGTTTGTGTAAATTTATTGTTTTAAGGTTAACTTATCCTACAAAGGGTAAAATAAATGAGAAGGGTGAAAAGAATACAAAAGACACAATAGATCACAAAATATAACACATAAATCACAAAATAGGACACAATACCGAGTTAAAAGACACATTGAATCTCAAAAAAAGACGCAATGAAGAAAATAAAAAAAATTCACAATGACCGTAAGTGTTCAACCATCTATCACGCAACCATGGGATTGAATAAATGAATGCGAACATTTTCCATATACAGAATAAGGGGAAAAATCTTGTATAAAGTGTTTTTTTGGTGAGACCTGTGAGAATCAAATGAGTGTATTTGTTTTTTTTTTTTTGAAATTTTTTTCTCAAATTATTAAACATGTATTATAGTATTGAAATCTAAAAAAAACAAAAAAATAAATAAATTTTGGTGTAGAGTAATTACGTAATTACTGTTGTAGAGTAATTACATAATTACTTTAGTGTAAACTAATGTATTTACTTTAATGACGTAATTACACTACAAAAAATTTAAGTTTTTTTTTTATTATTTATTTAGAAAGTATGTTTAAGCACATGGGAAGAAAAATTCTAAATTTTGTTCCCCCTCTTTGATTCTCACAGTTTTCACAAAAAAAATCACTTTGTATTTAATCTTTACTCTACAAAATAATATATAACAATTGTTATAGGTTTTTATTTGACATTTAAATTATTTTGCTTTTGTAATTGTTGATGTAGGTAGTCTGAAGCTTAAATATAACCTAACTAAAAGCTTGATAGCTAAAAGGGTTCAAATATAAAAGGAATCAAAACTGACATGAATAGGGCTGCAAACGAATTAGACTTTCAGCGAACCGTTCATGAACTGTTTGGCGTGAAGTTCATCTGTGTTTGTTCATGAACTGTTTCACGTTAGAGCTATTTGTAAGATAACAACCATTTGTACAAGAATCTTTCTCTCTTTCTCTCTCTCTATATATATATCTATATCTATATCTATAATAAACTAAAGCATTTTTAATGACATGTCATAATATTATGCAATCTCTCTTTTGAGAGATGCCACATAGGATGTGATGTGGCAACTCTAGACCAATTAAAAAAAAGAATAAATAAGGTTTAAATATGATTTAACGTAATCTATTAAATACCTAATCTACTAAATGTAAATATTAAAACTTTATTATTTTATCTCTCATGTTTCCTCTCATAACTTTTAAATATTTATATTTTTTATATACAAGATTTTTTAAAGAAAAAAATTACACCAAATTAACGAGCGTTTTATTATCTTTCCAACGAGTACCATAGTGCTATATAAAAAACGGGGAAAAAAACGACTATTTTTTATAACCCGACAGACATTGTGTCAGGGTTGGAATTAGTTTAAAAAAAAATTGTGGGTTTGGGTCGGGCCTGGGATTAGGTGATACCCGACCCAATTACCTTTTTTTTATATTAGAATATGATAACTTATGGCAGAGATTTGTTTAAAATAATAATAATATTCATTAATCATATATTGGCAGATGCCATTTTTATAGTTTAGATACTTCTAATTTTATTAACTTTACTTAGATTTTTCAACCCGGGACGCTCCCGGGGTATAAACTAGTATATATATAAATTACAAGTTATGAACTTTTATTGATTAAATTATATCGTTTGATTATCTATTATTTATAACCTAACCTAGTTTGATTTGAATCGGACCGGAAAAAAAAATATTATATGACAATAGACAAACAATCAATTTCCGTCCTTCAATAAAAAAAAAAAAAATAGTCCGCCACTATAGGGGGATGTACAGAAGAGGTCAGGAGGTGCCCCGGCCCCTATTTTTTACTCAGTAGTGTAAATTACTAGTATTCTGCCCAAACATTTAATACGTATTTGCTTTTAAATGCAATAATAATAAAAAATGGAAATAAATGTCCAAAATACTCCTAAAATTCTGGGTTGTAGTGTTTAGCTATATCCAATATCTTTCATTTTATACCCCTTCTTGACTTGACTCAAAGTGTGTGAATATGAGACTATTCATACATATTCTGTATTTATAACAACGTATCACATACTTTCAGCATTCTATATCAATGCAGACAATGATGAATTAAATAAGAAATGAGAATAGTACATTTCTATCCCTCCGATCGAGCAAGACTTCATGATTCATATGTAGCCAAAGGTATGGAATTCGAATTTGCAAATTTTAATTATATATTTCAGCAAGATTAAGGCTATTACGTACGAAGTTGATAATTCAAGCTTTAGTTAGGTCTTCATTGTTTTGATTGATGATCATCGACTATGGTGAAATTGTGTTTGTGTATATATATAACACAATTATGAATCACTTTGATTACTGCTGATATTTGAGTTCTTCAATTGCTTTGCGTAAAGTTTACTACATCAAAACTTGTATACTTCGATGATATATTCATTGAATTTTTATTTAGATTCCACTATTTTGATTTCACATAGGTCCTAAACGATGGTTCTACTTATATAAATTTGACTTAATATAGTAAATATATAGTTATTATATATATAATTGCGATAGAAGGAACTATATAATTGCGATAGAAGGAACCAATAACGTATATTTGGCTCCGCTCGTTTACACCCCACTTTTCCTATTGTTTTAGTACGATTATTATACACATATATAGCCATAAGTAAATCATTAATTTCGAAACAACTTATAATTCGATTGTTCGATTTTTTTGGCATGCCATTGTCAGGGGCGGACATAGGGCTTAAACAGGGGTCGCAGACGCTGCGGCTTAACTTCGCGCGCGTAGTGGAAAATTAGGTTTTTTTTACGAAATTTGGAAAACGTTGCTACTAAAATGAAAAAAATGAAAAACGTTACTACTGATTTTATGGCCTAGATCCGCCACTGGCCATTGTATTCAATTTTAAGAAGCAAAGTCGTGTTGGTTTTCCCACCGCCTTTGCTACCCCATAGTTTCACAAAACTGCAACTTTAGTCTCTTGGCTTTGCTGTACTTAAAGTTTCATGAAATATCAATTTTAGTCCCTAGACTACTACTCCATTTACAAGTTTTATAAATTAACCCATTAGGTTTTTGGTGTTCCAACTTTACAGTGGTAGTACCATATATAATGTATGTTTTAACCTATTATTTTTTTCTTCAACAACTTTCGTACGCTAATTTCTTCTAAAGAACTAATTTGTCGTTGACCTCCTCGGGGTTCTAAGGTTTCGAGTTATTTAAAAAAATAACTATTTACGTGCGTATTTTTATGTACTTGTTGGCATAAATTCGAGTTGATTTACGTTTAGACGTAAACTTTTTTTGGACACAAGTCAGCTCAAATATAGTACGATTCCGTGCTTATTTTACGTAGGTTTTCAGTTGGTCTACGTTTCGACATAAATTTTGTTACAAATCGAGCAGGGTTAAATATGATACAATTTCATTCTACGGTATAAATTTGAGTTACTCTGCGTTTCGACCCCTGGCAACGCAAGATAGGTAAAATTTTAATTATAGTATTATTATATATCTATTCTAAAAACCAAAGTTGTTGATGTTTACACCTCCCGACTTTGATCCTTTCAGTTTGCAAAACGCTTATGGTTATCTCTTGATGTAAATGTGTTTTTTTTCCTTTTGCGGTTTTTGTTTTTTAATGCTATAATAAGCTCATTTTGATTACATATGTCAGTTATTTTTTATACGTGTTTTATGTTTTTTTGTACGTAATAATTGTACAATATACGTACATTCAATTCATTTTTAGTTTCTGATTCAACCACAATGCTTTTAGGTTACACTAAGTTGAACCAAGTATGTTACTTAAAACACACGTTTTCATATGATCAACACAAAATATAACACATGGACTATTCCATTTTATATTTGACGCAGGCTCGAAACGCATCACAGTGAGTCATATTAGTAGTTGTTACTTTATTGGTAAATTAAGCCCCGCTTACGGTTGTGCACATATAATGTATATATGTGTGGCCCTCGGAGGGCAAAAGTAAAGTTGCACTAATTTTAACGTTATTTTATTAATTTCGTGAAAATAACATTAAAAACGACGTATAGTTAATCATGCATCATGTGGTGGCGTTAGACAAGGGGTTACATGCACCAATCGGGCTTGTCCCGATTGCTAATTGTTATGTGCCTTATGTCCAAGACTTGATATAAAACCACTATCGAGCCGAGGGTCTCACTGGAAGCAGCCTCTCTATTCCCATGGGGTAAACGTAAGGTTGTCTACATATTACCATTCTCAGACCCTATCTTAGTTTTGTTATTAGTGGGATTAACTGAGTATGATGATGACGACGACTTTATTGCTAAATTCTACTTTTTTTTCTTTTTATATATTTTATTCTCTAAGATTTTGTCGACCACATAATGATGGATGGACCAACAAGTTTGAATATCCGTATATGTTATTGTCAACCGTTCTAACTTTTTTTTAGGAAGAAGGTGCGATGTAGTGTGATATAAATCATTTAATTTGACCATTGCTCTCCACATAGCGTATTTTCCATATTATGAGTTTTAGTTAATTCTAGAACATTTATATTTGTACTCTCTTAAAAAGTAACATGTAATTAATTATGTTTTCTTTTTTATTTTTATTTTTTTAACGGCTAATTTCACAATCTTTTTAGGGCTTTTACACCTTTTTTGCTCACCTTTGAGTTGAACTCCCAACCTCATCTAAAAGAGGATTTCTTTTCTACCACTAGGCTATAAGCTAAATGGCATTATGCTTTCTGTATGACTATATTACCCTATTTTATATGCTGAGGGTCTTTTTATAAAATTAGAAGGAAAAAAAAAAATAAGAGTCTATTAGATGTGACTGAAATTGAAATGAGAACCATTTGGATTGGTGGCCCCTGGGACAGTGCGTTTTTTTAAATGAGTGCAGAGGTTGGTCTATAGTGACTCGTAGAGCCTTAAAAATCAAGAGTCTGTATTTAGCAGAATAGACTTTCTAATTAAAAAAAAAGAATGACGGCGTAACTTGTTGCTCGTTTACCCAGTATCCACTTGTAACTTGTTTAAAGGCAATATAAACATTTCATTGTTTAAAAAAATCGTTAAACTAATGTTCACCAACTCACATTAAAAATGGAAGTTAATTCGTCAAGTAAAATATTTTAGTAACAGATAGAAGGGAATAAGAAAGCTAAAATCCGTCCTAAATGATAAATTCATCCCTTCACTATGCATAAACTCGTCTCTTTATAAGTTACCAAAATACTCTATAATAATAGTCATGTTTTTGTATATTATCTATCATACAACTTTTCATGAACACATTAATTTTAGTAAACACTTGTATACAACCAAGTAACTAACAAGTTTATTTATCCTACGTTCTGCTAGCTAGAAGATGAAGAAATCAACACATACAACTTTGTTTTTCATCACTCTGATCATATTCCCTCTATTAGTGCATAAATCAAATGGCGATTCCAGAGCCCAAATCATCAAAGTGCATTGCGAAGGAGACTTCGAAGACATTGATAACTTCATCCCAAATTTCGTCCGCGCGATGGGGATAGTTAGCGCCAAACTGCAAACTTCACTTAACGCGACAGCAATTGTCGGTAGTGGGCGCAGCAAAACCTATGCACTCACCCAATGCTACAATGATCTCTCTACACAAGACTGCCTCTTATGCTATGCCCGGACACGCAATGTTCTTCCTGCTTGCTACCCGCATTGTGGGGGCCGCATTTATCTTGACGGTTGTTTTACGCGACTCAACAATCAAAGCTTTTTTGGGGACTATAAGGGCCCAGATGATACTCTAGTTTGTGGGAATATTACAAAGACAAGTATGTTGTTTCAAGAGGCAACAAGGCGGGCTGCGATCAATGCTGCGACGGTTGCATTAATGAACAATGATTATTTTGCTAGGGAAGAGACGCTAGTTCCGGGTACTAATCAGTCTGTTTATGTGTTGGCGGAATGTTGGAAGACTTTGAGCCCGGATTCTTGTAGGGCGTGTTTGAATAACGCGTCGGTATGGATATCAAAATGTTTACCGTGGTCTGAGGGTCGCGTGTTGAATACAGGGTGTTTCATGAGGTATTCTGATACAAATTTTTTGAATCCTATACCAATTGCAAGCACATCTGGCAGCAATACAGGTAATGATGATTATACTGAATCAAACTATAGAATTAGAGGTGGCAAAATGCATGGGTAAGCAGGTTGGGTAAGAGGTTAAAATGTAGTTAATTAGTAAGTACATCAAATATGCTTAACGAATTAGATTTATTTCAAGACTTATTTGACTAATTTCACTTGTATAAGAATATCCGTTGCCGGCTGCGAGCGAGCAGGCGCGAGCCACAAACTTCAATCTCAAGTAATCCGGTCTCTTGACCCCGTTGTGGACGGGGGTGAGCACCGGCACAACCAAAGCACCTCTCTCTCCCGTTAACGCACGCGACCACCATCGCCTGTGCTCGCACCACCACTGTTCGCGTGGAGCTCTTGTGGCTGGGAGTGAGCACCGGGATGAAACTTCTCTCGCGCCGATGATCGCTCGCGGCCCACAACGGACAGTCTAATTGTATCTAACGTTTTTTTTTCTCATTTGACACATTAGAGATAAAACTTAACCTTATGTCCTAATGACTTGAAACTTGTGACATAATATAAAATATAAACTTAATATTTTTCTCATTACTTTCCTAGATTGCTAACCACAAGAAATCACCAAAACTTACATTATAATCTAGTGATTATTTATTTTTAAATTTTAACAATCAATTTAGATCCATTTTTCAATTTTAGATCTCCCAATAGTCGCTAATTCAGCAAGGTAAAAGCTTTCTACGTATCATTGGTGATAAATGATAATCTAGTGATTATTATTATTATTATTATTATTATTATTTTGTAGGGAGGATGATAGCTATTGTAGTTTCGGTTGTTAGTTCTGTGGTGGTTTTCACAGTCGTTTTGATGATTGTTTTGTATGTAAGGAAACAAGCATATATACAACGGAAGAGGAAAGGTACAACAATTTGGTCATGTTAGTAACTTGTGAAACAAACTAAAGAACTGGATTATTAATTATTTTCAGGTTACTATGATGTTGAAAAAATGGCAAAGATTCTTAATAACAGTAGTTTGAACTTCAAATACTCCGTCATTGAAAAAGCTACAGGAAATTGGGATGAAGCCAATAAGCTAGGACAAGGAGGATTCGGGACTGTGTACAAGGTATTATCCTAAAATCCCTACATTACCCGGGTTGAATATAGAAAATAATAAATTGTTAGTAACTAATAACTTTTAATTCTCATTACACAAGTTAGTAAACTAACAATTTAATATATGTGATGTCAAATATCACACATAAGTTACTAACTTATAATTTAATATATATTATTTTTGAAACTGTTTTGTTTTTAATTAAGAAATATGATACTAAGAGGTGAAACAAGAGTTAGGCTCAAAAAATTCTGACACGTTAGTCGTTACACACCCACCATTCTAAAAGTTCATAATTTCAGATTTCCTAATTCAAGTTTACTATTTTATGATATTAATCTCAACACACAAGTCATTCTCCGTTTATTCGTTAGGATATATATTATAATTTTTATTTATATTCACTTTAATTTGAATACATATGATATGTATAATAGGGTTCAGTTATTCTACAAAAGCTACAAAAAATGAGAAGAGTGAGAATGATACAAAAAACATAATAGATCATGAAATATGACACAATGAGCCACAAAATATAACACAATGCTGAAGAAAAGAGACACATTGAATTGAAAAAATGACATAATGATTAAAATAAGAAAAATACACAATGGTACATAAAAGACACAATGATATAACGCATATTCTAAAAACTACAAGCTAAAACCCCAAAAAACGAAGACCTAAAAACTAATGTCGTAGGGTTCGATAAGACGATTCCAATGCCGCTTGAATGAGTTCAATCGGAGTCCGTTTGATATCTTTCCTACGACTTCATATTTTTTATTTCACTGTATATTTGATCCTAACCCATGTATAATATATTGACAATTTAAGTTTCTAAATATCATGTTATATGGAGGGGTGGTAAAAGATTTCAAACCTTTGTAAGGAACATATGCCGATATGAAATTACTTCAAAAATTTTAGTATAACAGGATAATAGAAAAACCGTGTTAACAAAATGAAAAAAACATTTATGTGTTTTAAAAAGTTAAAGTATAGTACATTACATGGTAAAAACAAATTTTTTTATTGGACTAAAGGGACGGAGCCTCAAGCCCACAAGACGAGACATTCAGGCCTTATCAGACTTTAGCATAACCAATGTCTTTTGCCAAACATTAGGATAGGTAACAACTATTAGGCCTAATCGGGCTTAGGACCGGCCCAAATGGATGAACATTTAGCATGCACCGGACACATTTCACCATCTCTAGCCAATAACCTCTTTGTTGAGTGGTAGCCCCTTAACCCTTAAATGAGAGGTTTTTAGTTCAAGTCTTATTTAGAACAAATTGTTTTAAGTTGAGCGAGAAGGTTTACCCAGTTGTAGGTCACCAAGCTCTGCTATTCGGGTAAAAGGGTAATCCATTTTGTCAAGGTGAAACTCGGGTGGCTGGGTAGTTGATGTTAAAAAAACAGAGAAACAAATAAAGATTTTAGTTTGCGATCACTATATATAACTAATGCAAATATTGAAATTTATTCAGGGACTTCTTTCAGATGGACGGGAAATAGCCGTGAAGAGGCTTTTTATCAACAATAAATTTAGAGCGGCAGATTTCTATAACGAAGTTAACATGATTAATAGTGTTGAACATAAAAATCTAGTCAAGTTGTTAGGATGCAGTTGTTCAGGTCCCGAAAGCATTCTTGTATATGAATATCTACCCAATATGAGCCTCGATCGCTTCATTTTTGGTAAGTTCAAAAGTTCTGAATGATTTTGAGATCATGAGATTAATGGCATAACATGTAATTACGAAATTGTTAACTTTTAGATGAAACGAAAGGCCGAGAACTAAGTTGGGAGCAGAGATTTGAGATCATGATTGGTGTAGCAGAAGGCATGGTTTACCTTCATGAAAATACCAAAACCCGAATTATTCATAGAGATATTAAAGCTTCTAATATATTATTAGACTTGAGGCTTCGTGCTAAAATAGCTGATTTTGGATTGGCTAGATCTTTTCAAGATGATAAGAGTCACATTAGTACTGCCATTGCTGGAACACTGTAAGTAGTAGCTCGTTTACCTCTTTTAGATATTAAAACTTTTTTTAGCTAATTTGTTTATATTTTTTTCAACATAAATAGAGGTTATATGGCTCCAGAGTACCTAGCCCATGGTCTGTTAACTGAAAAGGCAGATGTCTACAGCTTTGGTGTTCTAATTCTTGAAGTGGTCACTGGCATGGAAAACAACAAAAGCAAAACCATAGATTATACCGATAGCTTAGTGTCTATAGTAAGTACACATCACTTGTAACACCATCAAATAGGACAGATGTTGGGTACATAAGAGATGCTACATCTCAAATACCACAAATGGATGAAAACTTCCTAAGAGTTGCCCATCATGGATTATTCTATTTAAGCAAGCTCAGGCGTTGAGTTATTTTCTTATTCACAACCAATGCACCAATTACATGTTGGTGATATGTGATGTTTGCCTACTTTATGAGCCCCTTTCATGTCTACGGACGGTGTAGAATTTGCTTGGGTGTTACATCATCTTAAACAAGCATTATCAATTTATCATCATTACAAGAATACTTAAAAGGTATTTTGTACATATGTTATCTAATCAAATATTGCAAAATGATGTGGACATACAGGCATGGAAGCATTTTCAGCAAGGCACCGTGGAGGAATTATTTGACCCAAACCTAATGATGCATACTTATCCCAATACTAATTTCCAAAAAGATGCTATAAAAGTAGCACATGTAGGACTTCTTTGCACCCAAGAAGCACCATCCTTAAGACCATCCATGTCAGCTGCACTAAAAATGTTGGTAAAAGCAGATGAGCCGTTACCCGCCCCATCTAATCCCCCTTTTATAGACGAAAATACCATGGAACTTAATAGCAATAAACAAAAGTTACCGAATTACTATGACTATGATGATGATTCAAGCTCCGTTGCTACAGTTTCCCATAGTCATTTCTACCCAAGGTGAAACTAGCGCTAGGTATTATATGATATATGCTACTCTCTTGTTTTGTTTTGTTTTTGTTGTGTATATTAAAATGAGTTGTATGCGTTAGGAAAATTGATATATATACTTTAGTAATGCATATTGTACATTTATGAATAAGTTTACAGAGGCGGGCAAAATAATATACTAAAGCCTTTTGTTTTCATGGATGCATGTTGAAAATGTGTCAAAACAGTTACAATATTTATAATCACTAATATTTTGACACGTGCGCGTTGCGGCGGTTTTACAGTTTTAGACAGTCACATACATGATTATACATAATGCATACAATCAACTGGAAAGAACAAATGCATAATTGCTCAAACCAATTTTTCCAAAATCAAACATACTTATTTCTGAATGGAGGACAAAATACGTAGGCTTGCAATTGTGCAAACTTCATGTTTTTGAGATTCTTTATAATTCTTGATCTTCTAACAGTGAGCTTTTAATCTACCATTTCCTATAATAGGCGATTACAAATGAATAAACTAAGAAATAATCATTATAAATATTTCAATGAGCTCCTAACCAACCAATTCCTCAAGAACACCTATAATAGTAATTACACATGAATAAACTAAGAGAACATGTTATAGAAAACAAAAACTAACCTTCATTGGGATTTCTTCAGGGAAGTATTAAGAACTTAAAATCAACTCAAAATCCCCAAATGAAGATTCTCAACGTAGGTTTTAGTTAACACCCAAATGAACTTTATTTTACCCCTAATAAATCTAGATTTATAAAAATGCAGTTAATCGAACCAACAAAAAATAACAAAGCAACAAAATCCGAGATCATACTCTAGCGGAAAGGAGGGCAGAATTCATGTGGCTTTTTCCAGATGGCGAGACCATATTCACATGGTTTGCGGTACGCTCCGGTACGGAATGTGGAACGGGATCGCAATTTACCAGGTCCCTAAAATTCGGTTCGATGGGGAGTATGCTTATTTCGGATCGCTTTGGTACAATGTACCATGATGTGGTATGATGTACGGGTTAATATCTATATAAGCTACATGTATAACCTTAGAAGCACAAAATCTTTATAATACACCTATGTACAACTAACCAAGCTATAGGTATAACAAATAACACTCTAAACAAAAAGAAACAACCAAATGTGTAGTTTAGGGTTAAATTTTACAAAATACTATAACATAAGGGTGAAAATTACATTTTTGTTATAATAGAAAAAAATATTTGTAAACCCTAGAAAAGTTACAGCCGTCACTCTCATTTCCATCTCACCTAAGTACTCTTTCACCTCCATTTACACATCATATTTGGCTCTATTTCTTCTCTTCTCAACATATTTATTTCTTTTGCATTCGTCAATCTATTTCATCTCTAGTTCTAGTTTATTTATTGCTGGTATTTAATCTCTATTGTGGAACGCTAATTTCATGGTAGAAGTCGCGAATCGGAGTGTTCCTGGAACAAGCTTGTACCATGATTCGGTACGGACGATATAGATCGTAGATCGTGGTCTTTCTAGCGATTTATGTGTCTATGGTTGAGACAATGTATGCACTCCTGATTCTGATGTCTTTGACCTTTTAAACTACCATTGGGATTTGTTCATGCCATTTTGGTTCGTCTTTCACAAGGTGAAAAAACATGCTCATAGCTGAAGTGTTGACGATATTCAGCATGGTTCTCAATTTTGGACTGGTTGATGGCTAGACATCACACAAACCGGTATGACTCATTTTGTGGCAGTTTTAAATTGTACAAAAATTATTTGTGGTGTTATAATATAATGCTAGTGAGACTTTAACCTGTCGTTCGTTCGGTCATGAACATTATTAATTTCTGCATAAAAATACGTATGGATGTTCTCCCAAAATCTTGAGCCTTTTGGTTTCTTCTTATTATAGGGTTAAGTGACACATGAAGAAAACCCTCGTGTAAGAGCTTGTTCTTCTTCATTTGACCATCAATTAATTACAACGTCCGCCTTCATGGAGGCAGGTGTTTTCCCTTTTCCTTTCTGGCTTGAAGATAGAGTTGATGTAGAAGTACCATATGATTAGGTGCCTGGGTCATAAAACCCGGTTGATGGAATGGTGAAACCTAGGGGCTGTACGTGTGGGTTGCAACCTATCTTGGTTTGAGAAGGGTACATATAGAACGAGTAGTTGGGCGAAGGCATGGAACCGGGGTGAGACATAACACCATACTTTGGCGGGGTAAATGGAACCAGACATAGAACCATAATTTGAATTTGTGATGGATAACCATAGTCTTAGAAGCCTTGGGTATTGGTAGATTGGTTCGGTTTTGGGTTAATACTAACGAGTTTAGCATTTCTTGGAAACTTCTTTGAGCATCCATTGTTGTGTTGTGTAATTGTGATTAGACTTTTGGAGATTATTTTTGTATGTAAGATTGGTAGATAGCTTTGTTGTCAAAGCCACTCAGGCGCGTGCCTAGGCCCATTTTCAGGTCCAACGCAGCCTTCTCGCTTCGCTTCAAAAGCCATACTCTCAAGCCCTTAGGCGCATTTTCAGGCCAAATTCCGACGGAATTTCGAGCAAGAATCGTCTAAACATGTATGAAACAATTATACCAGTCCTAACAAGTCTATAATGAACCTAAAACTACCTAAACTAACCCTAAACGAGCCTAAAACATGTTTAAAACGCCTAAAAATTTATTTTTATATCGTATGCATTGCTTAAATGTACGAGACTATTCCAAGCCCACCTCTAGCATTACCATATGTAAATTTGAGTGAATTCAGCTTTTTTTTTTTCTTTATTAAATACATATGTATGAGGTTATAACCAAATTTATTAGTATCTTTTATATATTATATACAGATTTTTAAAAGGTTTTTTTATATGTATATAAGGTAGGTTTTATAATTTTTTTTATATTCTTATACTTTTTTCCATATGAATTTCCTCATATTAAAATAGAAAAATTATATTAGGATGATAGGTAAGCGGGCAACAAGTTGCGCCACTACCCGCTTCTGAATTGCAAATCGGATTATACTATATACAAACCCTTGGTTCTTAGGGTTCTGCGAGATCCTGTGGATCACTTTCTACGCTCGATCAAGGAACTGTACTACCTCAGGGAAAGGGAGCCAAACGTATCAAAAGTGAAAGGCAGGAACACGTGTTGGTTCTCCAAACAAGCTGTTTTGCTTAGCGACATTCTTGGCCTCAGCCCTCAAAAGTCAAAACTGTCTGCTTCGGACACAAAACCCGTCTCTAAGCCTCACCAAGGGGACACCCCAATAAGGTGTACACATGCATGTTTCCGTCTACCTAGCCAAGCACAAGGGTATTTGATCTCTAACCTAAATATATTCATAAAAAATATATTTAGGTTTGAGATCAAATACCATGATTAAATCGATAGTTATATAATGAATTGGATTTATCCAATAAGACAAGGAATTAAAAAAAAATGTTTAAAAACACTAGTTTTTGTATCAACACTATTTTGGCAAATTCTTATGAAATAAACTCTAATTAAAATATGTTGTGTATCAGTTTTGTTGAGAAGGCAAATTTTGCCTTTCCTATTTGTCAAAAAAAATAAAAAATAACATGACTAACTTGACCGGGAATTCTTCTAGACTGAGTCTATATATACATGAACATAATATGAATATGAATATGAATATGCATATCCGTTACACAAGTTGTCACCTACTCAGCACCCTTCTATATCAGACGGTGACGGATTGAAGACTATATGCTCATTTAATCAATCAATCACTTAATCTCTTTGACCAACATTTCATGATTCATATGTAAGCAAACGGTATGAACTCTGATCTTAATTTGTTAATTCCGCTACCAATACCATGTTGATTATTATCTGTTTTTACTGTTTTGATTAGTTGATCATATCATCAACTATGTGCTATGACAACGAATTTGATTTGCTTATGTGCTGAATTATTACGAAGATTTAATAAATAGAGGATGAGGTTATAACTGACTTAAGTTCATTGCATGTAGGTTTGATAGTTCATTCTACAACATTTTTGTATCTGTTCTACACAAAGATATATTTTATAGAGGTTAAGATCCATTTTAGGCGTTAGGAGTAATCAGCAGTGTTTAAAAATCATTTGTTTGTGAGGTGAGTTTAATCTTATATCATTTGCCTTTTCGTTTTAGTCTTTTAGATGTTTATTTTGATACTTGATTTCGGTAGGACGATTTAGTAATTAGGTATGTTGATTATAGCCTTATAGGTGACAAAAATCGATGAGCAGACATATTAAACATTTTTTTAAGTTTATGATAAGAAATCATCATACCCCGTAAGAATAGTGAGGCTGCTTCCGATGAGACCCCCGACTCGATGGTAATTTCGCATCAATTAGTTTTGCACATAAGGTGCATAACAACCGACTGATGCATAGGGATGTGCAAAGGGTTCGGAACCGAACCGACCCGAACCCACCAGAACCGTATACCCTTTTATTGTTGAAATTAGGAACCACGAACCGAACCTTAAAAGGCTATGTGGTTCCGGGTCCTAAAGGTTCTGATGGGTCGGGTAAAGGGTCTGACCCTTTAGAACCTTTTAATGTAATAACCACTTTTAGAGGATTACATATTCCTATTCTTTTACCATGCTCGTAAAATAAATTCCTCCATATGATTCTAACAATAGCCCGTGAGTTTCTTTTTTAAGTCACCTTTCATTTCTCGGCTTATGTTTTCGTAACAATTTTGTCATTCTCATATCTCGAAACATTATTTGAATCTGTTATGTATACATTATAAAGACACACACACATACACAACACAAACACACATCAGAGCGACATACATAAATATTTACTTCAAATTTGGATATAATATATATTATATAATATATCACATCTATGCATGTACATCAAGCCGACAAATATTTCAAGGAAAAATACATTGTTATTCTTAAAAATAATATTTTTAATATTGTATTAACATGACATGAAATCGAATACAATAACATATAAAAACGAATAGTGAAAAGACTAAAAGAGATTATTTTTTTTAAATTTTAATTAAAATACAAATGGTTCTTGTGGTTCTTATATTAAAACCGTGGGTTTGGAACCGACCCGGAACCGATAATTCATATAAATCTAGAACCGGAAACTGACCCATATATTTAAAAAGGTTCAGGTCCAAGGTTCTCGCGGGTCGGGTCCAAGGTTCTTGTGGGTCCGAACCACGAAGTGCTCACCCCTACTGATGCATGTACTCCCTTGTCTTTTGGCTATCAACGCCACCACATGATACATGATTAACTTTCCGTCATTTTTAACGTTAATTTCATGATATTAGTAAAATAACGTTAAAATTAATGCAATTTTACTTTTGTCCCCCCACTAAGGCTCACACGCATATACGTTATATACGCACACCGCAAGTGGAGCTTAAATTAGTGATAAGGACTTAAGGAGTGAATTGAAAAATATAATTTTACAAAAGAAAAATAAGTTTCCTGATGGTGTTTTTTCATACCATGATCTTTGCTAGATTTCATTATATGAATGTAGTAAAAAAGTTATGAATTGGAATCTTTTACAAAAGTTGATTCTTCATGTTTTATTTCCCTTTTCCTAAGTCTTAAAAATTTAAATGTGATAGAAATACAAGAAATATATGTTTTTGTTGTTTTGAGTGTCACTAAGTGTCCACGGTATAAGAGCATCTCCAATAAGAAAGTTTGATAGTGTGATTTGAAGAGAGAGACGTTTAGCAGTAAGATGTTGTGAAACGCAAGAGACGTTTAGGTAGACTTGATTCTAAGTCCCTATTTTACATGCTCTAAATGTAAACCTCAAATGTTCAACATTACTAGTACAAGACATATAGTTCAATCTTCTCATCTCGAATTAAAAATAATCATCTTAAATTCAAAATAATGATGCTTTTTAAAAGGCAAAGGGGCCCAGAAATAACTATATAACATTGAATTTCAAACAATGTTCAAAAGCACAGCAAATCAATAATAAATCTCAGTCCAAGGTATTTTATATCTTTTCTGTGTTTCTTTTCTTGAAAATATAGTCTTTGAAAATGACAAGAAGGCCAAGTTTGACTTATTCTCCGCTGTCCACTAGCAATATTATACTGAACAACAAAGTTAACAACGTAATCATCTCTTAATTTTTTATCTTACAATATATGACATGAAGTTGAGTATTGTAGGTACATTATTCACATACCATTCCAATCCTTTAGAAAAGTCTTATGCACCAGAAGATGAAGAAATCAGCTCATACAACTGTAATCTTCATTATTTTGATCATAATTTCACTCATGGTAGCTAAATCAAATGGAGATGCCAGATCAGATATTGTCAACTTGCATTGTGATAACCAGTTAGAAGCCGATCCATCAATATTCGTCCAAAATTTTATCCGTTTAATGGAAATAACTGGCACCCAAATCAGAAGTTCACATAACTCAACAACAACTGTGGGTATTGAACCCAATAAAATCAATGGACTTGCCCAATGCTATGGTGATCTCTCTACACAAGATTGCATCTTATGTTATGCTCAAATACGTACTGTTCTTCCCACTTGCTTTCCCCAAAGTGGGGGCCGCATATATCTTGACGGGTGCTTTATGCGAATCCAAAACTACAGTTTTTACGACCAGTATACCAGCCCAAATGACACCACTATTTGTGGGAATGCAACAAGGGAGAGTAATTTGTTTCAACAGTCAACAAGGCGGGCAGTAGCCAATGCTGTAACGGGTGCATTAAGAAATAGTGACTACTTTGCTAGGGAACAAATGTTGGTTTCAGGTAGTAGTCATTCGGTTTATGTGTTAGCACAATGTTGGAAGACTTTGAGTCCTAGTTCATGTAGGGCATGTTTGGAAAATGCATCAATATCGATATCAACATGTTTACCGTGGTCTGACGGTCGTGTGTTGAACACCGGGTGTTTCATGAGGTATTCGAATACCAATTTTCTTAATCCTATATCAGACTCCAGCAGCATGAGCTCGAGCAATAAAGGTAACATAAATTGTTTGAGATTGTTTATTAAGACTATAAGGAGCGGACGGAGGAAAGAGGGGCTCCCCCCCCCACCACTTCGTATTGTCTAAAAGTCTTCATCTGCTTGTTTTAAGTACTCCCTTCGTCCCAATTTAGATGCCGTGAGCCCACAAATACACATATTAAGAATTTTTTTGTTTGTATGTTATAAAATAACAATAATATCCTCAAATCTTTGATTGTGTTTTGTCTTTTATGGGCAAAACTGAAAATTGCATCTCTATTTTTGGAAATGAACATTTAATTTGGGACAACCGAAAATAGAAAGATGGACATTTAAATTGGGACAGAGGGAGTATAATATAGTTTTATTGAACTTTTATTAATGATATCTTTGCAGGGAGGATAGTAGCTATTGTATCTTCTGTTGTTAGTTCTGTGGCAGTGTTAACAGTTGCTTTGATGATTATTTTATACATCAAAAATCGCAGATATATAATGCAAAAGAGAAGAGGTATGAACATATGGGTTGTGTTTTATATTTAGGGGGTGTTTGGGATTGTTTAAGAAAACTATTTATCAGCTTATTGTTGTTTCTTTATGGCAATAAGTTGTTTTGAAAGTGTTTGATTTTAAATTATTTTTACATCATCTATGGGTGAAATAAATTGTTTCATATAACTGTTTTCAAGTTGCTTACTACATACCGTTTAAGAAAAAGAAAGACTGAATTACAAGTTTTGTTATTTATGTTTATACGTGATTGCAAAGTCTGCCCTTTATGTTTAAAATTGATTGGTTATTTACTTTATGTTTTAAAATACTACACGGTTTGTCCTTTAGTCCTAACCCGGTTAGATTTTCTTGTTAAATCAGATCATGTGCAAGGCACATGAGGGTATAATTGTAGCAATTATACCCTCATGTGACTTGCACATTATTTGATTTAATGAGAAAAACTAACTAGGTTAGGTTAAAGGACAATAGTTCAAGATTTTGAAACATAAAGTATACAAATCATCAATTTTTAAATGTAAAGAGCAGACTTTGTAATTAGATATAAACATAAAGGAGCAATTTTAATAAACAATTCCAAACACCCACACATCATGTTAATGGACTTATTATAAAATCAATAGAAATAAAATGTAGCATTCGTTAACGAAACTAATAACTATTGAAAAATTGCAGGTTCTTATGATGCCGAGAAAATGGCGAAGATTCTTAATGATAGTAACTTAAACTTCAAATACTCCACTGTTGAAAAAGCTACAGAATATTGGAACGAGTCCAATAAGCTAGGACAAGGAGGATTTGGGACAGTCTACAAGGTAAAAGATATAACATTAAGTACGGCCCGAATCAAGTTAGGTTGAGGACCCAAGATGCATTTGTCTATAAAATTTGATATTTTCATACCTAATTAAAGGGTCAAAGGTTTATATCATTTTAGTAATAATATGTTTTTCTAGTAAATTATCAAGACATTTTATTCATTGAAATTAGCTTCATTTAATTAACTTGATGTTGAAAAAATAAATTTTATTTAATTAATATGAATGGTGAAAATTTGTCAGGGGGTTCTTCCCGATGGAAGAGAGATTGCTGTGAAGAGACTTTATGTTAACAATAAATTCAGAGCAGTTGACTTTTATAACGAGGTTAACATAATTAGCAGTGTTGAACACAAAAACCTGGTTAGGTTATTAGGATGCAGTTGTTCAGGACCTGAAAGCATTCTTGTATATGAATATCTGCCCAACATGAGCCTTGATCGCTTCATTTTTGGTAAGTTAGCTTTCAGCACATCAATGATTCTGTAAATCATAAAGCTGCTTATTTAAGATTTAGTTTCTAAATTTGTAAACTTCTGTAGACAAAATAAAAGGCAAGGAAATAGGCTGGGAGAAGAGGTTTCAGATTATAATTGGTATAGCAGAAGGCATGGTTTATCTTCATGAAAATACCAAAAATCGCATTATTCACAGGGATATTAAAGCTTCTAATATCTTATTAGACTTCAGGCTTCGTCCCAAAATAGCTGATTTTGGGCTGGCCAGATCTTTTCAAGATGATAAAAGCCACATCAGCACTGCCATTGCCGGAACCCTGTGAGTACAATCTTTTGCTAGTTTGTGTCAGATTGGTGGAAAGTCGCTCTAAATGAATTTTTAATGCATAGATCATGTTAATGGTATGTAAACGAGGTGGCTAGATCAACAAGTTACAACCACTACGAAGGCTTTTTTATTGTTTTTTTTTTCAAAATTTAAATGGGATGGCAACGGACTGTTCATGTCAACGCAAACCCAACCCTTTAGCACCAAAGGCAACCCGTTTGTTTTGTGCCATGTCTAGAATTTCCGTCCCTACTAAAAAGCTTACTCAACTCACCTTTTTGGCACCTCCACTACAAATCAATAGATGACCACTTAATTGACCTTCATTATGATAACCTACTAACTTTATATTATCTCACCAGTGGGTATATGGCTCCAGAGTACCTAGCCCATGGTCAGTTAACAGAAAAGGCAGATGTATATAGCTTTGGTGTTTTAATTCTTGAGGTGGTCACTGGCATGGAAAACAATAAAAGCAAAACTATAGAATACACCGAGAGCTTACCATCTACTGTAAGTTTTCACGTTACAGTCACATATTTATTTACCAAATCAAAGTTAACCTATAATTTCTTAAAGGAAGTGTTTTAAACATCATGCATCTTGTAAAATAAACTAGTCCAACCTATTTTGGCCGACAAATAATTTTTATTTTTTTGATGTTTCAACACAAATATTTTGCCACCAGTAACTGCAATTCTTATGGGAACAAGGGGATACACTCAAATAAGTAAAGTCTTCTTTTTAAACTAATGTGTTACTTTTGGATTAACAGGCGTGGAAGCATTTCAAGCAAGATACAGTATTGGAAATATTTGACCCAAACCTAATGATGCATAGTCATCACAACAATGATTTCCAAAAGGATGCTATAAAAGTTGTACATGTAGGGCTTCTTTGTACCCAAGAAGCACCATCTTTAAGACCATCAATGTCATCAGCCCTAAAAATGTTAGCCAAAGATGATGAATCGTTACCGACCCCCTCTAGTCCCCCTTTTATGGATGAAAAAACCATGGAACTTAACAATATCAAACAAAGGTTAGCAAATCACTATGATGGTGATGATTGTAGTTCAGTTGCTTCAGTTTCCCACAGTCATTTCTTCCCAAGGTAACAATACTTGGTTATTATAAGGCCTCAAATTTTGAAAATATTTAAAAATTTTGTTCATATGAAATTTGTATGAAAGCTTTTGGTTGTAAAAATGGGTACAAACTATTGACAATGTTATAGTGAGTTGTAACACATACGTATTATTTGTACACAGTAAAATACAATGTTTGTTGGTGTTCCTAATGCTAAATTATATGCATAGTAGAAGTTGTACATGTAACGGGTCATAACAAGTTATGATTGTAAATTCAGTTGTAATTTTGTACATTCCCAAGTAAATAAAGGGATAGACCAAAATTGTTCTATCCTTTGTTTTATTTAACACAGGACCATAAATATAACAAATGTATTAAACACAATTTGTTCATGAATGAAGTAACATGCATATAATGCATACCATTTCTAACCTTCTTGATGAACCCATTATTCATGCAAATTATTGTTTCCTATTTTTAAATGTTTAGCACTTGAAAATCCATGCTGTCAATACAAGATATTAATTCCAAACATGTTACAGTACTCAATAGGCTTAGGTCAAAACATGTAATGCTTAAACACAAGCATAAAAGGTTTTGGGTTGGATCCAACACTTTTCCGTTTATAACTAATCATTGTATTATATATTATATTGTAAAACCTATATTGTTATAATGTTACTCTTATGTTTTAACATATAACCTTAATTTTATGGAGTTGTGATTATTTGGATACATTTAAAGTGGCTTTCAACTCATTTGATTTTTATTATATATAGCTAAACAGATTTCTTTCTGTTTAACATGTTTGATTGGTTATGAACAACCCACACTAACTTGTTCATATGAATCGGATGAAATATCCTACTTTAATTTTATAATTTAACCCCTTTTAAAGCATCCACAACGCTATACTTCACAAACCTCTAACTTAGCATGTTGCATGTTATATCAGATTTCAAACCTTTAAAAAATATCCTATATTTTTTTTCCCACAACACTATTAAATTTCAAACCTTGGTTAAAAATATTAAACTAATATATATAATGTATAGATGTATAGATATGTGGTGTGAGGGAGGCATGAAGTGGGGCCACAAAGAAGTCCTAGGTGGTTTGTATACACAAACATTAACCCAAAAGGCTAAAGTCCTCCTTGATTAAGGTTTGCCACATTATCCAGATATATACCCCATAAACCTTGTATTGTGGTATGTGGATGCTCTTAAGAATGCAAGGGGATATCATTGTATAACATTCACCGCCAAATAAAGATGATATTATACAAATGTAAAGATGCTAAACATTTAAATTGAGCGGGGATTAAGAAAAGCCCAACCAAATAAAGATGATATTATACAAATTTTTTTTTTTTTTTTTTTCCATAACTATTTAATTTTCCATTGACAAAAAAAAAACGTAAATTACATAAGGATGGTAGGTAGGCGGGCAACAAGCTGCGCCGCCACCCCTTTTTGAATAGAAAATCCCAATCTGCTAAAAACAAAACCCCGCCCTTGGGGGGTGGAAAAGTTGCTGTGCACTACTCGTTGAACCCGAGCCAAAAATCGCACCGCCTCCGGTGCCAAGGAACCGAACGTGTCGAAGGCCAAGGGAACGAAAACATGCTGATTATCCTCACATGCTTTAGCATGCTTTTCCACTTTCTTGGATTCAGCTCTCATGACCGCTTGCCCGGCCACAAACCCACTATCCCGAAGCCCAACAAGGGGGGATACCCCGGTAAGATCAACACATGCATGTTTCCCACATTCCCAACCAAAAACTAAGACGTCTGCTGGGCGCAAGGTGGATCTCCCCTCCGCGGGGTCTGTGAGAAAATTAACTGACGCCTCTTTTCTTGCGGAGATCCCCGCTCTTCTAAGAATATCTGCCAAAGCATCCCGGACAAAATCGTGCCGATATTTAAACCCTGGCAATTCCTTACAATGTAACGCATGTTCCCCATACTTATCAAGGCATGCTTTGCGGCAGACCGGACAATTTTCATCATCGGGGAAAATAGGTATCATCAACCGGTATTTAAGGATTGCCCTGTACTCTACTGCCGACATCCGTTGCCCCAAGCCTTCAATAGGTAACACAGTAAGGAAGTCCTGGGCGTGAGGCTTTTGCAGGCATTCTAAGACGGCCTTCTGTCGGACGGACAGACGGAAATCCTCCTCCAAACTTTGTGCGATTCGGTTATAAAGAGCATTCGCCAGAGTTTTCTGTGGCTTTTTGGGGGCGGTGTCCTTATTAAAGAAACCGCCAATATCAAAGTCAGGAAGGGATCGTTGTAAAAGGGCAATAGCGCCAGAATAATCTGTGTCAACGTGAGCAACCCCACTGTTACGTAATATGTGGTCTTGCAGCCCCCAAGACTGGGATCTGGAGGCCACAAAAGCATAGGCAGCCACATCCCGGGCTGAGGAGAGGCCTAACCCACCAAGTCGAAGCGGTAAAGTCGCAACCCGCCACTGGAGGTCCCCAAAAAAAGCCCCCCCACAAACAACAATGTCCTCTATGGCCTCCCGAAGGCCTTTGTCGAAACAGGAAACAGCATTTTCCATAAAGAGAGGCTGACTCACAAGTCTAATAATAGGAGGCCCAGGCCCCTTCTAGCCATGTTTGGCTCTTCTTATTTCCACCTCCTTATAACTTATTACTTTTTCAAAAAGTTAATGAGTTGAAAAAAGTGTTTGCAAATGAAAAAAGACTTAATGTTTTTTTTTTTTTTTTTTGGAACAGCAAATTTTTACACCTAATCCGCCTTTGGCGGGGCTCGAACCCTTGCCTTTAAGGGGAGCAACACCTTAACTCCAATGACTTTGCCAATTGGACCCATTTGCCTATAATAAGTTGTTTTGGAAAAGTAAGAAATGTGTGACTTTTTAAACCTTCTTATAACTTATTGATGGATATTTCCTTGTATCCTTATACCTACCCTCCTTATATATATATATATTTTTTGGTCATTTTACCTAAATAAGTTAAACCTAACATTTTTTACAAAATAACTTATCAACTTATTGTTTTTCCCCACCACATAAGCTAATCCAAACATTTTTCTAAAAACTCTTTTTTAAAAAGTAATAAGTTAATAAGACCCTGTGTAGTCGAAGCGCCATAGGGCGGTATAAACGAAAATAGCGCCCCCACACCATTACAGGGGGGGCTTTATTGTGCAAAAAATGGGTCAAGCGTTATACGTATAACGTCGGGTGAAAATTGCAACAACCAATCAGCGATAGGGGTGTTCAACGAATCGAATAACGAATTTTCGAATTATTCGAATCGAATTATTCGAATTTTTAATATTTTTACCTGAATTCGTATTCGATTCGTATTCGCTTAAAATTCAATTTATTCGATTCGTATTCGATTCGAATAAGAAACTCGAATTCGAATCGAATTCGAATAAATTCGATTTAGTTCAAATTCACCTTAAATAACAAAATGTTTTACTTTTAGTTTTAAAACTAATGCAAACTCATTATTTTTAACATATAAAATACAAATCTACAAAATTGATAAACAACAATATGTCAAATACGAGAATAGTAAAAATAGTAGAGAGTATAGTTTTATAGAGTTTTGTAATATATAAGGTAAATATATAAAACATGGTTATGCTAAAAATTATAGACACTATGGGTTCTTAGAGTTTGACCAAAATTTAGAAGTTTTTTTTCAATGTGTATACTTGTGTATATAATAATGTGTATATGTGTATATATATTTAAAAAAAATATACATGTAGAATATTTATTCGAATTTCGAATCGAATCGAATTTAAAATCATAAATTCGTATTCGATTCGTATTCGATTCGTATTCGATTTACTGGACTCGAATTCGAATCGAATCGAATTCGAATTATTAATAATCGAATCGAATTCTTGGTAATCGAATCGAACTAAATCGAATTTCGAATTTTTCGAATTCGAATCGAATTCTGAACACCCCTAATCAGCGAGGGACACGTGGCGGGGAGGGGTGACCTTCAAACGGTCAAAAAAAATGAACGTTAGGGGTATTAAATTTCAAACGGTAATTTTTTTTTTATAGTTTATATACACACACAACAAAAAATATAACACACCACAACACAAACTAAAAACATACCTTCAAACTACATCTTCAAAAACACAAAAATGTTTCCATATGGTTCACCATTTGGAGTCCCGTCTCGCCCGGGTACGAGGCCAAACACTACGATGCCAAACACTACTCAACTGCCACTCAATTGGAGCGAATTTGACGTGAATACAATGGGGTACGCTCAACTTCTAGGCATGCCGGGTCAATATTTTCAAGGTTTGCGCCAAACATGAACCTAAACTATGTCCAAGGCTTTCAACAGGAGCCTGAGGTCGTGCCTGAAACTCAAGGCGAGCCCAACCAACCACGTGAACCCGAGGGTTCTCAACCGGGGGGGGGGGAGGGGGAAGACGCTCGCAGAGAAAAAAAGATCCTAACGCGCCTCGTCAAAAAAAGGAACAAGAACGTTGGGAAAAAGACGAGGAGTTTGCTTTAGCGCGGGCTTGGCTCGACATATCGGAGGATCCCGAAGTTGGTTAGTATTTTTTTTTTGTATTTATATATATTTAACCGTATATATATATAACTTGGTTAGTATTTTTTTGTGTTTATATATATAATTAATCGTGTGTATATATATGTATAGTATTTTTTGTATTTATATATACTTAACCGTATATATTTCTAATCGTATAATATTTTTTTTAGTTGTTTGTTTAGTTGTTTGAATTTAGTTTAATATTAGTTTGCTAATAATATTAGTTTAATATTTGTTTAGTTGTTTGAATTTAGTTTAATATTAGTTTGCTATTAAATTTGCTATTGTATTTTTTTAGTTGTTTGTTTAGTTGTTTGAATTTAGTTTAATATTAGTTGTGTGTTTGTAATATTATTTGTAATTTTTTTATATTATTTGTGTTTTATTTTAATTATTTTGAGTTTATTAATTAAAAAAAATAATAAAATAAACAACCAATCAGAAACAGAGGCATTATATTTTTCCCCTTACCACTACACCCTTTTTTTCACTTCAATCTATATGCTGACTCAGCTGCCACGTGGACCAATCAGAATCAGGGGCATTATATTTAACCCCCTCCACTACACATGGTCTAAGTGCTCTTAACAAAAAGTCATTTTAGACTCAAATAAATTTATCCAAACATGCCCTAGGTAAGCTCTACCTATGCCACCAGCTTGTTAAAAACTCTTGTGTTGAAAATTAATCAAGAAAAAAAAAAGAGGGAAAAAGAACAGCTTGTTAAAAACTCTTGTGTTGAAAATTAATCAAGAAAAAAAAAGAGGGAAAAAGAAACAATATTTCAAAGTAATACAAACAAACACGTGTGATCATCTACTGATTTATCATGTTATTTGAGGTTAGTGATGGACAAAAAAACCGGTTTTTCCACCCGGCCCGAAAAAAAAACCGAAAAACCGGTTTCACAAAAACCGGTTTTTTTAAAAACCGGTCCCAACCCGACCCAAAGCCCGGTTTGGTATAGGTTTGGTTTTCTGGATCCGAGACAGGTTTAAAAACCGGTTTGAAAGGGAAACCGGTTTGGAACCCGGTTTAAAACCCGGTTTGGTTTCACACCCGGTTTGAAAACCGGTTTTTGTAAAAACCGAAAAAAAAAACCGATTTAAAAACCGGTTTTTTACCGTTAGAAAACGGCTATATAGCCGTTGGAGCCTTCAAACTAGCCGTTTTTTTGGTTTTTTTTGGGGATTTTTGACCCACAATCATACTATAAATACCCCTTAATGTTTAGGATCAATCACACCATCCAAAACACTCTCTAATCTTGCATTCTTCATCCAAAAACACTCTCTAATCTCTACTTTCTAAGAACAATGGCATCTTCACAACCACCAACTCCTAAAAGCCAAACCGCTTCGCACGATGTTGGTGCTTCTTCATCCCAACCCACGGTTGTTAAGGTGATTCCCACGAAAAGAAACCCACTAGTTTGGAAACACTTTGATTTGTGTGTTATGACTAATGGTCCAAACAAGGCGAGATGCAAATATTGTTCGGCTATGCTTAAACATGATGCTAACTCGACCTTGAGAGACCATGTGGAAAAACCATATTGTAAAATTTTGAAGGAACAAAAAAATTCTCAAGGTGGAGCCTCGATCACACAAGAAGGCGACTTGTTTGTGTACAACTTGGAAGCGGTTCGCGAAGAAATGGGGAATTTTGTCATACAAGAAACGTTGCCTTTCAATCATTTTGACAACCCACGTTTGACGAGGCTTATTCAACGAACGCTTCAACCAAGATACACACATGTAAGTCGTGCTACTCTTAGGCGTGATTGTTTAAAACGATGGAAAGAAGCAAAAAATGAATTAATTACTTATTTTGAAAATTTACAATGTGTTTATAACAATTTGTAGTGTGTAAATAGTTCAAAAAACAAAAAAAAAAAAAAATTTTTTCTGCAGTGGAGGCTGCAAAACAGCAGCAAAACAGCAGCTAAAACAGCAAAAAAACGGTTTTTTTTCCGGTTTTTGACCGGTTTTTTACCGGTTTTTTTACCGGTTTTTTTTACCGGTTTTTTCCACAAACCGGTTCCAACCCGGTCCAAACCGGTTTGAAATGTTGGTCCCCCTTGAGTGTGAAAACCGGACCGGTTTTTAAACCGGTTTTTAAAAAAAACCGATTTTTTTTAAACCCCTAGCAACCGAACCGGTTTACAAACCGGACCGGTTTTTTAAAAAAAACCGGTTTGTCCATCTCTATTTGAGGTTAGAAAAGGAAAAAAAAAAAGCAATAAATACTAATGCCCTCTTTTCCCATAAAGATGGCTGCTACATTTGACTTATGCAGCTTAAAACATTGACTATTGGTAATCTTATGGAAACGGGGCGTTATCAGATTTGATCACGGGTACCCTATTATCAGCACGGTAACACCGTCACTACCTGTGCTGGTAGTAGATCCGTGAACCAAATCCTGGTTGTAGTTAACGGATGTGAACCCGTGAATCTAAATAAAATATTATTTCTTTATATGCCACCTTTTTCCCAACTATCATCATCATCACCACCACTCAGGGACGAAACTATAGGAGACCACTGTGGCGACTGAAGTGGCGAGTTGCAGGTTTTGTAGGTTTTGTTTTAAAAAGGGAAGGAAAAAGGCGACCACTGTTGGAGTATTATATTTTATATTATTATTATATTATTAACTTAAAGATTATAACCGTACTTTTTTTGTTAATTTTAAAAACTGTTGTAGTATACTGTATTATTATTATTATGTGAAAATAATTGGAGCACCCCTTCCCCTAACACCTTCAATAATCGAAAACGAATTCTATGGACCAAAATTATTATCAATCAATTTGTATCCAATTGGCAAATTTCCAAAATTTACCTTTGGAGCCCCTAAAAATAGGAAAGTTTCAAAATTAAGAGGATTTTGGAAAGGGTAGTGTTTTAATTTGCATGGGATAGAAAGAGTTCAAAACAAGTAGAATCATGTTCTATTTAACAAATTGATTCAAGTTTATATATGTTATCGTCTTATTTATGTAGTTTTAGATGTGCTTACATGAGTTGCCGAGTTGTATCACATATTATAACTAGGATCTTTCCAGGGCCGGCCCTGAAAATTCGGGTACCCGGGCCGAGTCGGGAAATATGTGCCCCTTAGTCTTAGGTCTTTTAAGCAATGTTTTCATAAACGAAGCGGACGTTGAACCAGTGTCCTTGCCGGTTCCCTAGTCAGACCGGTCGAACTGAATATAGAACTGAAAGTGTCGTAATAATTATAAAAATTAATATGTTTGGCTAATTGGCTCATAAAAAAACCACCATTTCTTAAAATTCCATAATAATCTGGCCATTATTTATGTCTAGACTTCAAAGTTTTTTAATGAAATGAATTTGATTTGAATCATGTGCATAAACGTGAGACAATTACTGTTTTGTAGTACTACTATATATTAAAATTTACTCTGCACAATTACTGTACCACAATACAAATCTCAAGGAACACACTTCAACTTTTTTTTTTTTTAATTTTGTCGTGTCCTTCAAATATAGTTTTTTTATTATGACTCATCTTCTTCCTTATCTACTCTTCACCTTCTTGCGTTTATAAACCAGTGATGTTTAAGATGAGATCTTTTTTTGGGTTGAAAACAGAAAAAAAATACTTGCGGAAAAAATACACCCTACACTCGTCGCCGCTCAAAGTGCCCCTTTAAAAATTGGGCCCGGGCCGGGAGTCCTCCCCGCACCCCCTCAAGGCCGGCCCTGGATCTTTCCCTGTGCGATGCAACAGGAAATCTGTATACTATAAAATGAAATTTATAATAGTGTTAGGTTTAATTACACAAAAGTACCCCTTATAACCAAAAGATACATCCGTAATATATTATAAAAATATCAGCATGTATTTTACATCGATAGTAACTATACACATTATTATGAAAATGGATACCAAATATGTAATTCCATCGAAGTTTCAAACCCTTCATCATATACATAATGACATTCATAGTTTGTAATGAATGTGAATGGTTATTGTTTAATTGTCAAATTTCAATCATTTACGAGTTTTGTTGACAACTAAATTAGTTTTATTATAACTACTCCATGTGTTGTCTTCTTCATTACATGACTATTGACTAATAAGTGAGTCTATATAGCAGCCTCCCTATATAGTATATATACACAAATTAATGTATCACGTCTCTGCACCATTCAATTTTAATCATTTATTCCACAGTTAAAGATGAAATGAGCATTCGATCATGCAATCTCTTGGACCTATATTTCATAGTTCAAATATAAGCAAACGGTATGAACTCTCATCCGAAATTATTCATTTTGTCTTGTGTTTTTTTTCTATGAAAATAATTAAATCTATTACGATGTTATTAGTTATTAAGCTTTATTTAGTGTTTTGAAAATAATAAAATTTCGTAATTATATCGTTTATTATCAGAACCGATCATTATGTTCTTCCAAATGCTTATTATTATATAGCAAAATGATGAGGCTGCAGTTTGTTGCATTTAAGTTTTTCTATTTAACAAGATTATTATATATTTAGGAAAAAAATGAGGCACTTATTCAAAAACTACAACATTATTAATTGAGGTTACTTTGATCTATATATGTTATTTGTTTTGATTATTCACTTTAGATGCTTGTTTAATTGATCTTGTAATATGCTTGATTTATGTATATACATACATACATATATGTACGTATGTGACGCGTGTATAGATGTGGAATCAAGTTAGCCTTTAGACATGTTGGTTAGAATCCTGATCATGTGGCCTAGTGGTAAAAGGGTCGGTTCTCTCTTTGGGGGAGGCGGGTTCGATTCCCACGGGAGGCATGTGAGGTGGTTGGGAAGTGATGGAGAGACCCTTGACCCTTGTGGTCATGGGTTCAACTCCTGATCCCTCCAGGTTTTACCGGTTCACTACCGTCGTGCCTTCGGGCGGGTTTGTGGGCCGGGTTTTCCTTGGAACAGGAGACGGGTGGGCCGAAGGGCTCTGTCCGTACGGACTAGAGGTCGTCTGGGCCCCTTTCGGCCATTGGGGGCCGCGTACAGAGTACCCGACAATACTTTAGTTGTTCGTTCAAAAAAAAAGATATGTTGGTTAGAAGTGGCGAAAGTAAGATGGTAGGGTGAATTGAATACATCTTTTAGCTTGTATAAAAAGCGATACATGATATTGAATTTTGTAGGTGAATCCATTAATCTGTCGTTTAGACAAGTCTGATGTAGCAGAAGATGAAGAAATCAGTACATACAACTACGAATTTCGTCACTTTGATTGTAATTTCGCTACTAGTATCTAAATCAAACGGAGATGCGAGAGCAGACATAATCAAATTGCATTGTGATGATAAGTTAGAAGCAGATCAAACTATATTCGTCCAGAATTTTATCCGTTTAATGGAAATAACTGGTAACCAAATCCGAAGTTCACATAACGCGACAGCATCTGTGGGTAAGGAACCCAATAAAAACAATGGACTTGCCCAATGCTATGGTGATCTCTCTTCACAAGATTGCATCTTATGCTTTGCTGGAATACGTTCCGTTCTTCCTACTTGTTTTCCTCGGGATGGGGGCCGCGTTTATCTTGACGGATGCTTTATGCGAAGCCAAGACTATAGTTTTTATGATGAGTATACCGGCCCATATGACACTGTTGTTTGTGGGAATACAACAAGGAAGAGTACTTTGTTTCAAGAGTCAACAAGGCGGGCGGTGGTCAATGCTGTAACGGGCGCGTTAAGAAATAGTGACTACTTTGCTAGGGAGAAAATGTTGGTTACAGGTAATAATAATTCAGCCTATGTGCTGGCGCAATGTTGGAAAAACTTTGAGTCCTAGTTCGTGTAAGGCGTGTTTGGAGAATGCATCTGTATCAATATCACAATGTTTGCCATGGTCCGAGGGTCGTGCTTTGAACACCGGGTGCTTCATGAGGTATTCGGATACCAATTTTCTTAATCCTCTACCGGCCTCGGGCAGCTCTAGCAATAAAGGTAACCATGATTGTGCACATATTTTTTTTATCTGCTTATAACATTTTAATACAGCAATTAGAAGTTTTATGGGTGTTTGCAATTGATTTGTCAAAGTAAAATAAGCTTTATTAATAGTCAGTTTGATGCAAAGTACATAATTATGCAAATTTATAGCATTCAGTAACATTTTTTTTACATCTGAAACGAAACATTTTACTTAGTTAAAGTTGTTTATTATAACTTTTTCTAATAATATTCTTATTTGCACCTTTAGTTTATTAGTTATATATATTATGACCCAAAACTTGATTGGATGTAATTACTCATTCGGCTTGAATTCGCCCACGCCCAGAACTGATGGTTAACTTACTAACCAAGCATTCTGATGATTAGTTATTATTGGTTACTTTGCAGGGAAGATTATAACAATTGTATTTTCTGTTGTTAGTTCTGTGGTGGTTATAACAGTTGCTTTGATGATTATTGTATACATCAAGAAACACAGATATGTAATGCAAAAGAGAAAAGGTATAAGTGTTCAACCATATGTATAGTGTTTTGTAATTAAGGGTATTTGGGATTTCCAAACACCTATACAGCATGTTAATGGACCTGTAGAAACTTCAATAACAAAAAGAAACTAATGAGTGCTTAAAAAAGTTCAGGTTCTTATGATCCGGAGAAAATGGCAAAGATTCTTAACGATAGCAGCTTGAACTTCAAATACTCCACTGTTGAAAAAGCTACAGGATATTGGAACAAGTCCAATAAGCTAGGACAAGGAGGATTTGGGACAGTCTACAAGGTACTACCACATACTCTTATGATACAAGCACCTCATCTGGAGGTAGAAAGTAAGTGGACTGGTCAAGAGGGTAACCGGTCAAAACTAGTAGCTTAATTATGGACTGAACTGATTTAGGCTGACCCGAGATGCTTTTTCCAAATATTCTGGCAGGGGGTTCTTCCAGATGGAAGAGAGATTGCTGTTAAGAGACTTTATGTCAACAACAGATTCAGAGCAGCAGATTTTTATAATGAAGTTAACATGATTAGCATTGTCGAACACAAAAATCTGGTAAGGCTGTTAGGATGTAGCTGTTCAGGACCTGAAAGCATTCTTATATATGAATATCTACCCAACATGAGTCTCGATCGCTTCATTTTTGGTAAGATAGATTTCAACCCATTAATGATTCTGTAAATCATAAAGCTAATGATTTGAGATGTATTTTTCTGAATTTGTAAACTTCTGCAGATGAAATAAAAGGCAGGGAAATAGGGTGGAAGACAAGGTTTAAGATCATAATCGGTATCGCTGAAGGCTTGGTTTACCTTCATGAAAATAACAACAATCGCATTATTCACAGAGATATTAAAGCTTCTAATATCTTATTAGACTTTAGGCTTCGTCCCAAAATAGCTGATTTTGGGTTGGCCAGATCTTTTCAAGATGATAAAAGTCACATCAGCACAGCCATTGCCGGAACGTTGTAAGTACATTGTTTTGTTAAATAGTGTCAAATTGGTGGAAAGTCACCCGCATTGAATTTGTAATGCATAGGTCCTGCTAATGGTATGTAAATGGTTCGGATAACAAGTTATAGATGACTTGACAGGTTAAATTATTAATCTTAAAAGTTTTTAGCTTTAATTTTAAACGGGTTGGTTGGCAACAGGTTTGTCAGGACAGGTCAAACCCAACCCTGGCCTGTTTAGTGCCAAGCTAGCCCATTTATTTTGTGTCATGTTCTGAATTGCCGCCCTTACTAAAAGCCTTACTTGTCGCACCTGTTTTTACAATTCTAATACAAAACAAGTCATTTACATATACCCCATGTTAAGATCACTTATTATATATCTACCCAACGTAAAAATTCAATTACATATTTTCCCCTCTTAAAACATACACATATAAAAATCAATTACATATTTCCCCTTCCCAAGGAGAAATATGCAATTGATTTTAGGGATTGGTTAAATATGTAATTCATAACCTTAGTAAGGAGGTAAAAAAACTTATGCTAAAAAGATGCACTTGTAGAGTCGTATAGTATTATAGCATGCTAATTTTATACATATTATGTAATTTTACCAGTGGGTATATGGCTCCAGAGTACCTAGCCCATGGTCAATTAACCGAAAAGGCAGATGTATATAGCTTCGGTATTCTAATTCTTGAAATGGTCACTGGCATGGAAAGCAACAGAAGCAAAACTACAGAATATTCTGAAAGCTTGTTGTCTACTGTAAGTCTTCAAGCTACAATTACATTTATATACCAAATCATAGTTTTGCCATTTATTCTTAGAAGAGTGTTTTAAAGATCATGCATCCTTTTAAAGCATCCTTAATCCTTTAAATTAGATTGCTACTGAAATTCGTCCTCATATTTAACGCACATTTTTTTTACAAAAGGAACATTTAAAATCTTTGGACAAAACGTGCTACAGTCAATCAAACTGGCCCGACCTGTTTCGACTTACACATAAAGTTACCTATTTTGACATGTTTCTCAACCCACTAACACAATATTGCCACATGTAAGTGTAATTCTTGTGGGACCACGGGGGTAATCAAACTAATGTGTTATTTGCGGATTAATAGGCATGGGAGCATTTCAAGCAAGGTACAGTGGAGGAAATATTTGACCCAAATCTACTGATGCATATTCATCCCAACACTGATTTCCAAAAAGATGCCATAAAAGTGGTACACGTAGGACTCCTTTGCACCCAAGAAGCACCGTCTTTAAGACCATCCATGTCAGCAGCACTAAAAATGTTGGTAAAAACTGATGAATCCTTACCCACCCCCTCTAATCCCCCTTTTATAAACGAAAATACCATGGAACTTAATAACATTACACAAAAGTTACTGGGTTACTCTGATAGTGATGATTGTAGTTCACTTCCCATAGTTTCCCACGGCCATTTCTACCAAGGTAGCACTAGTTAGTTTTGATAAGATCTCTAATTTTAATATATATATATATATATATATATATATATATATATTGTTCACAACCATTTCTTCCAAGGTAACACTAGTTAGTTGTCATCGCGTTTTTTATGAGTTGTAAAACATGTGTTATTTGTACATAATAAGATAGAGTGTTTATTGTTGTTTCTAGATCGAGACTGCCAACATTACATCCATAGTAGAGAATAGAGATTGGGTAACAGTTCAAAACGGATTGTGTTTATAATTCCAGCTCTAATTATTGTGCATTCATGAGTAATTTAAGAAATCGTACTAAATCATTTAATCTTTCCCTTTTAAACAAGCAACCATTATTTTAACATGAATTTACTGGAACAATGAAGGACTCCTATGGACCAAAACTAATATTATCCATTTGTTTATTGTAATTAACGAGTTGGCGTTACCCGCGCGTTGCAGCAGAATGTTGATTATTAAAGTGTTTAGAAAATTAAATTTAAAAAAAAAATAGGTTTAAAATCTATATATTTTTTGCGAATGATACAAAAATAATAGAATGGCAAAAAAAATCATCTATGGTTTCTATACATGCAACATTTGGCATAACCATGAAATCATATATATCCAATTCTAACCGACAATTCTAACCGACGTACATATTCAACCAACAATTACATAATGCAAATGTTTTGTTTAATACATATGCTGATACATGAAGTTTATATATCAAGTAATGTGACTACTTTAATATCAATATACATAAAGCTTATCAAGTTAGAGGTTTATAAGGAAAGCATAAAGTTTTATCTTGTCTTCTTTTAATTTTTCTCTATTAAACCAAAGTGAATTGATTGCGTGGTAGAAAAATATTACATGGCAGTTTTTTTTTTTTTTTTGTTCATCACTATAAAAACACTTGAATATATGTTTTTTTTTCCTACACCTTTACGGGTAGTTCAGTTGGTAAATAGGCCAGGGATCCCTCTTGGGGGTCCTGGGTTCGATTCCCACGAGGGACATAATGAGAAATGATGGATAACTCATGACCTATGGTCACGAGTTCGAGTCCTGATCTCTCTCGGGTTTTACCAATATTTCACTGTCGTGCTTACGGGCGGGTGAGGGTTGGGTTTTACCCGCTTTCAGGAACTGCATGGGCGGGTCTGACTACGCCAGCCGCCCGAGGTACGTATGGGCCCTCCATTGGGTTGGTCGTGGGGTATGTCCATAGTCATGTGGGAACTCCACTGGATAGTCGAGTAGAAATGTTTGTTGGCCATTAATAAAATTACGTTTTTTTTTTAATTTAATCTTACACATCTAATAAAATAAATATTAAAATCAAGAGTAAAGATCCGGTACAAATAACTTTTTTGGTAAGAACTGTGAGAATCAAAGGAGGGTATTTTTTTTTTATTTTTTTTTTCAAATTTTTTTTTTTCCCATATTGTTAAACATGTATTATAGTATTGAAAACTAAAAAAAAAAATAAAAATAAAAAATTTGGTGTAGAGTAATTACGTGTAGAGTAATTACATAATTACTCTAGCGTAAACTAATGTATTTACCTTAATGACGTAATTACACTAAAAAAAAAAATTTTTTTTAATTTTTTTTTTTGTATTATTCATCTAGAAAGAATGTTTAAGCACATGAGAAAAAAAAAATTCTAAAAAAAAAATAAATTTTTTTTACCCCCTTTGATTCTCACAGTTCTTACAAAAAAACTATATGTATTTGATCTTTACTCTTAAAATCAAACCATTAACTTTAATTAATGCATACAAGTTTTAAATTAAATATATTCTATCTTTATCAATTGATCGATAAATGTAAATTCAAATTAGATTTATCAATTGTTTTCTATATTCAAGAAGTACAAATACAATGACTGTTACATGAAACAGACAAATTGCCCATAGTAAAAAGAACAAAACCATAGACTGTATGTATTCTCTTTCTTTATGAATAAACTCCAATCTTGCCAAAATCTCCATTCTCCTCTGTAGGTGCAACACTAGCCCCATCGTCATTTTATCATCCACCGTTCACTCATAATGCATCCCAACCCCCCTGCAGCGCTACAACCATAAGCATCCGTTTCTTCTTGTTCTCACACACACACATAGGAGAGTTCGGATCTATGATAACTCATTTTCCGACTTCCTTTTGCAACTCGTCACATGGCACGACTGATCTCCCTCTTATCGCTCAGATCTACACTCCCCATTCCTCCCTTCGCTTTGATTTATCTCTGTGTCCAGCATCGAAACCTTAGCCGCCAGTGTATGTGTCCCCGCCCCTATCTCTCTTTACTCATATAATCACCAGTACCGTGGATAGCGTTAGATTTACGGCGTTGGATTTGGGATGGTAATCTTCTTCTTTTCGAAGTTGTCATGACCGTAATTATTTGTGAAGGTTTCTTGTTCAGAAAGGATACGACGGTTGCATCATAGTTTATATGTCGGTTAATGGATTGATTTGTAAGTGCAACGGTTATGTCGGAAGTGGGTGGTTTTCTTTTGAACTGTTTTCTTACCGTTTTCTTTGCCAATGTACACAGTTTCAACGGTTATGCCCCGTGAATATAATATTACTGCCGTTAAGTTGCCCGCGAATACATTGTTAGTTCTGTTAAGTTTCTAAAGGAACCGTTAAGTTACTATTTGTATGTATATATAATATTAGCATGATTGGTAAATTTACATTAAAAAGCTCCTCAAAATGGAAGTTGATTTTATTTAAAAACGGTATCTGTGTATATTTTGTGTGTGTATGATGGGGGAGGGGTTTTAAAAGCGAAAGAGTAATGGCTACCCATTGGTTTCATATCCGATATTCCTTACAAAGTTTTATTGATGAAAAGAGCCTGACAATTGGTTATGGTTAAGTAATAACTGAAACGAAAAAAAAACGAAAATGAACCGAAATCATCTATACTGTATTATAATACAATTTCTTATTGACCTCTTAAATTTAAGTTTTACAATATAATTGCTTAAAGTACAACACACAATACATATGTTAACTAAATTTTGTTTCCCGCTGCAACGCGCGGGCACCGGCTAGTATATATGTGTGTGTGTATATATATATAGGGTAGGGATCATACGAGAACCAACTTTAGGGAGAGAACCAAGGAACTAATGTGAACAGAGGGCATTATTGTAAATAACTCTCAACCCTAAAATAAAATCATCTTATCTTCTTCCTCCACCATATCAGATCTTATCTTCATCTCCACCATATCAATCCATCTAATCCAATTTGACCAAGCTAGGGACATCACCAACGTCATGTGTAGGCCGGCCAAGACGAGAACGGGCCATGGGGTGATGTAGCCGTCCCAAGCCGGCTGACGTCGGGCCTACGACAAGCCTCACCCCCTAGCCTTATCTCAAATCATCATAACACTTGGCTAAACCCACCACGAGCCGCCAAAACTATAAAATTCTAGGTAAGTTCATATAGGCATGTTGAATTTTTTAATTAAAAAAAAGATCATAGTAGACCAAAATTATAAAAGCCTATAGTAGACTAAATAAAGGGACTTATATCTTTCATTCAAAGGAAACCAACCCCTCAAATATATCTTGCTTTTCAACAAACTTCTTTTAAAAGTCAATATACTTGTAAGTATTTTAGTGGATTGAATTTTATATAGAGTTGTACACATGGAATTAATATGTGCAATGTTAAAATATAAACAATTTAATCTTATCGGCTAAAATCTATTTACGATACTGTTGATATTGATGACAATTAAAATTGTAAAAGGTTAAACATGTTCTATTCTCTGTTTGGCAAAACTAGCTTCTAGTGGTAGCTGAAATCTTATAACGGTAGTTTTTTAAATATATTTTGGTGTTTGACAGAATAGCTGAAACTTTTAATAAAATGTATAAAATGACTAAAATGGGCATTAACTAAAAGTTTGTATGCATGTTTTTTTGTATTTTTTTATTATAATATGGGTATTTGTGTCATTTACTAATTAAAAGCTTATAGCTAGTAGGAGCTTTTACTTAAACGCTAGTACTAGTAGTAGTAGTAGCTTTTTAATATAGAACTTTTTACTCTAATCTAAAAGTTTCAGGCTCTTTCAATCAAACAAGATTTTTTATTTAGTAGGAACTTTTTTTTCTTAAAAGTTTTAAGCTTGAAGCTTATAAAAGCTCTTTGTCAAACATACCCATAACAAAATAAAATAGCTATTATCTATAATATAATAATATAGTCGAATCCAATAGAAATTCTTTCTATAATACATCCATTAGTTATGAAAATTAAGGGATGATATGTTGACCGGTTTAGTTCTACTTAGAAAGAGTGGGAAATTTGTTTCAATTCAATCGGGATTCAAGCAAATTTTAATTTAAGCCATCTGTTTTTTCACACCCGAAGTCTATTGAAGAGATCAGAAGTCTATTAAAGAGATCAGAGGTCAAACCCAACTCTTGTAACTCATTTAATTTGATTTTTCTTTAATATTTTGTCTTCGCTAACTTGATATATATAAAAAAACTCAAATTAAAACTAAATGTTATTCCATCTTCTAATTTCTTTTAAAAAACCCAAATTTAAATTAGTAAAGAATTAAAACCCAAATTTAATTAAAAATAAAGTTAAAAAAACCATATCTTCCCATTTTCTACCCATCTCCTTCCACCCATAACATCTAAACCCTTAAAAAAACAACCAAAATCCCATCTTGTTACCCCAAAATCCCTATAAACCATAGCTCCACCTTAAATATAAAAAACGTAAAATCTCACATTCCAGTTAAAACAATCGTTAACTATAACCAGCAAAAGCTCTACTAGACTCCTACCCGTAACCATGACGACGGTGTTACCGTAGGCTTCACTAGTAGCACCCCGTCCCCTTAAAGATCTTCATTGGTTTATCAAAGGGAAAAAGAAAAAAGAAAGTAAAGAACAAAAATTTTACAATCACCAACTATTGACTAAACTACAAGACACACCATTAAACACAATTTAAATATGGTCACTGTCATGTCATGTTATAAAGGTACACCAAAAATGGACCCAATGTATACCATTTTAAATTTATATAATTTAGTCGAAAGAGATACTTTTGTATTGTAAACATATTTAGAGGGTGTTTGGGATTATTTATTTAACATCAAAAGAGTTTTTTAGACATAAGTGCTTATTGATAATTGATTTATAACTTTTTGAAAAGGGGTTTCTAAAAAATGTTTGGATTAACTTTTGTGATGGGAAAAACCAATAAGTCAATAAGTTATTTTTTTTTAAAAAAATGTTTGGCTTAGCTTATTGTGAAAATTGATTGTATAGGTAGTAGATTTGTAATATTTATTCCAAAAGCCAAAACCAAAAGTGCTTCTGTGTAGACAAACAACTTATTGACTTATTGACTTTTTTGAAGAAGCTAACAAGTCAATAAACAATTTCTCAACTCATTCCCAAGCTAGTATTATGTTTGTACCTAAAGTTTAATGATTGGAAAAATCAACGAATCAACCAATGCCTCTACGCCTCTTCATATATATATATATATATATATATATATATATATATATATATATATATATATATATATATATTTAACAACAATTCTTATCATTAATGATGATGTACTTTTTTAGAAAGTATATTTTTTATATTTAATTGTCAAAGTACATAGCATGCAACACTTAGGGGTTGTTTGGTTGATTAAGTGCTGAATCATTAAGAGGTCTGAATGGTTAAGAGGTCTGTATGGTTAAGTGCTGAATCATTAAGTTGGACCTCTTAATGGTTAGTTTTCTTGTTCCACATTGGTATGAGAGTTTCATTAAGGTTCAGCCTAGTTCAATGCTTAATGATTCAGTGCTTAATGGTTCAGCAACATCCCAAGTCTTAATGATTCAGCCTTAACCATTCCATTAAGAGGCTGAAACAAACGCGCTGTATGCTGAATCATTTAGCACTGAATGATTAAGAGCCTCATTAAGAGGCTACCAAACAGCCCCTTAGTATCTCAATTGATGAATATTTTTAACGAATAATGACCCTCTTTCTATGATTGTTACTTGAGATCGACAATAGAAAATAAATAATTTTTAGTGGCGGAACTAAAATTATATACTATAGTTTGTAAAATTGTAAAACTAGTTTGGTGTAGAATATATAATAAGTTTAAAAAGACGTATTTTTTATTTTATTTTTTATTAATATTCAAAGTTGAAATATATGAAACAAGGGAAAAAAACATTTTAAAAGAAGTGGGATGTTACCTGGAAACGTGTGGGTACCAGGCAAAGGTCAAAATAGCGTCAGCGTCCACAACCGTTGAGTGGACACTTCAACCCAGGCAACTTAAGCCGGCTTCCTAACCCCACTTCCTTAATATTATTTAATAATAATAATAATAATAATCCCAAGTTAATATTATTATTCTTACTAACACTTCTTCTCCTTCCGTCAAATACTGGAACGATCTAATGGTAACAACCTTAATCTAATCCATTCATCTGCCTAATTCTTTACTATATTCCATTTCTTAACTTCAATGTTTGTAAATTATAATGCTGTTTGATGACCAGCATCCGTTGGAGTTGCTGATCGCAACTTTTATTCAGTTATCCACTCTGTTTAGTTAGGTTTTCTTTAATTAACTTTTATATTATACTTATTATTATTATGTTATAACAGACTCTGTGTAAACTTGTAAATTGAATTCCCGAATTTGTTAAGAGTTGCAATTAATGTGTGTACAAGTGATTGATTGTCTTACAATATTAATTTATGATGATTAATCATATTACTTTGCTTCCGCCGGTATTGTATTATTATTATTATTATTAATAATAATTATTATCTTGCTTCTACTCAAAGAATTTACCTAATTCACACTTGTGTTTTAAATAGGTAGGTGATCATAGCAAGATTTAGTTCAATCTGTAAATAAAAAGGAAGGTGATCCAGACAAGATTATTGATATTATTTGTTAAACATGAAGAGATTAACAGAGATGACATCTGTTGTTCTTATGAATATTGTTATAGTTCTAGTTATGGTAGGTAGATCAGAGGGAGTTCCTAGAAACCAGATCATCAACCTATCGTGTACAATTCAGGCCGAACACAACCAATCGGTGTTCGTCTCCAACTTTATCAAAACAACAGAAACGTTAGGAAACGAAGTTCGCTCGTCACTTTTTGCGACAGCAACTACAGGCTCAGCACCTGATGCGAATTATGGACTTGTTCAATGCTATGGCGATCTTTCAACAAACGACTGCATCTTATGCTATGACTCGGCGCATTTTTCTATTTCCCGTTGCTTTCCTAATACTGGCGGTATTGTTTATCAAGACGGTTGTTTTATGAGATTCCAGAACTATAGCTTCTATGAGGAATACACGGGACCTAATGACACGTCTATTTGTGGGAATACCACAACAAAAAGTAGCGCGTTTCAAGATTCTGCAAGGCAGGCGGTGTCAAATGCTGTTAGGATGCGTTAACAGATGATGCTTATTATGCAAGAGAAGAACTGATATTGCCTGGGACAGTAAACGAGTCGGTGTATGTGTTGGCGAATTGCTGGAGGACATTGACTGCAAATTCTTGTAGATCTTGTTTAGAGGCTGCATCTGCAAATCTATCGCAATGCTTGCCTTGGTCTGAAGGGCGTGCATTGATGACTGGATGTTTTATGAGGTATTCTGATACCGATTTTCTCAATCCCGTGCCAGTTAGATCCAAAAACAGAGGTAGTGATGTCATTGTTAAACTTGTTAATGGATATTGTTAGGGCTCCACCACCATGTGGTAATATTTATATTGATTGTTTTTTCAGGGAGGATGATAGCTGTTATTTCAGCTGTTGTTAGTGCCGTTGTGATTCTTGTAGTTTCATTGTTGATTGCTTTGTATATACGTAGACGGAGATGGTTACAACAGAAAAGAACAGGTACATGCATTGTGAAAACAATTTTGATTAGCTTAGAGATACTAGAACAAAACATGCTTTAACTGTAGGTGGCAAATTGGGTTGATGAGGCAGGTTGGGTAATGTTCAGGCCTGAAGTAGCAAATTTTTTCGTAATAGTCTAAGTGGATTGGGTTGGGTTGGCCAACAAACTTTTTACCTTTTCAATAATAACTGATGTGTCAAATACGACTGCGTCACTACGGAAGTCATACTATTTCAAGAATACTCTGATTTTTTATAAAATGATTTAGATGGTTGTACATTAAAAAAATACACTTTAAGTGACTTCTCATCCATTTGGCTCATCAACCCGTTTCCTTTAAAGCCACTTATTTTACCCGTTGGCGATAAAGCGTACGGCATACCTTTATAGACCATTCATAATTTAATGAGTTAAATTTGCCACGTCTACTGCATTATGGTAGAGACCATATTAGGATCTTGAATTGAAGGCTGAAGCATTACATAACTAATATGCTAAATCGTCTATTGCACTCTTCATAATAATCAGATTCATATGATGCAAAGAAGATGGCAAAGATTCTTACTGATAGTAGCTTGAACTTTAAATACTCCACTATTGAGAAAGCCACAGGCTCTTGGCATGAATCCAATAAGCTCGGGGCAGGAGGGTTTGGGACTGTCTACAAGGTAGTACCTTATCACCCATTATACATACACAAAAAATAACTTAACCTCAATAGTTCTTATATTATGTTAAGTTGCCAAGTACAAAAGAATTTAAAAAAATATTCTGTTTTAAAATTTTCAGGGTGTTCTTCCAGATGGAAGAGAGATTGCTGTCAAGAGGCTTTTCTTTAACAACAAATTCAGAGCAGCTGATTTTTATAATGAAGTTAACATAATCAACAGTGTTGAACATAAAAATCTGGTCAGGCTGTTAGGATGCAGCTGTTCAGGGCCCGAAAGTTTTCTTGTATATGAGTACCTATCGAACATGAGCCTTGATCACTTCATCTTTGGTAAAAACATCACTTTAAAGATAATCATCAAAACCATACTTAAGTTTACATTCTCTATCGTTCCTTTTAGTTTGGAATGTGTTGATTTTGGTTATGTATAACGGGTCGAATGGGTAAAAAGAAAAAGCATAAAAAGGAAACATATGAAATGGGTTGAACAGGAAGCATATTTTCATAATGCATAAAACCTCCTGATCATTTTAATTAATCATGATATGTACAGTTTGCGTAATGTATATTCAACACTAGTTGTTAATAAAAAAAAAATGTATTTCTGGTCAACCAATCTAAATCCAGCGTGTTTTGATCTGTTACCTTTCCCATCTACTACTTGATGTATACTTTAAACCATCTCTTTACGCTAAAAGTTCTGTGTTCCTAAAATTAATAAGATTGAGATGATATTATAATGCAGATGCAGTAAAGGGTAAGGAATTAAATTGGGAAAAGAGATTTGTGATCATCATTGGCACCACAGAAGGTCTTGTTTATCTACATGAGAACACCAAGACTCGAATTATTCACAGGGATATTAAAGCTGCTAATATCTTGTTGGACTCAAGACTTCGTGCTAAAATAGCTGATTTTGGTTTGGCTAGATCTTTTCAGGGAGATATGAGCCATATCAGCACTGCAGTTGCGGAACGCTGTAAGTACCCTTTTTGGTTACGCACTTACCTAACTCGCCTGCTTTTCCACCTCTAGTGTTAAGCGATAAGAAAACATTAGATGCCATGCCATACTACAGAATCTGATGCAATTTATTCTTTTAATTTCACCAGTGGATACATGGCTCCGGAGTATTTAGCCCTTGGCCAATTAACCGAAAAGGCAGATGTGTACAGCTATGGTGTACTGTTACTTGAGATAGTTACTGGAATACAAATCACCGCAAGTAAAAACTCAGAATACACAGAAAGCCTAGTAGCAATTGTGAGTGTTAAACTTCATTTGATTACCTATGATATTTCTTAGAAGTTTTAGTGGTTTGTTTTTCATTGCCTTCAAGCCGTAACCGTCTGTTTATTTGGTAAGAAAACAAACTTGTACACTCATTACAGGAGCCATTTGGTAGTTAACTAACTGCATAGCAGTGGGT
This sequence comes from Ambrosia x helenae, assembly GCA_030844895.1. NCBI lineage: Eukaryota > Viridiplantae > Streptophyta > Magnoliopsida > Asterales > Asteraceae > Ambrosia > Ambrosia x helenae. Next base: position 324,216 of record JAUTDX010000027.1, read on the forward strand.
TGCAAATGTAAAACTATCTTTTCAACTCATAGATTATAAATTTCTTTTGTCAAAAAGGAAAACAAAAACAAAAAGGTTAATTTGTAATTATACTTTTCTGTTTGGTTTGATTCATTTAGGAACCATAAATTTCAAGATCAAACCAGTTGGTTTTTATGCTTTATCAAATCATACTGATTGACCTGTTTTGGCTTCTAAGGTTGTTCATGATTCGGTTCCGACGACTTATTATATTTGAAATTTTAGCCCAACCGAATTTGAATCCGGTTCTCGATTTTTGAATCGGGTTAGCATCCAAACCGGGTTATTAATTCACTTTTTGAATCTGTGATTATCAACTCTTTCGAATCTGAAATATGTATATAATTTTTTACTTATAAAAAATACATGAACTTTTTCCTTGTTACATATGTGTGTGTGTACACCCATATATATATATTGAGGTGTAACATAAGTTGTTCAAAATTGTAACAGTCTACTTAATGATTTGTTGTTGAAACACGACAGGCATGGAGACATTTCCAACGAGGGACAGTGGAAGAAATCCTTGATCCAAACTTAATGTTTCACACATATCCGAACCTTAATTTCAAAAAAGAGGCCATCAAAGTGGTACATGTAGCACTGTTGTGCACCCAAGAGTCCCCAGCTTTAAGACCATCAATATCAATGGCTCTCAAAATGCTGGTTAAAGATGACGAACCATTGCCACCACCCTCTAATCCCCCGTTCATTGGTGATGATGAAATCAATGAGTTAGAAGAAAAAATACGACGTTACGACAATGATGATGATGCAGTTTCAGTTGCTACTGTTTCCCATAGTCAATTCTCCCCGAGGTAACACACCAAGGTTGGGTCTTTTCTTCATAAAATACCAACAGATTTTCACTTTTGTACTCGTTTTATTCATTTTACTTCTTTTTATATATTTGAGTTGTTTAAATGGGTTTTTCGTATGCCATTGGGTCATCAGTACGAAACCTTTTACAACCAAAGTACCAAACTGTAAAAAGGTCTCATGGTGACCCAAACATAACGAAAAACCATCTTTTAATTACTCAAATGTATTAAAAAGGCAAAATACTAAAATGAGACAAAAAAGTGAAAGTTCGTTCTTATTTTGTGCGTAAAACCGGGACCCCTAAAGTTTAGAAGTTTTCTGATTGATTGAAGCATCTCATCTAGAGTTTGTTTAAGGTATTAGGAAAACAGAAAGTGAGAGCAGCGAGTCGAAGGTAACTTGTGTATAAAGAACATGTGTGTATAAAGAGGATAAAAATGGGTTTTAGATTACATGGAATACAGGAAATGGGATCAAAATGAGGATGATTTACAAGTGAAAAGAGGTTCAGCCACTAGTTTGTGTTGTAACTTTGTATACAAATTGTGATCCTTCTAAAGTCTCCACACATGACACATATATACAAGTGTATTTATAATTTGCTTACTCTTGTTAATTTCAAAATAATTATGTAGTAAGGAATAAACATATTCACATTGTTTGCTTAAGACTACGGTGTTTGGGATTGAGTTTGGAAATGACTTATTAACTTTTTGAAAAAACCAATAAGTCAAGTTTTTGTGACTTTTAGAAATGACTTATTGACTTTTTCAATAAGCCAATAAGCTATTTGCAAAGTCAATCCTAAACACCCTAATTTTACATGCCATTGGGGTTGGTGGCCCAATGGTAGAAGCAAAGCTTCTAGGAACACCTAAAGGGGAGGTCATGGGTTCAAGTCCCACAAGGAGAAGAAATTTGCCGTTCAAAAAAAAAAACGGTTGAATAAGCAATCATATAGGACTAGACATTCTCAGCCGACAACGAGATCCTATTGTGAAGGTGGGTCCCATCGGTAATGCTATGTTGGAAGACGTGATTTTTTTTCTTTTTTTTGAAAAGTAAACTTTATTAGAAAACCACGCCAACCCCAAAACGAGGCGGTCACAAACAAAACATTACATATTTACAAATTTACACCAATTTTTCCATGAAATGGAAATTGGAAATGGAAATTGTTGTTTTGACCTATAATGTAATGATCACATCCATTGCATATTCCCTCAATGATTTGTTGGATTTATGACGACTCATGATGATAACACACCCGCTTTTTTTTTTTTTTTTTTTTATAACTTACATGAGTATGAATGAGTATGATGATCAGGATACTAATGGGCCATGTAAAAACAAATTAGTATGTGATTCATGCATACTAAATTCAGTTTGTTTAATCAGTTGGTAAAAACAACTTATCATACCTGCTTTTGCAGAAAGTGACCCATGGTGTTTAGAAAAAGATCCATGATTTAAAGTCTATAAATACAGTTTGTTTAATCAGTTGAGAATGTATATACATGCATGCAAAATATATATATTTAATCGTCAAAAAGTAACCGGCTAGGAACAGGAAGACCATCTATGATGGCTGACTGCAAGCTTTCGGATGCGTTCCAATGTCGCTTCCTTTGATTTATAAACCAGTTGTTGATTTGCTTCGGATCTAATCCTGTTGTCTCCGCTAAAGCGAATTTATCAGCTTCCTGCATTTCCATTTAATTATTTATTTATAATAAAAGTAATGAAATATCGGTCAGAATATGCTACTATATTTCAATGTAAACATATATATATTTTTTTTATTTAAATTGAGTGTCTTAAGAGAGGAATGTATATAAATAAATACTTACAGTAGGATAAGGCCATTTATAATGTGAATTCCACCAAGCAAGTAAGGTTTTTGTTGCCTCCTTTGGGAGCTTCCCTTTCTTCTTTTTCTTTGAAAATTCCTGCTTTAGGGAACTTATACGACGACCTCCGAATTTACGCAACAACTTATCCTTCAGTTCCCGTGTGCTATCCGCGGTCTCTCCTTCACTCACAACTTCTTCTTCTTCTGATGAAATGCCACCTTCATCTAAATTAAACCATATGCATATATATCAAATCATTTTTTTTCTTGTCGTTGTTGCTGCTGATATTCATACATATATTATAAGCATTAATTATGGGATTTATTAATTAGTTTGATCATTATCATAAACAGTCTACCCCTGTTTAAAAAGCAAATAAACCTTTCTGAATAAAGAAAATAGTATATACTGTTTTCATTAATATTTGAAATTTAAAGTGATCAGTAGTATACAGTTTTTATGTTCCAAATGAGCCAAGCACATACCTTCAAAAGAACTAGACACATATATATATAACTTTGCATTCAACAGTTACGTACTCTCTCATCATTTGAGTACTTTTTCTCATATGTGGTAATAAACACAACACATGCATGATTATGAAACAAGAACTAAATCCTAGTATAATATTGCTTCAACTGAAACTCATATGGTAATTATTATATAACTGCATATTTTAAAACTTCAATTAATTTCTCTCAATTTAAATATGTGTAGGGAATTAATATTTTTAATAAAGTAAAAGTTAACACCTTATTCTTTGCAATCCCATTAGTGTTTGAGTCATCGATCTATTCGTGTGTGTAAAGATCTTTTAGAGTATTGTCCGATGAAAAGATTAAGTTATTTGAATGTAAAAACACTACTTTAATTGTAAAAAGGGAGGGGACACTCAAATGAAGGAGAAATTGTATGAAATCTATAACTTGTGTCAAAATCTTGTATAAGTCATGTATATAAGTAATTAAGGGATAATAATTCTCCTATTAATGTAAAGGAACCAAAGTTGAAATGTTTTCGTCATATATGGTACTGGGAAGACGATGATAAGGTTTGTACTGGGGAAGGACAAGTCTTCGTTTGGTCGTTTCAATGTCAGTGCAGTTTACGAAGATTAAAGTGATGCATGGGGCATATTAATGCACACAGATATATCATATATGGATACCCCACCATCAATTCAAAGTCAGTCACCACCAAAAAGCTACCTACAGCTTTTACGTTTATCGTTTATATATATATAAGAGAAAACTATTTTAGAAAAATAAACCTTAAGCAACACTAAACACTACAACACAAATGGTACATTCGAATTTAAAATTTAAAAGATTCTTAACCAACTTGTTTAATCTTATTCTAATCCAATTGACTTTTGGATTAAGCTACGATCCATCCAACTTGTGAATTAAGCTACCAACTTGTAGATGAAGTCGGCCCAACCTAAACAACCTCATTTGAGTCCGGAATAGAGCCCAAAAATATCAACATCTAATGTGTATTTACAGCAAAACAATGTAATATGTATTAACACACACATATATATAGTAGAACGACTAGATCAAGTGGTAGCGTACACACTTGAAAACCCATAAGACCCGGGTTCGATACGGCCCCCAGCTACGCCAAGACGTTTTCAAGTAGGAATCGGTGAGGCCTCCCATGAGTCCAAAGAATCTCAGCTTCCTCTCCACATAGGGCATAGAGATCGGGAATCGAACCCCGCCGTCAGGAAGTTCATTATTGTTGTCACAAGCGTGATGTGAACTCAGCCTCTACCTGACCTCACACTTAGAGGGGCGGGAAGAAGGAGCGGGAGAGGGCGGGAACACCACCCCTTAGGGGCATGGAGGAGGGGGCGGGGGTGTGTGGCGGGGAGAGGAGGTCGGGCGTGGGGGGGTTTTGGGGTGTGAGGTGGCAGCTTGTGGTTGGTTGGTTTTTTTTTTTTAAATCTAACACACACATAATAATATTCCTCCCCCCCCCCCCCCTCCACTGCCTACAATTCCCATCCCCTCCACATAGAACCCACAAGTGCCACATGACGCTTCACCCCCCTCTTTTCCCCCCTCCACTCCCTATAGTCTTAACCCAACTAGTATTTGCCAACTAGCCAATGATCACTCGCCATATTAACAAATATATATATACAAAGGACGATTGATGATGAGGATCATGAAAGCAAATTGCTCCATCATAATATTACGTTCAATTTTGAGGGTGGAAAGCTGATGTGTTGGAACTTGGAAGATATAATCAACAAATTTAGAAGTCAAATAAAAAGTCAACCTGTGACTAATTAGAAAGTCAAAATAGAACAGAATTATGTAAACGTGTCTATTAGTTTAAGGCGTGTCGATTAGTATGTTAAGCGGTTATTTAACCACCAAAACCAAGGCTATAAATAGCCACCGATTTAGTGTGGAATATTTTTACTGTTGGTTACAAATGTTCATCCATCTAGATATGATCCAATTTAACGATCATCAAGGGATATGGCTATATATAGAAGAAAGTCAAGAAACCATTTCGGCGAGTCAAAAGGTATAACTTTTGTGATTTTCTTGAAAAAGATTCCATAATTTAAGCAGCCCCACTCTACAACACTGATTATTACATATAATGGCCGGTTAGATTATACACACCATATATATCGTCTTACTTATCCCTGGTGACAACCATATCCATACAACAATCATACTCCGTAAAATCTTGTCAATAACAAAACTATTAACATGGTATAATAAGGATATGATGTAGGCAAACCAAACCCTCTATCATAAAGAAGAGAGATCTATGCCCCCGCGACGTCCTATTCTCAACAATGTCCTTGGAGTTATGCAAGTCTAACAATTCATATCTAAGTCGCTCATACTAAGTCAATTTGGGTATGTCTCTACCCCTGCTACCCTCGACAATTGGGTTCTACTGATCTAACCAATGTAGTCATTTGTTACACTCTATGACTCTATACATTCAGAAAATGGTTTGCATTCTCCTATATATCATGCTAATGTATATGTAATGAAAGGAGGGATATCATTCGTACTTTGCTTGTTTGTTTTGATGTAAAAAATATATATATATAGGTTTCCTGGTCTCATGTATGTTTTTATTGTGTATATATTTATGTATGAAAAACAGTGGAATAACACCAAACAGTGCAACAGTGCAGATGATGTCGTATTCACATGTCCCCATCCTAGACACTAACTGCTTGGTCCTACCGGTCACTGTAAACACATATAGAGTACCTAGAAAATTGACACGTGTAGCACAACAGTAACCTAGGGTTCGTCCAGTGGGCAAGTAGTTGGGGTGCATTGAATTGAATGCTCAACACAAAAGAACAAAGTAAGAAACAGGCAGCGCAAACCACGGAAGTCCATGTGAATTGAAACTTCTTTAGACCACCCGTTGTATCCGGGGCATTATCTTCTACAATCATAATATATACACTCGTTAGGCTGAGGGGTATGGGGACGTGGAAGGGATCGGTGAGCTGAGGTGGAGCTCGTCCCTGTCGGGGAACACCGCCTCCCCGGCCTCATTTCGGTGTCAACGGGGAAAATCCCCCTCCTCCCCGAAGCATCTACACCGTTGATGATGACAACGACTATTGATGATGATGATGATGATGGAAAATAATAAAAAAAAAAAAAAAAAAGGAAGGGGAGCCATTTCCTTTGGGGGAGGGAAAGGGGAAAATGACATGACGCTAATGTAAACAAGGGGAGGAAAAGGAAGGGGAACCACACCCATAGCCTTATTATTAGTTCATTTAGCTTAGTTTATATTATGATATCACCACCCACTTAACAGTAGTATATATTAGCTAGGCTTGAGCAAATTCTATTATTGATCTTGACATCTTGTTTGAAATATATCTAAGTAATTTGTCCATGTAATGGACTTTTGCTTTATTTAATCAGTTGCCGTTTTAATTTATTCATTGGTAATTTTGAATGACTCATCTTAGTTTCATATATTAAGAAAAATGTATTAGACAGTATGAAAAAGAATACATAATGTTGAATTATGGTTCACATTAATTAGACAGTATAAGGGCATTCATATTCGGTCCATCAAATTCCCTCTATCAAATTGCACTAAAAATCATTACTCCACCGTTAAATCTTCTCTCTTCTAATTAAAATAATAATAGTTTTTCATACTTTTATTATTTTATTTTCTCTCTCCACCCACAACCACTTACAAAAATATTAAAATATTTTTAGGGGTGAACAGTGTTTTCACCAAATATTTTCTCTCTCCTCCACTCGCAATCACTTACACACACCCTATATAATTTGAGGGAAACACTGACATACATTTGGTGGACCAAATGTGAATGCTCTAATACTGGTTTAATGCATGGTGATAAAAAATTTTAGGTTCTAAATTTACTATCAACATGCTATATATATACATGATCGGTAAGAGTATGTGTAGTGGGCACGTTATATGGCGTTTTATGCCACCATAGCGCCGGGAACACCGCCCCCTCCGGTGCTATGGGGCGTTTTAGGGGTGGCAGAGTGGTGGTGATAGCGGGCGTTTTCAGCTGACATTCTTTTTTTTATTATTATTATTATTATTATTATTGTTGTTGTGTTTGTGTGTGTGAAGAGGAAGAGAAAGAAGTGAAGAGGAGGAGGAAGAAGAAGAAGTAAAGAAATGAAGAAGAAGAAGTGAAGAATTGAAGAAGAAGATGATGGAGAAGAAGAAGTAGATAGGGAAGGGGTAGGTGGGGTGGGTTATTATTTTTTATTTTAATTAATATTATTTTTAATAGTAAATCTTATTTTTTTATTATTATTTTTTAACTTAATAAATTTCTTTTATTATTATTATTTTTTTTATTATTATTAGGTATTTAATATATTCTTATTTAAATAAAAAACAATAATTACCCAATCATTACCAATCATTTATAATCCCCACATAACCCCCCTTCTCACTACACCCTCTTTTTTCATAACCCCAACATAACCCCTTTTCTATTACTTTTTAATATTTTAATCCTATAATCCCCACATAACTCTCTACCACTACACATACCCTAAGAACTAAAGTTTTTCTGTTTCACATAGATCACTAATTAACAATGTTTTCATAAATAGTGAGAAAACTGCCAAACCCTAACTTAAGGTCAAGTTTATATCATGGCATAGTGATCTAATTCATAAGTTTGTAGGTGAGCCCTACATCATAAATAATCGAGAATCTTAGACTAAGCCAGATACTCTCTTTCCAACTTAACCCCCACCACCACCAGCCATACTTCAATTATTTTCGTAATGCATACATTATCTAGAAAACATTTATTTAAGTCAAATAATTAAAGCATTTTTTTCGGCTAAATGATAAATATATATTTTGAAGGCTGGAATGACTTTAATAGCTAAAATACAAGGGGGTACATGCATCAATCGGTTTTGTCCTGATTGCTAAGTGTTATGTGTCTTATGTTTAAGACTTGATACAAAACCACTATTGAGCTGAAGGTCTCATTGGAAACAGTCTCTTTATTCCTACGAGGTAGAGGTAAGACTGTTTATATCTTACCTTCATCGGATCTTAACTTAGCTTTTCCTATTGGTAGGATTAACTGAATTAGGCCATGAGGTATACTCTAACTATCTTTAACTCCACCTAGATTCCACATCCTTTATTTTGTCTCTTTTCACACTAGCTCACTTCAAGGAAATGGTTTAACGCCCCTTAACTCTACCTCATCCCTTAACTTTCTCTCTTTTAAGTCATGTTAACATGTTAACTTAGTGACAATTTAATGCTCCTTAACATGGGAAGGGAGTGGTGCACAATAAAAGTTAACATGCCATGTCACCGTTAACACTCTTGGTGTGAAGGTATACCCCATGGCCTTATAATGATGAAGGTTGGAATGATGATGTTACTAATAAGAGGACAAGAATCAGCATCAAAGCTATGGTTGCGCCATGATCACTTCTCAAACAAGTATACGTACGAACAAATCTATGAAGTCAAACTTACTTAGTTAAGGATCGTAACTTATCAATCATATAAATGTGTTTGATAGAATTACTTAAGTGAAAACTATAAATAGATACACATAATAAGAAATTTAAATGGTAATGAAAATTATTAGATGTTCAGCTTGCTTGTAAAAGTTATTAAATATAGCTTCTCCTTTTTAAACATATATTTTTTTTTATTTTTTTTAACGATGACCTTCTTCATCTTTTTTTTAGGGGATTAGTTAGTCACACTTGTTAATCGCAGGCTAGCCATTCCACATCTGGTTAGACTATGTTGTCTTAACCGGGTCCACGCTGGCTTCAATGTGGGGCTTGGCGTCAACAGACGCACCTAAAGGCCAAGCAGGAACAAGTCCCTAAAGTAACCCATCGACCGGGTAAAACTCATATTGGCTCGAATTCAAACTTGCGACCTCCAACAAGGTGGATCTAGTTCTTATTTTCATTGTTGCGACCACTCCCCCATAACTAAGGGTCTAAAACATATTTTTCTTCAAACTTGAAGCTGTAGCTTTCTTATTCATGTAATGTTTTCTTTTCTCCCGTGATAGTTGTTTAAATTTTTCTAAATTAATAACCCACTTAAATGTAAAGTTGTGGGTTCAAATTCTTACAATTACAAGAAAAGGTGAAATAAAGGTGTAATAAAAATTTATCTTTAAAAAAAAAAAAAAAAAAAAAAAAAAACCCACTCAAAAGCTACAGAAAAACTGTCACCTACAGTGTATCAAGCATGCGAAATGCACAAGTGACAATTAATTCAAACAAGTGGAATAACCCTATGCGGAGACTAGAGAATTTAATGCGCTAAAAATGAAAATCAACCTACCAATTAAAAACATTCGAAACACGTGAAAAGATCAAACCTGAAGATAAAGAAAGAAAAAATATTTAAACTATATATACATACAATACACGTACAAATGCTATATACGCACATATATACATATACCATAACAATATAGGCCCATGATTATATTGCCTTCATGCAGAAAATGAAGTAAAAGAAACGAACTTTGGATGAATGATAATGTTGCATCCATGTGACTTGGAGGCCAAAGGTTCCAGCTACGAAAACAGGCTCTCTTAATTGCAAAAATGCAGTGTACATCATGCCTAATTCCAACTCGGTGCTTGCCCTTATTATATATCTTATTATTGTTATTTTAGTAAACAACTTCAAACTGCAGACAGTTATCCCAATCACTCTTGAAATATCTATTGTTCTATGTAAACACAATTAGCAATTACATATATGTTTTGTTGGCGGATCCAATCGAACAAAGTGCAATAACACGATAGAGAACTCAAAATACTGCACATATTACACACTCATACATACATTGTCTTCGTGTGATACATATGCCTATTTATAGGCTAATAACCGACACTTTAACCAACCTGCATAACTAACTAACTTATGAAGGTTAATTAACTTCCTGTAATCGACATTTAACTAACTTAAACTAACTCCCTTTAACGACATTACCAAACATGCCACCCTCAAATTAAAGCAAGAAGAAGAAATATCAAACCATATTATTGCAACTCCAGTTCACAAATTATTCTCTATGCTAATCTATCTTAGACAAAAATGATTGTAGAGTGACTCATATATACTTAGTAACTGTTAAATAGTATCACATATATAAACTATATATTCCAATTTCCAGACATGACACAACGTCAGAACCACTAACATCTATGACAAACAAAATGTTTTGACTACTACTACTACTGTTAAATGGTCCATGATTCTAGATTATATCAATGACTTTTCTTTTCCTGTTTCTTTCTTAATTATGTACTGACGTACGTACATGGAAAAGCTATAGCTCACTGATCACCAACCCAAACATAAACATATATATATATATATGTACGTAACACTTGTTTTTTTCCAGTAGTACTGACATGAGAATTAAACAAATAAAATGAGGCACAAGCAGGAAAAATGAAGTGTAGAAAAAGAAAGACGCCTCTTTATCTTTATATATATATATATATATATATACATATGGTCCCATTTTTTCAAATATCCACGGCGCGCAGCTAACTATGTTCTTTCTAATTCAGGATATTCATTGTGTATGTATTTATATTTATGTATGTTTATGGCTAAATGACAGTAGATGAATAGGTGTTACTTCATGTGACTATAGAATAGTATGAAATCATGTGGTATTTATATATGGGCCACAACTAGCAAGGTAGCTTTTTCACTTGATTATTCTCTCATTTAGTAAAAAAATACCTAGTCACATGAAGTATCTACCTTTCTGCTAATGTGATCCAGGTACTTTTCTAACATATTGAATGCAATATTTTAATTTCAAAGGTGTTATATATATATATACACACACACACTGACACACTTAATTACGCACCTATAGCGAGACTGTGGAGCTGCGTTTCAATGTTGCTGAGGAAGAGCGTGGCTTCATCAAAAGGCCTTGTGAGATCGGATTTATACTTCACCAATAAATTACAGAAAGTTTCCTACATCATCACATAAAGGGTAAATTACATAAGGATGGTAAACGAGTGATTGATAGAATATTTTTTTAAAGTAAGGGAGAGACGAACCATGAACTCGTCGAGCTCGGGATCAACTCCAAAGCAAGTAGAGGCTGAAGTGTTTGGTCTACGAACATCGTTTTCGTGACGGATATCGTCTAACAAATACGCTACTTCCGTTGGCGCTCCCAACTTCAACAAATCATGTTACCAAAGAAATTAATAAAATTAATTAAATTTTGCGTCAAAATACAAGAAACTCAAAAGAATTAAAGTTCGTTTAAACCACGCGTTGACGAATACTTATCGTCAACGCGTAGTCCATAATAGTTGTTCACAATAAAATAAAATAAAAAAAAGTGAAAGAGACGATGAAAAAGTGGTTAAGAAAAGGAACTAGAACCTTCTGACAGTCGATATAAGCATGGAGCAGTTTCGAATACAAAGGATGAGATACGACTTTCTCCTTGATTACATCCCTATCATCTGCTCGATCAAGGTGTCGGTTGATTCGACGTCTAGGAAGGATGATCTGATGATGATCAGGAGTAGTAGTTTCAATAGAAGCCGAATCGGTTACAACCGATGAGAAATCAATGGATCCACAAAACGGCCAGTAGTGATCAGTGGATGAGTGAAGGATGAGGTTATCCGTCACTGAATTAATCAGCAGGTGGTTTTCAGGTGATGTGGATTGCAAGTTATACATTTCATCCATAGTCGACGATGGTAACCGATTGATGCTATATATGAGAATGAATGCAACGGAAAGTATCTTGTTCAGATGAGTAGTATGTTTAGGTTAGTGCGGTTGGTTATGTATGTAATTAAGTGGACATGATTTTAGATTTTTGTTTGCTGTGTGATTAATGTTGGGGATGCGGTAGGGATTGAAGTATGAAGATAGAGAGAGTAACGGTTTCCATAGAGGCTAAAGAGAGATAGAGGGTTCAGTAAATACTTTTTTTAAGGTAGTTGTGTTTTGAGTTTGAGATAACAAATTATTATACTATTGTTTATCATGGCAATAACCGTTCATATTGTCATTTATAACCGCTTTTGTATTAATCTCCACCGTTGAATCAAAACGGTTATGCCTGAGATTAAATCCTGACAATAATAATTATTATACTATTGTTCACCATGGTAGTAAGACTATTTGGTGTGGAATGGGGGAGGTTGGTCGGGGTGGTGATGTGGCAAGAATCCCGATCGGGAACACCGCCCCCCCCCCCCCCCCCGTAAATTTTTCGGGGAAAACGGGGATATCCTCCCGTTTGAACCGAGACTCTTGATTGGTAGATTAATTTTGAACGTTGGGTGTGGGGCCAAGGCATATAGCCGTTTGATATTTAAAAAAATAAAAAATAAACCTTTTACCTATATATAAATAAACCTTCCATCTAAACACAATCATACAATCCGAATGAGATTGAAGAAGTGCTCGAGCCGGTTGACGAGGGACAACAAGAATCAAACACGTGGGCGTTACACGATGCTACTATGAATGGAAACCTTGTTTCGGATCTCGTTGATCACATTTGGAATAATTTTCGTGTCGACGACAATGACGAGTAGTTTTTTTAGTTTTTTTTAATGAACTTTAGTTTGTAATTTTTATTATTTTGTGACTTTAGTTTGTATTTTTTTTAATTTTATGAAATTTCGGTTTTTTTTATTATTTACGTCTTTTTTTTTACGTTTTTTTATTATTTACGGTTTTTTTTATTAATAAAAAAATAATTATGAAATATAAATTATATAATTAAATAAAAAGGAAAAAGAATAAAAAAAGGAAGGGGAATGGGGGAGTTGGGGGAACTCATTTCCAAAGTTTGGGGGAGAAAATGGGGGAAATGACATGGCGCTGATGTGGCAGTTGGGGGAGTTGGGGGAATGGGGGGGCACACCATATAGTCTAACCATCCATATTGTCGCTTATAACCGCTTTTGCATTAATCTCCATCGTTTGATCAAAACGGTTATGCCTGAGATTAAATCCTGACAACAATAATTAGGTAGTTTTCCTTCAAATTTGGCGGTTTCTTTTTTATAGAGAAGTTACTATGTCTCCCTACATTAGTGGAGCATAACTCCTAAAATCAGGGACATCAATAGATAGTTGTTTACTCCTATATAATGTACTGAGTTTGAGTTGCTTAAAATGAATGCATCACCCACCCTCTAATCATTCTTCTCTGTCTACCACCATTGGCAAGGTAATATCCGGAGGGCCCATGACAGAAGTTGATGTTTCTACCATTGAAGCAACCGTGATTTTGCAGCCATGGCGTTCTACCATTGAAGCAACCGCGTTGGGGTCTCAATTTTGGAATAAAAACCCCTTTGTAAACTGCCTACACCACAATCACTATGCCTTCTTATACAATTTCGGCAGCCAATTGGTATGTATATATGATTTTCTCTAATTTTCCCCAATTTTCTATTTGATTATTGTTAGTCATCGATGTTAATTTGTTTGATTTGGATTCGTTTGATTTTTCCAAGATCAACGTTTCCATTCGCCCGCCTTCCTTTGCTCTATCTCAACTTTTTTCTCTCATGGCTAATGATCTGAAGGTTCAATCTAACAGTTAATGTCACACCCTCAAATTCCACGTGCGGGGTTTTACCGCGAGGCGCGTGACACACCAGGATCCAAGTCAACGGTCACAATAAACGACAACTATATGATATGAAAACGACGTAAATCATTCATTAAGTTCTCAAAATGTAACCACAACAGCGGAAGCATAAAACATCTTTACAACTCGAAAAGTAAAAGTTATAAGTCTGATAATGTTCAAAACCATGCAAGTGAAATCCTAGAAGCCGTGCGACATCGTGCGCCTATCAATAGCTGCTACTTTAGCGATCTGAGAAAATATGCTAAAAACGTCAGCACAAAATGCTGGTGAGTTCATAGGTTTTTAAGTAAAACGTTTCCCAAAAGTTTGGAAGTTCCATCATGTTACCGCTATGCTAAAAGGATGCCAACCCAGGCATATGAAACCGCTAATACGATACTAGGTGCATAACACCCGTGTGTAACCGAACTGCCAACCAAGGCATAACTGAACTACCGATCCACGGTGAACTGAACGGCCGAGCCCAGCAAACCGAACTACCGAACCACGGCTAACTGAACTACCGCCCAACGAAATAACTGAACTATTATATAGTAAGAACATAGAGTAACACTAGCATAACATGATCAGCATAAAAACGAGTACGTAGCATGTTTCTCCCCCGAAAACATAAACACTGAAAGAGGGGCCGTGAAACTCACCTTAAGTTGCATCTTCAAGTTAATAAGGATCCCAACACGAACCGATAGTCCCAACTACCGGCGGCCTATCACAATGTATTTACTGAGTGAAGGATGAGGTTATCCGTCACTGAATTAATCAGCAGGTGGTTTTCAGGTGAAGTGGATTGCAAGTTATACATTTCATCCATAGTCGACGATGGTAACCGATTGATGCTATATATGAGAATGAATGCAACGGAAAGTATCTCTTGTTCAGATGAGTAGTATGTTTAGGTTAGTGCGGTTGGTTATGTATGTAATTAAGTGGACATGATTTTAGATTTTTTTTTTTGCTGTGTGATTAATGTTGGGGATGCGGTAGGGATTGAAGTATGAAGATAGAGAGAGTAACGGTTTCCATAGAGGCTAAAGAGAGATAGAGGGTTCAGTAAATACTTTTTTTAAGGTAGTTGTGTTTTGAGTTTGAGATAAGTAATTATTATACTATTGTTCTTCATGTCAATAACCGTTCATATTGTCATTTATAACCGCTTTCGTATTAATCTTCATCGTTGGATTAAAACGGTTATGTCTGAGATTAAATCCTGACAATAATAATTATTATACTATTGTTCACCATGGTAGTAACCATCCATATTGTCGCTTATAACCGCTTTTGCATTAATCTCCATCGTTTGATCAAAACGGTTATATTTAAAATTAAATCCTGACAATAATAATTAGGTAGTTTCCTTCAAATTTGGCGATTTCTTTTTTTTATAGAGAAGTTACTATGTCTCCCTACATTAGTGGAGCATGACTCCTAAAATCAGGGACATGGGTAGATAGTTGTTTATTCCTATATAATGTACTGAGTTTGAGTTGCTTAAAATGAATGCATCACCCATCCTCTCATCACTCTTCTCTGTCTACCATCATTGGCAGGGTAATATCCGGAGTGCCCATGGCAGAAATTGATGTTTCTACCATTGAAGCAACCGTGATTTTGCAGCCATGGCGTTCTACCATTGAAGCAACCGGGTTGGAGTCTCAATTTTGGAATAAAAACCCCTTTGTAAACTGCCTACACCACAATCACTATGCCTTCATATACAATTTCGGCAGCCAATTGGTATGTATATATGATTTTCTCTGATTTTCCCCAATAGTATATTTGATTATTGTTAGTCATTGATGTTAATTTGTTTGATTTGGATTCGTTTGATTTTCCCAAGATCAACGTTTCCATTCGTCTGCCTTCCTTTGTTGTATCTCAACTTTTTTTCTCTCATGGCTAATGATCTGAAGGTTCAATCTAACGGTTAATGTCACACCCTCAAATTTCACGTGCGGGGTTTTACCGTGAGGCGTGTGACACACCAGGATCCAAGTCAACGGTCACAATAAACGACAACTATATGATATGAAAACGACGTAAACCATTCACTAACTTCTCAAAATGTAACCACAACAGCGGAAGCATAAAACGTCTTTACAACTCGAAAAGTAAAAGTTATAAGTCTGATAATGTTCAAAACCATGCAAGTGAAATCCTAGACGTCGTGCGACATCGTGCGCCTATCAATAGCTGCTACCTTAGCGACCTGAGAAAACATGCTAAAAACGTCAGCACAAAATGCTGGTGAGTTCACAGGTTTTTAAGTAAAACGTTTCCCAAAAGTTTGGAAGTTCCATCATGTTACCGCTTTGCTAAAAGGATGCCAACCAAGGCATACGAAACCGCTAATACGATACCAGGTGCATAACACCCGTGTGTAACCGAACTGCCAACCCAGGCATAACTGAACTACCGATCCACAGTGAACCGAACGGCCGAGCCCAACCAACCGAACTACCGAACCACAGCTAACTGAACTACCGTCCAACGGCAAAACTAAACTATCGTATAGTAAGAACATAGAGTAACACTAGCATAACATGATCAGCATAAAAACGAGTACGTAGCATGTTTCTCCCCCGAAAACATAAACACTGAAAGAGGGGCCGTGAAACTCACCTTAAGTTGCATCTTCAAGTTAATAAGGATCCCAACACGAACCGATAGTCCCAACTACCGGCGGCCTATCACAATGTTTACATAAGTGTTCTGACTATTAACCCATAGGTTAACTAGTCCCCGATTGTCCAGATCTAGACTACGCGTTTTAAAATGTGTTTAACTATTAACCTGACACACCAGATAAACCCGACATCCCGTTGGTGACCCGTTACACTAATTGATCAAGTATATATAGTTAACACACAAGGATCATGCATAAAACACTTAGTTTGCATCAAAAATCGCCCGTATAAAGTCGTAAGGTCGAATCAGCAAGTTTCCAGACTCATTCGACCCATTAGTAACTTGGTTCGACCCTATGCATGTTCATTCCACCAAAACACAAGTTCATTCGACCTAACACATGTTAATTCGACCCTAACACGTGTTTATTCGACCTAAATCATGTTCGTTCGACCTAACTGAAGCTCATTCGCCCAACCAGCAAGTTCATTCGACCATAAGGTGTTTGGTTCGACCTCACAATGGGTCGAATCAAACCTTGGTTCGACCCTTAACCTGCAACATTTCCTAAAATGCACCAAATCGCATCTAAACAATCCGAAAATGTCACGAAACACCACGAATCACAGCAGTCCACTACCATTAGTCTATCCCCACAAAACCTTATCAATTTTACCTCAAAATCAGTTCGTTTAACAAGTTACCCAAAATAGCAAATTATGGAAATGTCACATCATATGCATGCAATCTTTACCCGATATGGAAACTCATCAAAATCATTTATCAATTAGCTCAACATGCTCAGATTATCATATATATGAAAACCCCTAATCATATCATTATCAATAACATCATGAACATGCCCTAGATCTAACACAAAATCACCAAAATTACTACTTCGGGAATTATTTTAAGAAGAAACAAGGTTCTTAATTCTTTAACTAGAAACCCATTTGGTGATCCTAAAAGCCCATAATATCAGATGTTATACCTTTAGGCCATTATCCACATTAAAAAGCCCAGCCCAGTTAGATCTCAATA
Source organism: Ambrosia x helenae (assembly GCA_030844895.1). Classification (NCBI taxonomy): domain Eukaryota; kingdom Viridiplantae; phylum Streptophyta; class Magnoliopsida; order Asterales; family Asteraceae; genus Ambrosia; species Ambrosia x helenae. Next base: position 341,763 of record JAUTDX010000027.1, read on the forward strand.
GTCAGTCAGTATAACCCTAGTGATATAAAAACCACACATCCCCAATCTCCAAACCCTAACCCATCAGTCAGTCAGTCATTCACCAAAGTCGGCCACAATGCAGATCTTCGTGAAAACCCTAACGGGTAAAACCATAACCTTGGAGGTGGAGTCCTCCGACACCATCGACAACGTGAAGGCCAAGATCCAGGACAAGGAAGGCATCCCACCAGACCAGCAACGTCTCATCTTCGCCGGAAAGCAGCTCGAGGACGGCCGAACCCTAGCCGACTACAACATCCAGAAGGAGTCGACTCTCCACCTGGTCCTCCGTCTCCGTGGTGGGGCCAAGAAGAGGAAGAAGAAGACGTACACCAAGCCCAAGAAGATTAAGCACAAGCATAAGAAGGTGAAGCTGTCTGTGTTGCAGTTTTATAAGGTGGATGATTCTGGAAAGGTGCAGAGGTTGAGGAAGGAGTGTCCTAATGCAGAGTGTGGGGCTGGGACGTTTATGGCTAACCATTTCGATAGGCACTACTGTGGGAAGTGTGGGCTCACCTATGTTTACCAGAAGGCTTGAGGTTCGGTTGTTTTGTTTTTAAGTTTAAGTTTTTGTTATGTTTTATGGATTATTTTGGATTTTGTGGTGAACCCAGATGAATGTTTTGGTTTTTATTTGATAAAGTTGACTGCTTGCTTTATATGGTTTGTTTTGTATGGGTTATTGGTTGGTTATATTTGAGTTGCTTTTATGTTGGTTGTTTATTGTAGGGAAGATTTATAGGATAGAAATGATCTGTGTCTATTTGGTGTTTAGTCTAATGTTGGTGATTTAGTAATTGCTTTAACTGTAGCTGGTTATAACTGGTGGAGTTGAGTAATTGCTTTAGAGAGTTGTCTAATTACAGTGGTTTGTTTCGGCTCTACTGTGTTACTAAAAACGTTGAATTGGCTGAATGTTTTGAGTATAAGTAACCCATATTTTTTATATTGGGGTGTGAGTTTCTGCCCTTTTGGCTCATGAAAACACATGAATCTAATACGGAGTTGAGGGGTTTAGGTTTTAGTTTAATTGGTTTGCTTGGTTTTGATATGTGTTAAATGGGTCGTGTTTGTTTTAGACTATAGGCTCTCGCTCCTATTGGTTGAGCGATTTAATTTTTTTTTAATATATCTGTCGTCGTAACCAGCCTTTTTAGGCCGACATAGCCAACCTGCTGAGTTCACTACTACACTCTACTAACTGTCATAAGTTGGCTTAACGCGTCAAAAGGCCAACTCTGCAGTGGAACTATCTGTCATAACCGGTCTTTTTTGGCAGAGGCAACTGACCAGTTTGCTACAACCGTCGTAGATGTTAACAGGTCAGAGTCCAGCTTAGCAGCGTATCTCTTGTTGCATAACCACTCTTTTTAGACAGGCAAAACCGGCATGAGTTCACTAACGCTCTCATAATCATCATTGCCCTAGTATTGCGAAAATATTAAAAAGAAATCAACGCACAATGGCTCTAATTTTTCTTTCACAACAGGGAAAGCCCCTTGCAACAATTACCACTCTTTTAACATCACACTAACGCTCAACAACAATGGTTTTTTGCAAGGTTATGTTTCAAGCTTTTCTTGCTACAAATAACATTTTTGGTTGTAACAATCATTTGCCTGCCTTATTTGACAGTAATGAAGGTCATTTGTACTCTAAAAAAATCTTTTTAACTATTCCTTCTACATCTCAAATGATGAACATATTTGTATGTTGATTCTCTCACAATATTGGAAGCCACTTTCAACATGTTTAGGGTGCCAATGTCCGCAACGCAATCTATGGCTTGCCTTGGAATAGCTAGCTCTACGCTCACACTTGTAGATAATACACCCCTATGCCACATTTTGTTAAGATCTGAATGAGAGAAGATATTCATACGTAATTGTGTATTATAGAACTTTATTTATAGTCCCTAGGCCCTCTTTCGTACAATACCTTTATGATTCATCTGGTCTAGAATCGTTTAACAGCATGTTTGTAGTTCTTGTCGTTCTTCGAGCAAAAGAGCTACAGACGGCTTTCATGGAAACAACCCAAAATACATCGCTAAATTGAATGAACGACACAGATGATAGAGCCAAAGTTCTTTTTTCACTCATCACTTGCAAAAATGTACTGCATTATTGTTTCATGTTCGTTCAAGCGAGAACTTAACCAACTTAGGAAGCTTAGATAACGCGAGAAAATACTTGTTACCCTTTTTACCATATTATATGACATCCACTGATTGTTAGAACCATCCATCTTCATTCATATTCTCTTGGTATATGGTATTACTAGTCATCATAAAAGATGAAATTAGAACTTTAGGAACTACACAATACACACAACGATCCAAAGCTATTAATTCTGATAAACTTAATGCATAACCAATACTAATCAATGTTTCCATTAAAAACATACTCTCCTGAACTCCAACAAACCACTTGCAAAACACATAGCAATACAAAAAAGAACAAAAACAACTATACACCAACCACACCCATTTGCCGTGCACTTTGAGAAGAAAAAAAACACATCACCCTTATGCACGAAGGGAAGCCGAAGGTCTAGGATAAGCAACCATCTTCGCCCCAGCTTCTTGCCTACAAGACCGGGCTTTATTAGTAGTTGTGGGCTCCATATGAGGTTCCCTACGCTCATGATTTTCATCGTCTTGAAGTTCTTCTAATGTTGACACCACCTCATCCATACTTGGTCTCATTTTGGGCTCCATATATAGACATTGAAGTGCAAGGTTGGCTACTTTGAGCGCGCGTCCAAGTGAATATTGACCCTCCAGCCGTGGATCAAGAACCCGGAAGATTCTTCTTTTGTTGGTTAGACATGGGATGGCCCATTCGACTAGGTTTTGTTCACCAGGTGGTCGGTTTTTGTCTATTGCTTTTTTGCCTGATAAGATTTCAAGAAGAACCACTCCAAAGCTGTATATGTCACTCTTTGCGGTTAAGTGACCTTTATGAAAACAAATAAAATTGGTCAAACATGGGCTAAAAGAAGCAAAATTAAATATGCTATTGACGGAGATAATAAACAAACAACAACAACAACCATACCCACTAAATCCCACCAATAGAAAACTATTGGTAGGGTCTGGGGGGTGGGATGTAGGCAAACCTTACCCCCATCCCTAGGGATAGAGAGGCTGCTTCCAAGGAGACCCCCGGCTCTAAACAGGAGAAACTGGATATATATAAAGTAAACACTACCAAGTACCAACAATCAAGAAAGTGTGAAAAAAACAACATGGCAGACAATGGAACATATATAGCATGAAACATGAATACACAACCTATATGCAAGCATGGTTACCAACACAAACAAGTCCAACGAAAAAAAAGGACAGTCCCTAAGAATCTCTAGCCTTAATTCTACGTCTCCACGAACTCCTATCTTGGACCATGTCCTCAGAGAGGTGCGACTCTATCAAATCCTGTTCAATACGCTTATCCCAGGTCAACTTGGGTCTACCTCTACTCCTCCTACCCATTGAGGGAGATAATATAATCTTAAAATCGTCAGCGACAAGATGGGCATGATGGGTAACGGGTCAAAGGGAATTCGACTTGAACCATGTCCATTTTTTTTAGTACGGGATAGGTGACCCACAAGGCACAAACACTTTCTGTCCATTTTTCAGAACTTACTATCAACTTTTTAACATGTTAACTATGAGTGCAAAAATCAAAATTAGTACAATGACAATCTAAATCTTTCACTAAAACGACTTAGGTCGTGTGCATAGATTTGGGCAACTTCAACCCGCCTGTGATCCATTTCTGACAAAATTGACCCATTCGGCTAATTTTTTTAGTTCACCAGCTTGAGAATGTAATTCTAGTAAAAACATACCTGTGGATAGATATTCAGGAGCAGCATATCCATAGGTCCCCATAACCCTAGTAGAAACATGGCTTTTATCACCAGTGGGGCCATCCCTTGCCAATCCGAAATCAGATAATTTTGCATTGAAATTCTGTTGATTGTGATTAAAAAGAAACATTTTAATCACACAATACAGAATGATATAAATCTTGAATGATATAATCAATTAAGATTTAAAGATTCATTAGAATAGATCATACCGAATCAAGTAGTATATTTGAAGTCTTGAAGTCCCGGTATATGACCTGCGTTTCAGAATTGTGAAGAAAGGCAAGACCCTTCGCAGCACCAAGAGCAACTTTCATGCGTAGGCGCCATGATAGTGGTTGGAAGTAAGAGCCTCCTGTTTTAGTATAAATTGTTTATTTAGATTTAAATAACATGGTATTAAATATTAGAGTGGCAAGTTGAAACAGCTCATTTTAAGGTTGGCTTGCAAACACTTTGAAGTTCACTTTTTGTAATTATGAGTACAAATTGACCCATTCATAAAATATAACTAAATGGGTCGAAAATGGCACCTTCGAACGTGAGGAAGTAAAAAAAAACATGTATAAAAACATTGTTAACTTACTCCTGAATAAATGATTCTCCATGCTACCCTTTGGCATAAACTCGTATGCCAAAAGCCTATGGTCATCTTCTAAGCAATAACCGAGCAATTTCACAAGATTAGGATGGCGTAATTGTCCAAGATAATTTATTTCTGCCTGCACAAGCGGAACATTCATTTGTTGAGATTACTTGAGAAGCTAAATTATGTTGACAAAAGAATGATGTTTTAAAGTCTGATCATATTGCATCTAACACAAATATTAAAAAACAGAACAAATGATAAACAAAGTGAAAAGAACTAACCAACCACTCCTTGTGGCCCTGCAATCCATCTTGATTAAGCCTTTTAACAGCAATCACAATCCCAACTCCAGGCTTTGAAGCCGCAAGCGAATGCTCATCGACCCACCCTTTAAATACTGAACCGAACCCACCTTGCCCCAGAACACTATCTGGCCGAAAGTTTCTAGTGGAACTCTTAAGCTCACTATATGTAAATCTTTTTAAGTTGGATGACTGTAAAATATCACCTTCACTTCGAGGCGTTTGCGATTGCGATCCAGATGAAACCTTGCTACTTGAACTACTACTATTTCCATTAGTCCCTCCAGTTTTAGATTCATAACCTATATAAACACAATTGTTCTGTTTAACACTAACAACAATACTCATTTAAAAAGTAAATATCATTAATAAGATCCTACAAATAATAATGCCAACTACGCCCCGCTTGCGGGTGCACATATAATGTATATATGTATGGGCCCTTAAAGACAAAGGCGAAATTGCATTGATCTTAACGTCATTTGACTAGTTTCGTGAAAATAACGTTAAAAGCGGTGGACAAACAACATAGGTATCAAAGACGCTTAGGCGCACTCATGGCGCATAGGCCTCGCCTGGGGCCTAGGCGCGAAAAAAGTGAGGGCTTGAGATAAAAAAAGCGAACAAAGAAAATAAAGAAAAATATATTAAAATAATACTATTTTTCATCTATTTAGTATCAAAAGTTTTAAAATATTGATGCATTAGTGTATAGAAGTAGTTTTCCTTAGATAAAAGTAGAAATCTAGCCGGAATCTAGCCATAATTTAACGAATTTGGCTGGAAACTCTCCGGAATTTGGGAATCTAGCTGAAATTTGCACCTAAACTATCACCTAGAGAATTAAAGCGCAATTTCCTCGACTCAAAGCGCAAATGCATCACCTTGCCTAAAAAATGGGCCTAGGCGCAAGAGGCGATGGCTTTTAACAACTATGGTGGACAGTTAATGATGCATCAAGTTGTGGCGTTGATAGCCGACAGGCAAGGGCTACATGCACAAATCAGTCTTTGTCCCGAGTTGAGTGTTATGTGGCTTATGTACGAGGCGTGATGAAAAACTACTATTGAGCTGAGGGGTCTCACTGAAGCGGTCACTCTATTCCTACAGGGTAGAGGTAAGGCTGTCTACATCATACCCTACTCAGACCCTACTTTAGCTATGTACTATTGGTGGGATTTTGTTTTGGCGACTAAGACGATGAAATAATAATGCCAACATAATCAATTCCAGCTTTAAACAAGTAAAGTAATAAAAAGGAAAAGAATTTACCAATGGAAAGAGCGGTTTCGGCTTTAATCTGAATGCTCCAACAAATACCCATTGTAAATCTCAAGATCCAAAAACTCTACTTAACATAAATAATTAAACATAACTTTTCCTTGCATTCAGAACTACATATAATCAACAAAGCCCGGATCAAAGTGGATTTGTTGAGATATCACCAACAATAATAATAATAATAATAATAATAATAATAATCCTCGGATCTGATGCGATGCAAATCCTCTTGTTCTTATAATAACTTTAGCTCAAGAATCGATGGGAAATTGTTGTTAGTCCTCCTTAAGTTTGTTGGTTGATTAGAATTAAGAAAGCAAATATTTGGCAGATTAAATAGGGGTGTTTGCAGGTAGATGAGAGAGATGCTTCGTTTATTTTATAGAGAGACTTTGGTTGGTTGGTTGACTCGGCTGCTACTTTATGGCGTCTTACTTCAACTTCCACAACTGTAGAACTACTAGTCTACTACTACTACTGAAAATTGCCAATTTACATAAACAATCCTTCAACTCAACTTATATTACATCATTAGTCATTGTGCTTTCATTTGTAATTTTTTTTTTGTTGTTTGGTTATTTTATTTGAAGTTTGAACTTGGTTTTGACTTTTGATAGTTCTATCTATGGTAGAGGGAGAAAAATCAAACCCTTTAGGCTTTAACACGCTACATGATTTCGGATCTTTAATATAAAAAAATTATATTTTTCTTTCAACGCTCTGATTTAATCTAGACCTTCAGCTCACACTCTACTTTTATATATACTTTTTTTTTTAAATTGTATGTGTGGTCCCCACATACTTGATCGTGACGAATCTGTTCCAACATACCAGACCACGCCAGACAAGATCCTGCAATGCGGTAGCCAAGTCCGGTCTTGAGTTTGGGATTTTGAAAATGTCCGGAAACCAAAGATGGAGATGCTCTTTGATGTTCAGTCACTTGTTTAACTGATAAGCTTATAAACGTTGTGATCATATTTTTATGTAACTTTATTAAAACTATACATTCCAAGAATTAAGTTATGGTAACTGTGACAAATTAGACAAACTGAACTTCCGTGATTATTTTTATGTAACTTTAATGTCGAAACGAGTTTGACTTCAAAAACTTGATTATTTTGTTTTTATCCTTATTTATATATTTTTACTAGAAACATATTAGTTGTGGTGAACCGGTGATCTTCAAAATTATATCTATACTTTTTTACTATTTTTATGATGATATACTTTGTGAAATATGATTATAAATGGTATATTAAGAACTATTTTTTTTTTTTTTTGTAATAAAACTATTTAGAAAGTAGCATCTATTAGATGCACTTTGGCCATGTTTTGAATAGTTTGACATGTTAGCACATTTATCTATCTTTTTTTTTCTTTTTTACATGACTCAGTTTAATTCATTAATATGTAAAGGAATCGAAATGAACATTCTAGCTTCTATAAACTCCCTTTTAAAAAATAAAGCGTTTGGTTCACACTATCATATATAAACAATTGAAAAACAAAACAAAGTTGCAACCAAACTAGCATAGTTTGATCCATGTTTCCGGTATTGTCTTCTTCAATTTGTTGTTATATTTTAGCTCAAGTTAGTTTGGTTTATACGTGATCATTTCTCTCTTACATGTAATTATAGTACGTCTTGAATTATAACAGTGTATGTGTAAAACACAGTGTAGCTCTTAGTGTGTTTTATTTACGTAGAATACGAGTGAAAAATATAACAACATTTCTCTCACACATCCCCCATATATTTGACATAATCTCTATGGTTTCACTTGCATTTTTTTGTTTGTTTTATTTACGTAGAATACGAGTGAAAATATAGTTTTTGTAATTTTGATCATTTAATACAGGAACAAAAAATAACATAATTTTGATGAGGGCTGGTTCTGTCAGTCTAGTAAACTTCAGGGTTATTTATAAGACAAACATTCTGTAGCATATTTGGCTTTGGTGGTAAGGTTGACTACAAGTCAAAATTAGGAGTTGTTTTGCTTTCGTGGAAGCCAGGTGTATCATATTAAAAGACTATTAGAGGCTTTGGCATGGCATGTGCTCTTTTCAGAATAATTGTTTATTATTCTTTTAATTACACGGTTAGGAATATTAAACAAATGTAAAACATCCAAACAAATTATTATACGTTATTTCTACCAAATGTTATAAAAAATAGTATTTTTGTGTTTTGGGGGATTTGTTTTTAGTTACATATTTTAAGGTAAGTCTTAACAATAAATTCTCCTAGTTGGAGGATGCAATTTTTCTATCTGTAGCGGTTACTTTGGATTGCCGATGTGAGGTAGCTCACTTGGTAGAGGCATATGTCTCTTAAAGTGGAGGTACTAGGTTCAAATATAATAAGTAACGATGTATTTGTTGTAAATATAGTGGTGAGTAACATCAGCCGATAAAAAAAGAGGGGTCACTTTGGATTTGTTTTTTAAAACGGGGTTATGGCTAATTTGTTTGGAGAGATATATGAATAAGATAGGACATAGGTGGGTCATACTCATTGATGAATCAGTAATTTGTCTGTTCTCCCCAAATGAATTAGCAAGAAGTCCTAGTCATTTGTCCAAATCATCGCCTTGCATCCTTGTTGATGATGTTGGATTCAATTGGTTATAAGAACTCCACCACACTTTTCTTATTATATTTGAAAGTGAAACTTAAGAACAAATGATGAATTGATGATGACTCGATGAGGACCCTCTATTTATATATACAATATTCTTTGCCAAGCAAGTAGCTTAATTAGACTCAAATAGTACCAAGCTTATAAAATTCGAATTAAATAAATTCAAATATTCATCCTAATCCAAATATGTTTCTGTTTCTTCCCTTCCTCGTTTGTTCGCATTAACCGATTAGTATCTCATTATGGACTTAACCCAATGGCTTATCTAATCCATTAATTTGCATGGCCCTTTAAGATTAAGCCCAACAATTTCTCTTTTATTCGTGATGAGTACTAGTGGCGTCCCTAAAGATTTAGGTGTTATATCTGAGGGCCTGAGGCATTGAAAAATATGTCATTCGACCTTAAATTTTAAGTTTTAAATGAACATTGAACTTATAAATAAATAGGCTAATAAGTTTTAAATAAGTTTTCAATAGGCCCAAGTTTTAAGTTTAAAATGAGGTTTTCATTAAAAAAAAAACCATATGCGCACACACACATATATAACATATGTGTATAGAAACTACCCTAAGAGCCTCCTATGGTGATGAGTGCCACCAACACCAATCATACCAAGTAAGCGACGCATTTCCTTGAACTTGATTCTAGGCAACACCTTGGTTAGGATATCTGCCTTTTGTTCACAAACACTAACATGATCAATTTAAATTTCTCCATGTTCTAAGCATTCATGATTGAAGGTATCAACCTTGTATTTATATGCTTAGTACTCATATGAAATACTGGATTTTTCATTAGAGCAATCGCCGATTGTTATCAGCCTGTAACTTTACAAGTTCTTCCTCTTTACCTGTCAATCACTCAATAAGCCTTTCAACCATAATGCTTGGCATGTTGTGGATGCGGCTGCCATAAACTCCAATTCACACGAAGATAGAACCGCCGCTTGTTTGTTCGAGTTCCACAATATTAAAGAATTGCCCATATAAAACCATGCCGTTGTACTCTTGCCATTGGTTTGATCAGTACTCAAAAGTCTCAAACCGGTTTCAAAACTTGATGTTGTCAATTGTCATAAAACTGCTTAATCTTTTTATGTAAGCATGATGTTAATAAGCTATGAAGCCTTAGAGAAACAAAATACAAAGGCTAACTTGTTAACAAAGTATTAAACGAGATTTTAAAATTGAAACAAAAATTAAGATTTGATCCACTTATTCGGTTTGGTTCACCGTCTGATTGGTAACCGGACAGTTCAAATAGACTCAACCGAACGAGTTACGCATCCAATTCAGAAAACATTGCTTATACGTTAGCCTTGAGAAATGTAGGTAATCACAAACGCTACAACTGGTATTAGAACGACAATTACCGCCCACATCCGCTAAGGTAGATGGACGGTTAATCATGGCGTGGATGGCCAAAAGACAAAGGGGTACATGCACCGATTGAGTTTGTCCCGATTCCTAAGTGTTTAGTGCCTTATGTCCAAGGCTTGATACCAAACCACATCGAGCCGGGGGTCTCACTGGAAGCAGCCTCTCTATTCTTAGGGGTAGAGATAAGGCTGTCTACATCTTACCCTTCTCAGACCCTACCTTAGCTTTGCTATAGGTGAGATTAACTGAGTATGATGATGATCCACTAAGGTAGATCAAAACGATTATCTAAGAAACATCATCATATAATAAAACAATCAAAATTAACATCTGTTACAAACTTTAGAAAATGCTTTTAAAAAGTAACTGCAATACAATCAAATATTATATAAGTAGCAGAACAAAAGCTCCCAGCATCCAAGATCCACATTAGGTTTGGTTTGGTTTAATCTTATGCCTGTTTCACACACAAAAAAGATTATAAATTAAAAGATAAATGATAAAACAAACAAAAAATTACTGTTTATTTACGTGCCTTGTTAGCGATGTTATTGGAAAGCCAATCTAGACCCTCGTAAAGTCCCTCTCCTGAGGTTGCACAGGTGCTCTGGATGTACCTACAGTAAACAACCACCACGAGTGAGGTTAATGTGGACAAACTATATACAGAAAAGTAACAAACAGTTTCTTTGTACATCTTTTCTAACTAAACAAACTTCTTGTTTTTTTATGATTACCAATTAATATTGTTATGATAACATCTAGATCTTTAAGCTAGGAAAATTAAGGATTTATGAACTGAAAAGACTACTCAAACGTGTGATTTGTTCTATAATATTTGCATCCAGACAAGTATTTACCAGTGGCGTTGTCGAAGGGAATGGAGGCCAAGCTTATCAGTGATTTCGGCAGCATTCATTGCATTTGGAAGATCTTGTTTGTTAGCAAATACAAGCAAGACTGCATCTCGAAGCTCGTCCTGTAGATAAATTTTTAAATAAATCCACTTTTCTAGTCATTATTGAAAATCTTTAATGTCCCTATGTACAAGTACAGTTAAGTATCAAAATATACTTGCAAGGGAATTTGCAAAATTCTGCTAGGTTCTAGTAAAAAAGATAGGATTTGGCACATCAAAATTATAGCAAACTCATAAACAAATTTACCAGATGAAAAGCAAACATATGTTATATAGTACTATTAAAGATGAATGCAAACTTAATATTATTATGAATTACCTCATTCAACATCCTATGTAATTCATCTCTTGCCTCAACAACTCTATCCCTGTCATTGCTATCAACCACAAAGATAAGACCTTGTGTGTTCTGGAAGTAGTGCCTCCACAATGGACGGATCTGCATATATACCATTATATAAATTTAAAATCTATATGCACCTTTATAGCAATAGAAATCTCTCTCTCTCTCTCTGCACACAGAGAAAGGCAGCAAAGTATAGACCTCTTCTGACTTAAAACTCCTTCGAATTTAATATGGATTAAAATATACACATGTATAGTCAAAAACCAAAGATGTTCTTACCTTGTCCTGACCCCCGACATCCCAGACGGTGAAGCTGATGTTTTTGTACTCCACAGTCTCCACGTTGAACCCTGCAAAGAATCACACGTATCACCGATGTGAGACATACTTGAGATAGCAAAGTATATAAGAAATTTAGAAACATCAATTTAGTAATTAGTCGTTCCCACGACTATAACTATTATGTTCTTTTGTCGCCTATTCTAGATCCAAAGGATAAATTAACCGACTTTCAAGGAATCAATCAACTCTCCTACGGTTTACTTTTGAGAGGAAACCAACCTCCCAGTGTATCAAAATCACCAATCATATTAATATTTAATTATAAAAGATATTACAACCCGGAACCTCAATATATGATAAATCCTAATGTGCATACAACAAGTAACTTGCTTCACCCAATTACTTTTATTTCAATAAAACACTAAATTCGAATCTTTATTTAGATATACTAGGCTTTTTAATAACTCATACAGCATGATCTTGAAGCCTGAGAAGAATGAAGCACAAAAAAAAAACATAAACATTCAGATCAAAAACATAAAACTAAAGGTCCATTCAATTCACCACAAGCACGTAAGAACAGAACATATAAACAAGGGACCATCAGATAGAATAGAGACGGCACATGCAATTTTAACTGATGTATGAAAGAGAATACATACCAATGGTAGGAATTGTCGTAACGATCTCACCAAGCTTGAGCTTGTACAAAATGGTTGTCTTACCAGCTGCATCAAGACCCACCATCAAGATCCGCATCTCTTTCTTGGCAAAACAGCCGACTAAAGAGTTTGGTGAACGTTAACCCCATTTTCTTGCCGGAGAAGATCCCTGCAAATAAAATCAGTAAAATTCATATCATGCAGCATAGCAACAAAACTGCAAACCACAAATTAACAGACTGTAAAAAAATACACAGGATCTGAGGATGTACGCAAAACTAACACAGTTACACCAACCAACTGTAGATCACTTAAAAAAAGTTAACATTAGGTGTATTTAGATCCACATTAACAGCTGAATTGCAAATTTTAGATCAGATGATAAATATCTCAACATGCACATGATCGTTGTAACTATAAACACGTGGCATAATTAAGTCAATTGTTAATAATAATAATAATACAACGGATTGGATTGGATCGGATCGGATCTGAATAAAACGTAGCAATTCATACCGAAATTGATTGTAGGTAATGGATCTATAAGCTGGGGTCTGGTTTCGATAACAGGAAATGATAAGTTACAGAATAGATCTATGTATCTATCTATCTACGTTTGCAACCTAGATGCAGATCAATAAGATACAAGAACAGAACCTATATATAACCTAAAGGGAAGAAATAATTGGAAAGGAAAAGCGTAAGAAATTGTAAATATGAATAAAAATGTTAAAAAAGTAGATTAGCAAAATAAGTGGATCACCAGATAGAGATTTGAAGGGTGAGCAACAGGAAATTGGCATAGATGTTGTTAGTATAATAATAATAATAATAATAATAATAATAATAATAATAATAATAATAATAATCTAATTGAAAATAAGAAGAATGAATGAATGGATTAACCTGATGTGGAGAGGGATCGATAGGATAGGAGAAAGAGAGAAAGGGGGCTTGTCGAATAATATGGGGGCCAGATACACTAACGGGGAGAAGATCGATCGGGTTAAATAAAGGTACACAAAATGAACTTCCCTTTTCCCCTTTCTATGCACACTATTTTTTAATTATGTTTTTCTTTTACTGCTTGCTAGGTTAGAGTCTCGTATAACCCACTGTTCACTCGAAAGTAAAAATGAAAAAAAGTAGGAAAATAAGAAAGCCGAGAAACGTGCGGTGGGCGAGATCAAAACTATGTCTTTTTTTTTGGATAAAATCAAGGTCGAGACAATCTAATCTAAGCTAAAAAGATTGGCGAGGTTTTTAGTTGCCCAGGTTTAATTGGTAGTATTTTAATTGTTTTCTGTGTAGTTTGTGTTTTGTTTTTGTTGTCTTTGTTCTTGGTGGATGTTTGCTAGCTTCTTGCTGGCGCCTTTTAGTGGTTAATAAAATTGGCGTTTTTTGTTGGCCGTTCAAAAAAATATAATTAAAAAAGTAACTTATTATGTTGCGTGTCACAATTACGCTTATCTTATTTCATCATTTTGTGACCTGTCTATTATTTTTGTAATATATCTTGTCACAAAATATTGTTTTATAACTCATAAATCTTTATTGTTAGCTATTTAGACCACCTATAGTGGTGACACAATATTCACGCCTAAAAACAATGTGATTGGCTAAAAAAGGGGGACCACATTTGATTAAAATCCACGATGTGAATAATAAAACGCCCCGAGTCATTTTGCCTTCAAAATGCCGGCCGGCACGGTGGCGCAGGGCTTGGATGGGGAAAAACGCCCAAATCTCACCCAACTACGGGTGATCTTAGTATTTATTTTATTTAAATAGTTTATTGTCACCAAAAGAATTAATAATATCTTGGGGAATATTGTTACAAGAAGTCTCGAATGCACTTCTTGATAATAAAATCTGCAAACAACCAAAGAAGAAGAGTTCACAAGACTCTACGAACATATGCTAATAAACTTTACCTAGTGGTATGGGCGCTAGGAAAAAAGAAGTAATAAACGAATGAAAATTAGAATAAACATTGAGATTGATCTACCAATAATTGATGTTGTTCACTCTATTACGAATTGATGTCAACCCGCACGTTGTGGCAAGATTTTCTTTATGAATGTCCTTAGTATCATATATGAGATGTAAAAAAATGTAGGCTTATTCAATACATTCTTTTCATTATACTTCGTCCTTGACTCTTAATTCGAATCCTATAAGAACACAGGCAGTGCACCATCACTGTTTGCGAGCAAGTGTACCCTTAGAACAAACCGCAAATTTGTTTAAGGGAATTGTGTCAAACACAAGCCCGGTTCACGTTTACTTAATCTATTTACTTCATGTTTGTTTATTTCAATTTCATCTTCATATTCACTGTAAGATTTCTAACAAAATCGATGGGTATTTCACTAAACGCTTATATTTTATAGAACGCCAAATAAATTTGCATGAGTTCTTATTCCGAATACAGAGAAGGATACAAAAATGAAGCCAAAAAACCAACATTGTTCAAGAGAATTCGATAAATTTAAGGTCGCCTGGGAAACTTGGAAAAGTTTGGAGGCCTACGTTCCATGTAAGCCGTCTTTCCCTCGTTACCTTCTTCGGTTCCATAGAAAATGAGAGTTGCATTTCCTCCTAGTTCCTGCATGAAAATCACACGATTAATTTTTTAAAAAGAAAAAGACATTGAATTTGAACAAGAGAAAAGTGCAGATACCTGGTGTCCAGCATGGCCATCATCGACTGCATTTATTGCTGATTTTAGCACGCGAATGGCAGTTGGGCTGTTTCTTATGATCTCCCTGCACCATATAACTGTTTCCTCTTCTAACTTTTCTAGCTACACAGGATTTAAATATGGCATTAGCATTTGAACCATTATCAAACACCCCCTAATGAAAACCCCTTGAGATATTATCATTATTCATCAACTGTTTATAGATATACACTGATGATTGTTTTTTTCTATTATTAGCTTTCATTCCAATTATCATGAAAAATTACAATAAACCATTACTAATATGTTCTATGTGATGCAGAAAAGGTGATCCATCCGCATATCTTCATGCAGTTTGCCAGTTATTCGAGTGAAAGTGAACTTACAGGGACTACTGTGTTAATCAATCCCATTTTTTCTGCTTCTTGAGCAGTGTAGAACCGTGCCAAAAACCACATCTCACGAGCTTTTTTGGGTCCCACCTATTTAACCAGAAGAGAAATCGACTATAAAAACAACGAAATGAGTTTTAACAGTATTTTTTTATATGTTTTAGATTAGAAGCTCACCAATCTTGACATAATGGAACTCCCATAACCAGCATCAAAGCTTCCTACCTTTTAGACATCAGATGATAGTTAGGTTCAGATTCCTTAATGAAGAACAATGTGTTTATGTGTGTTGACCCGCTCACCTTTGGACCAGTTTGACCAAAAACAGCATTGTCTGCAGCGATTGTAAGATCACAGACCATATGCAACACATGCCCTCCACCAACAGCATAGCCTGCAACCTTGTAAAAGAGCAAAAGAAAGACACATATTTATGTGTAACATGAAAGAAACCAACAAGATTGAGAAGTAGAAACACTGAAAATTACCATTGCTATTACAGGCTTTGGAAGTCGTCGAATCTGCACCTATAATGGGATTAAAGCACGCTCATTAGATCAGTTGATACCATTATAAATATTTATATCAGGTTTGACAAGAGACTAGTCTCATGAAATTGCATCATTTGACTTGAATATACACTATGTTTGGCAAAACTAGCTCCAGTTGTAGCTTTTGGTTGGGGCCGTGAGCTCTGAAGACTTATGGCCCCAAAAGTTAAGTGCCAAACATGTTATATTGTCAACAAAGCAACGCAAGTACGCAACACAAATCACTAATTCACTTATCATTGATTTATATATATATAGCTTGTACACGAATGAAATAAAATGAAAATGATTACTTGTAAATCAAGAACATTTAGACGGCCAAAATTCTCAAAATCAGCATAACCGTCTCCACTTCTAAGTGCCTGGTCACCACCACTACAAAAGGCCTTGGTTCCCTGCAGAAGCACTCATATGTTCAAAAGAGTCATCATACTGCAACAGCATTATTTGTCTTAGATATGATTTAATTTATTGGTTGAAATCACCTTGTCTCCATCCACATCAAAAGTCAATTTTTTTACTTTTACAATAACCAAATTAACTGAAATCGGCTAAAAAATGTAAAAACCGAAACATATAGATTCGAATTTAGCCTATATCTAACCAAATGAACCCCTAAGTAAGCATGTTTACATTGTTATTACTCAAGATAAAAAGAGTACCTTTCCGGTGAGAATAATGACTCCTATTGCACTATCATCTCTAGCATCATTGAACGCGCGAATTAGTTCCTTAATTGTATGCGGTCGGAATGCATTTCTCCTCTCTGGCCTGTTTATTGTTATCTGCAAATTACAAAGTGAAAATATTAACTTACTATAAATGAAACAGTAACAGTAATAACTTCTATTAAATATCTACAATTTGACTTTTAGATTTCAAAGTTGGTACTTTCAATTAGTCAAAATTAAGGGATTAGGTGGTAAATTTAACGTTGACCAAATTCGAAACAGATCATGAACTTTTTAACCTTAGCTATGGCTTCTCCTTGAGCTTTCTCATATATAATATCAGTAAACTCCTTGCCAGTCTCATCACACGCAGCTTTCCAAACAGGTATATGACTCGAAACTTGACCGTGAACCCGATGATAGCTATCGTTCAAAGAAGCACTGCAGTTAAATGAGCTTATGATCGGGGAAGTTGAATGAGGCTGAGGAGGACTCAGGTGGTTAGTGACGGCCGCAACTCTCCTGGCCACCGTGATCATGTCTTTTTCTTGCATTCCGGCGGCCATGGAGATCGGTTTCCGGTGATGGTTATTAAGAAGAAAAAAATGGAGGGAAAAGGGTGGGGTGGGGTGTGTAGTAGTTAGGGAGTGGTGGTTAAAGATTTCGTTATCTTATCTGATAAGGGGTCTACTGGTTACTCTGTTGTGGACTATTTTTTACTATTTCGATTAGTTTTAAGTTTCTTTTTTTTGACTTTGTGTTCTCATACTTAATCAGCAATTCAACTATATCATATTTATCAACTGTTTAATACGCATAACTCTATAAGAGTGCCAGAAGTAGAGGGCGGGAGTTGGCATAGTTTGGTAACTCAAGCCCAAACACCATCCTCTAGTGGCGTGAGTTTATGGCGTGGCCCCTTAGCGTGGGTTTTGTTACGGGCATAGGGCGGGGAGTGGGTGAGGTGGCCGTTAAAGATTGCTAATTCTTTTTTTTAAGTTATACATACAAATTTTTTAAAACCGAAGCCACTTCCGTCCCCATAGCTTTTAATTTTTAAAGATTTGATTTGTAGATCTTACGTATACCATATGACAACTCATGTTTCCAACCCAAGCCCTTCACTCTCCATAGGCTAATGATTATGATTGTAATAAAAAAAAACAAATTCAAATCACATCTTGGTCAAAGTCAAAGTAGTAATAATTTAATAAATAAAAAACATATTCAAATCACATATTGGTCAAAGTAGTAATTTCATATATGGTGTCTCACTTTTATTTATTATGATCAATTAATACATTATTATCTACCTACACTGAGTAACTAGGGCTCCACTTGTCCCTTTACTAGAGCTTCACATAGGCTCCAAATCAGTATCCACATGTCAACATTACAATCAATCAAAAAAATGAAGGACCCGCCCGTTTTCTACCCGTATATCCATATTCGCCCCATTTGAAACCTATAGGTAATCTGTTTCTTTTTTCATACAGCTTTATACTTGTCTGCGCCATGCAATCCTAACGAAACCCTAATATTTTCATCTTTCAGATTCGAAATCTTTCAGATCCGAACTACATCTCTATCATCTATCTCAATGGAATCCATCTTACTTTATAATTATGTGCAGCCTTCATCAACAATCTAGACAGAAACAGAATCGATGTTTGGGGTTGGTTCAAGCATCTACATATCCCTTCCATTCTTCTTTAAGGTACACAATTCTCGTACATGACAGGTGTCACCCGACAAGGATAGGGACACACAGCCAATCAGAGGCGTTTATTCTCTGCCCCATAATCCCCTGCAGGTACGAGGTACAGAAAAGGACAGAAAGGACAATTGCAAGAGACGTGGACCAATCACAGAGCGACAGCGCAAACGACAGCAACGGTCGTGATCGTACGAGCCAGCTGTCATTTCTCTTACAACCAATCATAGGCCACCTCATGGGCCTATAAATACCCACCTTCATCACAAGGAGAAGTGCATTCACTCTGCAATAGAGAATTCGTCATATAGCTGTGAAGGATATATTATAGTTGAAACTTTGTAACAATCCTATATTCGAGTCTTGTATTGTCCCGCTGTTATCAATAAGAATCATATCTTTACTTGTGCTCGTATATATATATATATATATATATATATATATAGGAAAAAGATCATTTAGGAACCAAGGTACTAGTTAGGAACTTAGGAACCAATCTGAGCCATTCATCTTTTAATCTTGATCTAAGGGTAGGATGGTAATTGAACAATTATGTTTTATATTTTAATTTAAAAAAAAAGTTATAAAATCCCCCATCTCTTTCTCTCCACCATTCTCACACCACTCTTCTCTCCTATACTTTCTCTCTCTAAAAAAACCCCAATTCCAAACCCTAACCACCAAACTCCTAGCATTAGTTTTGAATCTGACTAGTTGCTAGGTTATCACATTGTTTATGCGTTGGTTTTTGACTCCTCATTTGGATATATTGGATTGTTGGGTATGATTATGGCCGAGAGTATGGTTAAATGGATATGAATTTGTTAGTTTGATGGTATGTATGTATTTTTTTTTAAGTTTTTTAATTGGTTTTTGTTCGAAATTCAAGTTTTTGTGATTTGTATTATTATGGATTTTCAGTTTTGATTTTGCGATTAAGATGTTGTGGGTTGCCCAGATTCAGTTTTCGAAGTTCCATAGAATTATACACTAGTGTATTTTTTGCGAAATAGCAGTTTTTGGATTGCCCAGATTCAGTTTTCGAAGTACACTTCGAATTATACACTAGTGTATATTTTGCGAAATACTTGTCTTGGATTATACAGTTCATCTTTTTTCACGTACAAAATTGTAATTATACACTGGTGTATTACTTAGTGTTATTCGTTGAAGCACACAGATACAATTAGATTTCATCTTAGTTTATTAGGTTGTTATACACTAGTGTATATTTGCTGAAACTTACAGATACAATAATTTTTTTTTTGAAGCGTACAGATACAATAACATTAACTATACACAGGTGTATATTAGTTATAAAATATTGGTTAATTAAGTTCTAATGTACATTTTTTATTGTAGGTTCCTCGTCCAGCAAAGTATATGAGTCTCCTGGTGGGACGAGATATTGGACGCCTGTTGTACCAGACATAATATACACTGACGTATAGTTTGTTGAATATTATGGTACAGTACAATGTTTTTTGTATCATTAATTGGACTATACACTGATGTATAATTGTTGAAATATGACTATACACTGACGTATAGTTGTTGAATATTATGGTACTGTACAATGTTTTTTTAGCAATAATTGGATTATACACCAATGTATAATTGTTTTGAAATATGACTATACACTGACTTATAGCTATTGAATATTATGGTACTGTACAATGGTTTTGTAGCAATAATTTGACTATACACTGATGTATAATTGTTGAAATATGACTATACACTGACGTATAGTTGTTGAAATTTTATGGTACTGTACAATGTTTTTGTAGCAATAATTGGATTATACACGGATGTATAATTGTTTTGAATATAACGATACTAAACACTGTTCTATAGAAACAATTATGGATATTATTGTGGTGTTTGTCAGTTATAATGTATAATAAATAACCTATTAATAATCAAATACCAAAAGACAATATTACCCTTTGCTTTAATTAAAAAGTTAATTAATGTTTAACATATTTACCATCATGCCATTGAAGATGGATGGATGAGATTGGTTCCTAAAGTTCCTAACTAAGGGTTGGTTCTCAATTGAACCCTACCCTATATATATATATATATATATCGATTGTTAGATTGGTGTTTCTTCATCAGAACAACAATTTTAATTTACACTATGATTTTGACGACAATAGATTAATATGCAATGATTAGAGCAATGTGTAACCCAAGAAAATGAACACTGCTATACCATGATGTATTTCACAAAAACTAGGTGTATTATACACGCGCGTTGCGCGTTTTTTGTATTGTGTTTTAAAAGACCGTATTCACATATTATCTAACAACATTGCAACTTACAACCATCAAAATCCATCATCAGTTCCGCTAAACTTGGTATCCATAAGTTTTTTCTACCAAAGTCACCAACAAATCCAGTTAGGAATCACGCCAAGAGGTTTAAAACCGCTTCAAAATTTAACCCCACAAATAAAGAATCACAAATAACAGGGTTTTAGTACAATCTATAGTTTGAAGTGTTAACACAAACTAACAACAATAAAAAATAAAAATAAAAGAGACTCGAACAAGTTTCGAACCCAAGACCTCAAAGAACACATATGCACCACAAACCACTGCACCACTACCCCATTTTGTTATTTCTTATTGAACCATATGTATTTATATATAAATAAGTGTTGTATAAAAAAAATCCAGAAAAAGACAAAAAACATCAAGCCAAAAAAAAAAGGCAAAAAGAGGGATGGTTGCAAGAATCAAACTTGGGTAATCACCATGTAAACCAACAAACACAATCACCACACCACTAATAAAGATGTTGAAAGTATTTAAAATTATAAGTATTTAAGATAACAAAAAGAATAAAATAATAAAAACACTATTCAAATCAAGTTGTCTATTAATAGTATATAAGAGCATTCATAGTAGTGCCCCCATTTTTTGGTGAGACAAAACCCTATAATTTTTTATGAAGTTGGAAGTAGTTGTGAGTGAAGATAACGTGGAATCTACTGTTTATTGGTAAATTTTGGG
Source organism: Ambrosia x helenae (assembly GCA_030844895.1). Classification (NCBI taxonomy): domain Eukaryota; kingdom Viridiplantae; phylum Streptophyta; class Magnoliopsida; order Asterales; family Asteraceae; genus Ambrosia; species Ambrosia x helenae. The sequence continues at coordinate 363,099 of JAUTDX010000027.1, forward strand.
TTCTTTGAGAATCTTTTATGGAAAATAGGAAAACTGTATTTATTTTTTTATATTTGTTGAAAGTGGTTGTGAGTGGAGGAGAGAGAAACTATAATGATTTATAATGTAATATGTAGTTGTAATTGGTTGTGAGTGAATGGGGGATGAAGAAGCTATTAAGAATGCTCTAATAACTAAACACAACCACCAAACTGTACTCTCATAAATAGCCAACATCAAAGCGAAATCAAAGACAACTTTTTTGTAATGTAGCAATAACACGAATCATGAATCCCTATAATACAACCAATCCCGTACTATAATACTACATATATATATATATATATATATATATATACTCACCTCAAGTATCTATATAATATAAAAAGGGGCCAGCAAGTACACCGACCTCACTGATTAATGCACCAAATCATAAACTGGTTATGCTGAACATCCAGCCTCATCAGGGTCCCAGCTGGTTGATGGTGCACCTTGTTGTAGACAACCAATTTCTGGGATAGTGGGTGCATATAATTCCCCAAAAGCTTGCCAACAAAAAGGTTCATACATGTGGTAACCTTTAGGCACTGGTTTTAGTTCAATGTCGGTCAACCTTACATCCGTACAAGGTTTGTTGTCACTACATGAGACATGAACCGGTTTTTACTGTATACGTTCCTCGTATGTTTTCATATGCAATGTTTGAGACAGCTACTGCAGATGTGTGGTTCGTGCAGCTGCTATGGTCACAGTAGTATTGATCAATCATGATCGGGTATTCGACTTCAGAGACTTGAATGTTTGAGAATAACACTCCTTGCACCAACCCTGAACCTCCCTGCACACATGAACAATTTGATGTGAGTTAAATACTATTTACATTACACTAAAACTTACATAATTGCCTCTTGGAAAAATTGATGCATTGCTTACTTCTCTAAGAGCTAGAAACCATTTATAAACGTAATGCGTATGTTTTGAAGGAGATTTTAATTTAGCATCTTATAATTTTGTGAAAGCCTGGCAAAACAAGTGAGTCAGGGTAAAAATGGTTATGAGGAAAATGGGTTCGGGTCAAAACGAGTTACATAAAAAATATCAATTTGGTTTGGGTCAAAACATGTCTTGCCAAGAATAGACTTAAATTGAAACGAGTTGTAAAAAGAAAAAAAAAATCAAAACGGGTTCACATGCCATATTTCTTCTTAGCCTGGCCTAGACTAAGTTCCCAAGGCCCAAACGTCTAAGCCACCTGTGTACATTTCTTATTTACGAGTTAAATTATTATTTTTAAATGTAGTTTACATAATTTTTATGCTCTTTAATACTATGTTGATAATTATTCTTCTCATATATTGCTTAAAGATTTAATATCTTGGTTTTAGTTAAAACATTTTCGGAAATTTAGGTTTAAATAATTAATTTAATACATATAGGAAGGTGAAAATAATATACAAACGAAGGACATGGCTCAGTTTGGGCCCATTTTGAAACTCAAGGCCTTACAATTTAGCCCAAAAACACGTTCTTATAATGAGAAAAGAATTGTAGTTCACTATTTACCTGCCAAGTCTTGATCCTAACGCCAGTCATTGTGTTGTGCATGTTAATGTTACGAACGGTGATGTTTGAAACACATGCTGTCGTGCCATCTTTTCCTAAACTTCCTATGCTTATTCCATGCCCTGGCCCACAATTTACATCATGTACATATACGTTTGTGCATCCCGTTTGTATAGATATACAGTCATCACCTGTGCACCAACAATAACGTTGCATAATATTAGAAAACATGTCACTTGTACTTCCTTTGCAAGTTTGGAGTAATAAGTATTGCATTCGATTTTTGAACTTTTTTTAGTATATTGTTTTTTCCGTTTCTACAAATATGTACAATGACCTAAATAGAAAAGAAATGATTAAAATGAGAAACAATGTGACGAGTTTTATATACATGACAAAGAAAGAATATATTACTTTTATACACACATACTTGTTGGATAAAGTGATAGAACTTAAACTTAGAAGTTAGAAGTGCAAGTGTGTGACACTAGTACACATGTGATATGCCTCGTGAGTCGTGGGTGTGTAGGGTTCATACTTATTTTGGTCACATCAAACATTGTATAAAAAATAGTATGCATTATTTGTCACATTCTTGATGTATTGATGGATAATGTGATAATGGCGATTGTTAAAAATTAAAACCTACATTACTCTCTAAATTAGTAAAATTAACTATCTATTTAAAAAAATTATATACCTTTTCAACCATGCAAATAAATTCACCTTTTACCAACTAAATTTAAATAAAATGATGTTGATTGCTAAAATCGATAATAAATTTTCAAAGGAGAAATAGCAGTGTTCACTGGGATATAAAGGGCAAATTAAATAGAATTCTATTTTCATTTGATTTAAAGTTGGTTGATAAAAATAGATTTTCATTTTAACAGGTTTATAAAAAATAGATAAAATATTAATCTAATAACTGAACGTAGGGTAAAAATATATATATTTACCACAAGCAAGATCCGTGGTGTGGATTAACACATTCTTGGAGTTCTGCAAGTGAATCCCATCAGTATTCGGACTGTCACCAGGAGACGATACGCTAAACCCGTACACCAAAACTCCGTCACAGTTGTCAAATTTCAAGTGGCACTGTTGACTGTTTTGTATTGTTATGCCCGTGACTGTCACGTTAAAACTCCCATAAAACCTCAACGCCTGAATATAAAAAAGTTACCACGTCACACTATAATAATTATAAAAAAGGTATATTTAATGCATTCTGTTTCACAAAGAATCCTTACGGTTGGCTTTGTATTAGGCATTTTCCCGTCTAGTGAGTTGCCTACCTGCCACTAACCATATTTTTAGATTAATAACATGAATACAAAATGTAAATTTCTAGTACGAATTTACGGGTTTCTGCATAGTTTAAACAGATTTTGGTCACACCCGTAAAAAAACATATTTGATGTTGTGTTTGGGTCAACCTAGCGGGTTGACATGTTTACCATTTTATTTTGGTAATTGAGAAAAATAAATATGATTATGTTATAACTTATACAATTTCAGTATTTTATGTTAAAACTTCACATAACTGAAATGACTATCAGGTTTTACTTTGTTAAACATAATTATTTTTAAATACTTGTGTTGTTGGTGTTTGTATATGTGACATAATTTCAGGTTCCCGTTGTGTTTGAGTTGAAGAGTTCAACCCATTAACCCCTGAACACGACCCATTTAACATCCAAAATATAAAGTTTATAAAATAATTAAAAAAGTGGTAGGGAAAGAATTGTACTTGTGGATTTTGTGTAAGTGTGGTATTGTATGATGAAACAACTAGTTGTTCTTCATTGTCAATAGGATCATCAAGTATAGATTTTGTCCACCAAACAGAACCTCTTCCATCTATGGTGCCTTTTCCCTTGATTGTGAGTCCTACAAGTTTTGTAAACTCAAGCCATTGTAGGAGACCTTTACCCCATGCTTTTGCATTTGTTGGAGCAATGATTGTACCATCAAGCTGTAATATGATTTGTCAACTATTTACATTTGTGATACTAATTCTCAAGCTTATTCTTCTTATAAAACTATTTTTTTTCCTATATGTTTCCTATTTCTTAAACTTTCTGATAAATAATTAATTAACTATGAATTACAAAAAAAAAAAAAAATGTTATCATAATAATACTCTAAAAATCTAAATAGATCGAATTACAAGCTTGGAAGAAGTAGAAATACATTTTAAATTACTTTCAACTTAGTGACCGATTCTCTTTTCCAATGATTGTTATGTATAATAGTCAACATAATCAATCTTATATTTGGTAGATATTGTATCACATTTAAATTTCATAACTCCCCATTATTAGGGGATGACCATTGACCTTGTATATAAGGCATGTATGTATCACAATGAGAAATCGATGAAACAGTTTCTATCATGGTATCATATGCCAATTCATGATCCTACCCTAATTCTCCCTTCTGCCGCCACTTCTTTTCCCTGACCTGCAGCCGGACCACCATCCCTCTTCTGCCTCTCCTTCCTGTTTTCAACCCATCTGCTCCTCTGTTTCTTCTAAATGGACTCTCAAAACCATCCGGCTCTTTCTGTGTCCAATATAAAAACACATGTTCCTATCACCCTTGAAGATGACCGTGTAGACGCACTTGTTCTTCAATGGATTTACGCAACTATCATCCCCTCTCTCGTCAACATAATAATTGTCCCTGGACAATCTGCGTATGAAGCATGGTGCGCGCTCGAAGACCACTTCAACGACAACAAGAATACGCGGGCTATTTATTTGGGACAAGAGTTTGCTAATCTTTCCCTCGACACTTTTTCATCTATGGATGCATACTGTCAGAAGGCCAAATCCCTTGCGGATCAGCTTGTGAGCGTTGGTTCTCCCATGGACAATCGCTTGCTCGTTCTTAAGGTTCTCACCGGTCTTCCTGAGCAGTACGATAGTATCTCCACGGTTTTGCAAAATCGTGATCCGCTGCCAGATTTCAAGGAAGTTAGATCGCGTCTCAATATGGAAGAGGATAAGAAGAAACGGCAAACTGCTAGGGCCGCTCAGCACTCTGCCACGGCTCTCGCAGCCTCTGTTGCACCCACAAATCAGTCCCAATCGTCCCCTTCAGCTTACTATCCCACCGCTGATCGCGGTCGTGGTCGCTCACGCGGGCGCGGACGTAGTCGCGGGCGCGGATCCTACTCTCGGGGACGCACCTCCAACACCCAAACCAACAGCCCCAATCACCCCTATATTGTTTTCCCTAGCAACTGGACGGCAAATCAATGGGCGCGCCTTCTGAATGCTAACCGCTCCTCTGCCACAAACACCCCTCCCTGCCCATATCCCTCGCGTCCCAATGATTCCACGTCAGCCGGTATTCTAGGAGCCAGCCCCAACCAAACCAAACCAACAACACCTACACTCCTACTGATATTGAGCAGGCTCTATATACTATGGCGTTGAATCAACCAGAGCACGGATTTATGGACACCGGAGCATCCTCTCACTCGGCAAACGAGCAAGGTATATACTCTCCGTCTAATTTTAATAAGTGTACTGATAAAAATATTATTGTTGGTAATGGCATGGCGATCCCAGTTGTGGCTCAAGGCAATCAAACTTTACCCCCACCTTTTCCCCCACTTAAATTAAATAATGTCCTATATGCCCCAAAACTTATTAAAACCCTGATTTCGGTTCGCCGCCTTACCACCGATAATCTTGTATCCATCGAGTTTGACCCTTTTGGTTTTCTTGTGAAGGATCTCAAAACTCGGGAACCTATCCTTAGATGCAACAGTACCGGCGATCTTTACCCGCTGACTCAACCACTCTCCAAAATCACTCAACCTTCTGCATTTGTTGCTGTCACTCAGGATCGCTGGCATCAACGCCTGGGTCACCCCGGCGCTAATTTATTGCATTCTTTGAAAACTGCTTCTTGCATTAGTTTTGACAAAACTTTTAATAAATTATGTGAACCTTGTGTGTTTGGGAAGAGCATTAAACTTCCTTTTTATGATTCACTTAATTGCACTCGTTTGCCTTTTGACATTGTTTACAGTGACCTATGGACTTCCCCTGTTTTAAGCACGGGAGGCCATCGGTATTATGTTTTATTTCTTGATGATTATACTAATTTTCTGTGGACATTTCCTCTTGCTACAAAATCACAAGTTTTTGCAACTTTCACAGCCTACTATAATCATATAACCACTCAATTTGAAAGACACATTAAACAACTTCAGTGCGATAACGGAAAAGAATATGCTAACAACAATTTTTTAGCATTTTGCAAGACCCACGGCTTGCATTTCCGCTTCTCGTGCCCTTACACCTCTTCACAAAACGGTAAGGCGGAGCGCAAAATTCGCACCATAAATAACATGCTCCGCACCCTACTTGCCCAAGCCAATCTTCCCCCTAATTTTTGGCATCACGCCCTTGAAACCGCTACCTACCTCCTAAACATCTTGCCTAGCAAAAACCTTGACTTCCAATCACCCACCTCCATGCTCTACAAATGCACACCCGAATACGACCACTTACGCGTTTTCGGGTGCCTATGCTACCCAATTCTACCCTCCACCACCATAAACAAACTGGCCCACCGGTCTCAACCGTGTGTCTTTCTTGGCTACCCACCCAACCACCGTGGCTACAAGTGTCTTGATCTTCAATCTCGACAAATCATTACCTCTCGCCACGTCCACTTTGAGGAAACCATTTTTCCTTATAAGATTCAACAACCCGAAAACCTTCAATCCTACAATTTTCTCCATTTACCTATTCACCCTTCCATGAACCATCCCACCACCCCACAACAGCCCAATCAATCGTCCCCACAGCCTTCCCCATCCGGTTCAGCCCAAAACTCAGCTGCCTCTCCTTTTCCAGCCCACCAGCACCAACCGGCCCACTCCACATCCCCCTCACAGCCTTCCCCAGCCCAACCACACCCACCGGCCCACTCTACCACCCCTTCTCCGTCTACCACAGCCCAACAACATCCAGACTCCTCCACCTCCACTTCACAGCCTACAGCCGGCACATTAAACTCCCCGGCCCAATCTACTCCAACACAATCCCACCTTTCTCCAGCCCACACCAATACTTCTAACACCTCAGCCCACTCACCCGCACCTCCTCCGACCCAAACCCACTCGTCAACCGCTCCAACCCATTCACCTGTCTCCACCCACTCATCACACACCACCACCCCATCCTCGTCACCCACCGGACCACCTCCACCTCAGCGCACCATTCACACGCGTGCAATGAGTGGAATCGTCAAACCTAAACAACTTTTTAACCTTTCCGCCACCACCATCGCACCCATACCTCATAACCCACAGGTTGCCTTATCCATGCCTGAGTGGCACCGTGCCATGACTGACGAGTTCAGTGCCCTTCTTAAAAATAAGACCTGGGAGCTTGTACCTCGTGACCCGAGTATGAATATTATTCGTAGTATGTGGTTATTTAAACATAAGTTCAGGTCGGATGGCACTCTGGAGCGTTATAAGGCTCGCCTCGTATGTGATGGACGCAAACAGCAACAGGGTATTGATTGTGGGGAAACATTCAGTCCGGTTGTCAAACCGGCCACTATACGCCTAGTTTTATCTCTGGCATTAGCTCGTTCATGGGAAATAAATCAATTAGATGTCACCAATGCTTTTTTGCATGGAAATTTACAAGAGACCGTATACATGTACCAGCCAGTCGGTTTCCGGAACCCCGACTATCCAGACCATGTTTGTCTATTGAAGAAATCCTTATACGGCCTCAAACAGGCTCCTCGAGCCTGGTACCAGCGGTTTACTGACTTTGTTCTTTTGCAGGGATTCCATCAAAGTAAATCAGACAATTCTCTTTTTGTCTACCGACAGGGTTCTGATATGGCATACTTACTTATTTATGTTGACGACATCATACTCACCACCTCGTCTGTGGCTCTTCGTCAACGTATTATACAAAGTCTTGCAGGTGAATTTGCTATGAAGGACTTGGGGTCGCTTTCTTACTTCTTGGGAATTCAAGTCACTCGCACCGGTAACAACATGTTTCTGTCTCAATCTGCATATGCCGCTGACATAATTCATCGTGCATCCATGGATTCCTGTAAACCTGCTGCTACTCCAGTTGACACAAATTCTAAGCTCAGTGCTGATTCTGGACCACCTCATGATGATCCTACGACATACCGCAGTCTCGCCGGGGCTCTCCAGTATCTTACCTTCACTCGCCCTGACATATCCTATGCCGTTCAGCAGATTTGTATGCATATGCACGCTCCTCGTGCCGCTCACTGGAATGCACTTAAACGCATTATTCGGTATATTCAGGGTACCAAAGATCTCGGCCTTCATCTTGGTTCATCGGACATCTCCTCGTTACGTGCCTATACCGATGCAGATTGGGCTGGATGCCCCGACACTCGCCGCTCCACATCTGGCTACTGTGTATATCTTGGCAACAATCTGATATCTTGGTCGTCCAAGCGGCAATCTACAATCTCCCGCTCCAGTGCAGAAGCTGAATATCGAGGTGTAGCTAACGTCGTCGCTGAAATCTGCTGGCTTCGAAATCTCCTTCTCGAGCTCACTCACCCATTGACTCGCGCAACACTTATATACTGCGACAACGTCAGTGCTATATACCTTTCGGGCAACCCCGTTAACCATCAGCGCACGAAGCACATTGAGCTTGACATACACTTCGTTCGGGAACAAGTTCAGAAAGGCAACATCCGTGTCCTTCATGTCTCCTCTCGCCATCAAATTGCCGACATCTTCACTAAAGGACTACCACGGGTTCTATTTGATGATTTCCGATCCAGTCTCAGCATCAGGCCTCCCTTCGCTTCGACTGCGGGGGAGTAATAGTCAACATAATCAATCTTATATTTGGTAGATATTGTATCACATTTAAATTTCATAACTCCCCATTATTAGGGGATGACCATTGACCTTGTATATAAGGCATGTATGTATCACAATGAGAAATCGATGAAACAGTTTCTATCAATGTAAATCTTTAGGGCATAAAATTACTCAAATCGGCAGGATTTACCTGAAAAAGAATGTTTCTTTGACAATATGGACCCGAGAAAGAAATGGGTCCCACAAGGAACTCATAACCTGATGGCACGATCATTGTTGATGCTTCCACTTTACAAGCATCCGCCCATGCGTCTTGAAATGCCTGCATTTATGCACATACATCTTTGACGAGGTTTGAAGGGTTGAAGCCACAATATTTGTATGAGTTTGTGTATATATTTTCCAAGTTTAGATTGTTACACTCTGCTAACTTATCTTCATATTTAGTATCAAAATGTTTTCTTGCAACTTTTTGTTTATTTTAACACAAATATGGGTACACCTAGCTAGCTATATGCCATACACTCAATACAGTTGGTAGTTTGCATTTGAAGGTATACAATTATTGTTGGGAATCTGGACCATGCAAACTCCTGTTGTGAGTGTTCTTACTTATGAGTGGTCCCACCTAATTTTGTTCTTTAATTTCTTCCTATTTTATATCCTATGATTTTATATATATGCATTTGATAGAGAAAACATACAACAGTGAACAGCCACCTGTCTTCTTGTAGAAACCACACAAGTTGCATCACACTTTAGTGTAAAAAAATTCAACAAAATGTAAATCTTGTGACAAATGGCTGTCCCTATGTAGTACATGCTAACTTTGTTGGACTATTAAATTCCAAATATAAATGCAAAGTTTGTTTATAGTTAAATGTAGTTAGTGAAAACGGTTAGTTTTAAATATAAAATTGGAACAATGGAAGAAACTAGAAAAAAGGTACGGTCGAAGACCCGGTCAGTTAATATTTTATTATTAGAAGTCATGTCTAACATCATTGTTTTATTGTATTTGAAGCACTTTAGTTAAAAAGCCTTGATCGTATATTATAGTGATTGTTGGATTTTGATTTCCCTCCTTTACTATTATGCTGAAAAGTAGTATAAATGGTTAGTATGTAGGTGGCGGGTGTAGTAAAAGCAAGTAGTGATGCATGATTCTATCAAATTATGAACTCAAAGTCCTAGTCCTAAGATGATGATTAGAAAGCGGGTACTCCCACTATGTTTTATATCAAATTCACCGTTGCTTAGATATGAGCATATTGCGTCTCATTTAATAGGCATAAGTCTCTACTAGCTTACCTTGTGGGCCACCCCACATTAACAAGTTATGATTTATTTATGGGTTGGTTTGAATTGCAGTATGATTTAAACGAATAAAATGTGTCATAATTTTTGGGTAAAACAAGAGCGTTACCAATGAGCTGAGAGTTGTTTATAGCTTAAGTGAGGTGAATGGTCGTTTTAAAGCTTAATTTAATATGTATAGTCTCGTAAATTACTCTATCCAAATATTTATAACTTTCTAATATATTTGTTTGTCTAATGTAACTAAGCTTAATTCAATGTGTATAGTCTCGTAAATTACTTTATTCAGACGTAACTTGGTTTTTTTTACTGAGGAATGAAAACTAGAAAAAAAAAAAGGAAAGAAAAAAATGTAACTAATGTATTGGATGCTAGCTTATAAGACGAAAAGTGTGCTTATTTGTTTATCCAAATACTAAAACTTAAAAAGTGACTTTTTACAACATAAGTTTGTCTTGACTCGCTATCCTTGTTACATACATGTAGTGACATTATTTGTTTCATGAAAGGAAAAATCATCTAAAATGCAAATGCTTAGTACTACTTGAAGTGACTATTTTTTTTTAGCATCCACCTCTCCTCTCATTTTTATTGTGAGCCCCATTTTCAATCATTCTTTGGAATCATAGACAAAAGGACCTACAAATTTAACGAATGTAGCCTAATCTATTTAAACTATTTAAGAAATATGTTATCGTGTATGTAATGTAAGTTTTGCAAGGGAAAAAATAACTTGTTACTTGAACATTATAAAAATGCATGAACATATGTTTCACCTTCGTATCATCTGTATCACCATCTCCTTTAGCTCCATAATCAAGCACATTAAATTCTGAATCTATCGGTGGAGGCGCTAGCGGCTCTTCTGGAGTTGGAAGCGGGTGTTCTTTGGGTTTCGACGCTTGGTGTCCATGATCATTCTTTCCTTTCTTCTTGTACAAAGAAGTTAAAGTAGCTCTGTTTTGCCTCCAATGCTTGCCCCTTCTAGCATTGCAAGTTTCAATGGTTGAAGCCCACACTAAAATCACAATCACAAATGCTATATATGTAAGCTTTCTGAAACTAAAATTACCCATGTTGATTGGCACGTGTGCCAGTGTGTGTGTGATTGGTAGATTTTTGATGGACAACATAAGGAGTTTGTTTGGTGTTTATATAGGCAGAGAACTTAAAAGAATTAAGGTATTGGTAATGGTTGATAGCGCCTGACATTCCAATTTTATATTCTTTATTATTATTCACAACTTTTCATATTACTTGTTTCTTTTCTGTGAAATTTAGTTGGCTTTGAACACATGGTCCCACACTCCAACTTTTGCCAAATGAAACTATTTTATTGCAGTTAGTTGGCCAATTGGTTAAGCAAATTTGCCTTGTGATTTCACTTTATCGGCAAGCATTAGCATGTGTGTTGTGGGTCGCGTCCAAGCAGGCGCGAGCGGCCACCTGATCCACGTGGCTCACGAACACCACAACACAGTCACGTGAAGGCTTCCGTGAGCGAGCTCACGCTACCATGTTCACGTGGGTTCGCGAAACAAAACTAGCAATTAGCTGGCTGTTGACCGTTGCCAACGACTAGTTAAGACATTTTATAAAAATAATAATAATAAAAAAAACTATACATTCAAATCTTACAAACTCACAAACATCAAACTACAAAACAATTACACAAACATCTTCAAATCTGAAAAATGGAAAACACGAGCAAAACAATAACGAGTAGTTTTAGTTGTCGAACAATACTTGAACGAGAACAAGAGCATATCGCAAAGGAATTCGAAGATGAACAAAACAATAATAAGTAGTTTTAGTAGTTTTTTATGTTTTTTTATTAATTAATATTTTATGTCTTATTATTTAACTTTGTCTTTCAATTATAGGTTAAATCACATTTTAAATAATAAAAATGTAAAAAATGGATAAAGTCATTGCTGAACATGGTCAAATGAGTGAGCTGCAACTTTATCAAAAGTTTATGTCAACACCCAATTGGCTTAATATGATAGGATAAAGCTCACCGTGAGCCACAACACATAGTCTTAAGGTGGGGCGACGACCCCTCCTACTTAATCACACTATTCTCATAGTCGGAATGGAACGGTCGATCCATTCGATAACCACATACATAATCGGTTCGGTTGAGTACACTATTAAACCGTCTTCATATGAATCGGTCGGTGGTTAACAAACGAATTTGATCGGTGACTGGACCAGATTTTTTTTTCCATCTAAAATTCAATTAACTACTTCAACTCCGTATTTTGTTTATCTCAAACATCATATATTCATATATTATTAACATTTCAAATTCACACTTAAAGGTCAATTAGTTTCATATTTTGTTTTTATTTAGTCATATAAATATATCTTATATTCTTTGTGATATCACGGTTTTTTTTAACCGGCCCGATTATGAAGATATTTGTTAATAATCGGTATTTAACTTTTATTGTAACTAGCTTGATTTATTTATACATAAGGCACTTTGGTATGGAGCCGGCATAGGGTGGGCATGTCCATGCCGCCCCGGCAAACACCGCCCCCTATGCCCCGGCACGGCATAGGCGGCAAGAGAATGACTTTGGTGCCGGGCTAAGATCAAGTGTTTGCTAGAATATTAATTAAAAAATATTAAATGATGATGGGCCTCCTACCACACCTTTGGACCATCATCTCCATGATGCTCCTAACCCATGCTGACGTGGCAGCTGAGGTGGAGGAACACTCCACACCTAAAGGCCTAATAGAAAGAGTAGTGGTTACCCAACATGCCACATTTCTACGAGCATAATATTTTTTTTCTAGCTCCTCTTGTTTCATGATTTGCATTAAATTTCTTAACTAAAAAACTTAATTATTTATCTTATTTTTAGCCATATGTTATCTCAAAATATCGTTTCATAATTTTTAACTCTATTACTAACCATTTAATAATCCGTGTAAAATTTGATAACACGAGTTTCTAAACCTAGTGAAATAATATAATAGTTTGTACTATGGAACAGTTTTTGACAAATTCCTCCAAACTGTTGATCGTTGTAAACAATAGTTTGTAGCATCACACAATCATTGATGTGTTCATTAACCGTCCACATGAGATGATTCAGATGTAATTAACGAAAACGGACAGATACTAGCGAACAACAAAAGATTATGGTTCTTGACCCCACCCCACATAATTATACTTCAAGGGTTTCTCGTATGCTTCTCTCTGTAGCAACTTATTGTTTTTATTGAAAAGTACAGCTACATTTTTCTAACAAATAAGTTAGGTTTAACTAGGAATTATGGTAGTAACAGATCGTACACCATTATTAAGTTATAATAAACCACGCAGGACCCGCGAATATGCTTTCTGGTAATCTGTTTTAGCCCACTGCCCATATTTATTATTTATTGCATTCCGAAAAAAATTATATTTAGTTTAACAGAAAAAAATGAACGAAATTGGTAGATAAAAAAGTACCCAAAATAGCTATAGTTTGGTTTATACAAAATAATTGACTTGATTGCGAAAGTTGATTCTCCCTGCAAATTTCAATGAAATTGACAACGATTACTAGGGGAAGGAAATAATATTATATTGTGTTAAAGTTAAAAAAAAATCTGACCAATCAAATGGTGCCACATCACCATCACCACAAGCCTCACGCCAAGCAACTTCTCCCCGCCCCCCTCCTTCCTGCCCTCTCCACGCCAGGGTGGCAGTGGTGTTCCCCCTTCCCGCCCCCCACTCCGTCCAGTCTAACTATTTTATCTTTTAGGGTCATTTCGGTCCAATTGTGAGTAAAAACACATGGCTTGTTTAATTTTTCATCATTTGTGGCCGTTTATGTGGTATTTTTTCATACTTGATTCATTTATTATTACTCGCGTGAGAAAAGGCACATACATATGGAAATACAAAGGACACGTGAGTGAGTGGGACCGTGCATGTATAATGTCCTCAAACCCCAATACCAAACACGTATAGATGTGACTACAACCCTTCAATCTAGGATCACATGAGTTCACGGGCTATATTACTATTACCCTATGTTACTTACCCTTCAATTATTCAATTCAATACCTTTCACACATAACACATTATCATTCTATATCATATCAAGCCTCTTTTTTCCATATGGTTTATGAGCCTACGTGGTTCTATGTCCATCTTGCCCCAAAACCAATTAGGGAAACAAACTTAATGTCTAGTTAGTGCCTATCTCGATCTCAAACAGATAAAACCGACACAAAAAACAACCAAATGAATAATGGCGTCTGCCTATTCATGGTTTTCTTTGGGTTTTTTTAATGGCAGGGAACGGCGTGCCAACCACCGTGACACCGGGCGCTAAAACCAAGGTCGAATACTCAACCGCCGCCAATCCCTTGGCTCTCCCAAATGTGCCGAAACCCGACCTCCACCTGCCCGAAGTCATAACAGTGGAATAATCGGTAAAACCTCGTCTCTCATCTGAGTCAAAACCGGCGCCACCCTTATTCGCTTTTCAACTAAATGACACTCCACGGGGGGGGGGGGGGGGGGGGGGGGGTTTCAGGGTTACATATTCAAAAAATAACATTCATATAGTGACACATTGCTTACATAAAGTAAAGTACTGCACTAACCATGTAATACACATGTACGTAGCGTTTAATATTAGTAACAAGATCAATAAGAAAGACATAGAGAATAATAAAGACTGTCTATCACATATAATTAGCAGGGAGCCACGTGATGCGGCGAGGAACACAGAGTAATCATCTAACATATTAATTATTAAAAAAATTATAACAATATTATACTCAATCTGAAGAAAATAAAATGGCAGTATTTTTGGTGTATATATATGTATATATTTTTTTTAAATATTATCGTATAAGAAAGTTATGTTAGCTTAAAAAAATCACGAGGAGAAATTGGTTTAATAGTTAACAATATATTACAAGGATTAGTATTCCGTCCAACACTTGTAGCCCAGTTGGTTGAGGGCCTAAAATTTTCTATGGGAGCCTTGGGTTCAATTCCCACTAGCTACATTTGAAGGATATTGGTGGATTGGAAATGAGGGATGACCCGGCCATTGGCTTGGGTTCGAGTCCTGATCCCGACCGGTTTTACCGACTATTTCACAGTCGTGCCTTCGGGCGGGTGAGTGGTCGGGTTTATCCGGGAATTGGTGGCAATTGGTGGCCCGGGTACTATCGAGTATCTGATTCGGCAAAAGGGTGCCCGAGAGTGCTCGAAAGTATTCCACAAGTTTCAACTTCGGTTACAAGGTTATCCCTTATACTTCTCCCAAGTCCCAACTCTGAGGGTGTTAGCTCAGCATTACATCAGC
This sequence comes from Ambrosia x helenae, assembly GCA_030844895.1. Taxonomy (NCBI): domain Eukaryota; kingdom Viridiplantae; phylum Streptophyta; class Magnoliopsida; order Asterales; family Asteraceae; genus Ambrosia; species Ambrosia x helenae. The sequence continues at coordinate 378,156 of JAUTDX010000027.1, forward strand.
ATCTCCCCCAATCCCAACCTTCATCCCAAAATCTTAGAGTATGTGTAGTGGGCACGTTATAGGGCGTTTTGAAGCCCCATAGCGCCGGGGAACACCGCCCCCGGCGGCGCTATAGGGCGTTTTGGTTCAATCCGGTCATGTAAACAACGAGCGTTATGCTCTGCTTCTTGATTTTATTATTATTATTATTGTTGTTGTTGTTGTTGTTGTTGTTGTTGTTGTTGTTGTTGTTGTTGTTGTTGTTGTTGAAGTGTGTGTGGAGAGGAAGAAGAAGTGAAGAAGATGAAGAAGAAGAGATGAAGAAGAAGTGTAGTTGAAGAAGAAGATAGTTGAAGAAGAAGAAGATAAAAGAGAGAGAGAGAATAATAATAATAATTTTTTTGAAGTCTTTTTTTGTTTTTGTTTTATTACTGAATAATAATAATAATAATAATAATAATAATAATAATAATAATAATAATAATAAAATCAATTATTACCCAATCATTTATAACCCCCACATATCCCCCATTCCCACTACACCCTCTTTTTCCATAACCCCCACATAACTCCCTTTCTATTACTTTTTAATATTTTAATCCCATAACCCCCACATAACACTCCACCACTACACATACCCTTAGCTATACTTATCCCTGGTCCCACACCTTTGTTATATTATTTTAAAAATACATATTTTATATTACATTTAACAATTTAGTTATTTTTTTCCAAGGAAAAGTATAAGTGCTCATGAGCCAACCAGACGCCTAAGGCTGCAAACGAACTGAACTTTCAACGAACAATTCATGAACCGTTTGGCGGGAAGTTTGTTTGTTTAATAAATGAACGAACATGAACAAAAATTTTTGTTCGTTTAGTTAGACAAACGAACATGAACAAAGGTCGCGTTTGTTCGTTTATGTTCGTGAACGTTCGGTAATGTGTTCATGAATGTTCAGTAACATGTTCGTTTATGTTCATTTGTGTTCGATAGCTTATTAAGGTTTTTAATTTTTATACTTTTTTATATATTCTTTTATTTTTATTTATTTTACCCAATAAATAATATTTATGAGGTAACTATATGACTATATGAGATCAATAAACCTACTTTTTGTATCCAAGCTCATTATATGTTTTCACATTCCAGCGTTGATACACTCCACCTCCAACGCCCTCTGTCATCCATCTCCAACGCCCTTCTCCCGTACTAAGTATGTTTGGACAAGTGGGTTATATTTTGGGTGGATTTAGCTAATGTCTTAAGGTATGTGAATTCGATGTTATTCAAAAGTTAATATATGTTCATTTTTGTTTGTTTCCGTTCATGAACGCTTGTTTGTGTTCATTAATGTCCGTTTGTGTCACACCCTCAAATTCCACATGCGGGGTTTTACCGCGAGGCGCGTGACACACCAGGATCTCAGTCAACGATCACAATAAACATACAACAAACATGCATTCAAGATTATATTTAAAACCAAAATATAATGCTTTGAGCTGTAAACCAGCAGCGGAAGCATTCTTGTTTACAACCAAAAGACATATCATTGTTTACAAAGACATTGTTTAATATGTTTCCAAAATAATAGACGCCGTGCATGACCTCGTGCGCCTAGTCCGACAACCGCTACCTTAGCGACCTGAGAAAACATGCCAAAAATGTCAACATATAATGCTGGTGAGTTCACAGGTTTTATTTCATAAAAGTGTTGTTATAAGTTCGGTAAGATCATTTCCCGTTACTACTATGTTATGAGAACGTTAGCTAGACGTTAAGTGTTGCTACTACTGCGGTTGGGAATCCATTACTAAACCGGTATAAGTGTTGAAGCCAGCCCAGACGGACGGGATTACCGATGCCTCGGTAACCCCCAAAGTATTAGAGACAATATGCACCCGCCCGGCTCCCAGCCGTCGGGTGGGGTTTGTAAGGCCCAATAGATCTATCCACATTTCCCCCGTTGTGCATCCCCGCACATTCATGGTTCCCCCTGGGACTTTCTGTAAAAGCCGCATAGTACGTAAAGTAACCATAGTATAACATGATCTATGATAAGTAATCAAATAAGTAGCATGTTTCTCCCCCGAAAGTAAAACGGTAAAAGTGGGGCTGTGACACTCACCTCGGTTTGCGTTACTTGAAAATAGTTAAGTAGTTATGTTACGATAGTCCCAAATAGCGGCGACCTATCATAAGATGTGTATAAGTATTGGACTAATAACCCGCAGGCTAACTAGTCCCCGTATGTCCAGACCGTGACCATAAACGTTTGAAAACACCTTTAACCGTTAGACCGACCGTGCCAGACAAGACCCGACATCCCATTGGTGACCCGACATCCCACGTGTTAGATAAATGCAAGGCATCATGCAACATATGCAATTAAACACTTAGCACGCGCAACAATTCACCTAGTCTAGCATATTGACCAATTAACGCATAAACAGGTCCGAACACGTCTTACTAAGTCATTGGGTGTATCCCGGGGTTCCTAACATGTTCCTAGGTGTCAAATCGTGTTCCGGGATGTCAAAACGCGTTCACGACAGCAGTACATGCGATTAGGAAGGTTACACGCGAGTAGGCAATAGCCTATAGGCGATTAGGGGGTCTAATCGCATGAAGTATGGGCGATTAGGGCCCTAATCGCCCCCAATGTCTGCATAATCGCCTATAGCTCAGGCGATTAGGATGCCTAATCGCCTGCAGCTGCTGTACAACGAGTTTTCGCGCGTTAAACCCTCCAAATCAGATCCGAAACATGCAACAACACCCAATATCAAACCTAAATCATTTACCAACCCTTTTCAAGCAAAAACCCCCAACATATCACTGATCTAGCATGTTCTATGCAATTATTTCCTAAAATGGCAAAGTACTAGGTTTCTCTTACCAACCTTATCTTTCCTTAAATGGAAATAATCAGATTTCAAGCTCTACAACATGTAACTCATAAAATCTCTGATCTAACATCTTCCTAGTGTGAATCCTAACAACATTGCACCAACAATCACACCATAATCATCCTAAATCCTCAAGAACATACAAATGGGTCAAAATATGCATTTTCTTCAAAACACCATAATAATGGCTAAGATTCTAAGACAACCTTCCTAGTGACCTCTACATAACAGAAGTACACTCATATCTTGAAAACATTCATGTTAAAATCACCAATAAGACCAACATTTGCATATAAACTTCACATATAACAAGCATTAAGGTGTAAACTTGATTTGAGACTCTTTTGAAAGGTTTTTAAAGACACATTTGGTAAAACAAGGTCTGGAACTTTAGGGGAACTCAAAATAACAACTTTACAAAGGTTAGGGATGAAGAACACACCTTGGATTTTGCTAAAGAAAGGTGTGTAAGCTTGGGGATGGTGATTTTTGTAGCAAAATGAGTTCCAGAGGTGTTCTAAGGTGTGTGGGCGACTTGGGAGCTGCTAGGGTTGTTCTAGAGGTGTTTGGGGAGTTAAGGGTTCTATTTATAGGTGTTTTGACCCGAGCCCTGCAGTACACGCGATTAGGGGCCCAGATCAGGCGAGTAGGGGCCTAATCGCCTCTAAGCTCACGCGATTAGCTACCTACTCGCGAGTAGGGGGCCCTAATCGCTACTATTCATGCGATTGGCCACCTACTCGCCCCATTCCCTTGTACTCGTGCACTGTTCATGCGATTAGGAGTCCCCCCAGGCTCCTAATCGCCTATAAGGTCTGGAAATGGGTTTTTGGCGCGTTAAACACTATTTTAACATATTTAAACACGTATTCACACACCGATAAGTCACATAATGATTCCAAACATATAATGCATGATATCCAACACGTTTACATCCGTTCACCAATTCCCGGGACTCGAGACTCGTGTGTGCATTAAACCCGGCGATTCCACGAATCGCCGATCCTTGTACCCATAGTTATGGACCGACTCCCGATGATTCCCCCGAATCACCGTACCGACTCGACTGACCTCGTTAAGGACGTAATATGCATGATTCGCTAAGGTAGACTTACTAGTTTAGTCAACGTTACTAACCTGAGTTTGCCGGGTGTCACATCATCCCCCTGTTGAAAGAATTTTCGTCCCGAAAATTGCCCAAGGCCAAAAAGGAAGAGACGGAAGAGAAGAAAAATTTTCCGGTTGCCACATCATCCCCCCGTTGAAAGGAATCTCGACCCGAGATTCATTCAGCTTCAGCAGAGACATGTCTTGATTCGAACGCGCGCTTAGGAAATAAATGGGGATACTTAGCCTTCATTTGATCTTCCCGTTCCCACGTGAACTCCGGTCCACGATTAGAGTTCCAACGGACTTTAACAATGCGGATTTTACTCCGGCGAAGGCTACGGATTTTATAGTCAAGAATTTCAACCGGTTCCTCCACGATACGCAGACGATCATCCACCTTGATCTCTTCGAGAGGAACAACTAAAGATTCATCCGCCAAACACTTCTTCAAATTAGAAACATGGAAGACGTTATGAACATTACTGAGCTCAGCCGGCAGATCAAGCCTGTATGCTACCGGTCCAATCCGTTCCAGGATTGCGAACGGTCCCACATACCGAGGATTCAATTTGCCCGTTTCCCAAAACGTATAACGCCCTTCCACGGAGATACCTTCAACAAAACCCTGTCGCCCACCTCGAACTCCAAAGGCTTGCGACGACGATCGGCATAGCTCTTTTGACGATCCCGAGCTGCTGCCATGCGGTTACGGATTTGTACGATCTTTTCGGAAGTCTCGTACACAAGTTCCGGGCCGGTGAGTTGACTCTCACCCACCTCGGCCCAACAAAGAGGAGACCGGCATTTCCGCCCGTAAAGAGCCTCGAACGGAGCTGCCTTGATGCTAGAATGGTAACTGTTGTTGTAGGAGAATTCCACCAACGGTAAATGACTCTCCACCCCTTGCCAAAATCGATCACACATGCCCGAAGCATGTCTTCTAGCGTTTGGATTGTCCGCTCACTTTGACCGTCAGTTTGCGGATGGTATGCCGTGCTCATGTCTAACTGAGTACCCAGAGCCTTATGCAAAGACTTCCAAAAGTTAGAGGCGAACCGAGGATCACGATCAGAAATAATAGAGACAGGCACCCCGTGCCGAGAGACCACTTCCTTGAGATATAACCGTGCCAAACGCTCGAGACCATCGGTCTCTTTGATAGCGAGGAAGTGCGCAGACTTTGTCAACCTATCGACAATTACCCAGATCATGTCGCAACCACTGGGCGATTTCGGTAGTTTGGTCACAAAGTCCATCGTAATCCGCTCCCACTTCCACTCGGGAATTTCAGGCTGTTGTAGAAGGCCGGATGGCTTTTGATATTTTAATTTAAAAAAAAAGTTATAAAATCCCCCATCTCTTTCTCTCCACCATTCTCACACCACTCTTCTCTCCTATACTTTCTCTCTCTAAAAAAACCCCAATTCCAAACCCTAACCACCAAACTCCTAGCATTAGTTTTGAATCTGACTAGTTGCTAGGTTATCACATTGTTTATGCGTTGGTTTTTGACTCCTCATTTGGATATATTGGATTGTTGGGTATGATTATGGCCGAGAGTATGGTTAAATGGATATGAATTTGTTAGTTTGATGGTATGTATGTATTTTTTTTTAAGTTTTTTAATTGGTTTTTGTTCGAAATTCAAGTTTTTGTGATTTGTATTATTATGGATTTTCAGTTTTGATTTTGCGATTAAGATGTTGTGGGTTGCCCAGATTCAGTTTTCGAAGTTCCATAGAATTATACACTAGTGTATTTTTTGCGAAATAGCAGTTTTTGGATTGCCCAGATTCAGTTTTCGAAGTACACTTCGAATTATACACTAGTGTATATTTTGCGAAATACTTGTCTTGGATTATACAGTTCATCTTTTTTCACGTACAAAATTGTAATTATACACTGGTGTATTACTTAGTGTTATTCGTTGAAGCACACAGATACAATTAGATTTCATCTTAGTTTATTAGGTTGTTATACACTAGTGTATATTTGCTGAAACTTACAGATACAATAATTTTTTTTTTGAAGCGTACAGATACAATAACATTAACTATACACAGGTGTATATTAGTTATAAAATATTGGTTAATTAAGTTCTAATGTACATTTTTTATTGTAGGTTCCTCGTCCAGCAAAGTATATGAGTCTCCTGGTGGGACGAGATATTGGACGCCTGTTGTACCAGACATAATATACACTGACGTATAGTTTGTTGAATATTATGGTACAGTACAATGTTTTTTGTATCATTAATTGGACTATACACTGATGTATAATTGTTGAAATATGACTATACACTGACGTATAGTTGTTGAATATTATGGTACTGTACAATGTTTTTTTAGCAATAATTGGATTATACACCAATGTATAATTGTTTTGAAATATGACTATACACTGACTTATAGCTATTGAATATTATGGTACTGTACAATGGTTTTGTAGCAATAATTTGACTATACACTGATGTATAATTGTTGAAATATGACTATACACTGACGTATAGTTGTTGAAATTTTATGGTACTGTACAATGTTTTTGTAGCAATAATTGGATTATACACGGATGTATAATTGTTTTGAATATAACGATACTAAACACTGTTCTATAGAAACAATTATGGATATTATTGTGGTGTTTGTCAGTTATAATGTATAATAAATAACCTATTAATAATCAAATACCAAAAGACAATATTACCCTTTGCTTTAATTAAAAAGTTAATTAATGTTTAACATATTTACCATCATGCCATTGAAGATGGATGGATGAGATTGGTTCCTAAAGTTCCTAACTAAGGGTTGGTTCTCAATTGAACCCTACCCTATATATATATATATATATATATATCGATTGTTAGATTGGTGTTTCTTCATCAGAACAACAATTTTAATTTACACTATGATTTTGACGACAATAGATTAATATGCAATGATTAGAGCAATGTGTAACCCAAGAAAATGAACACTGCTATACCATGATGTATTTCACAAAAACTAGGTGTATTATACACGCGCGTTGCGCGTTTTTTGTATTGTGTTTTAAAAGACCGTATTCACATATTATCTAACAACATTGCAACTTACAACCATCAAAATCCATCATCAGTTCCGCTAAACTTGGTATCCATAAGTTTTTTCTACCAAAGTCACCAACAAATCCAGTTAGGAATCACGCCAAGAGGTTTAAAACCGCTTCAAAATTTAACCCCACAAATAAAGAATCACAAATAACAGGGTTTTAGTACAATCTATAGTTTGAAGTGTTAACACAAACTAACAACAATAAAAAATAAAAATAAAAGAGACTCGAACAAGTTTCGAACCCAAGACCTCAAAGAACACATATGCACCACAAACCACTGCACCACTACCCCATTTTGTTATTTCTTATTGAACCATATGTATTTATATATAAATAAGTGTTGTATAAAAAAAATCCAGAAAAAGACAAAAAACATCAAGCCAAAAAAAAAAGGCAAAAAGAGGGATGGTTGCAAGAATCAAACTTGGGTAATCACCATGTAAACCAACAAACACAATCACCACACCACTAATAAAGATGTTGAAAGTATTTAAAATTATAAGTATTTAAGATAACAAAAAGAATAAAATAATAAAAACACTATTCAAATCAAGTTGTCTATTAATAGTATATAAGAGCATTCATAGTAGTGCCCCCATTTTTTGGTGAGACAAAACCCTATAATTTTTTATGAAGTTGGAAGTAGTTGTGAGTGAAGATAACGTGGAATCTACTGTTTATTGGTAAATTTTGGGTTCTTTGAGAATCTTTTATGGAAAATAGGAAAACTGTATTTATTTTTTTATATTTGTTGAAAGTGGTTGTGAGTGGAGGAGAGAGAAACTATAATGATTTATAATGTAATATGTAGTTGTAATTGGTTGTGAGTGAATGGGGGATGAAGAAGCTATTAAGAATGCTCTAATAACTAAACACAACCACCAAACTGTACTCTCATAAATAGCCAACATCAAAGCGAAATCAAAGACAACTTTTTTGTAATGTAGCAATAACACGAATCATGAATCCCTATAATACAACCAATCCCGTACTATAATACTACATATATATATATATATATATATATATATATATATATATATATACTCACCTCAAGTATCTATATAATATAAAAAGGGGCCAGCAAGTACACCGACCTCACTGATTAATGCACCAAATCATAAACTGGTTATGCTGAACATCCAGCCTCATCAGGGTCCCAGCTGGTTGATGGTGCACCTTGTTGTAGACAACCAATTTCTGGGATAGTGGGTGCATATAATTCCCCAAAAGCTTGCCAACAAAAAGGTTCATACATGTGGTAACCTTTAGGCACTGGTTTTAGTTCAATGTCGGTCAACCTTACATCCGTACAAGGTTTGTTGTCACTACATGAGACATGAACCGGTTTTACTGTATACGTTCCTCGTATGTTTTCATATGCAATGTTTGAGACAGCTACTGCAGATGTGTGGTTCGTGCAGCTGCTATGGTCACAGTAGTATTGATCAATCATGATCGGGTATTCGACTTCAGAGACTTGAATGTTTGAGAATAACACTCCTTGCACCAACCCTGAACCTCCCTGCACACATGAACAATTTGATGTGAGTTAAATACTATTTACATTACACTAAAACTTACATAATTGCCTCTTGGAAAAATTGATGCATTGCTTACTTCTCTAAGAGCTAGAAACCATTTATAAACGTAATGCGTATGTTTTGAAGGAGATTTTAATTTAGCATCTTATAATTTTGTGAAAGCCTGGCAAAACAAGTGAGTCAGGGTAAAAATGGTTATGAGGAAAATGGGTTCGGGTCAAAACGAGTTACATAAAAAATATCAATTTGGTTTGGGTCAAAACATGTCTTGCCAAGAATAGACTTAAATTGAAACGAGTTGTAAAAAGAAAAAAAAAATCAAAACGGGTTCACATGCCATATTTCTTCTTAGCCTGGCCTAGACTAAGTTCCCAAGGCCCAAACGTCTAAGCCACCTGTGTACATTTCTTATTTACGAGTTAAATTATTATTTTTAAATGTAGTTTACATAATTTTTATGCTCTTTAATACTATGTTGATAATTATTCTTCTCATATATTGCTTAAAGATTTAATATCTTGGTTTTAGTTAAAACATTTTCGGAAATTTAGGTTTAAATAATTAATTTAATACATATAGGAAGGTGAAAATAATATACAAACGAAGGACATGGCTCAGTTTGGGCCCATTTTGAAACTCAAGGCCTTACAATTTAGCCCAAAAACACGTTCTTATAATGAGAAAAGAATTGTAGTTCACTATTTACCTGCCAAGTCTTGATCCTAACGCCAGTCATTGTGTTGTGCATGTTAATGTTACGAACGGTGATGTTTGAAACACATGCTGTCGTGCCATCTTTTCCTAAACTTCCTATGCTTATTCCATGCCCTGGCCCACAATTTACATCATGTACATATACGTTTGTGCATCCCGTTTGTATAGATATACAGTCATCACCTGTGCACCAACAATAACGTTGCATAATATTAGAAAACATGTCACTTGTACTTCCTTTGCAAGTTTGGAGTAATAAGTATTGCATTCGATTTTTGAACTTTTTTTAGTATATTGTTTTTTCCGTTTCTACAAATATGTACAATGACCTAAATAGAAAAGAAATGATTAAAATGAGAAACAATGTGACGAGTTTTATATACATGACAAAGAAAGAATATATTACTTTTATACACACATACTTGTTGGATAAAGTGATAGAACTTAAACTTAGAAGTTAGAAGTGCAAGTGTGTGACACTAGTACACATGTGATATGCCTCGTGAGTCGTGGGTGTGTAGGGTTCATACTTATTTTGGTCACATCAAACATTGTATAAAAAATAGTATGCATTATTTGTCACATTCTTGATGTATTGATGGATAATGTGATAATGGCGATTGTTAAAAATTAAAACCTACATTACTCTCTAAATTAGTAAAATTAACTATCTATTTAAAAAAATTATATACCTTTTCAACCATGCAAATAAATTCACCTTTTACCAACTAAATTTAAATAAAATGATGTTGATTGCTAAAATCGATAATAAATTTTCAAAGGAGAAATAGCAGTGTTCACTGGGATATAAAGGGCAAATTAAATAGAATTCTATTTTCATTTGATTTAAAGTTGGTTGATAAAAATAGATTTTCATTTTAACAGGTTTATAAAAAATAGATAAAATATTAATCTAATAACTGAACGTAGGGTAAAAATATATATATTTACCACAAGCAAGATCCGTGGTGTGGATTAACACATTCTTGGAGTTCTGCAAGTGAATCCCATCAGTATTCGGACTGTCACCAGGAGACGATACGCTAAACCCGTACACCAAAACTCCGTCACAGTTGTCAAATTTCAAGTGGCACTGTTGACTGTTTTGTATTGTTATGCCCGTGACTGTCACGTTAAAACTCCCATAAAACCTCAACGCCTGAATATAAAAAAGTTACCACGTCACACTATAATAATTATAAAAAAGGTATATTTAATGCATTCTGTTTCACAAAGAATCCTTACGGTTGGCTTTGTATTAGGCATTTTCCCGTCTAGTGAGTTGCCTACCTGCCACTAACCATATTTTTAGATTAATAACATGAATACAAAATGTAAATTTCTAGTACGAATTTACGGGTTTCTGCATAGTTTAAACAGATTTTGGTCACACCCGTAAAAAAACATATTTGATGTTGTGTTTGGGTCAACCTAGCGGGTTGACATGTTTACCATTTTATTTTGGTAATTGAGAAAAATAAATATGATTATGTTATAACTTATACAATTTCAGTATTTTATGTTAAAACTTCACATAACTGAAATGACTATCAGGTTTTACTTTGTTAAACATAATTATTTTTAAATACTTGTGTTGTTGGTGTTTGTATATGTGACATAATTTCAGGTTCCCGTTGTGTTTGAGTTGAAGAGTTCAACCCATTAACCCCTGAACACGACCCATTTAACATCCAAAATATAAAGTTTATAAAATAATTAAAAAAGTGGTAGGGAAAGAATTGTACTTGTGGATTTTGTGTAAGTGTGGTATTGTATGATGAAACAACTAGTTGTTCTTCATTGTCAATAGGATCATCAAGTATAGATTTTGTCCACCAAACAGAACCTCTTCCATCTATGGTGCCTTTTCCCTTGATTGTGAGTCCTACAAGTTTTGTAAACTCAAGCCATTGTAGGAGACCTTTACCCCATGCTTTTGCATTTGTTGGAGCAATGATTGTACCATCAAGCTGTAATATGATTTGTCAACTATTTACATTTGTGATACTAATTCTCAAGCTTATTCTTCTTATAAAACTATTTTTTTTCCTATATGTTTCCTATTTCTTAAACTTTCTGATAAATAATTAATTAACTATGAATTACAAAAAAAAAAAAAAAATGTTATCATAATAATACTCTAAAAATCTAAATAGATCGAATTACAAGCTTGGAAGAAGTAGAAATACATTTTAAATTACTTTCAACTTAGTGACCGATTCTCTTTTCCAATGATTGTTATGTATAATAGTCAACATAATCAATCTTATATTTGGTAGATATTGTATCACATTTAAATTTCATAACTCCCCATTATTAGGGGATGACCATTGACCTTGTATATAAGGCATGTATGTATCACAATGAGAAATCGATGAAACAGTTTCTATCATGGTATCATATGCCAATTCATGATCCTACCCTAATTCTCCCTTCTGCCGCCACTTCTTTTCCCTGACCTGCAGCCGGACCACCATCCCTCTTCTGCCTCTCCTTCCTGTTTTCAACCCATCTGCTCCTCTGTTTCTTCTAAATGGACTCTCAAAACCATCCGGCTCTTTCTGTGTCCAATATAAAAACACATGTTCCTATCACCCTTGAAGATGACCGTGTAGACGCACTTGTTCTTCAATGGATTTACGCAACTATCATCCCCTCTCTCGTCAACATAATAATTGTCCCTGGACAATCTGCGTATGAAGCATGGTGCGCGCTCGAAGACCACTTCAACGACAACAAGAATACGCGGGCTATTTATTTGGGACAAGAGTTTGCTAATCTTTCCCTCGACACTTTTTCATCTATGGATGCATACTGTCAGAAGGCCAAATCCCTTGCGGATCAGCTTGTGAGCGTTGGTTCTCCCATGGACAATCGCTTGCTCGTTCTTAAGGTTCTCACCGGTCTTCCTGAGCAGTACGATAGTATCTCCACGGTTTTGCAAAATCGTGATCCGCTGCCAGATTTCAAGGAAGTTAGATCGCGTCTCAATATGGAAGAGGATAAGAAGAAACGGCAAACTGCTAGGGCCGCTCAGCACTCTGCCACGGCTCTCGCAGCCTCTGTTGCACCCACAAATCAGTCCCAATCGTCCCCTTCAGCTTACTATCCCACCGCTGATCGCGGTCGTGGTCGCTCACGCGGGCGCGGACGTAGTCGCGGGCGCGGATCCTACTCTCGGGGACGCACCTCCAACACCCAAACCAACAGCCCCAATCACCCCTATATTGTTTTCCCTAGCAACTGGACGGCAAATCAATGGGCGCGCCTTCTGAATGCTAACCGCTCCTCTGCCACAAACACCCCTCCCTGCCCATATCCCTCGCGTCCCAATGATTCCACGTCAGCCGGTATTCTAGGAGCCAGCCCCAACCAAACCAAACCAACAACACCTACACTCCTACTGATATTGAGCAGGCTCTATATACTATGGCGTTGAATCAACCAGAGCACGGATTTATGGACACCGGAGCATCCTCTCACTCGGCAAACGAGCAAGGTATATACTCTCCGTCTAATTTTAATAAGTGTACTGATAAAAATATTATTGTTGGTAATGGCATGGCGATCCCAGTTGTGGCTCAAGGCAATCAAACTTTACCCCCACCTTTTCCCCCACTTAAATTAAATAATGTCCTATATGCCCCAAAACTTATTAAAACCCTGATTTCGGTTCGCCGCCTTACCACCGATAATCTTGTATCCATCGAGTTTGACCCTTTTGGTTTTCTTGTGAAGGATCTCAAAACTCGGGAACCTATCCTTAGATGCAACAGTACCGGCGATCTTTACCCGCTGACTCAACCACTCTCCAAAATCACTCAACCTTCTGCATTTGTTGCTGTCACTCAGGATCGCTGGCATCAACGCCTGGGTCACCCCGGCGCTAATTTATTGCATTCTTTGAAAACTGCTTCTTGCATTAGTTTTGACAAAACTTTTAATAAATTATGTGAACCTTGTGTGTTTGGGAAGAGCATTAAACTTCCTTTTTATGATTCACTTAATTGCACTCGTTTGCCTTTTGACATTGTTTACAGTGACCTATGGACTTCCCCTGTTTTAAGCACGGGAGGCCATCGGTATTATGTTTTATTTCTTGATGATTATACTAATTTTCTGTGGACATTTCCTCTTGCTACAAAATCACAAGTTTTTGCAACTTTCACAGCCTACTATAATCATATAACCACTCAATTTGAAAGACACATTAAACAACTTCAGTGCGATAACGGAAAAGAATATGCTAACAACAATTTTTTAGCATTTTGCAAGACCCACGGCTTGCATTTCCGCTTCTCGTGCCCTTACACCTCTTCACAAAACGGTAAGGCGGAGCGCAAAATTCGCACCATAAATAACATGCTCCGCACCCTACTTGCCCAAGCCAATCTTCCCCCTAATTTTTGGCATCACGCCCTTGAAACCGCTACCTACCTCCTAAACATCTTGCCTAGCAAAAACCTTGACTTCCAATCACCCACCTCCATGCTCTACAAATGCACACCCGAATACGACCACTTACGCGTTTTCGGGTGCCTATGCTACCCAATTCTACCCTCCACCACCATAAACAAACTGGCCCACCGGTCTCAACCGTGTGTCTTTCTTGGCTACCCACCCAACCACCGTGGCTACAAGTGTCTTGATCTTCAATCTCGACAAATCATTACCTCTCGCCACGTCCACTTTGAGGAAACCATTTTTCCTTATAAGATTCAACAACCCGAAAACCTTCAATCCTACAATTTTCTCCATTTACCTATTCACCCTTCCATGAACCATCCCACCACCCCACAACAGCCCAATCAATCGTCCCCACAGCCTTCCCCATCCGGTTCAGCCCAAAACTCAGCTGCCTCTCCTTTTCCAGCCCACCAGCACCAACCGGCCCACTCCACATCCCCCTCACAGCCTTCCCCAGCCCAACCACACCCACCGGCCCACTCTACCACCCCTTCTCCGTCTACCACAGCCCAACAACATCCAGACTCCTCCACCTCCACTTCACAGCCTACAGCCGGCACATTAAACTCCCCGGCCCAATCTACTCCAACACAATCCCACCTTTCTCCAGCCCACACCAATACTTCTAACACCTCAGCCCACTCACCCGCACCTCCTCCGACCCAAACCCACTCGTCAACCGCTCCAACCCATTCACCTGTCTCCACCCACTCATCACACACCACCACCCCATCCTCGTCACCCACCGGACCACCTCCACCTCAGCGCACCATTCACACGCGTGCAATGAGTGGAATCGTCAAACCTAAACAACTTTTTAACCTTTCCGCCACCACCATCGCACCCATACCTCATAACCCACAGGTTGCCTTATCCATGCCTGAGTGGCACCGTGCCATGACTGACGAGTTCAGTGCCCTTCTTAAAAATAAGACCTGGGAGCTTGTACCTCGTGACCCGAGTATGAATATTATTCGTAGTATGTGGTTATTTAAACATAAGTTCAGGTCGGATGGCACTCTGGAGCGTTATAAGGCTCGCCTCGTATGTGATGGACGCAAACAGCAACAGGGTATTGATTGTGGGGAAACATTCAGTCCGGTTGTCAAACCGGCCACTATACGCCTAGTTTTATCTCTGGCATTAGCTCGTTCATGGGAAATAAATCAATTAGATGTCACCAATGCTTTTTTGCATGGAAATTTACAAGAGACCGTATACATGTACCAGCCAGTCGGTTTCCGGAACCCCGACTATCCAGACCATGTTTGTCTATTGAAGAAATCCTTATACGGCCTCAAACAGGCTCCTCGAGCCTGGTACCAGCGGTTTACTGACTTTGTTCTTTTGCAGGGATTCCATCAAAGTAAATCAGACAATTCTCTTTTTGTCTACCGACAGGGTTCTGATATGGCATACTTACTTATTTATGTTGACGACATCATACTCACCACCTCGTCTGTGGCTCTTCGTCAACGTATTATACAAAGTCTTGCAGGTGAATTTGCTATGAAGGACTTGGGGTCGCTTTCTTACTTCTTGGGAATTCAAGTCACTCGCACCGGTAACAACATGTTTCTGTCTCAATCTGCATATGCCGCTGACATAATTCATCGTGCATCCATGGATTCCTGTAAACCTGCTGCTACTCCAGTTGACACAAATTCTAAGCTCAGTGCTGATTCTGGACCACCTCATGATGATCCTACGACATACCGCAGTCTCGCCGGGGCTCTCCAGTATCTTACCTTCACTCGCCCTGACATATCCTATGCCGTTCAGCAGATTTGTATGCATATGCACGCTCCTCGTGCCGCTCACTGGAATGCACTTAAACGCATTATTCGGTATATTCAGGGTACCAAAGATCTCGGCCTTCATCTTGGTTCATCGGACATCTCCTCGTTACGTGCCTATACCGATGCAGATTGGGCTGGATGCCCCGACACTCGCCGCTCCACATCTGGCTACTGTGTATATCTTGGCAACAATCTGATATCTTGGTCGTCCAAGCGGCAATCTACAATCTCCCGCTCCAGTGCAGAAGCTGAATATCGAGGTGTAGCTAACGTCGTCGCTGAAATCTGCTGGCTTCGAAATCTCCTTCTCGAGCTCACTCACCCATTGACTCGCGCAACACTTATATACTGCGACAACGTCAGTGCTATATACCTTTCGGGCAACCCCGTTAACCATCAGCGCACGAAGCACATTGAGCTTGACATACACTTCGTTCGGGAACAAGTTCAGAAAGGCAACATCCGTGTCCTTCATGTCTCCTCTCGCCATCAAATTGCCGACATCTTCACTAAAGGACTACCACGGGTTCTATTTGATGATTTCCGATCCAGTCTCAGCATCAGGCCTCCCTTCGCTTCGACTGCGGGGGAGTAATAGTCAACATAATCAATCTTATATTTGGTAGATATTGTATCACATTTAAATTTCATAACTCCCCATTATTAGGGGATGACCATTGACCTTGTATATAAGGCATGTATGTATCACAATGAGAAATCGATGAAACAGTTTCTATCAATGTAAATCTTTAGGGCATAAAATTACTCAAATCGGCAGGATTTACCTGAAAAAGAATGTTTCTTTGACAATATGGACCCGAGAAAGAAATGGGTCCCACAAGGAACTCATAACCTGATGGCACGATCATTGTTGATGCTTCCACTTTACAAGCATCCGCCCATGCGTCTTGAAATGCCTGCATTTATGCACATACATCTTTGACGAGGTTTGAAGGGTTGAAGCCACAATATTTGTATGAGTTTGTGTATATATTTTCCAAGTTTAGATTGTTACACTCTGCTAACTTATCTTCATATTTAGTATCAAAATGTTTTCTTGCAACTTTTTGTTTATTTTAACACAAATATGGGTACACCTAGCTAGCTATATGCCATACACTCAATACAGTTGGTAGTTTGCATTTGAAGGTATACAATTATTGTTGGGAATCTGGACCATGCAAACTCCTGTTGTGAGTGTTCTTACTTATGAGTGGTCCCACCTAATTTTGTTCTTTAATTTCTTCCTATTTTATATCCTATGATTTTATATATATGCATTTGATAGAGAAAACATACAACAGTGAACAGCCACCTGTCTTCTTGTAGAAACCACACAAGTTGCATCACACTTTAGTGTAAAAAAATTCAACAAAATGTAAATCTTGTGACAAATGGCTGTCCCTATGTAGTACATGCTAACTTTGTTGGACTATTAAATTCCAAATATAAATGCAAAGTTTGTTTATAGTTAAATGTAGTTAGTGAAAACGGTTAGTTTTAAATATAAAATTGGAACAATGGAAGAAACTAGAAAAAAGGTACGGTCGAAGACCCGGTCAGTTAATATTTTATTATTAGAAGTCATGTCTAACATCATTGTTTTATTGTATTTGAAGCACTTTAGTTAAAAAGCCTTGATCGTATATTATAGTGATTGTTGGATTTTGATTTCCCTCCTTTACTATTATGCTGAAAAGTAGTATAAATGGTTAGTATGTAGGTGGCGGGTGTAGTAAAAGCAAGTAGTGATGCATGATTCTATCAAATTATGAACTCAAAGTCCTAGTCCTAAGATGATGATTAGAAAGCGGGTACTCCCACTATGTTTTATATCAAATTCACCGTTGCTTAGATATGAGCATATTGCGTCTCATTTAATAGGCATAAGTCTCTACTAGCTTACCTTGTGGGCCACCCCACATTAACAAGTTATGATTTATTTATGGGTTGGTTTGAATTGCAGTATGATTTAAACGAATAAAATGTGTCATAATTTTTGGGTAAAACAAGAGCGTTACCAATGAGCTGAGAGTTGTTTATAGCTTAAGTGAGGTGAATGGTCGTTTTAAAGCTTAATTTAATATGTATAGTCTCGTAAATTACTCTATCCAAATATTTATAACTTTCTAATATATTTGTTTGTCTAATGTAACTAAGCTTAATTCAATGTGTATAGTCTCGTAAATTACTTTATTCAGACGTAACTTGGTTTTTTTTACTGAGGAATGAAAACTAGAAAAAAAAAAAGGAAAGAAAAAAATGTAACTAATGTATTGGATGCTAGCTTATAAGACGAAAAGTGTGCTTATTTGTTTATCCAAATACTAAAACTTAAAAAGTGACTTTTTACAACATAAGTTTGTCTTGACTCGCTATCCTTGTTACATACATGTAGTGACATTATTTGTTTCATGAAAGGAAAAATCATCTAAAATGCAAATGCTTAGTACTACTTGAAGTGACTATTTTTTTTTAGCATCCACCTCTCCTCTCATTTTTATTGTGAGCCCCATTTTCAATCATTCTTTGGAATCATAGACAAAAGGACCTACAAATTTAACGAATGTAGCCTAATCTATTTAAACTATTTAAGAAATATGTTATCGTGTATGTAATGTAAGTTTTGCAAGGGAAAAAATAACTTGTTACTTGAACATTATAAAAATGCATGAACATATGTTTCACCTTCGTATCATCTGTATCACCATCTCCTTTAGCTCCATAATCAAGCACATTAAATTCTGAATCTATCGGTGGAGGCGCTAGCGGCTCTTCTGGAGTTGGAAGCGGGTGTTCTTTGGGTTTCGACGCTTGGTGTCCATGATCATTCTTTCCTTTCTTCTTGTACAAAGAAGTTAAAGTAGCTCTGTTTTGCCTCCAATGCTTGCCCCTTCTAGCATTGCAAGTTTCAATGGTTGAAGCCCACACTAAAATCACAATCACAAATGCTATATATGTAAGCTTTCTGAAACTAAAATTACCCATGTTGATTGGCACGTGTGCCAGTGTGTGTGTGATTGGTAGATTTTTGATGGACAACATAAGGAGTTTGTTTGGTGTTTATATAGGCAGAGAACTTAAAAGAATTAAGGTATTGGTAATGGTTGATAGCGCCTGACATTCCAATTTTATATTCTTTATTATTATTCACAACTTTTCATATTACTTGTTTCTTTTCTGTGAAATTTAGTTGGCTTTGAACACATGGTCCCACACTCCAACTTTTGCCAAATGAAACTATTTTATTGCAGTTAGTTGGCCAATTGGTTAAGCAAATTTGCCTTGTGATTTCACTTTATCGGCAAGCATTAGCATGTGTGTTGTGGGTCGCGTCCAAGCAGGCGCGAGCGGCCACCTGATCCACGTGGCTCACGAACACCACAACACAGTCACGTGAAGGCTTCCGTGAGCGAGCTCACGCTACCATGTTCACGTGGGTTCGCGAAACAAAACTAGCAATTAGCTGGCTGTTGACCGTTGCCAACGACTAGTTAAGACATTTTATAAAAATAATAATAATAAAAAAAACTATACATTCAAATCTTACAAACTCACAAACATCAAACTACAAAACAATTACACAAACATCTTCAAATCTGAAAAATGGAAAACACGAGCAAAACAATAACGAGTAGTTTTAGTTGTCGAACAATACTTGAACGAGAACAAGAGCATATCGCAAAGGAATTCGAAGATGAACAAAACAATAATAAGTAGTTTTAGTAGTTTTTTATGTTTTTTTATTAATTAATATTTTATGTCTTATTATTTAACTTTGTCTTTCAATTATAGGTTAAATCACATTTTAAATCATAAAAATGTAAAAAATGGATAAAGTCATTGCTGAACATGGTCAAATGAGTGAGCTGCAACTTTATCAACAGTCTATGTCAACACCCAATTTGCTTAATATGATAGGATAAAGCTCACCGTGAGCCACAACACATAGTCTTAAGGTGGGGCGACGCCCCTCCTACTTAATCACACTATTCTCATAGTCGGAATGGAACGGTCGATCCATTCGATAACCACATACATAATCGGTTCGGTTGAGTACACTATTAAACCATCTTCATATGAATCGGTCGGTGGTTAACAAACGAATTTGATCAGGACCAGATTTTTTTTCCATCTAAAATTCAATTAACTACTTCAACTCCGTATTTTGTTTATCTCAAACATCATATATTCATATATTATTAACATTTCAAATTCACACTTAAAGGTCAATTAGTTTCATATTTTCTTTTTTATTTAGTCATATAAATATATCTTATATTCTTTGTGATATCACGGTTTTTTTTAACCGGCCCGATTATGAAGATATTTGTTAATCATCGGTATTTAACTTTTATTGTAACTAGCTTGATTTATTTATACATAAGGCACTTTGGTATGGAGCCGGCATAGGGTGGGCATGTCCATGCCGCCCCGGCAAACACCGCCCCTATGCCCCGGCACGGCATAGGCGGCAAGAGAATGACTTTGGTGCCGGGCTAAGATCAAGTGTTTGCTACCTGAACAGAATATTAATTAAAAAATATTAAATGATGATCGGCCTCCTACCACACCCTTGGACCATCATCTTCATGAGGCTCCTAACCCATGCTAACGTGGCAGCTGAGGTGGAGGACCACCCACACCTAAAGGCCTAATAGAAAGAGTAGTGGTTACCCAACATGTCACATTTCTACGAGCATAATATTTTTTTTTCTAGCTCCTCTTGTTTCATGATTTGCATTAAATTTCTTAACTAAAAAAACTTAATTATTTATCTTATTTTTAGCCATATGTTATCTCAAAATATCGTTTCATAATTTTTAACTCTATTACTAACCATTTAATAATCCGTGTAAAATTTGATAACACGAGTTTCTAAACCTAGTGAAATAATATAATAGTTTGTACTATGGAACAGTTTTTGACAAATTCCAAACTGTTGATCGTTGTAAACAATAGTTTGTAGCATCACACAATCATTGATGTGTTTATTAACCGTCCACATGAGCTGATTCAGATGTAATTAACGAAAACGGACAGATACTAGCGAACAACAAAAGATTATGGTTCTTGACCCCACATAATTATACTTCAAGGGTTTCTCGTATGCTTCTCTCTGTAGCAACTTATTGTTTTTATTGAAAAGTACAGCTACATTTTTCTAACAAATAAGTTAGGTTTAACTAGGAATTATGGTAGTAATAATACTAAGTTATAATAAACCACGCAGGACCCGCGAATATGCTTTCTGGTAATATCTGTTTTAGCCCACTGCCCATATTTATTATTTATTGCATTCCGATTATATATATATATATATATATATATATATATATATATATATTGTTAAAAAAAGTTATATTTAGTTTAACAGAAAAAAATGAACGAAATTGGTAGATAAAAAAGTACCCAAAATAGCTATAGTTTGGTTTATACAAAATAATTGACTTGATTGCGAAAGTTGATTCTCCCTGCAAATTTCAATGAAATTGACAACGATTACTAGGTTAACTTTTAAAAGCAATGGCATGATAAACGGACTGATCATAATCAAAGCGACCATTTTACGGTCCTTTGTTTAGATCGATTTTTGAAAATGAATGTCATAATTAATTATTAATTATAATTATAATTTATATATATATAAGTATATAACTAATTGAAAAAATCATAATGTATAAGACTACTCGGATCGGAGTGGGGGGAAGAAGGGGATGAAGCGCCGTGTGACATTTGTGGACCCCTGTGGGGGGAAAAAATTGTGGGGAGTGGAAGGAGGGGGGAGGGAAGAGGGAGGATGAAAATAATATTATATTGTGTTAAAGTTAAAAAAAAAAATCTGACCAATCAAATGGTGCCACATCACCATCACCACAAGCCCCACGCCAAGCAACTTCTCCCCATCCCCCTCCTTCCTGCCCTCTCCACGCTAGGGTGACGGTGGTGTTCCCCCCTTCCCGCCCTCACTCCGTCCAGTCTAAGTATTTTATCTTTTGGGGTCATTTCGGTCCAATTGTGAGTAAAACACATGGCTTTGTCATGATATAAGATGTTTAATTTTTCATCATTTGTGGCCGTTTATGAGGTATTTTTTTCATACTTAGACTATCTGTTGTGAGTAGAGGTGAGTGGAAGATTTATTGAATAATATTTTGCCATGTAGGCGTTGATGTGGCTCTGGCTTGCGACCGTGGTCTGATAGCTTAATCTCGTTGTGGCCAGAGGTGAGCGAGTATTTTTTGGAAAAATTAGAAAGACACAAATAATTCCCCGCTACCACACGCGAGTGTGGTAGCTTGGGCTCGCTCGCGGGATCTTTCGAGTGGGGTGTTGTGGTACCAGCGATCCATGTGGTTGGCGAGCTCGTTCGCGCAGATCCGATCGCGCACCACAACGGACGGCCTTATCTGCTGGATAGAATCAGTCTTTCTATCTAAAATATCGATCGATAGTTTAGGATTTAGGTTAATCCTCTCAAAAGTTTATAGATACAAGTGCTAAGGTTTTTTTAAGGGCCTGTTTGGTAGCCTCTTAATGAGACTCTGAACCATTCAGCTCTGAATGGTTCATCATTCAGACTCTTTGTTTCAACCTAAAAAAGACTCTGAATAGAATAGTTAAGAGTTGAACCATTTAGACTTAATGCATAGCTGAATCATTCAGCACATAATCATTCAGAGCTTGTTAATCATTTGAAACCTTTTAACCATTCAGAACTCTTAATTATTCAGTACTTAATCAACAAACGACCCCTAAGTTAAATTCAGTTTGTTAAGTTTCATGAAATATTAGCCATTATTATTGATTCATTTATTATTACTGGCGTGAGAAAAGGCACATACATATGGAAATACAAAGGACACGTGAGTGAGTGGGACAGTGCATGTATAATGTCCTCAAACCCAGGGACGGAACTACAGGGGGGTCAGGAGGGTCCGTTGACCCTCCGGCCACCCCCGGCCATTCAAGTTTTGATCCTTCATCGAATGGGTTTTTTGAATTTTGACCCTCGAGATTTTTAGTTGAACATCAAATGTAGAGAACATGAAGAAAGAAAAAGAAGAAAAAGTGTAAAAAGTGATGACTGAATATTTTTCCGATATGTGTTGTAGTTACAGAGGAGAGTGTGTGAAGAAGATGATTAACATGGGAAAAGATGAAGGGTGTTTTAGTCATTAACCATGTTATAAAAAAGTCTAAAGCCTATGGTAGTCAAAGTCATTGTACTGCCTCTATTTGTTTTGAATGTGGCAAATATTAAATACTTTAAGATATAGGATAACAAGGGTGTGGATAATATGGAAACTCTATCTATTGGAAAAACCTTGTAAACCCTATGGTGACCATTGATCAAGTTTGATCAATGGTCCTTAATTAATTTGTATTTAATAATCAAAAGCAAGTGGGCCACTTTAATAAAATATTGGATTAAGGGCATTAAGGTAATCTTGTGTTTTCTGAATCCTAGGTTTAAAAAGGTTGATTTGACACTTGTCAAGTCACATCTCTCCTACTTTATGGCACTTTTTCCAGCACGAATATTAACGTACGTTAGTGTTGTGATACAAAATTCTGACCTCGTATGAGACATCGCTAACATGTGTTAACAGGCATATACTAAAAGAACATAATAAAAGAACACATAAAATGCGTATTTATTTAAGAATTGATAAAAATAATCATTACAACCAACACCAAAACATACCAAAAAACGGTTCATACAGAATCCTAGTTTTATATTACATTTAACAATTTAGTTATTTTTTTCCAAGGAAAAGTATAAGTGCTCATGAGTCAACCAGACGCCTAGGGCTGCAAACAAACTGAACTTTCAACGAAAAGTTCATGAACCGGTTGGCGGGAAGTTCGTTTCTGTTCGTTTGTTTAATAAAGGAACGAACATGAACAAAAAATTTCGTTCGTTTAGTTAAACAAACGAACATGAACAAATGTCGCGTTCGTTCGTTTATGTTCGTGAACGTTCGGTAATGTGTTCATGAACGTTCAGTAACGTGTTCGTTTATGTTCATTTGTGTTCGATAGCTTATTAAGGTTTTTAATTTTTATACTTTTTTTATATTTTTTTATTTTTATTTATTTTACCCAATAAATAATATTTATGAGGTAACTATATGACTATATGAGATCAATAAACCTACTTTTTGTATCCAAGCTCATTATATGTTTTCACATTCCAGCGTTGATACACCCCACCTCCAACGGCCTCTGTCATCCACCTCCAATGCCCTTCTCCCGTACTAAGTATGTTTGGACAAGTGGGTTATATTTTGGGTGGATTTAGCTAATGTCTTAACGTATGTGAATTCAATGTTATTCAAAAGTTAATATATGTTCATTTTTGTTTGTTTCCGTTCATGAACGCTTGTTTGTGTTCATTAATGTCGGTTTGTGTTCGTGTGCGTTCATGAACAAAAATAACAAACGAACACAAACGAAAACGAACAGAAAATCTCGTTCGGTAAGTGTTCATGAACTGTTCGTGAACACATAATTTTCTTAACAAACGAACACGAACAAGGCCTTGTTCGTGTTCGTTCGGTTCATTTGCAGCCCTACGTGAGACGCCATTTAAAAAACATTTGTATTTATCTTAAGAGAAAATATTTTGTATTTATCTTAAGAGAAAATATTATGTAAAAAGTATCTTAACACAAAATATGATAAGAAAGATTTTGAACCTTTGAATATAATAGATCAACAGACGAGATTGAAAGATAAAACTTAGGGGAATTAGAAGTGAGGAGGGTAAAATAGGTATAACTTACAATTATTAACTTTTATCTCTATTTTTAAACGTCCATAACTTTTTCATACTAAATTATTATTTTTTCTTTAAAATACACAATAAAAACAAGCATTTTACCCTCTCTTTCATTTGCATGCTCTATTGCTATAGTTTTTTTAAAATATTTTTTGTGTTGGGTTGATAATTTGCATGATTATCTGATATAACGTGTGTGATTATCAGGTATAACATGCGTGATTATTTGGTTTTGGTGGTGGACAGAATTTTCCTTTTGGCTAGTGTCACGTATATCACGCTATGAGCCCTTCTTATCCTATATATGTGAAGGTCGTTTGTACATTTTTATTTCTTTTTTACTTGTTTCTCATTGTCGTTAGTTATGTGATGTCGAGAAGAAGTTCATTAAAATCTAGAGCATTCGATCCGTATTGCTTAGATTTATCACGAAGATATATTTATTACGTAACGAGAGTGACATGTGGGTTTGGTGGAATTGTATATGTATAATATGTTGTAAGTTCTCGTGAGTCTGTTTTGGAAGTTATAATGCATATAATCACAAGTTCGTTGAATAATTTAGTCACTCAATACAGGGGATTTGTTAACCCACCCATGGTTTTCAACAATTTGTACACTTTTTTATATGTGCAAATCCAAAAGAAAACGTCATTATGTTTTCAGATCTTTTAAATCTTACGTTTTTTCAAAAAAATTTTTTATTAATCCTCCATTTTTATTTTTAAATACATACTAAACACATCCCTTGCGTTTAAATATAAATATAAAAGCTAACTAAATCTCTATTAACATCTAAACGTTAAAGAAATCGACCAGGGTATAGATATGAATGACAATTTCTGCCACAATACAAAACAAGAAGAACATGTATTGCGTTCTCATATCAAGTTGTGTCCAAATTGAGCTATTTAGTTACATTGCATCGTTTAATTAAATAGGTCAACCCGCTAACACGTTAAACCATTTTTACAACCCACCAACTTGATTAGCATGTATAACTTGTTTACTGTCCATCAACTTGCTTTACACATATCATTTTTAGAAATGAGTCAAATGCATCATGTTTAAACTACTTGATTTTAAGTGCATGGGTTAAGGTTTGATATTTTTGACACAAACAAAATCATAGGTGTTGTGTTAAAGTTGAACAATTCAATTACTTGCCAACCAAAGGCGAGCTACATGCATCCCTATGGCATTATGTTATACTAGTAGGAAACCCGCGCGTTGCTGCGGGACGGTTAACATAAATATATTTTTTTTGAACAATGCACAAGCATAGCCGTATTAGCCCACCAAGCTGTAGGAAAAGTGTAAAAACGTAATTGTCTTTGAATGAGAAACGATGTATATGAAATTAATCAATTTCTCTTCATTGTTTAAACTTTGAAAAGAAACTATATTTTTTTATATCCAACATATACGTTCTTATAACTTTTCATGCCACACTATGTAAATTGTCTAACCATATGTCTTTAACTTCCAACATCTAAGAGATGATGTGTACACAGGACACCCAAGTATAAAAAAAGATTTCACTATATATGAAAATGAACTTCTTTGACCATCAAAATTTAGTCATCAGCACTGTTCTCAAAACCAAATATGAGCATAGATAATTTTTATTCCCAAATCTTTCTATATAATTTTTTACAAATTTAAACCAAACCACCATATGGATACGTATTGTCAAGCATGAACTCAAACCAAATATGAGCATAAAAACCAAAATAGAGTAGATAAAACAAAACACAACCATTCGATTTCAGTATAAACAAGTAAACAGAGAAGTAAAGAAGTATCAACAAGACATTTATTTTAATAAACAAATCAAGTTTAACCTGGAAGATGAACTTGCAGATACAATCCACTTTCGGATTGTGTCGACGTTTTGCCAGATTCGTTACAACATGATTACTCTTTTTAGCGTCCTCAGTCGAACCTTGTCGTTCTTATTAAATAATTAAAATAAAAAAAACCCTTATCAACAGAAAATCAAAACGTATCGTACCACTTGGTGTTGTGTGTGCGTCACTTCGTACCACCATTATCTCTCTGCAAAGATAAAGATAAAGTAATTTGTTTCAGCAATTCTCATGATGAACGACACTGTATATTTATATAAACATATGCAATTTCAAAGAAAGAAAGAAAATGTAAAATTAATATTTGTTGAATATAATTATTTGAAGCTTATGGTCATACCACATCACATGATATTATATATAACAATTTGAATGGATTTTTGTGAGCAAATATAGAAACTTAATTATTTAGAAATAAACCTTTATTTATCTTTACTACATGATACAAGTATCTTAATGCATTGAAGGGTAATTTGGGGAAGATTTATATGACATTCGAGGGTTGAAGCACATGACTTTTCACATCCTATCTTAATTTTACCAAGTTGGAAATTTTTTGCCCATTGCTCACTCTTTATAATGTAGTAGAGAAGAGATGTATATAGTTGATCACGTCTAATTCTTAACCATAATTGTTGCTTTCTAAACGCGTCTTGAAATAACAAGAAATGGACACAATTGGTAGCTCTGGCTAGTCTTGTACTTGTTTTCGTTTCCTTTTTATAACTTTCACTTCCATTAAAAATAATCTATTTGGAGCTAAACAAAGTTCCATATGAAATATTGATCAAACTTTTGTTGCCTATTTCTATTGTATAATAATCTCAACTCTAAAAATGAAGGGTTTAGTGCGTGTGAGGGAACCTGTGTCATCTTGTTTTCTTAAACAAAGTTTGTGGTCATAATGTTTTGTTTTCTTGCTAATTATTATCGTTTTTTTCTTTAAAGATTGTTCGTTTTTCTAATATTAACATACCGTTCCGGTCTAAGCGGTTGGTCTCCTTTCTTTTCATCTGCAGAGTAGTATTAAATATAGATATAATACATTTGTTATGATTGTATGTAATATTAAGATTTGTTATATAGACAAGCAGCTTATTGTTAAGAGTTATTTCTTACCTCATTTAATCATGATTACAGATTATATACAAACCAACCACCAGCCAATTGTTTATTTTGTTATAGCAAATTGTTGGAAAGAATTATATGTTGTCATGTCTCTTTCTATCATTCTCTTATTCACCCTAGGAAGATACTTAGATACAAGCTCTTACTTTAAAAAAAAATATTCAAACACAGAACCATTTTTTAAAGAAAATTATGACAACTTTATTATACAAATCTAACACAAAATAGGAATACATTAAAAAAGTTTAAAAAACATACATGACTATATAAGTTGATCAAACAACCAAAATAGTAACTCCTTTATAGATTTGGTGCATCAAATGTATATCTTACAAGATTTTCAATAAACAGGAAAATATATCTTTCGATCTATCACATATTCACGCGATAGACTTGTATAACATTCAAATACTATATAAAGTAACCTCTAGAGTACCTAAGACTCGAGGGAATAGAGCTAAAGCTCAGTATGTATCAGATGCTCGCTGTCATTGACCTCTAGTTCTTCAATAGTTGACTTATCAGAAGAAGTCAAACAGTCAGCAGAAGGTTGAACAAGACCATAGTTTATGCCGGTAACAGAGTTGCAATATGTTTCAGCCGCTTTACCGTCCAACCTTTGTAAATTAATGTCTTTTAATATTATGTTGTTGCATGGCATTGTGTCGCTGCACGCAAACTTCATCGCCTCTGTGGTCTTTGAAGTTCCAGTGACGTTTATATACATTATTTGACTTATTTCCACAGCTGATGTCTATAAAATTAAAAAAGAAAAAAGAAAATATATTAAACCAGAGAAATTTCAGATTAATTTACAGAAGACGAGATGGCATGCAGTAGATGCTTTTTTTTTTAATGTTTTAGATTAATAAATAATGATGAAATTGTACCTGGTTCTTACAACTTTTAGGTGAATCGCAATAGAACTGGTCGATTATGATTGGGTTGGCCACATTTTCCATTTTCACATTTTGGTAGCGAACGGCGTTTACATAACCAGATCCTCCCTGTGCTTGAAACAAGAGGGTTGTTAATTGTGGTAGAGAGTGTTATTGTTAACCAGAGTATGCAAATCACATAAATATACACACTCTCATTTGACATAACCTTTTGAATTTCTATACTTGAAATGTCTACAAAAATGTTACCGCTATACCATACAATGTTATATTTAAGAGTGTGTAACGCTACCAATAGAAATGTGAATATTTACCATTTTTGCCACAAAAGAAATCAACTACCACATTTTAAGCCGACAAATACCACACAACTTTATACTTTTTTTTAGTTAAACACATTAAATCCTGTCTTGTTTATGGTTCGAGAAATGGAAGTACCTGCCATGTCTTAATTCTGAGTCCATTAGTAGTGCCTTTAAGGAATGCTGTATCCAGTACTACTCTTGAGACTATTCCTGTAGAGTTACCCTTACCTAAGCTTCCTATGCTGCAAATACCAAAACATTTAAGGCTAAGTATTCCCTGCTTGATTGTTTATTCATGTCGTTAAACTAACATTCATACAGATTAAAACACACCTGATTCCATGACCAGGACCGCAATATATGTTCTTCATCTTGATATTTGAGCTTGCATTCACAATTGAGACACAATCATCGCCTAACATATTGGAAAAAATAAATGTTTAGTGCTTACTTGTTTGGATAGAACATGTGAAATGGGCTTCTAGTTACAAAACTAAAAGACTATTGCTGAGTGTATGTTGATTTTTGAGGTCAAACACCATAGATGCCGCATTTTGAAAATAGAAAATGATGTGAATTCTATTGAATGTATAACGCCTTTTTAAGACACTTTTATGTTTTTAGTAGAGGTAATAAATTTAGAGAATTCGTATCACTTTTGAAGTCAAAAGAAGTAAAAACAGAATTGTGTTGACTTTTGTCAAGTTGAATGTATAGGAAGTCTAAATGGGTCAAAACAGAACAATTTTCCCAATCTTTTTTTTAGTATTCTTATAAAAAGTTAGTGCGACAAACAAAATTATAATAGCTATACTAAACGTGTTTTGTATATGCTTAAGGTGATTTTGACTCGTTTAACCCTTTCAAATAAATCGACGAATTTATAGTCTATTATCTAAGTATTTTAGAACTTTAAATAAAGCAAAACAAACTAAAAACCTGTCCCGATTTTGCTGTTTTGAATTACAACATTAGTCGATCCAGTAAGATGGATTCCATCGGTGTTTGGACTATCTTCAGGAGAAGAAACTAGAACACTAAAGATGCGCACAGATTGGCATCGTGAGATAACAAAATTCATTTGTTGACTGTTTTGGAACGTAAGACCTTTGACTTTTATAGCTGAACTATGTTCAATTGTGAATGCCTGCATAAGTTCTTTTATGTTAAACGTAAATTCAAACCGAGATAAAAAACAGCATATATGTTCTTACCGACGGTGCACCAATACAAGGCTGTAAAAGCAGCAAACAAAACAATGGAAAAAAAAAACCGTGTCAATAAGTTGATTAAATTTGAGAGATAACTATAATTTGAAACATTTTTACATTTGTTTTGTTCTTTTTGCAAGATGCAGCCCACCATTTGTGGCCTGAACCATCAATAACTCCATGTCCTTGGATAGTGGCACCCGTGAGGTTAGTAAAGCTCAGCCAATTCCGAGGACTTTTCGGGTCCCAGTTCTTTGGTTCATCTGGTGCTATAATTGTTCCATCAATCTGCATGCCATTAATTTCAACATTATGTTAGCTAATTGGTTTTTAGAAGTATCATGATCACTTTGTCTTTTGCAAATTGCACATGTGTCAATTGTCATTTGGATCCAGTCACTTAAAAAACGAAACATTTTTACTATGGAAATCAGAAATGGAACAACCATAAATTTTCAACTATATGCATCCGTTTTAACTAGGATTGTAATTTAACGAGTCGAGTTGCTCGCTAAAAGCTTGAATCAAGTTGAGATTAAATGATTTAAGGCTAAAAATAAGTATGTCTAATAAGCAAGTGTTGGCCTAAAAATAAGCTCATCTAATAAATGAGCCCAAGTCCAAGCCTCATATTGTGAGTTCGGCTAGACTTGTGTGCCTAAATGAGTCTAGTATATAAATATAATAACTTTTGTTTATTATAAAAAATATATATTACATAATAAAAATAGTTACGAATATATATATCAAATACTTAATAAATAATAAACTATCCGGCCTGAGCTGGGCTTGAGCATGAATTTTTTTTAATGAGCCATGCTCGAAGCTTGGCTCAGCTCGTCCATAGCCCTAGTTTTAACTACTCTACTTGGTACATATTGAAGCAATGAAGCTCAGTTACCTGAATAATCAACTTTCCAGAACATGGTCCTCTGAATTTTGTTGCATTGACTAGATAAGTACGACCGGGGGGAACCAAAAATACCGATTTTGCTGTAGAACAGGCTTGTTTCCATGCATTTTCAAATGCCTGATAATTTAACATAATTAAAAGATATTTCAACACGTTTATTAGTTTCGTATTCATCATATATTCACCTTTGTATCATCTGAAACTCCATCTCCGGCCGCCCCAAAGCTATCCACATTCACCGAGATCTTGCCACCACGTTGACTCGACCATGATGGCAAGTCAAACAACTCTACTTCATCATCTTCAAACTCAAGATTTTCAACCTCACGAAAAACATGATCAAAGTTGTCAGATAAAATGTCTTCAACATGAGCATTTACATGAACCAATAACAACATAACAAGAACATAAATAAAGACCATTTTGCCCATGATTTAGGGGTTAATTGTGTTAGTGCTAGAAGATTTGTATAAATCAAAGGGAGAGATGGGATTGTAATTTATATGAATAGATTAGTGCAAAGATATAATACCATGGTTTGGCTTAAAAGTACATAAACGTGCAAGATTTTCTACATGACCAACACTTGAAGTATTTTTGTGGGGAAACCTTTGCTTTACTCATCAAATAGTTGTATAGTGCATCACTATAATCCAAAAAAGTCCAAAAGTGGCTTTTAACATCCTTAGAAGATTCCTTTATTGGAAAGTTTAATTGGGACACAATCCAAACAAAAATCGTGTTCATATTGTTATTATCATTATCAACCAATGAACATCCAACATACACATTTAACACACGCATACTACAAAGAATAATCAAAATTAACTCAGCTGCATGATACATCTACGTTCACTGGTAGAGATATATTAGATCTCTATTGAGAAAAGTTGTGCATTTACGGGCTATTGGAAGTGATCGCACCACTACAAGAAAAGAGACTATTACCGACGAAAAACTCAATGCCAACTCTTTGCATTTGTGATCACCAATCAACCGATAGCTCTACAAGAGAAAGTTATCGGTGATCCGTTGGAAATATTTTACACATGCCACTTTTCCAACGGACCATTACGTAGAGATTAGTCATGGGCATCACTAATATCTGTCCATGTATACCACAATATATGAAGGGGAATTAAATATAGGAGCAATTTAATATATATCATTTTAAGCATGCAAAATTACATATTCCCTCACATGACATCATGTTAGAAGAGCAATATTGTACATTATGCATTATAAACTTTTGTTTTGAAAAAAGTAAATGTTCATGTTTAGAAGGGAACATAACAAGACACAACCGGATATCAAGAATACAAACCATAAAAAAAAAGGTTCGGTACGTAGAATGCCTATAGATCGATGCTTCTTTGACGATCAAAAACTTTAAAGGATGACAGACACATCGTGCATGTAGCTTTACTTTTTCAAATGTAATTTTTTCTTTTCTTTTGAACTCAAATACGAAGTGTTTTGTGATATACTTTATATTAGTTAAATCATAAAATATAAAAAATAATAATACAACGCAATTGCGTATTGGACATTTGGACTATAATGAAAATAGAAAAGAAAAAAAAAAAGATTAACGTAATAACGCCACTCCCCAGTCGCGGATATAGAAATGTTTTTCAGTAGTAACGATTTTCATTTTTTTCATTTTAGTAGCAATGTTTTCCAAATTTCGTAAAAAAAACAACCAAATTTTCCACTACGCGCGCGAAATTGAGCCGCAACGGACGCAACACCTGCTTCTTTATTAGGCTATGGGGTGTGGTCACTCTTCCCCCTTCCTTCCCCCTTGTCCACATCAGCGTCACGTCATTTCCCCCTTCCCCTCCCCCAAACAAGGGAAATGGTTCTCCCTTCCCCTTTCTTTTTTTTAATTATTTTTTTAAAGTGAAAAAAGACAAAACTTATATTTATATATAATATTAGTATAGGAAAAGACAAAAAAGAAATCATTGTAATATCATCGGTGAGATCGGGGGATTCATACCGAGTTTGCCGAGATTGGACCGGGGGGAACGGTGTGCACCGTCGGGAAAGGACTCCAGCTCAGCTCACCGAGCACTCTTGCCGACCCACACCCCTAAGGCTTAGGTCCGCCCCTGCCACTCCCATACACAACAAACCTTCGAGAAGCTTCAACCTTGTATATTTTTTTTAATTTAAATTATAATTAAAAATATAAAAAATTTACTCAACAATAAATAACAAAACATATTTAACGTCATTCAGGAGATTCTCCGAGGGTGATATGCAGGCAGCCCCAAGTTACCTATACTATACACATACTCCCCTGCCTTGCCTTGTTGGACACGCTAAGCTAGATTATTATTATTATTACTCTATTTTAATCACTGCTTAATTGGTACACCATTCACCATACCATACCATACAAATCTACTGCTACACCTACTCTTACATTGTTTATTTAATTTTAGGTTTAGTTTTTAATACGTATATTGCTTGAAATTCGGATTTTTTTTGCGTCTCTTTACTTTATGCTTACAATGTTGTCATGTACTCTTCATATACTCAACATCTACATGGGTTTAAATGCTAAAAAAATGGAGTATGTTTTTTTTTTTTCATTATGTATGCATGGTACACATGTACAGTACAACTCTTTTCGAGATATTTGCCTGAAGTTGTTGATTTTGGGGGATTTAGTAACGTTATGTATGTTGATTGTACGGAATAAGTGTAATGCAACGGTGCCCTAGATTTGATGAACTTTCCATGTAAAGTTGCTTGATGTTGTTGCATAAATGGATATTCCTTTAATCTTCTCTTTTATTTATATTTTGAATTTTTTTTTTTTTTAACAGATTATTTATTTGCTGGAGAAAAGGGGCATCCTG
This sequence comes from Ambrosia x helenae, assembly GCA_030844895.1. Taxonomy (NCBI): domain Eukaryota; kingdom Viridiplantae; phylum Streptophyta; class Magnoliopsida; order Asterales; family Asteraceae; genus Ambrosia; species Ambrosia x helenae. Next base: position 411,745 of record JAUTDX010000027.1, read on the forward strand.
CAACTTTTGACAAATGGTAAGTTGGTCCTGTTGATTTATTACTCATAATAAGGTTGTTCGTTGTGGACACGCGAACAGCCCGGCGCGAGCCACGTGACTCGCGACCACCACAACAGCCCCACGCCAAACAACGCGTGAGCAAGCCACTGCGAGCACAAGCGACCACGGTCACGGCGCTATTGTCTTGGATTTTGAGTGGGACGCGAGCGATGGTCTGGAGTGAGCCATAACACCTTCACGCGAGCGATTGCCGGAGCGATTGTTTGGAGGTGGTCGCGCCCACTCACTCGCGCACCACAACACACAGTCTAAGGGTATATCGTATTCAAAGGCTTTTAGGGATGTTTTAGTTTAAGCTTCAATTAGCTATTGTGTGGATCCTATATACATGACTACATTAGGCCACCCGCAGTGGCACAATTATTAGCGCCCCTCCACTCCAAATGTGGCACAATCATTGGCTCCAAAAAAATGGGAAAAAACATCCCAATTTCACCACGCCCAAGGCAATTTTGCCCATTTCAAGCCCAAGGGGGCGGTGTACACCCAAGAAATGGGGCGCTAAATGCCCCTTTCACGCCCATTAACTCACCATTACACATGCTCTAATAACAAATGGCAAAATGCAAATGTGATTTCCATATGCTTTATATTAAGTAAAATAACGACTGGGGCCCACAAATAGAACCATGTGAACATTCTGATAAAGGAAAATGGATTGTGCAATTAGAGTTTTTTTTATTATAAATGCACAAATACAATGATACACATAATCTGTTATTGCACCTGTTATTGCAGTCACTAGTTTTCATTGATCATCTATATATATATGTTATGCTCAAAGAATGTGATTTTGGTTATTTTTATTTAAGAATATGCATACTTTGCATATATATTATATCCGATATATGTGTCATTTAAGTGATTATCTTTATGCAGGATGACAATTCTTCTCATGCTGGAAGTGATCATAGCATTGACTGGAATACTGAAGATGAGCTTGAGCTAGCTGATATATCTTCACCTTCCTCATTTTCCATGAGTACTACTGCTAATGCATCTGTTACAACTGAATTTGTGGAGGTAGTTATATAGATATAATTCCACGCAAATTGTAACAGCTTGTTCTGCATAGGCTGTTATTAGATTTTTAAGCTTTTCTGCAAACTTACTGTTTTTTGTTTAATTTGGTGGATGCAGTCAAGTTCTTCTAGCAATCATCCCTCCAAGATTGTTAATGACTTTATGAAAATGGGATTTCCAGAAGCAATGGTGACTAAAGTCTTGAGGGAACTTGGTAATCATGCAGTTTTGGTTTATTTCTATGATTACGCGTTTTCCCTTTACCTTGTTATATTCATAATTTGATTTGTTTCCAGGAGAAGATAATACCGAGGCGATACTTGACACATTACTTACATATTCTGTGAGCTTTTCTTACGCCTTTTCGATGTATAAAGTTTAGTTTTCCTTTTATTTCAAACAGGGCAGGTAAAAATTACAAGCTAAATAGGTAACAGTGAACCAACACGAATGTCACCTAAAGTCTATTTTAATGCATACAACCTTGTGGTTTATTCAAAGATTCAGATTACTACTGTGACAGTATTGTTTTTGTAATTATTTTTAGTGCATTAGTTAATTAATAGGGAAAATGATATATTCTCCTAACAAAAAATGATGACAATTTTTCATCCAGTTTTCCCTCTTCCCGTCTCTTGTTTATAAATTTGTGTGCGGGTCTACCCAATTTGGCCTGTCGCATTCGACCCATACAAAAATATTTGCGGTTCAACATCATATATCAAAGAAATGTACTTCTTCTAATTGAAAGTGTTGCAGATTGTTGATGAGATTCCCCATCAAGAAATAGACCCAACAATCTAAGTTTAAACCCTCAAAGCAATATCGAGAGTGAATTCTCTGACCTTGATAGCGATTTTAGTGATGTATGTCCTGCTTTCTTCTTTTGTTTATAACTTGCAATGTATGTTCAAATTCGTAGGATTAAACTGGATCAAATTTGGGTCTTGAATATATTTAGTATTTCCATGTTTTCCAGGAAGATACTGTTGAATCCTTAGAAAAAGATGACCCTGTGATGAGTCTGATTGATATGGGCTACTCGCATGATGAAGCTTCAACTGCTGTTAAGAGATGTGGTGTGTGATTATTAATCTTTAAACCCATGAGCATATATTTTTTATAAACTGGACCCATAACGATGAAGTGTCTTCACATGTGTAGGAAAAGATGCACCATTGTCAGAACTGGTTGATTTTATTAGTGCAGCGCATTTATCAAAGGAAGCTGATGCTGAGATGGACAAACTGTATTTCAGCTCACATCTATTGGTTTGTAATTTATCATGATTTATTTCTTATATAGCTCATGCTTCTATATATTGCTTAGTTACATTCTGTTTTCTTTTTGTTTATGGACAGCAGAAGGACAAGAAAAGGAAGCTACCAAAAGAAGGAAATCATAGTAAAAAAAGCATCCCATCGTAAAAATCGAGAGAAAAAGAAGGGACGATGATGAGGACGTCCTCCACCTTCCAAACCCGATGATAGGGTTTGGTGTTCCTCGAGAATCATTTCTAGTGGTTCACAGAACCCTTCCAAGAGAAGCTATTGGCCCACCATATTTTCTCTATGAAAATGTAGCCCTTACACCAAAAGGTGTTTGGAATACAATTAAAAGTTTTCTTTATGAAATCGAGCCTGAATTCGTGGATTCTAAATTCTTTTGTGCTGCAGCAAGAAAAAGAGGTTATATTCATAACCTTCCATTAAAGGATAGGTTCCCGATTCAGCCATTACCTCCACGAACTATCTTTCAAGCACTCCCGGATACCCAAAAATGGTGGCCGTCATGGGACCGAAGAGACCAGTTGAATTGCATACTGACATGTGTAGGAAGTGCCCCATTAACAGATAGGATTAGAACTGCCCTTGAAAAATGTGATGGTGAGCCAAATGTGCGTGTTAAGAAATATGCCATTAATCAATGCAAGAAATGGAACATGGTCTGGACTGGGAAGAATAAGGTTGCACCCCTTGAGCCTGATGAGATTGAGCTGATAATGGGCTACCCACTCAATCATACAAGAGGTTATTCCAGATTTGAAAGATATAAAGGACTCGGGAATGCATTTCAGGTTTGAATCTTGGAACTTTTCATGAATATGTTTTTAGGGAAATTAGGCAAGTGGGTTCATTCTCTCTAATGTGGCTACAATAGAGATGCATAATCTGTATTGAGCCTGGTTTTAAAAGCTTGGCCCTTTTGACCCATTTGAACCCAAAATTGCATATTCTTCCTTAACATGGATTGAAATTTAGGGGCAAGGCCAGTTCTAGGACCCGCTAAGCATGAATGTCAGGTGAAGGTCCCTTGACATTCATTTTTCACAAAGTTATTTTGTTAATATTTATAAAATTACTTTGTGGGTTTTTAAAAGAATGCATTTACTTTTTCCAGAACTAAACTGTTATAAGTATTATTTTGTAAATGTACAAAGAATGCTAAATGACTAGGTCGACCAGAAAGACACTGTTTAAAAAAAAGGCTTAGTTCAGGCATGGGTAACTAACTAATGGGATATGCTGAAGCGAGCGAGTTTAATTTATTTGTAACTATTCATTGCGTTAGATTATACAGTGAAAAATATTTATTGTTTAATTTTTTTAATAAAGTGAATTAAGCATTTTTGCTTTAATAATACACTTTGATGACTTTTGGTTTGTTCCACCCTTATGACCCACTGGAACTGTTTTCTTTTTAGATATGTTTTCTGTTGATTTAGTTGTTTGACCCGTTAGAATTAATATCAACTCAAATGAACCATTTATAATCAAGCATGTCAACATTGTCACGTCTAACATTTACAATGGTTATTTGTCTTTAGGTTGATACAGTTGCTTACCAGCTATCTGTACTAAAGAATTTGTATCCAGAGGGTATAAACGTTCTTTCACTTTTCTCTGGGATCGGTGGGGCTGAAGTTGCACTACACAGGCTCGGGATTCCAATGAAGAACGTAGTCTCCGTTGAGAAATCGAAAGTGTGTAGACGCATTGTCCAGGGATGGTGGGAGCAAACTAACCAAAAAGGAAATTTGATTCACGTATCAGACGTGCAAGATGTGACATATGGCAAGTTACAGGAGTGGATTAGGTCGTTTGGTGGGTTTGATCTTGTGATTGGTGGGAGCCCATGCAACAACCTTGCTGGTGGCAATAGGCGGACCCGTGATGGGCTTGAAGGTGAACACTCTTCTCTTTTTTATGACTATGTTCGTATCCTCGATGCGGTGAAATCTATTATGGATAGAAATTAGACATTCGCTTTCTGATTTGGATCTTTGTTTTTTTATAAACGAGTCCCACTCTCTTTATTTTTAGCATATATAGAAACTAGACTACATGATGTGGTATTTATTATATGGTGAAATGAACATTGCCTTGAGATTTTAGTTTACGGAATCTAATATTGGGTTGTTGAAGGCTATGTATGTATAGCATATTTTTATGCATACTTGCACACATGCATATACATTGTTGGCGAAATCGAATGAGTGAACAACCCCAACACATTAAACGGATGAAGGGGTGTCCTGTGGTTAACCCAGGAGCCTACTAAAACTAAAATTTGATAAGTGAAGCTCGAGTTTGATGTAGTTTATCAAACAAGGTCATTGTTGTTGTTGGAGTGAAACTCGTTTAATCACGGGTGGATTGAAAGTGGTATAAATCACGCGTTAGACAGGTTGATAGTCAGGGTAGGGCTTATGGAACTGGTAAAAGGAACTGCAGTATTGCACGTGTTTGGATTGAACCCGGTGAGGGTAAATTTGTCATTAATGATAAACAGTTTGATGTCTACTTCCCAATGCTTGATCAACGAGCTGCACTTGTTCGTCCTCTTTCAGAAGCTAAAACATTGGGTCTTCTTGACGTTAACTGCACTGTTAAAGGAGGTGGTATCTCAGGTGATTACAAGTTACCCCCTCCCTTCAGTTCTTACCATTATCCCCTATGTAAAATTTCATTTTTTTAATGATATCTGCTACAACAGGTCAAATTGGCGCAATTCGCCTGGGTATGAGCAGGACCGCATTGCAAAATTGGGCGCCAGATCAGTTCCGTCCTCCATTGAAAGAAGGTAAAGACTGATCTTCATCTTTTCATGCAATTATTTAACCTTCTTTTGTGCTTTAACGTAGGAAGTTCTTTCGGTTATATGTTCTGTTTATATATTTATTCAAATATGCACTTGATGCCTCTTGAGACGAATGCTACAGCTATAGAATCTCATATCAGATGATCATAAGGTTCGCTTCCTTCGTGCCATTAACATTGCATGAAAAGTACTCTCCTCATCTGGAAAATGCAACCTTTGGTCTGACACATGGTTCAATAAATTTTTTTATTGGCATATTATGAAACATAACATCTAAATAATAAAGAAAACTTGTTAACAGAAGGTAGGTGCTACTATTTTGATATAATGTTTATTGTTCCTACCCTGTCCCTCACTAGTCAGCTTAAAAAAACTAATTTAACAATATACTGATTGAAGGGCTGTTTACAAGAAATTAGGGTTCATAGATCTTCTATCCTTTAGCCTTCCTTATTAGGGTTGTTCATGTGTCTGAAACCGGACCGGTTTGTTCATTTGGATCCGGTCGCCCTGATTCTGATCAATCGGTTTTCGGGTTGGAATGGGATTCAGATTCTTTAAGGCTTTGCTTGATATACCATTTGCATTATATAGGGCAGCCATACTTTACATATCAAACTTTAAAACATAAGTCAAACTATTTAAAGACTTCTTTATTAATGTAGAGGTAGGGGCCGTTTGGCAACTTCTGAATGGTTAAGAGGTTCTGAATGGTTAAGTGCTGAGTCATTAAGTGATGTTTGGTTGGACATCTGAATAGTTAAAATTTCTTGTCCAGAATTCGCGTTCCACAGCAGCCCAGCCTCTGATTCGTGGTTCAGGCATCAGGGACTGCACGATAATAATGTATAATCTTTTGAATAACATGATTAGGATCTTGTATATGTTAAATATAGTGATAAACAACAAGACTGCTTGGCTATTGAACTTCTCATTAACGGTCATCCAACTGCTAAAATTATTTTACAGGCCGCAAAAAGAAAAAAAGGACTAGACGAGTGAATATTACCTTAACATGTCCGAGCAAACAAAAATTCGCTTTGTTATCTTTTATATAAGTAAAGAAATTCTAAAGGTAAAACTCAAAAGAAGTTTTTATCATTCAGCATTAAACCTTGATAAAAAAAAGGTAGAATAGTATAGTACATGCTTTTAAATTAACCTTCATTAAGTTGAAGATGTTGCATACACAATCACATCATAAATAATCATATAATTGAGAAGAAATAACATGAAACAACCAACATTGAAGAACATCTTTTTTTTTTTTTGAAGAACATCTACTACGCCCTACTTTGGTCAACTGTATCATAATTCATAGAATAAACTATAAAGCACTTTCAACATTCAATAATATTGTGGCCCTGTACTTGAGTTGAATCTCATCTGATGATCATCATCACCACCATACCTCATCTGATCATCTCTATATTCACCTTTACGAAACGAGTTAGGCCTTCCCATTGACGGTTCATGGAACATGTCAGCCCGACCCATGGGAGGCTCTCTAAATGAACTAGGCTGGCCGGGGTTCGGGCCCATGTGTTCACGATACGAATTAGGCCGACCCAGGTTCGGGCCCATGTTTTGTTCACGAAATGAATTAGGGCGGCCCATGTTTGGTTCATGAACCGAAATAGGTCTGCCCATGTTTGGTTCATGAACCAAATTAGGTCTGCCCATGTTTGGCTCATGAAACGAATTAGTTCGGCCCATGTTTGGTTCATGAATCGAAATAGGCTGACCCAGGTTCGGGCCCATGTTTTGTTCATGAAATGAATTAGGACGGCCCATGTTTTGTTCATTAAATGAATTAGGACGGCCCATGTTTGGTTCACCATTATTAGCGACCTTAGCGCTTGAAAACCTCTTATCAAACCCGAACTCGATTTCCCCATCTTTAGTTTGGAAAGCGTTACGGTTTTGGTTTCATATCTTTCTCTTTGGTGTGCCTACCGTGCTTAGATGGTTTGGGCTTGTAGTAACGCTTATTACACAAGCGCCCAAGAAAGCAAGCAATTGTGGATATGGCCACAATCACTGCAAGCACTATGAAAACTGCCGCAAACGAGCCATCCTGCTCGGGGTATGAAGGTGGGCTTGTTTCAATAGAAACCGGATAAACTAGCGGAGTCTGATCCGCCTGTTGAACTGACATGTTTCCAAAAACAAATGAAGATGATTTGAAAGTTTGGGTTTGGTTTAGAGGTGTTGGTTGAGTTTGGGCTAAGTTTGAATATGAAGGAAGGACAATAGGAATGAGAAAATGAGGGGGTATTGGGTGGGTTTTATGTTTGAAGTAAAAAGGCAAAGACTAGCTATTGTTGCTTTAATAAAGGAAAATATTCTGAGTTGATTAGTGATACAAGTGAGTGGTGATGTCTTATCTGTTCTTTATTTGCTTTGTTAGGAGAGAAAGCAAATTTTTGGCACCTTTGAGCATTTCCACTACAAACTTTTGTTCTTCACTACACTATTGCTAGATACTTATTCTTAGACACCTATATATATTTACTCTATAAACAATTAAACATAGGATATGTTTCATGTTCTTTAACACACATGACACAACTCCTATGGTGCATGCATCTTTCCTTCTTAACCACTATAAGTTTTATTCTAAAACTTTAATCAACATATTTTTTTGGTTTGACATATTTTAACAATTTAGCAATCGAAATTCTCTTTCCCGCGTTACTTTTGGATTATTCTTCTTCTTCGTGTGTGTGTGACTTTTATACAACATTTATAATTTTTTAGTAGATGAGAGAAAAAACTGATTAGTGGAACTTTTTTTTTATTTGGCTTAAAACCTTATTAGACCACCCGTAGTGGGGCGTCATTTATCACATTTTTTCAAAAATAGCGCCCCCCCACACCGCTACAGGGGGCGCTATATGCTAATTTTGGGTTGGGGCTTTATATATATATAACGCCTAATGCATATTTGTCCATCCAATCAGACCTTGCCATGTGGCAAGGTCAAAGTCAACCTTTTTTTTTATTTTTAATAATAATAATAATAAACATAATAATAATAATAAACATGATAATAATATTAATAATTGAAAATTTTAAATTTTAAACGGTTACTGTTCCAAACCGTTTGAAATTCAAAATTTCCCCCCAAACCGTTTGAATTTCAAAATTTGAATTTCAAACGTTTTCCCCCCAAACCGTTTGAATTTCAAAATTTGCTAACCCTATAAATAGGTAACCAAATCAGATTTATCAACCACACCTCCAATTCCTCATCCTCCTCCTCAAACCATAATATGTCTGGTTTTCAACCAGGAGCCTCATCCTCCTCTAACCTCCGACAGTACTCTCGCCGGTATCCCAGGGGACGGGGCCGCCCCCGGAGACTACCATTCTCCTCATCTCTTATGTTCATGTGTTAGACCATGTGTAGTGGGGTGCTTTATTTATAAAGCCCCCCTTTCTAATTGGTCCACGTGGCAGCTGAGTCAGTATGGAGAGAGAAAGTGAAAAAGGGATGTAGTGGTAGAGGCTTTATTTATAAAGCCCCTATTAATATTTTATTTTATCTTTTAAATTAAAAAAATAATAAAATAATAATAAAAAGATAGAGAGAATGAGATGGCAACCCATGATTGGTGGGGGGAAATATGTTTCCGGCGTTATTTTTATCACGCCACAATCAATTTTTCAAATATAAACCCCCCCCCCCCCCCCCCCCCCCGTAACGGTGTGGGGGGCTTTATTTTTACAAATAGCGCCCATTTTTATTGCCACTACGGTGGGTCTTATTGAAGTTTAGAGGGACTCAAAACGCTTTTCATTATTTACCCAAAAAAAATCATACACCATAAGTATGAAAACAAATATATGGAGATTAAAAGGAAAAGGAAAACACATGCAGGAATATAAACCCACAGCCTAGGACATTCACTTTTAGTATTTATTCTCTACTTTTTCTCTCTTGTGGGAATCATTTGGTGACTTATTTTCCTTCAACTTTACCATTGCTTTTAGACTGTAAGGAGTGGGGGGGGAGGGGCTGGAACACCGCCGCCACAGGGGCGGGAAGCATGGCGTGGGGCTGGGGGCGGGGAGGGCTTCACCGGCGTGGGGGGAGTAGGGGGGACACGTGGCAGGCATCTATTGGTCAAGTTTTTTTTTTATTTTTTTTTTAACTTTAACACAATATAATATTATTTCCTCCCCCCCCTCTTTCCCCCCCTTCCACTCCCCACAATTATTTTCCCCCCCACAAGGGTCCCACAAGTGCCACATGGCGCTTCATCCCCCTCTTCCCCCCCCCCCCCCCCCCCCCCTCCTTATAGTCTTAAGTCAAGTGACATACGGTCATACATGTATACATGGATAAATCCTCATGATTTATGAATGGATTGATATGTTTTATGGTTAATTAATTATAACCACTTGATAGGCCTGGGCGATGTAACAAGATTTAATAAAATGAAATCGGTTTAATCATGTTCATAAAACTACTAAATATCCAATTCTAGTTTTCCGTTTTACACGTTAAATATTTATGAAAAAATAAAATAAAATAAAATCTAGATTTAAAAATTTGTGGGTCAGGTCACGACAACACATTCTTAAAGTTAGTCGATTTCGTGATGCTCTTTTCACGTGCAACAGGTTACGTACCCAACTGCTTGCATAACCACGTACATCTAGGTGCGGATTCGTTATTAGTATAGCAGCCTATAGGGCATATTAATATTGGACTATTTTTTGGATACGTGTGGATGCACGATTTAATATATTCATCATGTTCAATAATTGAATATTTTAATTTTTAAAATAAAAATTTGTATAAAAGTAAATCAACTCCACTTTCATTAAATGGTAAAATAAATCAAATTTAATGCAAAAACAAAATTAAACACGATATGATATAAACCTTAAATAAGAGGCTCGATGAAGTTTGGGTTTGAGCTCATTTAGTAAACCGATCAACTGTAGCTGACAGCGGTTGAACTCGTTACACTCATGATTGAGATGGCAGTGAGCAATGGTATAATTTTAATTTTTTAGAAAAAGTTCTTTGGATGTTGTATGTGTTAAGTGATAACATATGTATGTGGGATATATTCAACCCAAAACTAAACCAACACAAGCCTAATAGGCTTAAGCAAGATATAAAAACACTTCATAGAACTTTGGCCTATGGGGTGCTTGCCCTCTTGTATTGGCTCACACCCTCTACTAATCATCATGTATTGATATGAATTGGCTTGATATGTGTTTGTGACCGTATACGCCTATATGGTTGCATAGGATAGTGATGCAAAAGTGGGAATAGGGCAAGTTGATTTGATTTGATTGATGGAGTGATGTGATATTATAAGAGAGTTTATGGAGTAGAAAAGCTAAATAAATTAGGTGTCCATTTAACATCACCCATTCTACATTGTATCCTGCGTATGGTAGATTTCACCCGTCACCCTCATGATTGGAGCATTGATGTTGCCTTAATGTCTCAAGGCTTCTTGGTAGGGTTACTTAAATACCAAGTTTGGGTTGTAACAAAAAGTCATGCATTAAAAAGCCTACCAAGTTTGGCTTCTTGGTAGGGTTCATCTCTTTGTTATCGCAGGTCCTTAATATTTGGTAGTGATTAATTAAACCCCACGACAAAAAAAAATGGCAACACAACATTCGCCTATTCCGACAAACAAAACCAACGCAAATAACTTGACTAAAAAATGGGGAAAAAAGAAATAAAAAACTGACTCCGATGTGCGATCATAATAACCTATTGAATTAAGTTGAGGTTTAAAGGCTTTATTAAAGTATAGAGAGTGTAAACGAAAATCTAAGCTATAAAAAAACAAAATACAAAAATAAAGTTTTTACTAAAAGACAAAAAAAAAAGTTCCTATTGCAAAAAGATTTGGTAATTACATATATAGAGTGAGGTTCAACGGCGAACCTTAAAAAGTGAAGAATTGGAGTAGGGATGAGCATACAAGGCCGAATACCGATCCCGTCCCGTCCCGTCCCGATCCCGATACCGTATCGAACCGATACCGAACCAAGGGGTTTCGGGATCGGTATCGGTACCCATATTTATGGATTTTCGGTTTCGGTATTATCGGTATCGGTACGGGATCGGTATGGTATCAGTATTTTAAGGTAAAATACTGATACCATACCGATACCGTACCGTATGTGTTCGGTATCGGTATTGGGTTTTTAGACTTTTCGGTATCGGTATCGGTTCGGTACCGATACCGTCCCGAGCTCATCCCTAAATTGGAGAACCATGCATTTAACATGTTAAGACACCGTAATGTGTGTGTGAGATTCAATGTTTTTTCATTTGTTTTTCCTGTGCGACAGGTTCGTCACAGTGCGTCTTCCCGTTTAATAGGTTCGTCGCAACGCGCCGGGATCCTAGGTCGACTTACTTTTTTTTTTTTCTATGTTTTATACACAAGTTCGTGGAATCGTGGATAAGCCCATGGACAAAATACTAGTTATAGTTTATTTTCTAAACTATTTTAATTTATTTCAAAACAAATATTTGCTTTTGAAAGTTTAAGATCTAATCATTAGACTAAACTTTTTTTAATTTAATTAATACAATCCAAAACCAAAAGCTTAAACAAACAACTTTTTATCAAAATTTAATTCACAAGCCTGGCCAATTTAAGTTTGATTTTTATTGTCAATTTTTTTCCCAAAAGGATAAAATGGACAAAATAAAAGTAAAACACAACTTTCGGCTAAAAGTAAACTTTAAGTTTAGATTTATTTTCAAAAAAAAAAATTATAAATTTAGATTTGACTTTGTTGACGAAACAAGAACATACGCAGACCTTGTCCCTACCCTACTCGGTTTTTGACTTTGTTGACCAAATCCAAACCCAGTTCCTATCCGGTTTCCGGTTCTTAAAAAAACGTTTTGTGCACCTCTACATGAGCCAAGTTAGTTGACTAAATATTCCAAACTTTTTGAGCTTAAACTTGACTTTGTCCTTTAAGAACACTAAAAAAAAACTTATCTAACTCGTGTGGTAACTCTAGCGTGTAAGGATGTTCAACAGATACCTGAAATGTTACCCGCAATGTAACGTCACTAATAAACATAACCCATTAGTCTCACCCTCAAAAATAGGTTGTCAGCCATGGTCATTTTACAGCGTTAGCACGCCTAAGTTTCACAAAATTGGGTGACTTGCCTCGTACTAGTTAGTTTTTATTCCCAAACTAGAATTTATTAAAAAAAATCATGATTTTACGATCGAGAATTATGTTCCATAGTTTTTATAAAAATAAACAGAATCCCTGAATTGAAAACAAATTAACGTCGTTTTCATTGCCTGCAAAAATTCCTTCTCCCTCTATTCAGTTCCAACTTCCATTCCGTACCATTTCCCAACAGATTTTCCCCTGCTTTCATCATCAATCATCAATCATCATCCTTCTTCTTCTTATTCATAACCCACCCATTTCACTAACATTTGTTAAAACTTAAAACATTTAGGTAATAATTATGTCTTTGATTAAAATGCTAAGACCCCTTGTAGAAAGCAACGCATGGGACTATTGCATTCTTTGGAAGTTCGGTCATGATCCTTCAAGGTCTTATTATTATTATTATTCTTTCTTACGCCTATATGATACCATTAAAAACAAATTTACTGAATGTATCTGTTTTTTTTTTAATTATTTTCTCAGGTGTATTGAATGGATGGGATGTTGTTGTAGTGGCAGCCAAGGTGTTTGTAGAAATGTCAAAGAGGAAAATGATGAAATGGAGCTACATCTTCCTTACCTCTGCAGAGATACGTACGTTAAACACTCTGTAAGGACAACTGCTTGTGAAAAACTTGCCATCATTCCTTCTTCTTTGTCATTGTTTCATGGTAATCACTAATCAATCATCATCCCTTTTAGTTAAATATATTATCTTAGTTTGATTGTTTGTTTGTTTAAGATAAGCATGTTAATGTTTGAATTTGCAATACCAGAATTCATGGACAAGTAGCTGTGTCTAAACAGCCTATTTGGCTAAGTAATGTGAGCATTATATCTTTGTTTGTTACTGTGTTTTAGTAAAATTATTGATAACATGAATAACGAGACTCTTTGATATCCGTGCAAAAGGATTCGATTGGAACTCAAATTGTAGTGCCTGTTGAAGGTGGTTTGATTGAGCTCTATAGATCAAAACATGTAAGCCTTACGCTTATTGCTTCGCTGTGAATATTAATAAGTAAACTTCTACTTTCAAACTACTTTCAACATTAATTACTGGATTTTAGGTTCCTGAAGATCAGAGGATGATAGAGACCCTTATTTCACGTTTGGGTGTCATTGTGGATCATGGATCATATGAAGATGACTCGAGAAGTTGTCTGAGTTCATATGTTTTACCGTCACACTGGCCCGATTTCCCAATTCCTTTTCACGGTTCCGCAACCCATCACTCACCTGGACACACAAGGTTGGTTAATGGGTCAAAGTAAGTAGTTTGTTCGGTATGGGTTATAACACATTTTTTGTATGTTTTTTGAATCTTGTAGATAAGTAGTGTCTTTATATGATTATAAATAATATTCATAAATTAAACTAGGTAAGAGTTTGTAAAAATTTGAATACACTTTGATAGACTTTTACTAGGTACGTGATTCGACACGTTTCCTGTCTATTCATTTTATTCTACGCTTTTGACCCGTTAAAGATTAAATTTATCTCAAACCGAACCATTATTAGGTAAAGCTTTTGTGACAACCAAGCACAAGAAAGTGAAAGAATCGAAATGCAAATCAAAGAATCTGAAGCTGAAAGAAAGCGAAGGAAGCGTATCCAGGATGGTCTCTATACTTTACGTGCTTTGGTCCCCAAAATTACTAAGGTCCGTTTATTGACTTTTCTATTAAGTTAGTTAAATTTTTGGTTTATTTATCTTGAAGAGTATGATCTGATTATGTGAACAGATGGATAAAGCTTCAATAGTAGGAGATGCAATTGATTACATAATAGATTTGCAAAAGAACATTAAGGAACTCCAAGATGAGCTTAAAGAACTAGAAGAACAAGATTGTGAGGTGAACGACGATGAATTGGAGGTTTGTAAACATAATATGAGACATTTTTGTAGTTTAATGGGTTTCCTTTTAGGCTCCTTTTATATTACCCTGTGACCCGGTACATGTATCCATTTATATATGAGGCTAACCAACCTAGCAGGCTCTTGTTGGCAGTAGCAGGGTCAACTAAGGGGCAGAGAGCAAACTTTACAAATTGCTTACACAACTTTGGTTTTAAGTGCATCAGTGCATGACTTGTTTTGAATCTTTGTTTATGAAGGTGGAATTACACAAAATCGGTGCTCGAGAGTTTTTGCTTAAGCTAATGTGCAGCCAGAAAGCTGGTCAGTTTCTGAGGATAATGGAAACCCTTGATCACCTAGGACTTGAAGTGACTGATATCAATATCACCACATGTAATGCCAGCGTCTTGAGCATTCTTAATCTCAAGGTAAGAGTTACTCCACATATGGTCATCTATAATTTTATACGCGGCATGTTTACACCGATTATTGTTTTTTGAAGGCTAAAGATAAGGACATCGTGGCCAAGAGTTTGAGAGACTCGTTGCTTACGGTTTTCTCAATCAAAACTATGTAAATGAACTCCCTGATGGCAACTTAAGAATCACATATGGATTTTGGTTTTGTGTCAAAAGCCAAGAGTTTGGGCTACTTTGTTATATAGGTAGTAGACAAAAGAATGCTAACAACACTAATGATATAATACCAAGTTTATTAAGATAGACCGGATTACTATTAGTAATGAAAAATCTGATTACAATTGTGTGAAGTTATCTTATTTAAAAACAACTTTAGTTAATAAAGTCAAAAGAAAACTTTAAGAAACCAGTAGTCATGGTTGAAGTTTGTACCAGCTTAAAGTCAAACTTGTTAATTTGTTATGATGAAGCAAAGTTGGTTGTGAAGCATGCATCAACCACCAACTATAAGTGTTTAGTTTCTCAAAGTGATGTCGCTTTTCAAAGAAATAATAGTCTTCAAGAAAAGAAAAAAAAATGCCCTCGGACATAACCGTTTGACATATATTTTTTTTTTTAAGTTATGCTTCTTTATCCGAATTAGTTTGGCTTGTTTTGTTACCATTTGTTGTGTGTTATATAAAAGGTTGTTTAATGCATAATAATACGTGTGTTGTACTAAAGTGTGGACGATCACGTTAGCCTTGTGAAATTTCCTACCAGTATGGTTGGCAGGTATTTAGTTGCATTGTAATATTTTATTGTGCAGCCACATCACTGCTGACATCAATTTTGTTATTATTATATCGGTTTCTAGTAAGGTGCTACCTTAAACTATATATAAACAAATAATTCACATCATATTATTATATTCGAACATTTTAGATCCCGTAAATGTAGCGAACCACTGAATCGTTAATGGTTTCTTTCGATCTTTATGCATTACTAGAAGGTTAGTATAATTCGTCAGTAATCCTGTGTATCATCTTACTACACAAAAGATGATACACACATTTACATGTAAACAGAGCCGGCCTAACGTTTTTTGAGGCCCTAAGCGAACTATAAAATCGTGGCCCTTTATATTTCGCCCCAAATCCGTAACTACCATTCACGTATTCACACAAGTTAGTAACAGACGTTGCGTAATAAGGATGGGAATGAACTACAATGCCAGAGTTGTAGTTACTTGCACTTAAGCTGCGAGACGCGGTTTACACCTGCGCGTTACTGCCGGAACGTTTTGAACACCGTACGTATCGAAACATCCATTTTTAATGGATTTTATATTGTTACATGTGAAAACTAAAAAAAGAGTACGGTATCAGTACCAATATTAAGAAAAAAAAACATGAGAGGTGAGAAGTAAATCATAAAAGAAAGATAAAATTCTAATAAGAATTGTAAAAATGATTTCAGTAAAAGAGTATAACAGGCCTGGTGCCATTTTGTTATAATTAATAAGGTTTTTTATTACTTACTTAGTTCAATAAAAATTAAATACGAAGAACTCATACAAAAATATAATATTTTGCGTATGATCTATCGAAAGTTAACATTGTAATGACTTTTTCCTACTTTAAAGTATCTATTTTTCATTTTGATAATAATAGTAATATTATACTGATCAGTGATTAAGAAAAGAAAAAAAATCAAGTGGTTGTCAAACCTACTAGATGATGTGAAATGAGAAGTAGAAAATATAGATGAGTTACACGTGCGCCTTCCTATTAACCACCTCCTCCCTTTGTTTGCAAGACACGAAATCGTCAAAAATAATTTGCATGTCATTCTCGACCAAGTAAACAAATATTAATATCGGATCACCATTTTCATCATCTTTAATTTAAAAATGATGGATGAACAAATCAATAAATTCATATAGAAAATATATTATATAATAACCATAAATTAATATTTATATAGCAATAAATACACATCAATGTACTGTGTACATGATAACATTAATAATATTTTGACTTTTGAATAAAAACGTAATATTTAAAATTATATGAATAAACTTTTAATAAAATTTAAATTATAAATTATTTTCTAGTACCTGTGAAAGGAATTATGCCCACCCAAACATATAACCATAGTATCACTAACAAAATTTATGACTAACAAAATAAATGAACTGTTATGCGAATGGGGTAGTGGTTGGGATAAAAAACTTGTGTTCCTTGTGACTCAGGTTCAATTCCCACTTTTATATAAGACGAGGTTTTACCGGTTATTCCACTGTCATGCGATAACCGTAAAAAAAAACAACAGATAAAAAAAGATACAGGTCTTTAAATTATGTAACTTCATGTTTTTTATAATCTTATAAAAATGACGTGATATTTCTCATCCGAGACCGAGAATGATACGACCCGTGACCCGACCCGGTAGACCCGAACAGTTAATAATCCGGGAGCTGTTGACCTGGTCAACAAAAGTAGTGCATGATCACAGTTATTTTAATTCCTATTATGCATGCATGTAGTTAGATAGTGGTACCATAACTATTTGCATTATCCCATGTCTATCTTAATTTTAGGACCCATGTTTGCTTTCTATCTTCTTTAAATTGTAACTATCGTACTACATAAAAAATAGAAAAGAAAAATATTTGAAGTAAGCTTTGTGCTTGTTCCCTCTTTCATCTTGAGTTCTTGGAAGTTTTGTAGGTTTTTCTTTGTAAAACCTATCAGAGAAGGCTAGAATACAATATGGCTTAATATGCATATACGAAAAAGATAAATCACTTAACATCCAAGTTGCCATGTATTGTCAATATGAATTTAAACAAAATCAAATATATATTTTTAAAGGGCAAATGAATATATATAAATTATATAGGTAAAATGAATATTTTAATAAATAGAGCAGTCAACATGATTATTTGAATGACTTACTTCCTTGTTCTTCAAGAATCTGACGGAACAGCGAAACACGACCATTTCCCCTTCCTCTAGAACGCGTAATATTATTATTATTATTATTATTATTATTATTATTATTATTATTATTATTATTATTATTATTATTATTATTATTATTATTATTATTATTATTATTATTATTACACTTTTACCCCCTATCTATTTTGTCTTCCGTAAACAACCCCTCCAGATTCAAAGTTAAAACTTAAAAATTTAAAAAACCGGACCGGTTTGATTAAGCTTAATAGCCTATTTAACCATTGCTCATTTTTACCGGCCATTTACCAGTTGGACCTCGTTTCTAGTGATTTTTTTTTATTTTAATTTTTTTACCTTGAAAATATCACTTTTAATCCATTTTTATTTCGAGATTCATATTCGATTTATTTCAGTTTTTATATTTTACTAAAATTAAAATTTCATAGAGAAACTCAAGGTATATTTTCATATTTTGTTTTGTAATAAATACATCTGTAATCTTACCTATAAAATGTCATCTGACTAATGACTATTAAGATGACTGATTCAATATGCGATGCGTTTTCTAGAACATTTTTACTCAAAATGAAACTTGTGAAGGCATAATAAGATTGACTATAAAAGTCAAATTGAAAAATAAGGGTATGGGTATTGGTAAGACCACCCGTAGTGGGGCGTTTTTTTGAGAAAAAAAAATAGCGCCCCTGTACACCATTACAGGGGGGCTTCATGTCCAAAATTCAGCTGTGGGCTTTATATATATAGCGTTTGGTTTGTTTTGCCTCCTCCAATCAGATGTTGCCACATCAGCAGCCTCTCTCTCCCTCTTATTATTTTATTATTATTTTTATTTAAAAGATATAATAAAATATTAATAGGAGCTTTATAAATAAAGCCCCTACCACTACACCCCTTTTTCAGTTTCTCTCTCCATGCTGACTCAGCAGCCACGTGAACCAATCAGGAAGGGGGGCTTTATAAATAAAGCCCCCCACTAAGCATGGTCTAACACTGCAATGCAAATGCAAATGCAATTGTGAAATGAAGCCCAAGTTTGACTTGTAGCCCCATCTATATATATATACACCCACAAAGTATTTCATCATCATCTTACATTTCACAAACATTTTTCAACTCTATAATTCTCTTAACGAATCTCAGACAGTTTTAACCAAACAACTTAAACAGATTGTGGATCTGGACCTGAAATATTATTATTTCATTAATTTCAAGATGGAAACGGATTTAACTTTATCTTCTTCACATGAACCCATTGATGCAATAACCCTTGGCTTCAACCGACAACTTGACCTGCAATCTCACGATGCTTCTTCTTCTTCTTCTTCTTCTTCAAAGTTGTTACCAGATACAGAAGTTGTTGTTGATGATGAAGAAGAAGAAAATGAAGAAGACGATGATGATTTTACGTTTATGTTTGTAGGAACCGATGATACGGCGACTGACGGTGAGAAAGTGTTAGAAGACGGTCAAATGTTTCCATTGTTTGATCAGAAATTGTTATTAGACGGTGAGTATGAAGTTGAGGAAATAGATCGGTTGCCGATACAGCCACCGGTGGATAAGATATTCATTCAATCACCAACTGCTTATCCGTCGTCGGAAAATGAAGAGACCAACGACGGACCTTATTGTGTGTGGTCTAAGGAATCAACCACTGCTACGGCTGAGCTTAGTAAAAAGAGCAACTCCACCGGCTTCTCCAAGCTCTGGAGATTAAAAGATAGAGGTGGTCGGAGCAACAGTTACGGACGTGATGCGTTCGTCTTCTTCAAAAGCTCTTCTGATAAAAAGACAGCAACAGGTTCTTCGTCGACGTCTGCGACAACCGTTGACGGAACATTTAAGGTCAACGTCGCAGGAGGGAAGGCAAAGGTTGTTAGGAAAGGAACGAAGTCAAAGGTATCGGCGCTCGAGGCTTATTTGAAGAGTAGAGAAGAAGATCGACGACGGTCGTACCAACCATACCGGTCGGAGCAGATGGGGTTCTTCACCAATGTACAGGGTGGCTTAACCAAGAATGTCCACCCCTATTAATTAATTAAACATAAACTACTGTCTTTGTAAATTTTCATATCATTATTTTTTTTATTGTTTAGTTGATGTTTATAGTTTGAAGAAAATCGAACTCGATCATTAGATGATAACTCTATTTGAATTGTTTGGTTTGGTTTGATTTTTCGGGTTTTAGATTGTTCGGATCAAAACTGAATTTTGTTTATGATATGAAGGTTTCGGTTATTTTTTGTAAGAAAGTGTAAATAACGGAATAATGGAATTTCTTTTGTTTATTTTTGAATTTGTATGTGTGTGCTTATTTGAAAAAAAAAAAAAAAATTGTTATGTGGTTCAGAACTTTAGATCTTAATTACAAGTATAGAGAGAGGCTATTGTACAAAGTGTCCTTAACATACAAAGTGTAAGAAAGACTTTCAGCCATTGATTAGGTTAAAAAAAGAACGGTGGCACGATCGTAATTAACCAACACGTTTTAAGAATCAGTTAACGAATAAAGGGTAAATTAGACAAATTACACCTAATAAATTTGATTTTTTTTATAATTATGCCGCCAAATCATCTCATTAATTGACAGTTAATTTGATTTGCTACAATCATGGAAATCATAAAATCTCATTCCATCAAAACACGATACTCTGTACACAAAAAAAAAAACAAAAAAAAACAAAACAGGGCAACCATTAAAACGACTTCAAACAACGACGATCAATTACAAAAACACAAAAAACAGAGCATGGTTACTAAAACGTAAATGAATAAGATGAAAGGTATAAATGTGCGTTATTGTTGTAAAAAACTCTTACGAATGCAGGTATGCTCTGTTTTTTAAACAAAAAACAGAGCATGGTTACTAAACAGACCTACAAAAAAAAAAAACTAAAAACGCACCTATAAAACGCACCCATAAAATTATAAAACGCACTCATAAAATCATAAAACGCACTTGGGTTATCTAAAACGCACTTGTTTTTTTATAAAACGCATTTGGTTTTTTAAACACTATTTAAACTGGTTTTTACAAAAACGCACTTGGTTTTTGTAAAACGCACTTAGGTTTTCATAAAACGCACATTGTTTTTGTAAAACGCGCTTGGGTTATCTAAAACGCACTTGTTTTTTTATAAAACGCATTTGGTTTTTTAAACACTATTTAAACTGGTTTTTTACAAAAACGCACTTGGTTTTCTATAAAACGCACTTGGTTTTTGTAAAACGCACTTAGGTTTTCATAAAACGCACATTGTTTTTGTAAAACGCACTAAGAATTTGTTTCTCTCCAACAGGTATGATCTGTTTCTCTCCAACAGGATATGATGAACTAAGAATTTGTCTTCCCTGTTTTCAGTGTTTAAGTAATTATTAATTTAACTAGAATAATAGATGCTGGAGCTTCCTAGAAAAAGCAGTACTTTATGTTATCTAAAAACTTCATATTCTAATCTGCAAAAGTCTCTGTTAAGATATAAACTCTTCAATTGGATATCAATTTTGAAAAAATTAAAATCGAAATAAGTTTTATGGGATTACGAATTCAATTTGGCAAAAAAAAAAAGTGTAATCAGTTACGAAAATTTGAATTTGGATTCATGTAAAAAACAGGGATACGTATAATTGATAAAATTAGGACGTGATTATTGGGTGTGTAAATGTCTGTAATACCCTTCTCATGATTCATAACGAATTTGTAGGTTATAACCATCAGTTCCACGTGTCAATCTGTAGTTACTTCTTACACTTTGTATTTTAAGGTACTTTGTACCGTATACTTTCTCTACAAGTATATTGGTTACATTTGGTTTCTAACTCAACTGAAAAAAGTCCTATATTTGGAAGTGGGTTTGTTAAACGTCAGTTTGGTGTCTTGGTACTTCAAGTTCTTCTATATTATTTATAAAAGCTGTGCTAAAATAATGGTCTGATTTTGTTAATAACATAATCATAATCAAACCATGAAATCATTATAGAAAAACAATCAAAACTAAACCATATATTTTTCAATTTTTTAATTTCTTTGTTATGGTTTAGTTATTTGACTTTTGACTCGGTCTGATTGTATTGTTTAGTTTGTTTCATTTTTTGGTTCAGCTGAGTGCTTATTATAAAAGGGTGTTTGGGATTGATTATTCAAAACATATTATGCGTTTTGGAAAAGCAAGAGTGGAGATGTTTATTGATTATTGCATTTTGGTAGCTTAAAAACTAATTATTTGCGTTATTCGAACGCAATCCCAAACATTAAAAACTGATTATCTGCGTTTTCAAAACACGCAATAATCTAAAAATCAAATTCAAAACACAATCTCAAACACCATCTAAATGTGTTAAATATGTTTAAGTTAATATGGGGCCGGTAAGATTAGATAGTTATTAAATTGAATAAAATGCAGTTGTGTAAAGTTGTTTTCTGTCGATTTGATTTTAAATTCGGAAAAATGCCAAAATGTCAGCAATAAATCAAAATTCATAATTCACGTGACAAAAATTAATAAAAGACAAAAAAAAAAAAAAATCAATGATTCATTAACTTTTTTTTAACGGCAAATCATTAACTTTTAAGATGTAACCGCCCTATGATGGAGTGGTAAGTCAAGTGATGGTTAGAGCCTACCCTTATAGAGGAGACAGGTTCGAATCCTGATAGTAACCCTGTTTTTCTATTACCGTGCATTTATTTTTATGGTCTCTCTTTTGCCCAATGAAATAGCCTTTAGTAATTAAAGTCAAAACAGATAATATTACATCGTTGTAAGGACGGATGGAATGGTTAGTGATACCATCTCACTATCACACCCAGTAATATTGTGTCACCTCATTCATCACTAAAACCATGAGGTGGAGTGATGATTCACTAACCGAGAAACAGAGAAAAGGCAGTGTGATGGTCATCACGCTTTTTCTTCATCACAACCATGATTAATTACATGGGGGCGGTGTTCGTGATGGTCACGGTCAGCTTATCACGGACCGCCCCGTCCACCCTAAGTCGATTGACGATATTGCTTCATTTTTTTTATATTCCCCCGTTAAATAAAATTATCATTCGAAACTTATTTGTAAAATAATGGAAACTCAAAAACTGGAATAATGCAAATAAAAAAACGTTTGTAAGTTTCGAACCCGTGTACCTTTTACTATCATATAATTCGCGTTTGAATCAAGTTAGCCCACACGAATAAGTTTGCATTAAACTACCAAATACCCATCAAATAAGAAGCCCATCCAATTCCAAATAACTGAGTCCAGTCGCGAGTCCATTATGCCCTGATATGATTCTTGATTCCACACCGTCTTCTGTCATTGCAAACCATCCACTACAGCAAATCCATTACGTTATTCCTGTAACTTTATTTAATTGATGCATCTTTGCTATATTTCTTTAATTGAATTTGATTTAGATTGTTATACACTTCCTATATTTATTTATTTATTTATTTTTGTTTTAATAATTCACTTGGCTAGGTGTCTAGGTGTAACAAACTTTTATTTTAACAGTATTTTTTCAGCTAAATCAAGTAATAAAAAATATTCCAGTAAAAAAAGCAAATTAGATGAACTTGAGAAATCTGTTTACACATAATTACATAAATACCATACTTCTAAAATTATTTTTCTTTTTGGACTTGAAAACAAGCCCAAATAGAAACATTGCACTTTCTTCTGGTTTCTTTTTTTTTTTTTTTTCAGGCCCAAGCATAATAACGTTTATATTAAGCATGAGATGAGATTACGAAAAAGAAGGCACATGGGTCAAATATTACAATAACATCTTTGCTGTTTGCACACCATAATTATTCTCACTATTTCACAAAGTAAGCCACACAATTTATTTATTAACGGCTTTTAGAAAAGCCGTAACGCTGAAATTCAAATCAAACCTTAAGGAATCGGGTATACAACTACCTTTCCAGTAGCGCGGTGGCTCTCAAGGTAAGCATAAGCTTCTTTAACTTTGTCAAATGGAAATGGGCTTTTAGGGTCAACTATCACTTTGACCTTTCCACTTTCCAGGTACGGGTTTAGTTTTGTCAAAATGGATCCATTAGATGTGAGAAGAAAGCTGAATCCCGGCGGTGGAATTGGCCCCGCTATACTCACTGCAACACCAGTTTCGTTAACCACCTTCACTGCTTTCTCCGGTTGTCCTGCAACATTGTATCATACGTGTAAGCAGTCAAGAAACATAGGTATATTTTTTTATTGTCGTCTTTGGTGAGAGTTAAAAATATGTTGTCTTTTGTAAGTGTTGAAAATGTTGGATTAGCCTACAACACTTTTTGTTCAAAACAAAATTATAATAATTAACATGTCAACTATGTTTTTAGAAAATATACATTATTATTTCAATAAAAATTGTAATAATTAACATATCCATAAGTTAGGACCTACAAGTCACATGTCTCCTTCAAGCAATCATATAGACGCCGGCATAACACCACATGAATGGCAGGTATAAAAAAGTTGTTTGTCTTTGGAAAATAGGAAAGTTATACACCTTGTGTAGCCATGTATAGTCTTATACATGGCGTAACACTACATGAATGGGAAAGTTATACCTTATACGCCTCGTATATATCTATACAATGCATATACAGGGTATCAAAACATGTAAATAGGTGTTGCAATAGTAGGACCTTGAATACAAGTTTATTGTTATTTCTGGCGATTTTTAAAATATGTCAATAGGTGTTGCAAACTTGCAATGTTAGGACCATGCTATTATCGGTAACATTATGAGACAATTGCTATTGGTATTTTGGGTAATTATCCCACTTCTTATCTAAATCTAGCCTGTTTAAAATGTAACATAAACCAGATATACATGTTCTAAGCAAACATTTCACCTTTAAGAAATCATATAGATTCTTACCAATTGCATCATAGACAACATCATATTTATCTGGTAGATCTTCAAAGTTCTCTTTGGTATAGTCGATTGCCACATCGGCGCCTAGGCTCTTAAGCAATTCGAGTTTTCCTGTGCTAGATGTGGCTGCTACTTTTGAAGCACCAAACACATGCTTTGCAAGCTGTATCAAAAAATTATGGCTATAATTAGCAGCTAGCTTATGGTTGTTGACAATATCATTATAAAAATAACCATAAAGTGGCAGGATGTGGTGAAAAATATGTGTGATTTTAAGAGATTACAAATACCTGAATTACGAATGATCCGACTCCACCAGCACCATTCAAAACAATGATAGATTTACCTTCACCAAAGCCAGCCCTTTGGAGACCTTCATAAGCAGTCTCAATTGCGAGAGGGAGGGCGGCAGCTTGTACAAAGTCCAAATTCTTAGGTTTCAAAGCTAACAATCTCTCCTCAGCAGCTGTGTACTCAGCCAATGTTCCAAACTGTTTAGGTCCGTCCAGAGCTTTTTCATTTATGTCTCCGTATACTTCATCTCCTTCTTTCAGTCCTTTTACTTGGCTTCCAACCTTCACAACTACTCCAGCGACGTCATATCCTGGAGTAATCTGTTACAAAAAGATCCGAATCTGGGTTAAATCTGTTGGAATATTATAATAAATCCTTTCTATCAAAATTATTAGTACTTTATTTCCTAAGTCTATAATCTATTAATAAGTTAGTTATTTCATTAGTTATGGGGTAATCTGTTACAAAAAGCGAGGAATTACAAAGTGCAATGAATAGATCTGATTCTGGGTTAAATCTGTTGAAATATTATAATCCCAAGCCTTTATATCGTAAGTATTAGTATTATTATCCCAAGCCTTTATTTCATTAGTTGTGGAGTAAACAAAGTGTTGTGTACTGTATAAGTTAATGAAGTAAATATTTTGTTTCAACAGATCACAATTCTATCCATTTAATCAATGATTAAATCAAGCGCCGAAGTTATCAAATAAAACCATATCGTTTGATCTTCTAAGATCCTACAAAATCTACATGTACTTCTTCAACAAATGCAATTGTGTTTTCAAATAAAGACACCGCCCCCAAAAAGCCTCAAAAAATCCTCAAAAAATCCTGGCGAGTGCGTTTAACTGTAAAGCCATGCAGACTATGGAGGAGGAGTTTAACATGTCTTCGCGCCAGAAAGCGGTGTTTGAATGTCTTAAAGAGGCCCATGCTCAAGATTTCCTCACTACGCTCCCAATTGACGGACTAGGGCAACATATGTCGGCTATCGAATATCGGGCGGTCCTCAAATACCGACTGATGATTCCCATGTTCCCCGTCGACGAACCGTGTCCGATCTGTAAAAAAACACGCTTGGACAAGTTTGGAGAACACGCCCTACATTGTAAGGAGTTGCCAGGCTTTAAATACAGACATGACCTGGTTAGAGATGTTCTATGGGATGTTTTACGAAGGGCAGGGATTTCAGCCAAAAAAGAGGCCCCCGTGAATTTCTTGACGGACCCACGTGACGGGCGGTCCACATTGAGGCCAGCGGATGTTCTTGTGTTTGGATGGGCGCAAGGCAAGCATGCGTGTGTTGACCTGACTGGGGTATCCCATTGGTGGGACTTCGGGATTCGGGTTTTGTGGCTGGGCAGGCAGTTTTGAAAGCCGAGGGCAAAAAAGTGGATAAACATGAAGCGGCTTGTCTAGAGAACCAGCATGTGTTTGTGCCCTTCGCTTTTGATACTTTTGGAGCGCTGGCCCCGCAAGCAATCAAGCTCCTCGATCGCGTGAAGAAAGTTATGCAAAGCAATTCCCCAGCTGCTAAGGGCCAATGTTTTATTTTCAATAGAGTAGGTTTTGCAATACAAAAAGGGGTAGCGGCGCAACTTGTGGCCCGTTTACCTACGTATCACTTGTAATTGGTTTGTCTTTGGTTCAATGAAAAGTGACTCTTAATAATATCATAAGACATTAGCGCTTTAAAGTGTGGTTGGAAACAAAGATGATCGAGTTACAAACAAATCGCAATCTCCAATTTCAACTAAAACCTGACTTAAAACTCACATAAACTTGAATATCTCATCAAATTATACAACTATTTGAATTTAGCTTATCGAAAAAAAAAGGCGATGAGATGCAGGTTTTGGAACCTAAAGAAAGAAAGATATCGCGAATATAAGCTCATCGTACAATAAACACATAACAGCTTCAGGTTCTACACATCTAACCACTCTTAATCCAAAAATTCAACCAAAAACCGACAAAACTTGTATAAACATGCCGAAAATGAAAACCGAATCAAATACAATGATTTGAAATGAGCTGAAGTGATAATGAGATGCATGTGACGGAACTTTTTTTGAACGGTGACTTTCTTATGAGTGACCCATTGTCACGATGCCGACCGAAGTCGTCACCCCACCAAGAACTCCGTGTTCTATCGGATCCGGGGCGGCTTGTCAGCCTTGGTGGCATTCCCACGGAAACCATACACGAGTTGCCTCGCTGAAGTAACACTCGGATGAAAACCGGGGTGACGCTTCCCTCAAGTCTTTCCACCATCTGATCTATAGATCATTAATGGCTGCATGTGACGGAACTGAAAATAGAGGCCAGCTAGCTTCATACTATTAATAAACACAAATGAAGCACCTTCAACTTCTAAACAACAAACAATTGAACAAGCCTGATCCTAATTAAATGTAACATGAACAAACCAGAATAATAAGCTAATGATGATGTTACCGGCAAAGGAGAATCGGTAGCTTGAAAGTATCCAAGCCTCCTTTTGTAATCAATAGGGTTAAGGGCAGCAGCAACGACCTTAACCAACACCTGATCATCATTTATCTCAGGAACCGACACATCCGTCGCCACTTTCAGTACATCTACGCTTCCATATTCATCATACTTCCATGCCTTCATCTTCAAGATTTTTCTTTGTTTTAGTGCTTAATGTAATGTGTGGTTGCTGGCTAGTATTTAAATACTACACGTGTTACTTTGCCACTCATAGAATCACTTTGTTGCAATTTAGGTCCCCTGGTTTTTAAATCTGCACTTTTTGTCTACAAACTCTCAATCTCATAGGAAGGCACAACATGTTTTTTTTTTTTTTTTTTTTTTTTTTTTTTTTTTTTTGAACGGCCAACAAATTGGAATCACTCACGGAACACTGGAGTATCATCGTGCCACTAGTGTTGCCACGCGATCATATTCCACCACCAAGTCACCAATTCAGGAGGAAACTCATAATTATGAGAAAACCCCCTTTGTGAGATTCGAACCCAAGACCTTATGGTCCCTAAGTCTTATCTCACCACCAAGATACCACTAGGCTATAATGCCTTGGGTGAAGGCACAACATGTCAACATTCAATATGGATGTTTACCGGGTTATTTTATTGGGTTTTGGGTTAATTAGGTTAGGTTATTCGGAGTTTCAATGGTAGGAATATAACCCAATAACTGACCCATTCTAGTTTCGGGTTGTATGGTTATTAAAAATCCTAGGAAAATTCGGGATTCTTTTTATATTGAAATTAAATTAGGTTGTTCAGGTTTACCCGTATTCTATCTATTTTATCCGTAAACCAATCCGATTAAGAGCATTCGGGCTTGGGTTTATCGAGCCTAATAACCACTAGTCTTCAAGCCCTACTGTTTTTTATATCAATAAATTAAAACTAAAATTTAAAAAATTATAACTATTCTAAATACTTTCTAGCCCTTTTAATAAATCAAAACTAAGATTTTAGTTAAAAATTTATAACTATATTAAATCATTGATTTTTATATAGGTTTAACAAATATAATTTACATAAGTAGTTGAAAATTTCTAACATATTATTGGTTTTGTTATTTTAGCAAGGTTAGTGATTGAATTGGTGTAGTTTGATATTTCATGGATTGTTAATAAATCCGTAAGCTAAATGTTTGGTCAGAAAAAAACTATCGGTTTGGAAAATTAAACATAACTACTTACAAAATTAAACTAACGATTGAAAATAGCATCGTGATTGAAACTAAGTCAATAAAACCGCATGTAGAGAAAATAAGTGTGGGCACATATATATCAAGTGGTCCATTACAAAAGTTAAAATCAAGCTAATTACGTGATTCACGTTTGGAGAATATAAACCACATTACATCTTTATAGTTATACTATATTATATCCCGAAAGCTTTCCGGGATAGATAAATCTAACATAATGTGATAAAATATGTGTTATCATGTAATATAGAAATAAA
The DNA here is from genome assembly GCA_030844895.1 of Ambrosia x helenae. Classification (NCBI taxonomy): domain Eukaryota; kingdom Viridiplantae; phylum Streptophyta; class Magnoliopsida; order Asterales; family Asteraceae; genus Ambrosia; species Ambrosia x helenae. The sequence continues at coordinate 440,508 of JAUTDX010000027.1, forward strand.
TATATTATAATATAAAAAAAACAACAATTTTAATCATGTGAATAAGAATGAAAATGTATATTAAAAAAGATGTATATGTTTGGATGAGGAGCAGAGCTAGAAACAACCATTGCAGTGCGTGATTGAGCCGGTAGTTTTGAAGGTGTGACTTTTTTTTTAAATGAGTGGCTTTAACCTATTCTTCTCTTGATGAAAATAGAATTCTTAGTTTGAACATGATTAATGAATTTCTGATTAATGAATTAGCTGAACACATTGTATTTTTTCTTGTATGAACAAAAACTGACAAAAAAAAATTGGTTTTTATAGCATTATGGTACTCGTTGGGAAGATAATAAAATGTTCGTTAATTTGATGTAATTTTTTTTAAAAAAATCTCGTATATAAAAGTTATTAACATTTTAAAATTATAGGCGAAACATGAGAGAGAAATAGACTTTTGGATTGAAATAAGGAGGATGTCACATGGCACACTCAAGGGGAGATGATGACCTCTTTGAGTGCCATGTAGGACAAGTTGTTTTGTTTCATGTTTTTTTTCTTATTTCTAGAGCTCAAACGAAAAACTTTTCTAAATGAAAGTTGATCAAAATACTTTGATTTAGCTTATTGCAAATTTTCAGAATTTTTGGACGTCGTTTGATATTGTTAAAATGTAATTTAAAACAGTAGTTGCAATCTGTCCAAAATGTGATTTTAACAAATCTAACATATCTAATGCTATACCTATTATTCTTTTGATTATCCTAACTGTATAAGACTCTATACCCTTCATATGACCCTAAAAACAACACTTCTTATTACTAGCATTATTACTAAACGTTTGCACGCTTAAGAAAACGCATGAACTCATTAAGCACCTAAGGTGAGTTTACATATCCTCACTCTTTTACCGTTTTAAATGCTTTTCGTGGTGAAACATGTTAAACTTGAAACTCATGCAATTCAACATGTCTTATGTGATTCTTTGTGCTATGTGTCTTAAACTTGCTAAGTAAACTAAACTAAGACTTGCATAATCATTAACTTTGATCAAACCAACAGTAACGATGATAGATCTATTGGATTGACAACCTCAGCTAGATTCGTTGACCACGTATATGGGAAGCGTGGGTGATTGGAACTGAAACTTAAACTTAGGTGAACCATTTCTATGGGATGAACCTTTAAACATAAACTTAAATGAACCACGTCTATAGGATGAACCTTTAAACTTTGTTAACATAGGGTTGATTATGCCCAGTTTGTTGTAGTTTTGTTTTCACATGCATGCCCTAGATGTAACATATTGACACTGAATTGTACACTTTATACTTTTGATACTATATCATGCTTTATAGTTGACCCACTCCATTTTTTTTTCCAAAACTTAACATTTCAGGGGATATTGTTGTTTGAAGTTTTACAAGTTTTGGATCACTTAAGAGCTTTGGACAAAGATTAAACAAGAATATCAAGTTGTTTGTCAATATTTGATGCTTGTATGAATTTGTAATTCGAATAAATAAATTATGTAATTTTTATAGTTGATCATAAGCTATTAAACAATCGTCACTACATGACATCCTAATGTTTTCACCATCGATTGGGGTGTTACATTTAACGAGTTGAGATCAAACTCAGACAACCTTAGACTCTATTTGACGCGACTCTTTTCCACCCTTGCATAAGTGGATTTAAAATTTTAAATAACGTAAATAATTAATTTTTAAAGAAATTGAGAAAATAACAGCCCATGTGAGAATGGACAATGAGAGAAAATGACATAAAGTGGTTAAGTGGCTAAACTTTGAACATGCCCATATGAAAGGATAAACAGGGAAAATTATGTATTTTTTTCAAGATAGTCTTTAGCATTTTACTAAGATTCTTTTTTTTAATAGAAAATGATTTTTAGCTTATTTTCTTAAGATAGTCTTAGTCGCGTTTAAAAGCGGGGTTTAACCAGCTCGTAAAAGTATAGGTTTAATTGTCGTAATCTATACATATAATAAACCAAAGCCATTTTAATGACATGGCATTCAAAGATGCATTCTTTTCATTGAGTGTGCCATGTGTCATCCCATGTGGCATTGAGATATTTTAGGAAAAAAATAATTTAAAAACAAAATTGGATTTTTCACCCTCATGTTCTCTCCCATAATTTTTAAACGTTAATATCTTTAATATACGAGATTTTTTAAAGAAAAAAATTACACCAAATTAATGAGCGTTTTATTATCTTTCCAACGAGTACCATAGTGCTATATAAAAAACGGAGAAATTTTTTTGTAAGGTTTTGTTCATACAGGAAAAAAAACACAAAGTGTTTAGGTAAATCATTAATCATGTATAGGCAAGTCACTAATTATATTCAAATAAGTAAATATGAATTTTTTTTTCAACCAGAGCTGAATAGGTTAATAGAGTTATACGTTGTTTTAAGTTAGGTATCAATATTAGTATATTAGAGTTGTACATTTGTTTAGTCTTTAGGATATGTGTTAATATTAGAGTTACATTAAAGTTCTACATTAATTTGTTTTAGGTTAGATATTAATATTAGAGTTATACATCAGTCTATTTCATATGTAAAATTGATGTATCATATTAAATTTCTCAACCCGGGACGCTCCCGGGGTATAATCTAGTTTTTGTATATAAGTGTGTTAATATCTTAAAGTTATTCATTATATGAGTAAAAATATTTATAATGGGGTTGGTTTAATGAGGAATCAAGATTTTGACATGTTAAATACGTCAAAAAAAATCAATTGAACAAGTAAAAAATTATTTTTTTTAAAAAGTTTTTTAGAACTTTGCAATAAAATGCATGTAGAATCACTTTTAATAAACAAATCAGAAAATAAAAAAAAATGTTTAAAACGAGTTAGAGAAAAGGTAACTTTTTTTTTACTAAAAATAATTTTTTTATTGAAATGACTTCTACATATCTTTATATATGCAAAAGTTTTAAAAAGAAAAATTTTTAAAAAATAATTATTTAAATGTTCAATTATTTTTTTATGATATATTTAAGATGTTAAATTGGCCCGCTTACGGCTATGCGCATATAATGTATATATGTGTGGCCCATGGGGGGCAAAAGTAAAGTTGCACTAATTTTAACAATATTTTACTAATTTTGTGAAAATAACGTTAAAAATGACGGACGGTTAATCATGTATCAAGTGGTGGCGTTGATAGCCAAAAGACAAGGGGGTGCATGCATCAGTCGGGTTTGTCCCGATTGCTAAGTGTTATGTGGCTTATGTCTAAGGCTTGATACAAATTCACTATTGAGCCGGGGGTCTCACTGGAAGCAACCTCTCTATTCCCACGGGGTAGAGGTAAGACTGTCTACATCTAATTACTGTTGGTTTTCAAACCCTTTTATTCAAATATGATTCTGGGTTTTGGTTTTGTTTGTGAATATGGTAAACAAATATACACAGAGAAATACGATGATGATAGAAAGAAATGTATTTTTATCTAACAAAAGTAGTTAGCTATATATAGCTTTACAAGACCCACATGCTCTCAACGAAAATAAACTAGAACCCCATAAATTGAGGAGAATCATTCAACAAACAACCTAATAACTAGTATGACCTCAACTTTCATCTCCCCACATCTCGGTCAAACTAAGACCACTTCTAAAGCTCCTCACTCAACATGAAAACAACCTAAAAATACTAATTATTAAAACCAAATAATAAAATCATAAGTCAAGATTAATTCCAACATTTTCCCCCTTAATCTTGACCCGTTTCTTCAAAGAAATGTCGGCTCGTCATCATCATCTCGAATCAAATTAGCTTCCTCTTCTTTTGATTCTTTTTTAGAACACTCCGCTGCATAATGTCCATATTCTTGACAATTATAACATTTTATATTTCTTTTGTCTCGATAAGAATCTTGATCCCTTCGATCTTCATTGTTTTGGAACCGACCACCTCGTCCTCTACCATAACCGTGACCTCTTCCTTGACCACGACCGCGACCTCATCCATATTGATCTTGATCAAATTCACCACGCTTTGTTCTCTCTTCCCAATCCTCTTTGGTAAGCAACAACTTCCCTTGATCATTTTCTTCCTCATCATCAAGTTTAATTCTTTCTTCATACGCTTTCAACCTCCCGACGGCTTCTTCGAATGGCATCGTGTCAATATACGAATATTGCTCAATGGATGCCACAATTTGCCTATATTTTTTAGGAGCACAATTTAATAACTTCTTACCAATAACTCATCTTCTATGCTTGACCCAAGGCTCTTGAATTTTGTAGCAATTTGTAACACCCCAACCGATGGCGGAAACATCGAGGTGTCACGTAGTGACGATTGTTCAATAGCTCATGGACTAAAAGTGTAAATATTGATACATTGATTGAATAATTTATTACATGAGAAAACAAAAATACAATGATTCAAACTAATTATTTAAACTGAAATACAATGAATCAAAATCTAAATATGAATCCAAAAGCTTAAAAGTGATCTCATAACAACCTGAAACATGTACGAAAATAATTTTTGTCAATACAAAATGTATTGGTGAGCATACCCTGTTGAATACATATAGTAGAAAAGTGTTTCGCAATTCACGTGTTGTATACTGTTTGCAATTATGTAATAAGTAATATCCGTTCAAAATCAACCCTAAGAATCAAGTATCAAGAATCAAGAATCAAAACATTTTTGAGTAATATGAATCACAAGACAATAACCAAGGTCTCTCAACAGAGTTACAAGGGGTATATACCATAGTACTATTCATTGAAATGTCAGGCCCTCAAAGGTTAATGATTTTGACAAGTCATAGACACACAAATTAACACAAGCAAACACACATGAGAATCGCTATTTTAGTAAAAGGAAATAGAAACTTGATATAAGTACATGAGTAGCCCCAAAAGTAAAATGAAAAAGGGGAAAGATATACTCACAGTTTCAACTTAAGCTGACGTGAGTTAAGAAATGGGAATTTCGAAGAATTCTACCTATAATGCATAAGAATACTAATAAATGAAATGTCTTAAAAGTCTAAGGTATCTAGGGTTCTAAGGCATTAGGGTTTGCTAAGTCGATTTTGGGAATTAGAGTTTTTATGATAAATCGAATTAATATATAAAAGTTGTATATCAAAAGTAATACCTCAAAGTTTGTAAATGTGGTTTAGATAATATAATTATTACCAATTGAATATTTTAGATAAAAATATGTTTTGAATAATTAAGGCAAAATAGTTTAGTTAATTACTTTAACTAACTATTGTAAATAATTACAATAATCATAAATATTGAAATAAATACTTATGAATTACACAATGATCCAACAAATGATAAAAAAGACTTTCAAACACAAGAATATTTCTATTTTATAAGAAAAGTGTTTATAAAATAGATGTTAAATAGTATAAATAAATAAAATATTAATTAGGTCTATTTAAACATAAATAAGACTAAAAATACAAGACATGATCCAAAAGTATTATTTTTTTTATAAAATGAATACTTTCTAATGTAAATAAATTAAAATAATTTTCCCATAATTTTTCTATACTTTTTTATATTTAAAAGTGATTTAATGAATTTAAATCATGTTTAAATGATTAAAAATAGGAAAATCAATAAAAATAAATGTTTTCTAAACCAATAATTTTTATTTCAGTTCATGATGATTAGAAATAGTTTCCCAAAAAGTTTGAGATTAAAATCATTAAAAATGAATTTTTAATCAATTAATTATGATTAAAACAAATTAAATTAATAAAAATTACGAAATAAATTATTTTCCAGCAAATAAAAATATGATAATTTTCTATGAGGTATCAAAGAACTATACCTAATTTTTTATAATTTTTGGATCAAAAATTAATTTATTATAAATATTCTAAATTTTGCTTGTATTTTATATAATTATAATGAATAATGAGAATAAAAATCTGAAAAGAAAAAGAAAAGTGAGGGATGCTGGAATCGAACCCATGTGGGTTTCCTTGACACAACACTCATAAACCACTAGACCACAATCACTCATGGGTCGAACCAGAGTCTACATAGGTCGAACCAGACAATGAAACTTGCTAATTTGACCTTACGACATCATACGTGCGATTTTTGATGCAGACTAAGTGTTTTATGCATGATTCTTGTGTGCTAACTATATATACTTGATCAATTAGTGTAACGGGTCACCAACGGGATGTCGGGTCTATCTGGTGTGTCGGGTTAACGTTTAAACTTATTTTCCAACATACGTGGTCATGATCTGGACAATCGGGGACTAATTAGCCTACGGGTTATTAGTCGAGACACTTACACAAACATTATGATAGGTCGCCCGTAGTTGGGACTATCGGTTCGGGTTGGATATACTATTAGTCTGAAGACGCAACCTAAGGTGAGTTTTACGGCCCCTCTTTCAGTGTTTATGTTTTCGGGGGAGAAACATGTTACATACTCATATTTAAACTGATCATGTTATGCTAGTGTTACATTGTGTTTTGTTGTATGATAGTTCAGTTCACCGTGGATCGGTAGTTTAGTTAGCCGTGGTTCGGCAGTTCGGTTGGCCGTGCTTGGCTGTTCAGTTCACCGTGGATCGGTAGTTCAGTTAGTCGTGGGTTGGTAGTTCGGTTAGACACACGGGTGGTATACACCTGGAATCGTATTAGCGGCTACATACGCCTGGTTGGCATCCTTATAGCATAGTAGTAACATGATGGAACATTTAAACTTTTGGAAACGTTTTACTTAAAAACTTGTGAACTCACAAGCATTTTGTGCTGACGTTTTTAGCATGTTTTCTCAGGTCGCTACGGTAGTAGCTGTTGATAGGCGCACGGTGTCGCACGACGTCTAGGATTCATTGCATGATTTTCAATCGTTGTCGAACTTATATTATTTACGTTTTTGGGTTGTAATGATGTTTAAGGCTTCCGCTGACGTTGGTTATATTCTGAAAACTCAATGAATGGTCTACGTATTTTTCACATTTACCTGTCGTTTATTGTGACCGTTGACTTGGATCCTGGTGTGTCACGCGCCTCGCGGCAAAACACCGCACGTGGAATTTGAGGGTGTGACATATTTGGATTAAGAAAGTGTTTCAACTAAGTAGTTCACAATGGCCACCATCCAGCACCCACCACTGATTCACCGTACCACATGGTGCAAGAGGCGACGGAGATGCTTTCTGGTTTAGAAGTATGACACGACAAACATAGGTGAGCAACAATGGCCACCATCCAGCACCTACCACCGATCCACAATACCACACGTCGCAGGCTGCGGCGACGGTGGCAGAGGAGGCGACGGAGATGCTTTCTGGTTTAGAAGTATGACACGACAAACATAGGTGAGCAACAATGGCCACCATCCAGCACCTACCACCGATCCACAATACCACACGTCGCAGGCTGCGGCGACGGTGGCAGAGGAGGCGACGGAGATGCTATTCTCTCTCTAGGTGGAGAAGTAAGTGTGAGACGACAAATACAAATGAGTCGCAAGTAGAGGAGACATCGGAGATGAGGATTCTCTCTCCATAGCTTTCTCTTTCTAGGTTTTGAAGAGAGTGTGAATGTGTGTTAACAAAGTATCTAACAAAGAATCGACAAAAAAAGAAGCAAAAGACACGCGTGTCTGACGAAGAAGAAATCAAAAGAGGCGTGTGCACCGCCCAAGGTGACAAATCAGAGATCAACAACGCCAATAACACTAACGTGTGTACAAAATACTTTATACACGTGGCAACTGACTAAAAAAGAAAAAAAAATTGTGAGGCGGTATCGAACTCGAAAACCAGCAGCTATAACTCAACACACAAACCCAGTGCACCAACACGTTTTATGTTACTACAAACAATTACTTACACCCAAATAGTTTTGAAACGCTTTGGAAAAATTGAAAAAAAAAAAAAAAAAAAAAAAAACAAATCAACTGCCACTAGCAAGCTTACAGAAAATAAATAATTATCACATGGTCCAGTCCAAGTGTCCAACAGTTCATGTGGGCTGAGCGTTTATATTAGCTTAAAGCTTTTGGTGGGGCTAAACTAAAGTTTCTTGTTTCTTCATAAAAATAAAATTATACAATAAGCATGTTCATATAAAATTCTTTTAGATAAATAATTTTCATTTCATGGTGAAACAAGCTACATTTAGATGGCGAGTAAACGGGTAACAAGCTACGCCGCTAGCCCTTTTTAAATAACAAAACCTGTCTTGCTAAACACAAATCTTTGGTTCTCAGGGCTATGCGAGTCACTGTAGACCACCTTTTTAAAGAAAAACAATTATTTTTATTATTACCACTACTACGAATAGCACTCAAAATTTTTGTTCTATGCTCCTAGATTTTACGAAGAAAAATATGTTCTTGATACCTTGATAGAAAAAGTTGATTACAAATCATTCGATAGAAAAACAATTAAAAATGTTCTTATTTTTCAGCATAAATTTAGAAGGGTACATCTTTCGCTAAACAACCTTTATGCATCAGATAATAATTTGTCACAGTGTTATAGATATTAATTTTGGACACAATAGTTTGTAAATACTAAAAAAAAGGCATTTAACTAAGTCATAAACAAATACAACGTGCTTAATCTTCGAAATCTAAAAATCAAGAGAAAAAAATTATCATATTAAATGTGTACTAAAGTAGCCAATGAAGCCACAGCGGAGTGGTTGAGGTGGGAGGTTTTAAGGCTTTGCCTGTTTCCTACCCTGGGGTAGCTAGGTCGCAGGATCGATTCCTGGCTGAGATGTTTATTCACGGGGAATTGATGTGGGAGTTTGGCCGGTCAAAAAAAAAAAAAAAAAAAAAAAAAAATGTGTACTAAAGTCTAAAAATCTACTTAATTAATTAAGAATAGGAAAATTAATTACCCAAAACAATTTACTTCCTAAGGTCATTTAATAATAACATGACCGCCTACTCAACGGCACAAATATGACCGTTGGGCTATCTCTCTATCTATCTATCTATATTCTCTAACGTTCCAAAAAATAAACATTTTAAAATTCAGCCCTTTTCTCTTGTTACCGTTATACTTACCTATCGTCCATCGTCCTCCCCTCTTAACCATACAACCCTTCTTACTCTTTCTTCCACAATTATCTCTTCCTTCAACAAACCCTTCTTTCTTTCTTGAGGGTTTCGTTTCTTTATGATTAAATTTTCCCTAATTTTTTGTTGTTGATAAGTTGATATGGCGGCATTGGCACCAGGGATATTGTTGAAGCTTCTGAATGGGATGAATTCAGGTGTGAAACCCACCAGTGAACACAGGAGTTCACTTCTACAAGTTACAGATATTGTTCCAGCTGATCTTGATGAGAAGGACCTCTGGCCCAAACACGGCTTTTACATCAAGGTTTCCGATTCTTCGCATTCCATCTATGTTAGTTTACCCTTTGAACAAGATGATCTTGTTCTCAGTAACAAGATGCAGCTTGGCCAGTTCATCTATGTTGATAATCTTGAACCTGGCTCCCTGTCCCTATTGCCAAAGGCGCCAAACCCCTTCCGGGGCGACACCCTTTTGTTGGAACGCCTGAACCGCTTTTGGGTCTGAGAGAAAAAGGGGAAAATAAATCGATTTTGAATTCGAATACCAAGTGTTCAGCGCCAAGAAGGGGTTCTTGGGGGACAGGACAAAAGGGGGAAGATGGGGTGTGTGCATCACCCATGGTTTTGAAGCCGTGTCCTTTGGATTTCGATCATTGTACGCCTGTGAAATCCAAGTCTGTGATGAGGGCTAATTTCCCTATGTCGCCGTTGATAAGAGGCAGAGCAGCTGAGAAGGATGGTGGTGGGATTAGAGGGTCTGCGGGTGGGGCGTTGCTGTCGAAGATGATGGAAAGTCCTGCAACGAGAAAGAGTTGTGCTTCGGGGACAAAGTATACGAGGAGTAAAAGTACAATTTGCGATAGAGATGCAAAGATTTTAAGAAGTCCTTTTAATACAGCTGTAGGTACATCTTCCTCTTTGCTATTTATGTTAAAGTGGGGCTAAACGTACCCCTGTATGCGTAACATTGCCCATAAAAGAACAAGTAGAGAGATCTATGACTATAATTTAAGTTGGGTTAGAGTATAGACAGTAAAACCATAGGAGAGGGACATATTTATTTAGCACAACCATGGTTTAAAAAAACGCTTGAGGCGCGCCTCGAGGCGCATAGGAGAGGGACATATTTATGTAGCACAACCATGGTTAAAAAAAACGCTTGAGGCGTGCGCCTCGAGGCGCGCCTCAAGGCGATTTGGTCTGAAAACGCTTCTGAGGCAGCGCCTCAGGTGTTTGAACAGTGGTATGCGCCTCACAGGGCTGAGGCGTTATGAAAAGTTGCGCCTCAGATGCGCCTCAAGGGGTTTTCAGGTATATTTTTTATGTTTTCAACTTTTTGTGACATTTTATGTCTTTTTTATGTGTGTTTTTGATGTTTTTGATGAATTTGATGATGAAATTAGTTAGCATATTATTTTTTGAAAGATATATAATTATTTATTTAATTTTTTAATTCCGCCTCGGGCTTACGCCTCGGTTCGCCTCGAGGCTTACGCCTCGTGAGGTGAAGGGAAAACGCCTCGAGGCGCGTTTCCGTTCTTTTAAACTTTGAGCACAACCCTTACCTTACATGGTGAATTATATATTGTGTAAGTTATCATGCTCAAATACGTCTACTGATGGAATTGACATAATATAATATTAATATATAAGCTGAACCTACAAAGCACAACTCACACATACAAATTGAGAATGGAACCATACGTTGCAGCTTGCTAAGCTGAGAATTCAAGTGAATATGTTTCATCTTTATCTGCCTAAAAGAATAGAAAATTAGGTAATTCTGGATAGATGAGAATTGGTATGCAGAATTAGCCATTCAGAACAGAAATTGTTTCGGTTTTAGGTTTATGGTTATAATTGTTATTTGAAATCTTACTTATCTTAGCATAATGATAGTTAAAAGTTCTGCAAGCTATTTAAAGAGTGACGGAATTCATTCGGTTGATCTAAAATATATGGAAATTGTTAATTGCAGGAAAAGAAAAGCACAACACCGCCTCCAAATTTAAGAAATGCACGAGTGTCGTCTTCACCAAGTGTTGGTTCAGAGACCAAGAGTTACTCAAACTCACAGATGGCTTCACAACAAGATTCTCCCTATGGCGACTCGTTTAATTTACCAGGAAAACTTGGCCTTCTAGGAAAGGTACACTTTAAAGTCTTTTTTACTAACGATGTCAAATAAGGGTGTTCATTTGGTCGGTTTTTGGGTTGGTCGAATTTGAATGTTTTGAAACTGAATTCAAATGTTTTGAAACCGGGTTCGGATTCAGTTTATTTATACTATACTATGTGAAGAATATAAATGATTAAAGCAGGGTTTTTATGATTTCTCTAACATGATTTCAGGAAGCCATCCAGCAACGCGAAACGGCTCAGAAGATAGCTCTTCAAGCACTTAGAGAAGCTTCTGCCACTGAAACCGTTGTTCGATCCCTCAAGTATGAATTACTTTTGATTATTTCTTAATGCAACATTAGTTCATTTTGCTACATATCTAACATTATATTTCCATAGGAATCTATCGAGTTTGAGCAAATCCGCAAACCCTGAAAATCCAGCAGACTGTTTTGACCAGTTTCTTGAGTTCCATAGTCAAATTGTTCAAGCAGTAGCTGAAATGACATCAATCAAAGCAGCTACAGCTCAAATCCCATCGGAAAAAACACAAGCTTTGCAGGATATCATGAACAACAACAACAATACTTCGGATTCAAATAATGCTTCCAAAAGACGAGCTGCTCTCTACAAGTCAATTGCAGCATTTCCCGAAAGAAGTGATCAAAAGTCAATGAAGCAAATGAGACCACCCTCAGCTGTTAATCAGAAGTCAAAAGTGTTTGACAATGATGAAAACAAGAATCCAGGTGGGTCTTGTTGCAATTTGAGTAATACCATAACGTTAGGAATGCAGATTGAGACGGAGGCTGGGAATTGGTTTATGGACTTCTTGGAGAAAGCATTGGAAAAGGGTATGAAGAAATCAATGGAAAAAGATAAGAAAGTTCCTCAATCGCTTATAATAAAGGTGATCAACTGGGTTGAAGTTGAACAATGCGATTCTAGCAAGAGACCGGTGCATCCAAAAGCAACACAAATTGCTAGGAAACTGAGGATTAAAATGAAGAACCCTTAAGTGAAGTTGATTAGTGTGTGATTTATGATAGGAGTCAATTGTGTCAAATTAATATTGTTTGATCATGTTTTTAAATATCAAATATCTTGTACTGCTTTTTAAATAGCATTATAAAGATCATTTTTATCTATTTTTCTTTTTCAGAAATACTCTTATCATAAACACTGTCACATAAATGGACTTTGTTTCTTTAATGTTTATAAGACTATCAGGAGTGGGGGCGGGAAGATGGCGTGGGGCGGGGGGCGGGAGGGGCTTCACTGGCGTGGGGGAGAGGGGGGAGGACACGTGGCAGCGATGTATTGGTCAGTTTTTTTTTTTTTTTTTTTTTTTTTTTTTTTTTTTTTTTTTTTTTTTTTTTTAACTTTAACAAAACTTTAACATGGCGCTTCATCCACTCTTTCCCCCCCACCACTCCTTATAGTCTAAAAATGGGTGTACCCCAGCAAAAGGATTCTCTTTTATGAATTTTGAAAACAGCAGAAAGAATCCCTTAAATAAGCAAAAGGGAACATGTATATATAAAACGTTAGAAAACACGACACCAAAAGACCCAATCAAGACTTATGCATTTTTGTCCTCATCTGTAGCTCAGTGGTAGGAGACCGGACTCTCCTTTGGAGAGGCCCGGGTTCGATCTCCACGGGAAACATTTGTGGGACAAAGGCAATGATGGTGATGAATCTCGACCCGCTGTGGTCCTGGTTCGATCCTGAGCCACCCCCGGTTTTAATCCGGCCGTTACTCTAGCGATCGGTTCGTGTGGAGGCGGTACGGTTTCCGGGAGGACGCCATTAAGACCAAGTCTGATACTCCGTGGACGTGGGCCCGATTCAGACAACGTAAGTTCTGAGGGGCAGACCTTGGTCTGGGCTGCTGTCATGGCAGTGCGAACCGATCGTCTGCTGTCGTAATTAGCCGTCCAAAAAAAAGATTTATGCATTTTCCCCCTATTTTTGTTCCAAAGGAAATAGAAGGGCTATACTAGATAGGATTTTAGCTTCAAAAAGTATGCGTTTGCCGGGAGTCGAACCCGGGTCTATTGCTTGGAAGGCAATTATCCTAACCGTTGGACTACAAACGCTTCATGTTCTGTCAATTCAGACGTGCCTTCATGTAAGCAATTGTTTTAGAATTGGCCCTTCACGCTGAGAGGGTGTTTGGGATTGAGTTCGAAAACAACTAGTCAATAAGCTGTTTGTGTAACCCAAAAGCACTTTCTGTTTTGACTTTTGGCTTTTGGTTTTTAAGGGTGGAAAAACTGTTTTTGAAAAGTTAGAAATCCTGGCTTTTGGCTTTTGGAAAAAAATTACAAATTTACCACCCATACAACCAATATTCACAATAGGTTAAGCGAAACACTTAAAAAACAACAATTTATTGACTTTTTGACGTTTCTCATCCGAAAAGCACTATTTTTAAAACTCCTTTTCAAAAAGTCATAAACCAATAAACACTTTTGACCAAAAGCACTTTTGCATTTCCAAACTCAATCCCGAACACCCTACCTTGTGACATATATTGCTACAGAATCAAGTGAAAACAACACAAAACTAGTCGGTCGGCAGCATTAGGGTTTGGAAAGAATGTCGAAGAATCTAGAAAAGGGATTTGTTCGTATTATAGACGCCTTGGATTTAATCAACGAACGAGTTAACCTTATTGGTCTCATCACCGAAATCGGTATACCCAAGCTGACTAAAGGCACCGGTAATTTTTATTTACTTTCACTCTTATTTTTATTTATTTATTTATTTATTTCCCTCCATGTTGTATAATGTTATTGATTCTGTGTAGACTGTTGCTGCACCCTTAAGATTGTGGATGAATCAAGCCCAACCTCTGGCATCTCTATTAATTTTTTTGCTGCAAATTTTGAAGACCTGCCTCATGTTGCCTCACCTGGTGATATTATTCAGATTTTGGGTGTTACGGTACTTAATCATTCTTTTGCTGCCATGGAGTTAACTTCACTTTATTGTTTCAAGAAATAGTTATCAAAGGCACTAGGTGGCTAGGCGCATGGCCTCACGTGGGGCCTAGGCGCGAGGCGCAAAAAAGCGAGGGACTTTGATAAAAAAAAGCGAAAAAAGAAAATAAAGTAGAAGTATATTAAAATAATACTATTTTTTATCTAGTCAGTATAAAAAGTCTTGTATAAAAAAAGTTTTCCTTAGATAAAAATAGAATTATGGCTGGAATCTAGCCATAATTTAACAAATTTGGTTGGAAACTCTCCGAAATTTGGGAAATCTAGCTGAAAATTGCGCTTAAACCACCTGGAGGATTAAAGAAATTCCTAACCACCTGGAGGATTAAAGCGCAAATTCCTCGACTCAAAGCACAAATGCATCGCCTCACCTAAAAAATGGGCCTAGACGCAAGAGGCGATGGCTTTTAACAATTATGTTTCAAGAGTTATATAAATAATTCTTTTTTGTTTTTTCTTATGGCAGATCAAAAGTTATGTGTTAGGGGATCATGCTGGGATCAATGCTGTTTTTTACAAAAACTATTCATCCTTTGGATTGTATAATTCTTCCAATAATGCGCCGCCTTATCAAGTTTCGTCTAAGTTTCATACTAGCAAGCAAGGCAATAGCTTTACCGAGGGATTGAGAAAGTGGGCAATTACTCGCCAACCCGAGACAGAGCTGGCTGGTGAGTCTTTAGAAACCGCAAAAGAAGCTTTTGAAACACAAGTTCTAAATGGAAAATTGAAATTTTACATGTTTGTAAACCTTGTGGCATTTATTATTTATTGTAAGTTCAAATTTACAAGCGTTGTGATCTATTTATGAAAAACCATTCCATTCACAGCATCAGGTGAGTGCTTGTCGCTGAAAGATATCGAGGGAGGGCGAATCAAGGAAGGAAAACAGCTCAACTTGATTTGTAAGGTAGTTTCAGACAATATGTTATGTTTGCTGCTATAATGTATTTGGATTATGCATATATGTAAGTTTAGAGTAGTCTTTGCATTGCATGTGTTCTTCAAACAACATGGTTTGAAAAGATTTGTTACGTGATCTCTAGGTTCTTCATATGTGTGAAGTCAAACAGGGTGAGTGGATGCTTTTTGTATGGGACGGAACCGATGCTCCACCTCTAAGTGTTCATGAAAAGTGAGTGTCGGTTCATCTTGACTGTGACTAACATTGGGGTTTAAGATTTATACAAATGTTTTATTTTTGTTTTGCAAATAAATTTAGTTGTTACTATTTACATATACAGGCTTGATGAAGAGTTTGAAAACCCTATACCTCTGCAGATAGAACCATCTCCTTTATCAAGAAACGTTTTGTGTGAATTCCCAACTGTTGGAACTGTTTTACGGATGACTTCTAACCATCATCAGAAGCTGAGACTTCAGTCGCTAAAGGTGATTGTCGATAAATGGGTTCAGTTTAAGAATATAAATTTTGAAGTTCGTTTTGGTCTTTGGTGTGGAATTTTGCTGCCAACTTCTAAGTTCAGTTACTTGTCCAATGAAGATGACCTTGTATTGCAGCACAAAAGGTTCGATTTACAAACATACATTCCACCTCTTGTAAAGCATTTTGACTGAAAAATAATAAAATTAAATAAGCTCACATATCTTTTTATGTGATTTAGGAAATACAAAGAACGTGTGAAAGGAAAATGGAAGCGAATGCCATTATCATGCGTCCCTTCACCTTCTCACATAACATGTCTTACCCTAAATCCTAAACTACAAACCATATTTGTTCTATACTGATAACGCGCCATTTTATGTTTATTATATATGCAGATACTGACCATAAGGATGTGCCTTTTGTTACTCTGATGGATGTCCTCTGCTATCCAGAGGTATGGTTTAACATTAATATTTTTTTGCCTACTTTGAAGCCTTTGTTGTTATGTTGGTTACTTTGACTGTTTGTCATCTGAGTAATGTTGTTTTATTTCAAAATAGATCATGAAACCCCCCTTTTTTAACCAAAGTACTATTTTGCACCTATGTTTGTGACTTCACATAGTTCATTACCTTTTGAGAAAAAAAGGTCTTGGAAGACTTTTGAGGTCAAATCGACTATTTGGAGGGAAATCTCATTAAATTAACATAATAGAATAGATTTAGGCCACAACATGAGTAAACATGTGTGTGCGTGTGTATGTTACAGGTAATTGGTAAATATAAGTGTGTAGTTCGGGTAGTGGCAACAGTGCCGGGTCATCCAGAAGACTTCCGTGCTCCATGTGGCACATACAGGCTTAGGCTTACCCTTGAAGACCCTACAGCCAGAATACATGCATATTTATATGCAGAATATGGGGTATGTTTACAATAAAAAGCTTTTTTCCCATTGTATTACAAAATGCAGTGTGTGATATGTTGGATTATAATCTTTACTTGCTTGCTTTCCATTACTAGGAGAAGTTCTTTGGGGGTTGTCCATCGATTGATACGATGATAAAAATGCATAAGATGTTGCTTGGGGTTGAAGAAACAGATAATGAAAAACCAAGAAATCCACCATGGGTACAACTCTGCTTATATTCTTACAACAGTGATGAGAATGACGTTTGGGTTAGTAGAAGATACGGAATTTTTGATACCAAACTCAGGGTGACTTAGTAAATTGTTGCTTGCACCAGGAATTCTGTAAAAATGCAAATCAAGTTACTAGCAAACTCAGGCAACCTGTAATTGTGATTCTATGTTTTTGTAATCTAACTAGTATGTGCAAAATGTGAAATGTGGTGCGTTGAGGGGTGCCTCTAAATGATTAATTTGTATATTAATTAATAAGTAAAAAAATTAAATAACTTTGCCACAAGCTGCTCCACGCCTCTGCTTCCACACCCCGTTCGCACCTTGTGTGTGGTGGTGTTCCGCACCCATCTGCAAACGTGGCAGCAATTGCAGGCAATGAGTCAATGACCAAATATCTAAAGTAGTTGGTTTTAGCCGTGTCTGATATAGTTGCTGAAACGCATGATGGAATATCAAATCAAAACTTTACCTTTGTTAGCTCTATAACTGGGTATCTTGTATACATTCAAAGTATAGGATATGTGGCTAACTACCAGAACTATTTGTTAGGTATAGGTCAATGCTTCTCCCTGTCAGATTGTTGTCTCCTTTGTATTAGAATTTTAACAAATGTAATGATGAAACATCCTTAGAAAATAGCCCTGAACAAGAAGAAGCATTCATCAAATCAATCGTATGTTCTATTGATCAAGACCCCTGCTGCTTTAGTAGGTCTGGTCAATTACATTGGGCAGGCTAATGTATTTCCTTATGAAACTTGGAAGCGTTCTAGGTGAATTACATGAACCCGAATTTTCCATCACAAATGATCAAATTTGGGTTCTTATCTGCAAAATGCGCAAACTAATGCAGCTTTATGGCGGTTAACTCAAAAACCAGCTAAATGTTGCCGTGACACAGGTTGACTTTTCAACAACTCATGACACATTTTCAAGAGTTGAGAGGTGAAATCAGAGAAGAGAGTCATGGGTTTTAATAGAGCTGAATGTTAAACATATGTTGCAAAATAAATATAATTTAATTAATAAAACACGATTTCATTGACATCAAAACCATACACAAGTCTAGTATCATTGAAGTCACAAGTATAATAATAATAATAATACTTATAACATGAATCAAAGCCTTTATACCAGATACTTTTAACCATTCAGAATGAAAAAGAAACATTATCTACATTTTGTTATCCGAATACACACTTTACAACAGACCCCATCATATGACCCAAAACCAGCTAACAACCGAACCAGATGCCAAACCCACAACCAAGAACAACACAAGCACAGTCCCAGCCGTCTCCGAGTGCTGAAGTGGCACCGTCTTAGGAGCCACCATCATCAAACAGCTAGTCAAGTAGCCATTTGTGAGTCCCAAAAGGCAAGTCACAATGGTTACTGGGATCTCGGTTCGAAGAAACATTGGACCATGTAAACAACCCAAGTAAACCGGGAAAAACAGAAGCCGCGCAAACGATGCACCTATAGCCACCTTCGAATTCTCAACAACATAGATGGAAGTCAAACTTTTTCCAACCAAGTCAAACACATTGTAACTTGTAATAAGTATGATCGGATACCAGTCTGCCAGAATTTCAGAATGAACATCTTCTGTAATATAACCAGGAAAAATCGCTAATGTCACAACATATAACATAACAATACCCAGACTATACCATTTAACCGTCCCGACAACATCCCATAACGTAGACTGTCTTAAGGCATCCGAAAGAACACCATTTTCTTCTTTTTCGCCGTTCACAGCTTGGATCTTTAAATTATTATAATGCTTGATAACGGGCAGCCTGTGAGCTACATTATGTAAGACGATGCATATGATCATCACGACTATGCTAACTACGAAGTAAAGATTGGCGCTTTTTCTTAACCCGATTTCATCTTGTGAATATACCGCTTTAGTAAAGATTCTTAGAATTGATATAAGAACTCCTGTAATCAGTCAGCAACTTTAGTATTATTCTCGATTCAATTAAGTCAAGCAAGATCCCTAATAATATCCTCAATACATTAATTATAAATGAATAAATTGAAACCCTAAATAATAATAAAGAGCATTCATTATACCTGAAGCAGCAGTGCCGGCAACAACAGCCTGCATATATCTCTCCGGCATTTCACCGGCGGCACCAATAACCCCACCCTGAACCAAGGCATCGGCGATACCGGCCAAGGCAACAGCGGCAACAGAAACATAAAAGCCGGTGTAAACACCGACCTGGCCCTTGATGTAAGTGACATCCATGACAGGGACAACAAGCAGCGAGATAATAAACAAAGCAAGACCAACGTTAATCCTGACAAAGGCATTTGACTTGTGGGAGAAGAAAACGATGAAGAGGAGGCAGATGAGGCCGACAGTCATGTAGACGACGGCGAAGACGCGGTCAACGGAGGCATCGGGGTAGAGGAAGGAGAAGTAGTCAACGGCGGTGATGAATGCGTTCCATGGAATGAGGTAGCCAGTGCCGAGGATGAAGTAGATGATGTAGGCCAGATGGTATGAGTCTTGGGGGGGTTTGGTGTGGGTTTTTGGGAGGAGGAGGTTGTGGGATTCGAAGTCGTCGACGGTGGTGGTTGGAGAAGTGGTGGTGCCACCCATTATTGGAGGAAGATGGAGATTGGTTGGTGGGTTGAGTGGAGATGGAGAAGAAGATGGGAGTTGCTTTTCAACATTTATTATTGCAATTTTTAAAACGTCACGTTTCCCCCAATCAAGATCAAAATATATATTTTTTTAATCATTTTTTATTTAATATCTCATTATAGAAGTTTATAGCCGAAAGGTCATGAGTTCGATTTTTGAGAGCGTTGGGTTTTACTGATTATTTTATTGTCGAGCTTTCGGGTGGATGGATAGTCGGGTTTTCCCTGAAACTGGTGAACTTGGTAAAACCAGAAGCTCCCTTACATGTGTGGATGTGTCGGATGGAAATGGGTTATGATTTGACCGAGTAAGGACTCCGAATGGAGTTCTTAATAAATTTCGTTGACCGTTAAAAAAAATATCTTATTAGGTTTCTTTTGATAAAAAAAAAGAATAAAAAAATAGATTTTTTATTTGATAAGCTACGGACTATATTACATCCACAATACATTTGTATGTAGAACATGATATGATTCTTATTAATTCAAAAACAAAGTTGTGTATCTCCAATATTCTCACGTCAAACTGGACATAATATTCGATGATACCCCTTTTTATGAAGGATTGCATTTTGTGACCAAAAGAAAAAGCTCGTAAAACAACAGAACAATTGAGCACTAGGTATCCCGATTCCCGAGGATCTTCATTTCTTTTTAACCCTTCTTATTTTTTTTTCTTTTTCGAACTATGAATTTTATAAAACCAGCAACACTAACAAAGCGAGGGCAACGGCAACACCCATACACAGTTTAGATCAACCTATCAACTTCTTCTTAGAGAACAAAGCTTTAAAGATTAGTTGCTCTAAGACTATGATTTCAGTGGTGCATGTGCTTGTGAACTATCATTCTTACGTCATCTCGATGTTTCCACCGTCTATTTGGGTGTTACATCTCTCCTGCCGGTTTCATATAAGTTTGACTCCACCTACTACCCGACACAACCCAGTGTCTTACCTCCCAAGTTCCCGCACTACAGGTATTCGATACCACCTAGTGTGGTACCACCCGGTTACCCACACTACATGGTTTTCAACCCTACTTTCCAACTGGGTGTCTCGGTCAACGCTCCGTACACCTAATCATCCGGTACATCTACTCTATCTCCATCATCAATATGAAGAAACAAGGGAAAACACGTTGTTGCGCACTCTTGTAAACATACTTGACAAGAATGAGAGTAGATATATAACAAAATTCTTTTTATAGATTTGTGTGTTTTAAACGGTACTAGTTGTTTTAAACGGTACTAGTTGTAATTTTTTAATCTTATTTTTAATAGTTGTTTTAGTAGGTATCCATTTCGTATCAACTATCAACTATGATGTGAGAATAAACCAACCCTTAGAAATCCATTAAAGAAGAATTAACTAGGCCCATTGATAACAAAGGATGCATAATCAAGATTAAAGAACAACGCTCAAATAAGATTAATGACAAAATAAGAAACTAAGATGATGAAAAAGCTAACATAACTGCCAACTGGTCCGATAAGAAAATGGACAAATGGACAATCCGGTAAACCTGCGAGGCCGACCGATTGGCCGAACCAAATTAGACAAGGACGTTCCGATAAGATTGCTAGGCCGACTTACCAAGGAACGGAATGCACATTGGACAAATGGCACAAATACAACTGACCATCGGACAAATTAAAAACGACCTTTACCCATCAGTCCCTGGCCGTAACAGTAACGTACCTACAACCGAATCATTAAAATAATAATATAAGCCATACCTTATCAGGTGCTACAGTGACGAACGTCACTATTCACGTCGCCCGAAATGATTGCTCGCCATTAATGCGTAGCCTTTGGCAAGGCTATAAATACCCGGTTGGTGCGAGCATTAATACACACATTAACACCCCTCGGAAGTAGCTCTGCTTCCGAATCATCACACTAACCCAACACTATCCGAACGACTTCAACATTTTGGCGCCCACCGTGGGGCCGAAGTAAACTCACTCGAGGATACTTTTTCTCCACATCAAATGTCATCATCCGATCCACCACCTACGAGTAACGTCCCTTCGGACGCAACTCCAGCCGTATCATCGGAGTTGGTTTGGTCCAATTTCCTACAGATACGTCAATTTTGACAAACCTTAAGTGTCCAGTTACAAATAAATAACTGTGGATTTATTAATTCTCATCTAATCTCGTCCATTGGATTGTCTATTAATTCATATTATCTATATTGAGATTGTTAAAAATAAGAAATGGTTATAATATAATATCTTCCTTATTTAGTTCATTTTATTTCTTAATAAAAGGTTTTATAAATATTTTTATAACATAAAAATATTTCTTCTAAATAATAAAAAGGATTATTGGATTAGTGTATGTTGGGTTTTTCATCATATTGCATAAGTGTGCAGGTAGCCTAAGATTGTGTTGTTGGTCCAAGTGTTGATCCATGTTGATTGCTGAGCCCAAGTGTCAAGTCCAGAAGATTGAGCCCAAGATAGAAGTTGTTCGAGTGATGCTCTGGCCCAGTTAATGACGGATGCTGATGTGGCAATCCGTGTGAGAAAGCAAAGATGGATTGCCACCGTTGGATTATTAATTCTCATCTAATCTCGTCCATTGGATTGTCTCGATGCATGTGATTGCACAGCTGTGATATAAATACCATCAGCTCTCTTTCTCGAGACACATACGTTCATTTTATTTTTTTCTCTTTCACTTTTCAATTAGCTCTCAGTTAGGGCTTGTTAGAATCGTCATCAGATTCATCTTGAATCTGTTGACGTTGGTTCTAGGGATTGTTGTATAGAGATTATTCTTTAGTAATCTCTGTTAATCTTGTATTCTTGAGAGCTTGAGTGAGGTAGAGATTTTACTCAGTATTGTAAGGGTTTTCATACTTTTGGGTTGGGTTCTTAAATAAAGTTTATATGTTCTTGATTCCATGTTCGTAACAGAGATGTCTAGAGAGATATCATGACTTTAGGAACGGTGTCATGCATGAATTGATCGAGAAATTATTTTTAATAATATAAATATAAACGATGCTTTCTAATGGCCAGTTAAACCAATCTAACCCGTCTAGTAGAAGACCTCTTAAATAATTTTATCGAGAATAACAAGTGTACTAACTATAACCCTGCTATTACCAATATGATCACTCCAACTACAATCAATATGGTATGAAACAAGTACAACGATCCAAACAATCTATAGCCATCCTGAAATATTTAACCAATTACGTGTGACTTTATATGTCAAAATGAATTATGGCTGAGGAGAAAAGACCAATATCATTGTATCCCCTTAACTTGTTCCTATATGATTGTCGCACATGCTAAACAACACTTTGTAGCATTATATACATTATAATAATACCTAATGAGCTGCATCTTAAAATACTATTTTATTACAATAATAATAAATTATTCTAATTATTATTATTTGATAAAAACTTCCTTTTTTTAATCAAAGTTACCGTCATTTTCAGGTGTGTTTTATATTATGTAAGCTGGCGTTAGTGGTGGGCTTAAAAAAGAGTGACAGGACCATACTAATTGTTGATTTAGTATTTATTTTATAAGCTACACACAGAATTATGCAACAATAATGTATTAATTTTCGTGTATGTTATTTTATATCATAGTTGAAAAATTGAGGTTATGAAAAGTGATTAGGTGTGATAAAATGAGTTCATATGATAGTTGCGGATTTATTGTCAAATCATCACTAAAAAATCTTTTGTCAATGTTACATTTTTGTTCGACTTTTGTATATACTAATAAAAAATGCAAATGTAACTTTTATAAAAAAAAATTAGACACACAAAATAAATAACATTTGTTTTTATCAAACTCGGATCTTAACGGGAAATGAAGACCTTTTCAAACTAAAATAAAATGGCCGGCGATTGTCTTTAAAGCTTTGACACATCGATTCTCAAATTACATAAATAATTAAATATATTCCGTAATAAAATATAAATCGTACCAAATGTAATCAGTCTGTATCTTGTGTTGTTTCTTATGTACACCTTATATCCTCGTCCAATATTACACAAAAATGCCATAAAATCAAATATTTTTCATAAATTTTTATATGCATCCTACCCAAAAATTTTTTATAAAAGTTGCACTTCATCAAACATTCCTTCACAAAACCACAGTTCAATCACACCTTCTCGTACTCAAATGTTACGGATTTTGTTCGTGTTCGTGTTCATGTTCTTTACAAGTGTTTTGGCTACAAATTCAACCAAAGAATGTGTTGTTGATGTTCAACCTTCTCCTAGCTGCGGAAGCGCGAATTGGGATGGATTTCTTGACAATGGATGTTGTGAATCAGCCTTTGAAGAATATCTATCAGCATTAGCAAAACACGCAAATCAAACAGGATCGATTTTCTTGAATTCAAGTCAACAGCAGAGTTGTCGCTCTTCATTAGAAGGTAGCAATGGAAGAAATCTTTTAAGCTGCGGTGTTGAAAAGCTAACAGCTGGTGCAGGCAGTTGTTCGGACTTTTCATTGACTGATGTTGCTAACAAGCTGCAGAGCTCGTTGACCGGTCTTGATCAAGATTGTGAGCTTTTGGAATCAAGAAACAGCTGCAGTTCTTGTTACAAAAGGTGGCAAACCATTGGTGCTTTGGCTATGAATACTAGTGTGGAACAAAATGATATGTGTCGATTTGCAGTTCTTGTTTCGATGGTGACTAGAAAGGTTTCTGACGTTAAATGGATTAGAGCGGTTTATCAGTGTCTTGGCCAGAATCAAAGTGTTGGATTAGATCAATCCCAAAACATCCAACATGGTGATCATAAACATAAGAATAAGAAGAAAATGAGCATTGGTAAGTTAGGTTGAACATATATTCAAGTGTTATAATTAAACTGTTGACCTGATAATTTGTTGTAACCTTCAGGAATATGGATCCTGATTGGAGTTCTGGTGGGAATCATGATTATTGTAATCACAACATTGTGGATTTTCTTCTTCAGAAAATCAGTCACTGATAAGTCACTGAAGTGCAAAGATGGTGTGTGCGCGTTGGATTCTCCGTTGCCAAAAGAACTAACTACAAAGTTAACGGTTAAGGACATTTATGCGGCGACCAATGATCTCAAAGCATCAAATTTCATCGGTGAAGGAAACGCAGGTAAGAACATGATAAGTTGACCTTAGGTTATAGTGTTATACCAATATCATGTCACATGACATGGTCAATAATAACTAAAACCTAACCAATAACTGCTTTTCAAGCTCTTCCCTTGAGACATGTTTAGTTGAATATAAATGTCAACTGATTATTGGCGTATTTTATTCGAATGGTTAGGGAAGGTGTATAAAGGCATACTCGCAAATGGTCAGAATGTTGCGATCAAGCACATTGTCAACGATGGTGAAAAGGAAACTTTTGTTAGGGAGATAACGAGTTTATCACATGTAAAACATCCAAACCTTGTAAGATTGTTGGACCATTGTGAGGGCGAAGGGGAGTGTTTTCTTGTTTACGAGCTTTGTCATTGGGGAAATCTTTCAGAATGGCTGTTCAGTAAAGATAAAGTGATAACATGGATCCAACGTCTTCAAATCGCTATTGATTCTGCTCGAGGACTCTGGTTTCTTCATACGTACCCTGGAGGATGCATAGTTCATCGCGATATAAAGGTAATTTAACCGTTTTATTTTAATGTTGGCTTTTATATTATATGGTGATTTTAATGTTTAAATTTTGGCAGCCGACAAACATTCTCCTAAATATTAACTTTCAAGCAAAGCTAGCCGACTTTGGACTGTCAAAGATTATCGACACGGGTCTATCCCATGTTAGCTCGGAAGTGAGAGGAACTTTCGGGTATGTGGATCCTGAGTACCAAAAGAACAGTCGGGTCAACCCGTCTGGTGATGTTTATAGCTTTGGAATAGTGCTTTTACAACTTCTTTCGGGCAACGGGTGATTAATATAGACTTACAAAGACCAATGCCGATTGGAAAAATGGTAAGAGTCTGCTCTCCCTAAGTATAGAGATACGTTATAAGTATTAATTATATATTGATGTTAGGCGAGGACATTAAGGAAGGATGGAAGTATGAGAGAGTTTGCTGATCCAAAACTGAATGGAGAATACTCATTGAAGGCGTTTGAGTTTATAATAAATTTAGGTATATCATGTATAGGGATTAAGCAACAAAGGCCATCGATGGAACAAGTGGTTGCAGGACTCGAAAAGGCGCTGGACATGTCTATACGAGATGGGTCTCTAACACCAAAGTTTTCATCACAGATGGTCTAGAGAAAACGTACGTTGTATACATTACATTACATTACATTACATACACTAATTAATATTAATATTGTAACAAAATGCTTACAAAATGAAATCAAAGGATTACGGAAATGGGGCTCAGGTTCTTCTGTTGATCTTTGAAAATGTTCCTGTTTCAAAGAAGTATGTGCTCTGCTCTGCTCTGAGTTCAACTCCCAACCCTAACAAATTGAATTCAAATGTCAAAACTTACTCTAAGAATTGCAAGGAAATTAAAACATAACTGTTGTGTTGTAGTTTAAAAAACAAAAAAACAATATCCCATCGGTTTTGAAGAAACAGATCAGATCCATCCTTGTTAGTTTGGTTAACATAAGACCCAATCAGCCCAGTCCTGCTAGTGTAAACTTTTAATTAATCAAACTCCAATACAATCATGGCCCAACAGATCCTAACTTTTAATTAAGGCCCACAACTTTGAAAACACATATATCTTATATCTATACTACTATATAATGGGTTCTAAATGTGTAAAAATATCATTTCATATTCACTTATAAGGGTAAAATTCTAGTTTTATTAAATTTGAAAGACAAATTTAATACAACAATTAAGTAACTTATTAACTTAATGTAATCTCATTAAATTTTGAAGACAAATTTAATACAATAATTAAATTACTTATTAGCTTATACTAAAAATAATACATAAAAATTTGACTAACATATTTAAACCCACTTATGTGACGTACACCAACGGCACGCTTTTTGGAGCCTATAACACATTAGGGACAATCATTCGAAATAGAATTACTCATTAAGTTTTTATTTAAAAAAAATACATAAATAAAGTGTGAAGGCTTATGTTCAAATTAAGCAAAAGCCCATGGGTGTTCACTAGCAGGAACCCGCGCATTGCGGCGGGGCTGCACCCGTAAACTTTTATTACATATGTAATAATTTTAAACTAAAAGTATCATGTATTATTGTGTGACAATCACTACCACCGACATCCTAACCACCACAACCACCACCCACTTCATCTTCCTCACCCATCACCTCCACAAATCACCAACACCTCAACCATCTCCGGTCTCCGTCACCGCCTCCACATAAACAACCCCCACCACAATCAGAAACCACCACCACCACTACCACGTAACTCCTCCTGAAAAATTAAAACCATCAAATAGAGCATAATTTCATTCAATTACATCAGATCCACCACCAAGACTCATTAAAGATTAAAAATTTATAAACTTTATGCAAAATCCCTCTCTGGTACAGAAACGACCCTTTTGAAAAATTAAAATGACTCTCTCCCCCTCTCTGGTACAGAAACGATCGGCCACCATCAAGCTCGATGGTGGCGGTGCAACATTAATAGGCCCAAAAAGGGTTGTGACGCGGTGATGGTGATCGAGAAGGGAGGTACAAGTCCAATTAGTGGTTTTCATGGTGGATGTGATGTGACGGTAATTCTGGTCGGTGAGGGGTTAGGTGGTTATTATGGATGGTGGTGGTGGCTCGTATGGTGATGGTGACCGGTGGTTGTGCAGGTGTTGGTTTTGAGTGGTAGTTAGTTAGGCAACGAGGATGCGGGGTTTCGAGTGGTGGTTAGTGAAAACTGATTATATTGTGTGTGTGTGTGTGTGTTTAAATACGGGGGCAGAAAGTTTAAGGTTTCTAGGTTGCAAGATAGAATTTGGGAGCCAAATGATTGGGGAAATTGTTTTTTAATATAGGGGGCAGCTATGAACCAGGTGGTGGTTGGGATGTCGGTGGTAGTGGTGGTGAAAGTGGAAATAGGTGGTGGTGGTTTGTGGATGTGATGGGTTGGGGGAAGATGGAGTGAGTGGGTCCCACATTAATTCTGTTTATTTTTTAATAACAAGGGTAGTTTAGTAATTTCACACTCACTTAAGTGGATAATCTAACCTCCGTTAACTCTAGGGACTATCCGAGTCAAAAAATTCAAAAGTTGGGGGACTATACCTGTAATTTTTAAAAGTTAAAGACTAAAGGTGAATTCTGAGCAAACCACAGGGACTGTTCAAGCAATTTTCACTAATTTTAAAGTTTAATATATACAAAAGAATTACGTAAGATTGGGCAAGTAATGATAGTTGAGTAAATTTAGAGATAGAGACAATCTTTGAGTAATTTTCATGAAATATATGAAATATGGATATTATTATGGGTGATGGATCACGTTATCCTACACAGTGTAAAATAAATGAAAAGGTTGAGAAAGATACAAAAACGCAATTAATCACGAAATATAACACAATGATGTGGAAAAAAAAGACACGATGAATCACATAAATGAAATAATAAAAAAAATAAGAAAAAGCCACATTGATCTAACACAAATTCTAAAAACAACAATCTAAAAATCGAGAAAAAAAATGAAAACTTAAAAACTAAGATCATAGGGTTCGATGAGAGGGTTCTAGAACATTTTGAATGAGTTCAATCGGATTTTGTTCGATATCCCTTCTACAACTTCGTATTTTTCTTTTACTGTGCATTTGATCTAACCCTATTATTATATGGATAGCTCTCTTTGTATTTTGTATAAAGGATTGAAATGAAATAAACAACACTAGCGTCAAACCGGTTGTAGAAAACTATAGATCTAACAATAATCCAAAGAAACCAAAGACAATAAACTGACAACCAACAAAATCAACATAAACACAAAAGAATGTAACTGGGAATAAGAAATCATTGCAGTGTAGTAGCATCCTACAAGCGCTTTCCTTGTGGAAAGACGGTTCTGGGTTTGCAGATTTGGTTTCTTCCCTTTTAGATAGCGAGAGGTAAGGTGTTTTCTTTACCCAGGATGTAAGGGGGATTGAGCCTTCTGAAGATAGCCCTAATGCCAAACAATGCCTAAGAAAAGTTAGGGGCGGTCACTTCACAACTGCTGTCAAGGTGTTATGTTCCAGTGGGGTTGCTCCTTTTGGGGACGCTACCATGAAAGCCCTTATTGACAAACATCCGGTGATGCCTCCTCCGTCCTTGCCCGCCAACTCTGACGTCATGCCCGCCCTTATTGTGGATATGGATTGTGTGCTTGGATGTCTCCGATCTTTCCCTAAAGGGACTTCCTGTGGGGAAGGACGGTCTGAGGGCCCAACATTTGCTAGACGCTCTTACTGGAGAAGGGTTAGTGACTTCCACGGGGTTGCTCTCAGCTATTACTGAAGTCGTCAACCTTTGGTTACGGGATTTGTGCCCAAGGGTTCTAGCTGAATTCATTTCTTCGGCCTCCGTTACCCCTTTATTGAAACCTGATAACGGGATTCGGCCCATTGCAGTAGGGGGCATTTGGCGCAGATTAGTTTCTAATGTGGCTATGAGGAAGGTTGGGAAGGAAATGGCTAAGTACCTTGGAGACTTTCAATTTGGGGTGGGAACTCCCAATGGGGCACATGCGTTGCTTCACAACGCGGATAGGTTCTTAAGCTCCTTCCATGCGGACAGGTCTTTGGCTATGCTCACGGTGGATTTTTCGTCTATCTATCCATGGGTCTTGTTCTTATATGCCCAGCCAGCTAGATTGTATGTTGGTAATGATTATTAAGGGGCTACTACGGGGGTTCAGCAGGGGGACCCTTTAGGTCCCGTCATTTTCGCCCTTGCTTTACACCCTATGGTTCTCCAGGTACAAGAAAATTGTAAACTCCCATTTCATGCGTGGCACCCGGACGATGGGACGACTATTGGTGATGCCACTGAAGTTGCTAAAGCCTTAGACATTATCCGGCTGGAGGGGCCATCATTGGGGCTTCAGCTTAATATTAAGAAAACAGAGGTTTTTTTGGCCGTCTTGTAATGGGGTGAAACTTCGGGACGGGCTTTTTCCCAGTGGGATTGGTAGGCCAGAAAAGGGGGCGAAGCTCCTCGGAGGGCCCGTTAGCCATGACTCTTATTTTATCCACGAATTGGCAAGGGATAGAGCATCTTGCGCGGTTGAACATATGAAACTCATGCCCTGCCTTAGAGATCCCCAGAGTGAACTCCACTTGCTCAGGTCTTGTATGGGGGTTGCTAAGTTGCTTTTTGGGTTACGGACCTGCCAACCCCCCATGATGGATGAAGCAGTGTCATGATTTGACAATGGTCTAAGGGAAGCCATTGAAGACATAGTGGTATGTAGGGGGCCTTTCTTTGGTGACCTACAGTGACAGATGACGTCTTTGCCGATGCGTATGGGAGGATTTGGGCTTCTTTCCGCGAAGGATGTCGGGATGTATGCGTTTGTGGGGTCACGAGCTCAGTCCTAGAACCTTCAAGACCACAACCTACGAAATAGCGGGGTTGTCGGCGCAGACTTGGGCTACCTGCAGGCCCTCGAAAAGCTAAATGACTATCTCCCAGGTTCTGATATTTTCGTTTTTTTCTAACAAGGACACCCCCAAAGCCTCAGAAAACTTTGGCGAATGCCCTTTTTGGCAAAATCGCTCAGAGCCTAGGTGAAGTTTTTGGTCTGTCCCCCGGCAGAGGGCAGCTATTGAATGCTTGCAAAGCCCCCACGCCCAAGATTTCCTGACTGCTATCTCGATCGAAGGTCTGGGCCAAAGCATGTCCGCTATTGAATAAATGGTCATTCTTAAATATCGTTTGATGATCCCCATGTACAAGGAGGATGAAATCTGTCCGATTTGCCGTAAGGCCTGCATGGATGAATATGGGGAACATGCGGTTTATTGTAAGGAGTTACCCGGTTTCAAATATCGGCATGATTGGGTTTGAGATATTCTGTGGGACATTTTAAGACGGACTGGGATCTCAGCCAAGAAGGAGGCCCCTGTGAACTTCCTCTCGGATTCAGCAGAAGGGAGATCTGTGACATCCGGAAACCAAGCATACATTTTTAGCTGGCTTTACTGTTTACTTGCTGAATTTCGGGACGAAATTCTTTTCAACTTGGGGATGATGTGATACCCCGAAAATTCAGGTTCTCACTTTAACTAAACTCTAGTTACATTTCCTTGCATTATACTTAACTAGGGTTAGTTAGATAAGACATACGTGCATGGTTGTGAGTCAATGTGTGATTGCATGATTAGTGAATCTCGGACGTTGGTGAAAAACAAACTTATGTGGAAACCATACGTGATTATGTGAACCTAAACCGAACACGTTAATAGAAATCATTAAAAGTGGAGCATGAGGTTGATTAGGGTCTTAATGCATGGGGTTACACTTGTTACGGTCCGAAATAACGAAAACGTCGAAGGATAACGCGTCGGGAGACGAAACGAAGCAAGAGCGCGCCACCCGGACCTGTGAGCGGCCGCTCACAGGCACCGAGCGGCCGCTCGAAGTGATCTGACGGGTCTAAACCGCCTCAAACTTATATTTAAGCATCCTAAACTCCCGTGCGACTTCTGGATTCGTGAGGTCCAATTCTGGGGTCATGTGGTGAACGAGGTAGGAATACAGGTCGATCCCGCTAAGATTGATGCGATTAAAAGATGGGAGGCCCCTAAGACTCTCACGGAGGTCCGACAATTCCTTGGCCTTGCAGGTTATTATCGCAGATTCATTCAGGGATTCTCAAAAATCGCTCAACCCCTCACTGCTTTGACACAGAAGGGGATTACCTACAAGTGGGGAGATGCCCAAGAACCTGCTTTTCTGATACTAAAGACTAAACCTTGCGGTGCTCCAATATTATCACTACCTGAGGGTACGAAGGACTTTGTGGTGTACTATGATGCATCTATCCAAGGTCTAGGGTGTGTTTTGATGCAACGCGGAAAGGTGATCACATATGCTTCACGACAACTAAAAGTTAATGAGAAAATTTCCCCACTCACGACTTGGAACTGGGAGCGGAGGTCTTCGCTCTCAAAATTTGGAGGCACTACCTCTACGGGACAGAGTGCACGATTTTCACAGATCATAAAAGTCTCCAGCATATATTCGACCAGAGGGTGCTAAGCATACGACAACGCCGATGGGTCAGACTCCTGAATGGTTATGACAGTGCCATCAAGTAACATTCAGGGAAGGCTAATGTAGTAGCAGATGCCCTGAGTCGTAAGGAAACAAAACCCAAACGAGTGCGAGCCTTGCAACTTACCCTACAATCTAATCTTCATGTTAAGATACGTAAAGCCCAGGGCGTGGCTTTGAAAGGGAAAACATCGGGCTTGAAACCTTGCACTGTGCTGATAAGCACCTGGAGTGGAGGACATAGGGTCTTCAGCACTTCATGAATCAAGTCTGGATTCCACGTGTTGGAGATCTCAGACAACTAGTGCTCGATGGGGCACACACCCCTCGTTATTCGGTACATCCTAGTTCGGATAAAATGTACCGAGATCTCAAACTCTTTACTGGTGACCAAACATGAAAGCTGAGAAAAGTCACTTATGTTAGTAAGTGCTTGACTTGCGCGAAGGTTAAGATTGAATATCAGAAACCTTCAGGCCTACTTCAACAACCAGAGATTCCGATGTGGAAATGGGATGGGATTTCCATGGACTTCATTACGAAGCTTCCTAAAACGCCCAGCGGGCACGATATGATTTGGGTCATTATTGACCGTTTGACCAAATCAGCGCATTTCACGGCAATTAGAGAGGCGGACATGTTGGAACGTCTAGCCGCTTTTGTATTACGAAAATTGTCTCTAGGCATGGGATGCCAACTTCTATCATATCGGATCACGACGCGCGATCTACTTCCCATTTTTGGGGAACTCTCCAAATTGCTTTGGGAACTCATTTGGACATGAGCGCAGCCTATCACTCCCAGACGGATGGATAGAGTGAACGTACCATCCAAACACTAGAAGACCTACTGCGAGCGTGCGTGGTGGACTTTAGAAACAGTTGGGACAAGCACTTGCCTTTGATTGAATTCTCTTATAACAATAGTTATGACACTTCGATCCAGTGTGCACTTTTTGAGGCACTTTATGAACGGGAGTGCAAATTCCGCATATGTTGGACTGAAATTGGGGATAGCCAACTGACAGGTTCCGAACTTGTGCACCAAACTTCTGAGAAGATAGTGCAATCAGAAAACGGATGGCTGCTACTCTTGAGCGACAGAAAAGCTACGCTGATAAGCGTAGGAAACTTTTAGAGCTCCGGAATGGGAACAAGGTACTATTAAAGGTGTCACCTTGAAAAGGTGCGACACGCTTTGGAAAACGGGGGAAGATGAACCCGTAAAACGTTGGACCATTCGAGATGGTTGATGGGATTGGTCTGGTAGCTTACAGGTTAAACCTGCTTAACAAACTTGGTAGGATATACGATGTATCCCACATATCGTACCGAATCTATAGAAATGCCTGTTGGATACAACACTGATGGTGCCACTGGAGGAGATCCAGGTGGACGATCGGCTACGGTTCATGGAAGAACCAGTGGAGATTCTTGAGCGGGGCGTCAAGAAACTCAAACAGAACACTATACCTATTATTAACGTACAATGAAATTCCCGTCTAGGACCGGAATACACGTGGGAGCGCAGAGATCAGATGCGGCTCAAATATCCACACCTCTTTTCTGAACCTGAACCTGTGCATAGATCAAATGCCGAACATAAAGCAGCTCGCTCAAAGTGAATTTCGGGGCGAAATTCCTTTCAACTTGGGGATGATGTGACATCCGGAAACCAAGCATACATTTTTAGCTGGCTTTACTGTTTACTTGCTGAATTTCGGGACGAAATTCTTTTCAACTTGGGGATGATGTGATACCCCGAAAATTCAGGTTCTCACTTTAACTAAACTCTAGTTACATTTCCTTGCATTATACTTAACTAGGGTTAGTTAGATAAGACATACGTGCATGGTTGTGAGTCAATGTGTGATTGCATGATTAGTGAATCTCGGACGTTGGTGAAAAACAAACTTATGTGGAAACCATACGTGATTATGTGAACCTAAACCGAACACGTTAATAGAAATCATTAAAAGTGGAGCATGAGGTTGATTAGGGTCTTAATGCATGGGGTTACACTTGTTACGGTCCGAAATAACGAAAACGTCGAAGGATAACGCGTCGGGAGACGAAACGAAGCAAGAGCGCGCCACCCGGACCTGTGAGCGGCCGCTCACAGGCACCGAGCGGCCGCTCGAAGTGATCTGACGGGTCTAAACCGCCTCAAACTTATATTTAAGCATCCTAAACTCCCATGCAACCCCCATACTCAACCCTAATCGCCCCCTTACTGCCCCACACGAATATTTCACTCAAACAACCTCTGCTAAGGCTCAAGATCATCAATTGGGAGGCTCCAAGGCGCGCGATTGATCGATTGAGAGAGCTAAGGGTATATCTTACGATTTCTTATGCTTCTATCTTGTGTTTTCATTAATAAAAATCATATAATAAGTTTGTCCAGGTCTGAATGAGTTTATAAAACATTAAAGCATGAATCTTTTTGAAGATTAAATGGATTAAACATACTCATAAACGCTTAGTAACATCGTAGGATACTTGTTGCGCAAGTAATTGGTGTTTTGATTCTTAAAGCTTTGATCTTGACATGTTTAATCATAGAATCTGATGAAATAGGTATTAGGAATGTTTTGTGCTGATGATTGATGAATGTTAATAGTTTTTGTGCACACGGTAGGCGATTAAAGTATGATTTAGGCGAAACTAAAATCTGGACAGAATGGTTAGTCAAATTTGTAGGAGCTGTAACACGGCTCTAACATAATAATTTTAGTGTCTTCTTGGCATGGTTAGGTCACACCTGGTCTTAGCTTTTCATAATGGGTAAAATCATGTGTTTTGGACGTCAGATGAGTCGTTTTTGGAATTTTAATTGATTAGGGGTCATATCAGATTTTCGGATTTGTAAATTGGGCTAACCTTAAATGGCCATAACTTGAGATTTACAAGGAGTTAGGTTATGAAATTTTTACAGTAGGTCAATACTGGAAAAATAGAGCTTTTCCAAGTGGATTCATCTCGTTTGGATGAATACACAATTTTTAAGAATTTTCCTACTAAACTGACCTGTTGTGGAAATTTTCTGAACACTGCTGTGTTGTACGAATTTTTATAATTTTTGTGTTTGGAATTAAGACAAAACAAAAATAGGTATTGCCAAGTGAATCCCAAAGATAATTCAGTAAAAATTTGGGAGGATAACTCACTGGTTTACTATTTTAAATAAATTCGTTTTGATGGCGCACAATCTGTCCTGAAAACACAGATTGTGTATTATGTGCTTATGTGATTACTTGAGGTCTTAGGTGATCTAAAATTGACATATAACGGAAGTACACATGTTTACGACACATACGGGCTGTAGAAACTAATTATAACCAACTCATTCACCAACGAGTCCGTAGGGTTTACTATTGCATGTAGAATCACTAGGCGTCGCATACACACTTTTGAATATTAAAACGCCTTGGACAAACGAGTTATATGGTGTAATGATGTTACGCCTATACTCACGTAGTGACACTGTTATTAGGGTGTCGGTAGCATATAATACTTGCTGTTCGGATTCTTTGCTTACGCGATAAGGTGAGTTTCACTACTCTTTTCTCAAAAGCATGCGTCTCGGGTTGAGACAACTTACGTAACGTTTCTAGTCCGGGTTGGGACTACTTTTACACATCCCGGGTTTGGGGTGCATGATTTACGAGGTAAATCTACTTTTACTAATTCATATATATGTCCTTGATGAACTAAACCAAACACATCTTTTAAGTCCTTCAAAATACCGAATCAATTGCCGGTTGGGCAAGCGGGTTAATTAGTTGATAGCGCTATTAGGTCTAACAAACCTCACATCGTGCTGGGAGCACGGATGTGAACTATTAGCTTCAAACATAGTCATTGTTGATGGGCAATGACGCAAGGCACTTTTCTCCCGGTTATGGGAACTTGTTCATTAGTAGTTCGGTATTCGCCGGTTTTAGTTATCATGAGTGGGCTAGCTACCCCTGGCATATGAATTAGCTATTTACTTGTGGCCAAGGAGGCCGACGTTCTTACGTACTGTTATGTGGTCTGGGAGACCGACGTTTTCATTTGGTTACATGGTTTGGGAAACCTACGCTTTTACTTACTCACCTACTTTACTTAGTGAACTCACCAACATTGTTTGTTGACCCACGATTTACATGCTTTTGCAGGTAGTTAGCTTCCGGTGCCAGGATTAGAAAGCACTGTACACTTCACTGCATCTGGGTTCTCGGGCATACACATAAATTATATATTATGCTTTCGTATGGTTTTAATTTGGGTGCGTTGTTTTGCGCAAGTTTTAAAAGGTTTTAAATTTGGTTTACGCTT
Source organism: Ambrosia x helenae (assembly GCA_030844895.1). Classification (NCBI taxonomy): domain Eukaryota; kingdom Viridiplantae; phylum Streptophyta; class Magnoliopsida; order Asterales; family Asteraceae; genus Ambrosia; species Ambrosia x helenae. The sequence continues at coordinate 476,412 of JAUTDX010000027.1, forward strand.
CCGCAGCTTAACTAAACTTGGTTTTTGAAAACGAACTAAATGGTTTGGGCATTTAGAGTTCGTTCCTGTGACTTATGGCTATGGGATCCTGGTATGTCACGCGCCTCGCGGTATAAACCCCGCAGTGGAAATTTGAGGGTGTGACAGATTGGTATCAGAGCCATTGGTTATAGTGAACTAGGACTGCATGTTGAGTCTAGTCTATAATCATTATAGCATAAGTACACTCACAACTTAAGTGCATAACTAGCTATTAGCTACATATATCTACAACATATGATTTCGGGAGATATGTTATCTCCTAGTTCTAGACTAAATTCTTAACACGTCAATGGTGGGAACCTAGGGTTACACCAGGTGGCGCATTACTGGGAGTAATATCCTAACTAACCTCATGGACGAGGAGACAACAATAGTACAAGGGAGGGAGCCTTGCGAGCGTTATGGCGCACGTACACAGGAAGCTGCACGATGCGCATGACATGGTACCATTAAATCAACTATGAAGGAATTCGAATGCTGAGACTTATCTTTTGTCACTTAGCAAGGAGACAATTAGTTTCTGTTCCTTGCTACTTGATCTTTCTTACCCCCATTCGAAACTCAGACGGGACTGGGTTACACATATAGAACTTATTTCTTACTTTAGTACCTTACGCCTAGTATGAGCGGGCGGACGTATGACTGCATATCCCTGTTACTCATAAGTATATGGTAGATTCATGGGAACACATTAGATCGGGACTTGTTACACACACTCTTGGGGAGTTACGTAAAGCCTGCGATGTAATGCAACATCACAAGGGAGGATGAAACCTACTAATGGCTGATAGCCACGATTGGAGGAACGAGTGGTACAGCTTACCACTAAACTGGTTCACATAGGACTAGAGAAGGAGATTGTACGTGATGAGAACCATATAACACTGACATCGCAAAAGAGGAAGGATAAGAGATGGAAGGGGAACCTGAGCAGGACGAGCACATGGAAAGTGACGATGAAGGCTCTACTATCTAGACAGAGCATGGCGACGATTGGCTCTTACCTTTTCTTACCTATCTTTTCTTTCATTTTCCTTTGCTAACTTAGATAAGACTGAGTTCTTATGATCAACGATAGGGTGGTTGAGGCCCTCGCATCTTTCCAAGCTAGTAAAGATCTATTTTGCTAAATCATTCTTTTCCCCTGACTTCCACATTTGAACTTTCTTATACCTTGAACGCACATTGTATTTCCAAGCCTTTTATTGGTTGTAAACCTCGATAACTCCAACGGAACTGAAGGAGACCGTCTGATTGCTTCGGTAGTATAAGTCTTTGTTCTGTGCATTTGCCCCCAGGCAGGATGAGGTAATGTATGCCACATGCACACTCGATGAGTTACAGATACTTGGGTGGAGAATGTAACCCCCATGACGAAATTTAGAAACTTGTTACCTAAAGACGGATGGGTCTGAAATCGACGCCTACACTACCAAGCTACAGGAGTTAGCTACTACATGCTCATACATATTTAACCTACATTACAAACGGATCGAGCTTCACACCAAAGGGGTTATCCCACAGGTTCGTAGCATGGCTACTACGGCTCACCTACCCAGAATATAACAAACCTTTCACCTGGCTCACAAACTCACCGACGAGGCTGTTGAGCATGGTACTTTTCCAAAGCAGGGTGCTTCATCTTCTACTTTTGGTGATAACAAGAGAACGTGGGATAGTATGCGGTATAAGTCCTTCAACAATAACCACAACAGTAACAACAACAATGGGGCTCGTGGAGGAGCATTTGTGATGGGCTCTGGGGAGGCCAGGACTGATAACAACGGCGTGATGGATACGTGTTCCTTAAACGCCACTCTCGCTTCTGTTTTATATGATGCTGGTGCAGACTATAGTTTTGTGTCATCAAAACTTAGCAAACAACTAGGGATAGTTCCTACACTTCTTGATACCCCGTACTTTATAGAGTTAGCTGATGGGAAGCCTGTTAAGGTAACCCACATCCATCGTGACTGTAAGCTCGAACCAGATGGACAGTTGTTTGCCATCGACCTCTTACCTATCACCCTAGGAAGCTTAGATCTCGTGGTTGGCATGGATTGGTTGTCCAAGTAACACGCTGAAAATTCTCTGTCAAGAGAAGATTGTTCGTATCCCTCTCCCTAGTGGAGAATTCTTATCTGTCCAGGGTGATCCTGGTGGTGCCATGATGGGCATCATCTCTTTCCTGAAAGCCTAGAAGTGTATTCGGAAGGGCTACCCAGCCATATTGGCTAACATTTCTGATACTCGAGCTGAAGTTGAAACAAAAATTGAGGATATCCCTGTAGTTCAGGATTTTCCAGATGTCTTCCCAGAGGAATTACCCGGACTTCCACCTGTCCGACAAGTGGAATTTCAAATTGACCGTGCACCAGGAGCCGCCCCAGTTGCGCGTGCACCATACCGTCTTGCACCAGGCGAACTTCAAGAACTATCTACCCAACTCCAAGAGCTATTGGATAGGGGTTTCATCAGACCTAGCTCTTCACCGTGGGGAGCCCCAGTCTTATTCGTGAAGAAGAAGGATGGGAGTTTCCGTATGTGCATCGATTACCGGGAATTAAATAAGGTGACAATTAAAAATCGCTACCCTTTACCTCGCATAGATGATTTATTCGACCAACTTCAGGGGTCGAGTTTCTATTCCAAGATTGACTTAAGGTCGGGGTATCACCAACTGAGAGTCCGAGAGGAGGATGTGCCAAAGACAGCTTTTCGAACTCGTTATGGGCACTATGAATTTTTGGTAATGCCCTTCGGGCTGACCAATGCACCAGCTGTGTTCATGGACCTCATGAACCATGTGTGCAAACCCTATCTAGACAAATTTGTCATAGTGTTCATAGACGACATTCTGATCTATTCCAAGAGTAGGGGAGAGCACGAGCAACACCTACGACTGATCTTGGAACTTCTGAAAAGTGAGCAGTTATATGCAAAATCTCCAAGTGCGACTTCTGGATTCGTGAGGTCCAATTCTGGGGTCATGTGGTGAACGAGGTAGGAATACAGGTCGATCCCGCTAAGATTGATGCGATTAAAAGATGGGAGGCCCCTAAGACTCTCACGGAGGTCCGACAATTCCTTGGCCTTGCAGGTTATTATCGCAGATTCATTCAGGGATTCTCAAAAATCGCTCAACCCCTCACTGCTTTGACACAGAAGGGGATTACCTACAAGTGGGGAGATGCCCAAGAACCTGCTTTTCTGATACTAAAGACTAAACCTTGCGGTGCTCCAATATTATCACTACCTGAGGGTACGAAGGACTTTGTGGTGTACTATGATGCATCTATCCAAGGTCTAGGGTGTGTTTTGATGCAACGCGGAAAGGTGATCACATATGCTTCACGACAACTAAAAGTTAATGAGAAAATTTCCCCACTCACGACTTGGAACTGGGAGCGGAGGTCTTCGCTCTCAAAATTTGGAGGCACTACCTCTACGGGACAGAGTGCACGATTTTCACAGATCATAAAAGTCTCCAGCATATATTCGACCAGAGGGTGCTAAGCATACGACAACGCCGATGGGTCAGACTCCTGAATGGTTATGACAGTGCCATCAAGTAACATTCAGGGAAGGCTAATGTAGTAGCAGATGCCCTGAGTCGTAAGGAAACAAAACCCAAACGAGTGCGAGCCTTGCAACTTACCCTACAATCTAATCTTCATGTTAAGATACGTAAAGCCCAGGGCGTGGCTTTGAAAGGGAAAACATCGGGCTTGAAACCTTGCACTGTGCTGATAAGCACCTGGAGTGGAGGACATAGGGTCTTCAGCACTTCATGAATCAAGTCTGGATTCCACGTGTTGGAGATCTCAGACAACTAGTGCTCGATGGGGCACACACCCCTCGTTATTCGGTACATCCTAGTTCGGATAAAATGTACCGAGATCTCAAACTCTTTACTGGTGACCAAACATGAAAGCTGAGAAAAGTCACTTATGTTAGTAAGTGCTTGACTTGCGCGAAGGTTAAGATTGAATATCAGAAACCTTCAGGCCTACTTCAACAACCAGAGATTCCGATGTGGAAATGGGATGGGATTTCCATGGACTTCATTACGAAGCTTCCTAAAACGCCCAGCGGGCACGATATGATTTGGGTCATTATTGACCGTTTGACCAAATCAGCGCATTTCACGGCAATTAGAGAGGCGGACATGTTGGAACGTCTAGCCGCTTTTGTATTACGAAAATTGTCTCTAGGCATGGGATGCCAACTTCTATCATATCGGATCACGACGCGCGATCTACTTCCCATTTTTGGGGAACTCTCCAAATTGCTTTGGGAACTCATTTGGACATGAGCGCAGCCTATCACTCCCAGACGGATGGATAGAGTGAACGTACCATCCAAACACTAGAAGACCTACTGCGAGCGTGCGTGGTGGACTTTAGAAACAGTTGGGACAAGCACTTGCCTTTGATTGAATTCTCTTATAACAATAGTTATGACACTTCGATCCAGTGTGCACTTTTTGAGGCACTTTATGAACGGGAGTGCAAATTCCGCATATGTTGGACTGAAGTTGGGGATAGCCAACTGACAGGTTCCGAACTTGTGCACCAAACTTCTGAGAAGATAGTGCAATCAGAAAACGGATGGCTGCTACTCTTGAGCGACAGAAAAGCTACGCTGATAAGCGTAGGAAACTTTTAGAGCTCCGGAATGGGAACAAGGTACTATTAAAGGTGTCACCTTGAAAAGGTGCGACACGCTTTGGAAAACGGGGGAAGATGAACCCGTAAAACGTTGGACCATTCGAGATGGTTGATGGGATTGGTCTGGTAGCTTACAGGTTAAACCTGCTTAACAAACTTGGTAGGATATACGATGTATCCCACATATCGTACCGAATCTATAGAAATGCCTGTTGGATACAACACTGATGGTGCCACTGGAGGAGATCCAGGTGGACGATCGGCTACGGTTCATGGAAGAACCAGTGGAGATTCTTGAGCGGGGCGTCAAGAAACTCAAACAGAACACTATACCTATTATTAACGTACAATGAAATTCCCGTCTAGGACCGGAATACACGTGGGAGCGCAGAGATCAGATGCGGCTCAAATATCCACACCTCTTTTCTGAACCTGAACCTGTGCATAGATCAAATGCCGAACATAAAGCAGCTCGCTCAAAGTGAATTTCGGGGCGAAATTCCTTTCAACTTGGGGATGATGTGACATCCGGAAACCAAGCATACATTTTTAGCTGGCTTTACTGTTTACTTGCTGAATTTCGGGACGAAATTCTTTTCAACTTGGGGATGATGTGATACCCCGAAAATTCAGGTTCTCACTTTAACTAAACTCTAGTTACATTTCCTTGCATTATACTTAACTAGGGTTAGTTAGATAAGACATACGTGCATGGTTGTGAGTCAATGTGTGATTGCATGATTAGTGAATCTCGGACGTTGGTGAAAAACAAACTTATGTGGAAACCATACGTGATTATGTGAACCTAAACCGAACACGTTAATAGAAATCATTAAAAGTGGAGCATGAGGTTGATTAGGGTCTTAATGCATGGGGTTACACTTGTTACGGTCCGAAATAACGAAAACGTCGAAGGATAACGCGTCGGGAGACGAAACGAAGCAAGAGCGCGCCACCCGGACCTGTGAGCGGCCGCTCACAGGCACCGAGCGGCCGCTCGAAGTGATCTGACGGGTCTAAACCGCCTCAAACTTATATTTAAGCATCCTAAACTCCCATGCAACCCCCATACTCAACCCTAATCGCCCCCTTACTGCCCCACACGAATATTTCACTCAAACAACCTCTGCTAAGGCTCAAGATCATCAATTGGGAGGCTCCAAGGCGCGCGATTGATCGATTGAGAGAGCTAAGGGTATATCTTACGATTTCTTATGCTTCTATCTTGTGTTTTCATTAATAAAAATCATATAATAAGTTTGTCCAGGTCTGAATGAGTTTATAAAACATTAAAGCATGAATCTTTTTGAAGATTAAATGGATTAAACATACTCATAAACGCTTAGTAACATCGTAGGATACTTGTTGCGCAAGTAATTGGTGTTTTGATTCTTAAAGCTTTGATCTTGACATGTTTAATCATAGAATCTGATGAAATAGGTATTAGGAATGTTTTGTGCTGATGATTGATGAATGTTAATAGTTTTTGTGCACACGGTAGGCGATTAAAGTATGATTTAGGCGAAACTAAAATCTGGACAGAATGGTTAGTCAAATTTGTAGGAGCTGTAACACGGCTCTAACATAATAATTTTAGTGTCTTCTTGGCATGGTTAGGTCACACCTGGTCTTAGCTTTTCATAATGGGTAAAATCATGTGTTTTGGACGTCAGATGAGTCGTTTTTGGAATTTTAATTGATTAGGGGTCATATCAGATTTTCGGATTTGTAAATTGGGCTAACCTTAAATGGCCATAACTTGAGATTTACAAGGAGTTAGGTTATGAAATTTTTACAGTAGGTCAATACTGGAAAAATAGAGCTTTTCCAAGTGGATTCATCTCGTTTGGATGAATACACAATTTTTAAGAATTTTCCTACTAAACTGACCTGTTGTGGAAATTTTCTGAACACTGCTGTGTTGTACGAATTTTTATAATTTTTGTGTTTGGAATTAAGACAAAACAAAAATAGGTATTGCCAAGTGAATCCCAAAGATAATTCAGTAAAAATTTGGGAGGATAACTCACTGGTTTACTATTTTAAATAAATTCGTTTTGATGGCGCACAATCTGTCCTGAAAACACAGATTGTGTATTATGTGCTTATGTGATTACTTGAGGTCTTAGGTGATCTAAAATTGACATATAACGGAAGTACACATGTTTACGACACATACGGGCTGTAGAAACTAATTATAACCAACTCATTCACCAACGAGTCCGTAGGGTTTACTATTGCATGTAGAATCACTAGGCGTCGCATACACACTTTTGAATATTAAAACGCCTTGGACAAACGAGTTATATGGTGTAATGATGTTACGCCTATACTCACGTAGTGACACTGTTATTAGGGTGTCGGTAGCATATAATACTTGCTGTTCGGATTCTTTGCTTACGCGATAAGGTGAGTTTCACTACTCTTTTCTCAAAAGCATGCGTCTCGGGTTGAGACAACTTACGTAACGTTTCTAGTCCGGGTTGGGACTACTTTTACACATCCCGGGTTTGGGGTGCATGATTTACGAGGTAAATCTACTTTTACTAATTCATATATATGTCCTTGATGAACTAAACCAAACACATCTTTTAAGTCCTTCAAAATACCGAATCAATTGCCGGTTGGGCAAGCGGGTTAATTAGTTGATAGCGCTATTAGGTCTAACAAACCTCACATCGTGCTGGGAGCACGGATGTGAACTATTAGCTTCAAACATAGTCATTGTTGATGGGCAATGACGCAAGGCACTTTTCTCCCGGTTATGGGAACTTGTTCATTAGTAGTTCGGTATTCGCCGGTTTTAGTTATCATGAGTGGGCTAGCTACCCCTGGCATATGAATTAGCTATTTACTTGTGGCCAAGGAGGCCGACGTTCTTACGTACTGTTATGTGGTCTGGGAGACCGACGTTTTCATTTGGTTACATGGTTTGGGAAACCTACGCTTTTACTTACTCACCTACTTTACTTAGTGAACTCACCAACATTGTTTGTTGACCCACGATTTACATGCTTTTGCAGGTAGTTAGCTTCCGGTGCCAGGATTAGAAAGCACTGTACACTTCACTGCATCTGGGTTCTCGGGCATACACATAAATTATATATTATGCTTTCGTATGGTTTTAATTTGGGTGCGTTGTTTTGCGCAAGTTTTAAAAGGTTTTAAATTTGGTTTACGCTTCCGCAGCTTAACTAAACTTGGTTTTTGAAAACGAACTAAATGGTTTGGGCATTTAGAGTTCGTTCCTGTGACTTATGGCTATGGGATCCTGGTATGTCACGCGCCTCGCGGTATAAACCCCGCAGTGGAAATTTGAGGGTGTGACAGATTGGTATCAGAGCCATTGGTTATAGTGAACTAGGACTGCATGTTGAGTCTAGTCTATAATCATTATAGCATAAGTACACTCACAACTTAAGTGCATAACTAGCTATTAGCTACATATATCTACAACATATGATTTCGGGAGATATGTTATCTCCTAGTTCTAGACTAAATTCTTAACACGTCAATGGTGGGAACCTAGGGTTACACCAGGTGGCGCATTACTGGGAGTAATATCCTAACTAACCTCATGGACGAGGAGACAACAATAGTACAAGGGAGGGAGCCTTGCGAGCGTTATGGCGCACGTACACAGGAAGCTGCACGATGCGCATGACATGGTACCATTAAATCAACTATGAAGGAATTCGAATGCTGAGACTTATCTTTTGTCACTTAGCAAGGAGACAATTAGTTTCTGTTCCTTGCTACTTGATCTTTCTTACCCCCATTCGAAACTCAGACGGGACTGGGTTACACATATAGAACTTATTTCTTACTTTAGTACCTTACGCCTAGTATGAGCGGGCGGACGTATGACTGCATATCCCTGTTACTCATAAGTATATGGTAGATTCATGGGAACACATTAGATCGGGACTTGTTACACACACTCTTGGGGAGTTACGTAAAGCCTGCGATGTAATGCAACATCACAAGGGAGGATGAAACCTACTAATGGCTGATAGCCACGATTGGAGGAACGAGTGGTACAGCTTACCACTAAACTGGTTCACATAGGACTAGAGAAGGAGATTGTACGTGATGAGAACCATATAACACTGACATCGCAAAAGAGGAAGGATAAGAGATGGAAGGGGAACCTGAGCAGGACGAGCACATGGAAAGTGACGATGAAGGCTCTACTATCTAGACAGAGCATGGCGACGATTGGCTCTTACCTTTTCTTACCTATCTTTTCTTTCATTTTCCTTTGCTAACTTAGATAAGACTGAGTTCTTATGATCAACGATAGGGTGGTTGAGGCCCTCGCATCTTTCCAAGCTAGTAAAGATCTATTTTGCTAAATCATTCTTTTCCCCTGACTTCCACATTTGAACTTTCTTATACCTTGAACGCACATTGTATTTCCAAGCCTTTTATTGGTTGTAAACCTCGATAACTCGAACTGAAGAAGGTAGAAAAACATGCTAAAGCCTACGAAAAGAACCAACACGTTTTTGCACCCCTGGCCTTTGATACCTTTGGCTCATTTGCACCGGAGGCTACCCATTTCCTGACCAGGGTCCAGCGGGTTATTCATAGTAGTGTCTCGGCTACGGGTGGGCAGGGTTACGTTTTTAGTAGATTAGGATTTGCTATTCAGAAAGGGCTGGCGGCGTAGCTTGTTGTCCGCCTGCTCGCTATCTTAATGTAATTTTATTATTTATGGAATGAAATGATAGCAAATCGAAGGGACTTAACCATACTTTTATGAGGGGTAAAACAAATTTTAACATTAAATATTGCTTTTCATATAGAGTGGCGGTTACACTCTATGATTTCTACATGTATCCACCCCTATATATATATAAACACCAAAATACCAACTATTGTTAAAGTGGTATATTTATCCGATTTTGCAAGGATAATCATTTATATGCAACAAAAACAAGAACAAGAACAATAATCCGAAAAATTTTATGCTCCTCTTCTGATATTCATCGATATATTAACTGAACTGCACTTGAATAAAATCAAATGTTTATAAGAAGTTAATAAACATAAATATATTTGGACTATGGACATGGTTTGTTAAACTTTATAATAGATATATAATTTGATTGAAGACAATTAGCATCTTAGGACGAGGATGACCATACCACCATGTGCCATCCTTACTGTAAAGAGATGATTACAACAACCAAATGTAAAAAAGCTAGGACTTTGAAATGACACATTTGTTGGTGACAATATAATTCAATCACTAAATTATTATTATTTATTACTTATTTCATTATAATAACAATTATTATTATTTTCTTTTCACAAATCATTGTTGGTTGTTAGGGAGAATGTTCCTTCAACATAACCCCATTCATGTTTTTTTTGGATAATTTAAAATAACTAAAAGGAAAGTCGTTAGAATGAAATCCTTAAATTATTGTAGGTTTCAATTACTAAAAGGCTTTGTGTATTGGCACTTTCTCAACTTTTATTTGCATATTCTTTTTCCTTATGCGTCACGTATAGGGTCATACGTGGTATAGAGAGAGTTTGACAATGATAATGTTATGGCCCCATGTACTTTGGTTGTCAGACCTATACATCGCTAATGATCATATACGCAGTGGCATATCCAGAGGGGGGTTCTGGGGTTCCCAGGAACCCTCTCGATTTAGAAAAAAATGAAAAATTTTGTGGAAAAAATTGAAAATTTAGTGAAAATCTACGAAAGGAACTCCCTGGAAATCATTCTTGGATTCGCCACTGCATATACGCGGCTTATAAGTCTGACAACACTCGTGACTGATGGCCATTAATGATGCACGAGAGTTTATGCACCAACATATACGCTGAGCCTACTAAAATCGTGTTCATATTACTACACTTTTGAGTTTTCTTACATCCTTTCAAGAAATTTAAATGATAACACCTGAATTTTCAAGGCACATTAAAGAAAGTAAAGTTTAATTTTCAAAGAAATTTAAGGGTGTACAACTACGTATTTGAAAAACAAGAGATGTTTGAACCATAAACTAAATTGTATAACTATCCAAAAGCTTTATTTGTTAGAACAATCCAAAGTTTGGAAGAGAAGTTTGTTCTCTTGCCAAAAATCATTGTTTGAATGTCTCTAGGTCTCTCATGTAGGATTTATAGTCAGTCATCCCTATTGAAGGATTAAGCTAATCCATGTCGACTGAGGAGTACAGGGTAATCCTCAAATACCAGCTAATGATCCATTTGTTTCCGATTGATGAGCCCTGCCTAGTTTACCTCAAGGTTGTAAATACTTTTGGCGAACATGCGGTTGATTGTAAGGAGTTACAGGGGTTTGAATACAAACATGATTTGGTTAGTGATGTTCTAAACATAGAATCGTGATTACTCGTGCGTTGCCACGTGACGCAATTTACATTCATGCGTTACCGCATGTTGCTATTTGAACTCTATACGTAATGAAACATAAAGATTAACCTTACCGAATAAATGTTTTGTAACTAATATAACTCCATTTTCAATAGATTTTATACTGGCAAGTTGAGAAAACTACAAAAACAAATATGGTATCGATATTAAGACAATACCAGTTCAGTTCTCCACGATAAAAAAAAATATCGTTATACCGGTATCGAACCAGTACTTGCTAATATAATTCAATTTTCAATGGATTTTATACTATCACATTGAGAAAACTATAAAAACAAACACGGTATCGATACCGATATCCAGACAAGACTAGCTCGATTCTCCACTATAAAGAAAAATATCACTATATCTGTACCAAACGACACCGAAAGTACCGATTCGGTACGAGTACCCGGTACCAAATGGTCATCCATAAAAAGGAAAACAAAAACAACACCTTATACCAAATTAAACGAGGTTTTACAAAAAAAAAAGGATTTTTTTTTTTTTTTAAATATCAGTGGACATTAGTAAAATAGAGGCAGTTCACCTTAACAAGGTAGAGCGGTGCATGTTAGTGAAAAGACATTATTAAAGTGTCACTTCTTAAATATACAAAAGAATACAATTACCTTGTCCTATAAATAGTAAAATAATTTCTTTTTAACTTTTTACTTTCTTATTGTTTTATTATTATATTTATTTTAAAGCATATTTTATTTATTTTCTTTTATAACTTTTAAGATACAACGTTTTACAAAGTTTTGATTATGTTGTTGCAACGTGTCTATTTTTATCTACATATCAATATAGTATTTTTAAAACCGAGTTATGAGAAATATTGTACAAGTAATTGAACACATACGTACATGTTACCTCACATTCGTTGTTGTTGTTAATTTATTATTTGATGACTTGACTTCCGGTTCTTTTTTGGAGGTGCGTTTCAAATCATTTTCACACCAAAATGCACCATGAAGAATTTCGTACTCACCACCAACTTGAATTAGAGTTGTGAAACTTGATATGGAAATTGTCGACGTTTAATGTCATCTAAAATAACCTCTGCAAACACATGAGAATTGGTACCAGAGAAGTTGTTATTTTGAATACGGCTAATGACTAACATGGTTTGGAAAATAACATGTTTTTATATTATGTAATGTTTATTTTCTTAGAAAAGTTTTAATTTTATCATTAATTTTTGTTTTAAAATTATTAGTATTATTTGTATAAAAAATGTTAAGGGGAGAATAAAGATTATGTTCTTGTAGAATGGAGGATTAAAGGGTGAAAACGGGTGAAGATATGACGCTAAATAGTGAATAGTGAATGTGAAAATCGATGAAAGAATAAAGCGTGACAATAAAGAGTGAATAGTGAATGTTATTCCAATTGTTATTAGTGTTGTTATTAAACAGTGGGGTGTGGTATTGGGAGAGAAGACGGGGAACACCTCCCCCCTCCTCCTCCTTTCGGTGAAAACGGAAAAATCTCCCCCTCCCCCCGATCATTTCTTTATATCTCCATCAACCTTATTATAAGACATTTAAAATAAATAAACAAATAATATTCATTAAACAAACAAAACCTATTATAATAGGATGACGGGTAAACGAGCAACAAAATGCGACGCTACTCCATTCTGAATTACAAACCTTATTCATCTAAACACAATCTTTTGGTTCTTGGAGCTAAGACTGTGTGTTGTGGCTCACTTTGAGCACACACTCTATCCTCTAATATTACGACAACTAGGCGCTAACATGACACTGTGATAAAGCTGCAGCTCACTCACTTGACCCTATTGTGGCTTAAGGTGAGCACTGGCTTTATCCATTTTTTTTAAACAAATTATTATTTAAAATGTTATTTAGCATTATAATTAAAAGACAAATTACATAATAAGACATAAAATATTAAAATTAATAAAAATATTACGCGTCATTAATAAAGAAAACATAAAAAAATACTAGTTATTGTTTTACTCATATTCAAATTCCTTTGCGATACACTCATGTTCTTGTTCAAGTATCATTCGACGACTAATGGAGAGGTTGCTAAAGTCTTTCGTAAGAAAGCCCGTGTTCCTCATTCTTATTTTAGAACCTTTCGCTTGCCCCGTCATCTCCGTAGTACTTCTTATTTTCCTGATCTCCGTCGAGAATTCAGTATTGACTTCATTAACTTGTTTTATTTCCCATGTCCCTTCCAACTGGTCTACATGGAGACGGGTCAACGGCCTCTTCGACGTTTAGGTCTATCCCCATATGAGCATCCGAGCTTGTAGAGGAGACTGACCCACCCGAAGAAGTAGTTTTCGTCCGCTTTGAGCCTCCTTCGCTCATTTATTCAACCGTAATTAGCTCGACCCATTTCGAGCAATTGCGAAGAATTTTTCACAAGTAGTCTTCATCCCACGTTTTCGTGGTCTTGTATTTGCGAAAAACCTCTTGCTTCCATTCGTCGCAAGTAAATTTGCAGACTTCAAGATCGCTACTACAACTTGCTCGCATTGGGTTACCATTCCTATTATGAATATTCGTAAACAAGCCTACGTACTTTCGAATTTTGGCCCACCGGCCGGATATCATATCGGGAGAACAAGCTTCACTCCCCACTTCTTTATAGAAAACATCGCGAATTTTTTTTTCCAAAACACTTTCGCCTTTTGATAGCCCGCTACAAAAATAGTAAAAAAATATATAAAAAGTCGTTTGGAAACTAACAAACAATATATACATAAAAAAATATATACCGCTTGTCGATCTTCGGAAATTTCAATCCAAGCACGACACAACGCTATTTTCTCTTCTTTTATCCACGACGTCGCTTGCCGTTTTGGACGTGTATCTTGTTCGGCCGTTTGGATTGGCTTTCTTGATGTTCAACCTCTCCCGCCCTTCTTTAATCTGTCCACGCTTTTTAGGGCCGACATCTTGTGGTTGTTGCGTATCTGGAATAACAAAATCCGGAGACGGGGTGACATTTGGCTAAGGTTTTGGTCAAATTCCGTGTTCGTACCAAACCCGTCTTCCGTCATGAATTCCAAAGCCGGTGAGTAACAACCTTCCCACGACGTATTTTCCATTTCACAAAGAAGATGTTTTATAGCAGTTTTGTAGTTTGATGTTTGAAGGTTTGAGTGTTTGTGAGTTTGTAAATGATTTAGATGGTTTTTATAAAGTTTAAAAATGCTTTTTTATAGCCAAAAACTAGCCGTTGGCAACGGTCAACAAGCAGTCAACTGTCGATTTCCTCACGCTAGCCCACGCGAGCTGGCTAGCGTGTGTTCGCTCGCGGGCCGTTTCGTGTGGCCACATTGTGCTGTTCGCGATCCACATGGATTGAACCCTCACTCGCACCATCCCTCCCGCGAGCCACAACACATAGTCTAACGGAATAGTTAGGGTTGGCAATTTCAAACACAGACACGAATACCCGACACGAGCTTACACGTTTTTAACAGGTACATGTATGACTTTAACAGGTTTCGTGTCCTAAACAGGTAGACACGAAATCTACCTATTAATATTCGTGTCTAAACAAGTTAAATACTTTCTTACCAGTTTAGTACCCGTTAAGACATGTTAAGGATTTTTTTTTTGTTTTTTGTTTTTTTAAATATAGGTTGTGGGGTGGAGTATTGGAGTTATATGTTTTTACTAAGTGGAATTCTATCTTTTTTAATGCTTGATGGTACCCATATAATGTGTCGGATTTGGAAAACATGTTCGTGTATTATCGTATTAACCTGGTATAAATAGGTATTATCGTGTCTTATCGTGTTAACTTGGTATAAACTGGTATTATCGTGTCTTATCGTGTAAACCAGGTATAAACAGGTTCGTATTCAGGTATCGAAAAAATAACACGATAAGTTTTCGTGTCGTGTTCGTGTATACATGTTTTGTATTCGTATCTTAACATATTCGTGTCTTAACAGGTCGGGTATACACGATTTTTCGACCCTAGAAATAGTTTGTGGCATGTATAACTTTCCCAAAAACCGCGTAGATGATGTAATCTATTCATTATGAAAGTCTGAGAAAGAAAGAAGTGGCTGTCACTTTAAATTAAATGATTTGATATTTAATGTCAAAATCAAAAAGTAAAAACCCCACATATCTTAGTGTGCACAGAGGGTTAGATGCCCATTACATCTCTCTCTCTCTCTCTCTCTCTCTCTCTCTCTCTCTCTCTCTCTCTCTCTCTCTCTCTCTCTCTCTCTCTCTCTCTCTCAACTAAATTATAACTAATCACTTTTTTGAACGATTATAACTAATCACTTACCTCTTAATAATCTAATATATTTCCATGAAAACATTCCCTAATCATTAGTTACCAACACAAAGATTTGTTCCCCATCAGTTAACCACTTTATTTATTGTTCTTAATATACAAGACAGTTTATTCTTAATATACTACACCAATTATTAGTTTTTTACAATTCATTTTTCAAGTCCAAAACTAAATAAAAATTCAAACTACTTTTAATAATTCCATTATAAGAGGGTGTTTGGGATTGCGTTTTGAATCTGATTTTTAGATTATTACGTTTTAAAAACGCAGATAATCCGTTTTTAGTGTTTGGATTGCGTTTTGAAAACGCAGATAATCAATTTTTTAGGCTACCAAAACGCAATAATCTATAAGCAGCTCCACCCCTGCTTTTCCAAAACGCATAATCTGTTTTAAATAATCAATCCCAAACACCCCCTAAGTTATGTTTTGTGAAATTTTTATGTAAGTAATTTAATAAACAAGTTACGCATTAAAAAAAAGCTTATTATTGTTTTATGCGCATTAGGCAAGGTTTTCAGAACCGGACCGGACGTCAAACCGGACCCTCGGGCGGTTCACCGGTCCAACCGGTCCGACCGGTTCGACCGGTCCAACGAACCGGGCCAAAAAATGCTTTGAAACCCAAAATATCAAAAAAATAATAAAAAAAACCGGTCCGACCACCGGTTTTCCGGTCCGATCGGCCGGTTTTCCGGTCCGAAGCCGATTCGCTGCAGAAACGGTCCAACCACCCGAACCGGACCGGTCCAGGTCCCGGACCCCGGTCCGACCGGCCAGTCCGGTCCGGTTTTCAAAACACTGGCATTAGGGAATACCCACAAACTCGATTAGATAAGCTTGTTTCAAACCCATTAAGTTTATATCAGGTAATTACCTGTTGGGTATCGGCTACAGCTACGGGTTTGTGTAAATCTGTTAATTTAAAAAAAAAACACTTATTAGGTATACCAAACCCAATACCCAACGGATATCTACCAATCAGTTACATTTAGCATTATCACCAATAAAATACCCGAATGTATATAGAAATACTCAAATACATAGATGACAACAATAATGTATGCCAATAATTGATATATCAAATTGAAAAAACACAAATCCTTGATCACCGTATCAGGGCTAATCAAGATAGTGAATCCACATATAAGATAGAAATTATGCAGGTGAAACAAGCAAAGTGTGTGTATTTGTAAGGATCCAAGGGGTTAGACCAAGGATGTTAGGAGGTATCCGATTAGAAGAGTCGAGCCTCTAAACGTTGGTTAAGATGAAACAGAGGATGGAAAAGTACGATATGCTCGTAGTCTTTTCACAAGAGTATATTGAATGAATCGATCCCCACAAAAGGAGAGGGGACTCCCCTTTTATAGCACAAAGCATCCGACCGTTTCAACCCAACCTCTACCCTTAATTGGGCCCGACCCAGATAGAGGCACCTCCAGGTCTCCGGCCCAATACCCAAGCCCAATTGGTGAAAGTAAGTATGTAAAAAGGTAAAGAAAGAAGTTACCGCCCTGTCATAAATCCACGTGGCATTCGTCCGTTGGTGTATCATGGCGGTCTGTAACCATCCTCTTTTTTGCAGCCGGAGTTAAGTGGATGGGTTGTAAAAGTCTTTATGGAAATGCTTGGCTGGGGAGACACCACATTATCATCCTTTCTTGGTGGCACGGTAGGCATGACCTGTGATTGGCCACAGGATCTGACGGGCGGCTTGATGTCAGGAAAAGTTTCCCGGGGCACACTACTAGAAAATTGGGCTTTTGTCACCACATTTTCGGTCACATAACGGTAATAATTGCTCTGTAGCCATCATTTTGCAACTGAAAATATGGTAGCAAAAACACCCGTGTTTGATGCCCTAATGCCACCAAATAGCTACCACTTTTGTATTTTGCTACCATATTTTTGTCACAACAGAAACGGTTAAAATTATTGCTACCACTCCTACAATGTTTTAAGAAGGTCTTTTACTACCGTTTTGGTACCATTTAGTCACCGATATTACCACCATTTAGACACCATATTTATTGAAAATTTACACATTTTTTTGTAACCGTTTTGGTACCATTTAGTCACCGTTTTATTGAGAATTTACTACCATTTAGCCACCACTTTCATTGAAAATTTTCTACAATTTAACCAGGGCCGGCTCAACCATATTGAGGGCCTGAAGCGAAATAAAAATTTGCTAGAAGAGGGAATTGAACTTCCGACCTTGTGGTTAACAACCACATGCTCTAACCAACTGAGCTATTCCATTTATAATATCTCATACATGTTTATTTTTATTATATATCATCAAAACTAGGAAAATTATGAGGCCCGTAGAACTTGGAGGCCCAAAGCAAAATCCTCATTTGGCTTGGGCTTAAGCCGGGCCTGAATTTAACCACCACTTTCATTGAAAATTTGCAACCATTTAGCCAAGACTTTCATTTAAAATTTGCTACCATTTATCCACCACTTTTATTGAAAATTTGCTACCATCTAGCTTTGCTACAAGTTTTTTTCCCGCTTTATTAATTTAATTACATTTCAAGAAAACTATAATATATGAAACAATCAAATAATACAAAATCTAAATTATATAAAATATATTTGTTACAGTTTTGCCAATTTTACAATCATATAAAACTCTAATAGAAACACCAACTAAAACATCAAATAACCGAAATTATTCATGAAAAACTTTAAAACATTCATGTCTAGGTGTTTATTGCCTATTTTGACCCGTAACTGTTAACATAGCTTCAATTTGTGCCATTCTATTGAGCATAGCCTCTTTATCCGCATTATCTTTTTCTTTTTCAACCACCAAGCCCGCAATAATTCCTTCGAACCTTTCTTTATCTTCATCTTTTTCCTTAACAAGCAATGAATAGAATCAAGAAGTCGGAATTAACAAAAACTAAAAACGGATCAAGTGAGTTGCACAATAACAAAATCCAATTGTGGGTTACAACTAACCTTTGTTTTCTTTTACATATCCTGATTATACTCATATCACTTTAACATATGTGTGTATTTAACTTAAACGTTAAAAATAATTGCCATACGAAAAGTGACACAAAAAACGTTGGGAAATGAAAGAAGCATAAGGAAATGTTAAGTTTAGATACCTGAAAAGGCAAAACAAAAAACGTAGCTTGCCCAAGAAGTGATGTGCTTTCCCTTCATTCTTGCAATACCTATACAAGTAGAGAATAGCTAAATAGATTTTATGTTGTTAGCCTTGGCTTTCCTCAAATGAAGATACAAGAACTAAAGATAAAAGTTAAATTTGACCATGTATCGGATTGTTCCGTCACCCCTTTCTGAATAGCAAATCCTAATCTACTAAAAACGTAACCCTGCCCACCCGGAGCCGAGACACTGCAATGAATAACCCGTTGGACCCTGGTCAGGAAACGGGTAGCCTCTAGTGCCAATGAGCCAAAGGTATCAAAGGCTAAGGGTACAAAAACGTGTTGGTTCTCCTCACAGGCTTTAGCATGTTTTTCTACCTTCTTTGCCTCTGCTTTCCGCACCGGTTAACCTGCTACAAAGCCATTATCCCTCAACCCAACTAGAGGAGATACACCCATCAAGTCAACACAAGCATGCTTCCCCCCGGCCCACCTAAAGACAAGGAGATCTGCTGGTCGTAGGGTGGATCTCCCTTCTGCTGGATCCGAGAGGAAGGTCACACGGGCCTCCTTCTTTGGTGAGATCTCAGCTCGTCTTAAAATGTCCCACAGAATATCTCGAACCTAATCATGCCGATATTTGAAACCGGGTAACTCCTTACAAACACTTAGATAAAGTGAGCTTTGATAGAATCCACACAAAATCACCCAAATACTCTCTAAATCTTCTATCAACCCTCACCATGATTTCATATCAAATCCAAGTTAGTGACCTTGTTGTAATGCCATTATTTGGCTAGGATTGTTAGAGCGTTTCCAAGGTGAAGACTATCTTGGCATGGATTTATATAGTTTATGTTTATTTTGAGTGATGTTTTGTGTTCTCGTTAATTCTTTCTACACTTTCTTTGTTTGACAAGTTAACTAATCAATCAACTAATATTTGGTCTTGTGGGTGTTTTGATATGAAGTGTAGGGAGTTTCAAGTGTACCCGTGGTGTGTAAAAACCCGCGCACATGTAAGATAACCTAACTCCACGTGTAGAGATTAGGCCATTTGTGATTGGAAACATTCACACTTTTTGGTTTGATCCTCAACTATCAAAATCTCACTTAGGGTCGGTACGGTCTTTATACTTGGTCCTTGTGATAAGCCAAGGCTTGGTTGAGTGACTTAGCTTCGTAGTCTTGTGTTATCTTTGGCGCAAACCAAGAATTGGTGAACCCGTGTTGGAAGCAAACGGTCTATATTTTCTTCCATTACTATATTTCCGCACAATTAGTAATAGGCCAATCACTTTTTGAAAAATTAATTAATTCAAGTAGGGGATGAGCGTAAGCGGGAGGTTGTGTCACCTTTGTCATGTCAAGTGGTAGCTTACTGACCATGCTACGGCCGCCGGCAAGTAATTCATAAAAGAATAGAGTCGTTAGATGTCAATATCACAACTTTGGGAGGTGGGTTCTTTGGGGTTGGGTATACACAATCTTGGGTTATCCTCCCCTCACAATAACAAATGAGAACATAAATCATTTTTAAAGTTGCCGCGGTTATGCGTAATTTGGAAACATCACTCGATTAAGCATCTATTGTTAATCTATACCATGGCAAGTTGGATCCCAAAGCAACAGTTTTATTTGGATATTTGTTATCTTCTCGGTCACTTTCGTTATCTCTTACTATTATTTATGTTTAGTTTAATTTTAGCAACTTAAAACTGAGTAGGAAAAGTCGTGTCTTTGGGTTTGATACTCGATACTTTCTTGTGTCTATACAATACTCGGTAGGTACACTTGCCTATTATATGGGTTTTAGGACGTTAAGCATCTATCATTTTACTTTATAAATTTAAAACTTGAAAGTGTCTCACACCAAAGTTTTCGGCTTAAACTCATTCACCATCAAGTTTTTGGCACAATCACCTGGAAATTGTCATTTTTAGAAAAGAAATTTAAGTCACCAAAATCACATGCATTAGGCAACTATAGGGGTCCCCTCTTGCTCTTGTCTTACACCTTTTAGTCATCCGAATACAGGAAAACTGTAACCTCCCCTTTCATTCTTGGTGCCTGGATGATGGGACGGTTATTGGTGACGCCATTGAGGTAACTAAAGTTCTTGACGTTATCAGTTTAATGGGGTCGTCCTTGGTCCTTCAACTTAATATTAAGAAAACATAGGTTTTTTAACCGACGTGTAATAGGGTAAAGTTAGAGACGGGATTTTCCCCAGTCAGATTGGTAGACTAGAGAAAGGCCTAAAGCTCATTGGGGGTTATTAGTCTGGATGTTAGTTTCATCAAGAAGTTGGCAGGACGGAGAGCCTCGTATGCAGTTGTTGTTTAGGTTATAGATATGTCAACCTCCTATGATGAATGATGTGGTATCGTGTTTTCATAATGGCCTCTAAGGTGCTATTGAATTCATTGTGGTGTGTGTGTGGGGGGGGGTGATTTTTGGTGACTTCCAATGGTAATTGGTGTCTCTGCCGATGCGCCTTGGATGGTTGAACCTTCTTTCAGCCCAAGATGTTGTTGTCTATGCTTTTGTGGCATCGACTGTGCTTGGAAGCTACATGATCACATCTTACGGAATAGTGGGGTTATTGATCTTGACTCGGATTACGTGTAGGCCCTCAAACGTTTAAAAGACTCCCACCCTGATTTCGATCTTGGTGGTTTCTCTAACTAGGACACCGTCCCACCAAAGTCTCAGAAAACTTTGGTGAATGCCCTTTTTAGCAAAATCACACAGAACAAAGAGAAGTTTTTGGTTTGTCATCGCGCCAAAAAACGTTGGTTGAATGCCTGCGGGGTCCTCACGCCCATGATTTTTTTACAGTTATTCCAATTGATGGCTTGGGGCAAGTATGTTTGCAGTTGAATACGGGGCAATTCTCAAATACCGTTTGATAGTTCCCATGTTCCTAGAAGTTGAAACATGCGGTTCACTGCAAGGAGCTGCCAGGGTTCAAATACCGGCATGATCTACTTCGGGACACCTTATGTGATATTCTAAGGCGTTCCAGGATATCAGCCAATAAGGAGGCCCCGTGAACTTTCTGACAGATCCAACGGATGGGAGATTTACTCTTTGGTCATCGGATGTACTAGTCTTTGGTTGGGCCGGTGGGAAACATGCTTGTGTTGATCTTATGGGTATGTCCCACATCGTCGGCTTTCAGGACAATGGTTTTGTGGCTGAGCAAGCTATTAAGAGGACAGAGTCGAAGAAAGTCGAGAAGTATATGCCAGAGTCAATCAAAACGCTTTTGTCCAATTGGCATTTTATACCTTTGAGTCCTTGGCACCGGAAGCTGTATGTTCCCTGAACATGATCCAACGGTTTATCCACAACAATATTTCGACCCCAAAGGAGCATGGGGTTGTTTTTAGTAGACCAGGTTTTGTAATCCAGAAAGTGGTGACGGTGTAGGTTGTTACCCGTCTATCTGCTCTCTTAATATATTTTGGCAGTTGTGAAACACTTGTATGAAAAAAATTTAATTTCTTAAAAAAAGAAGTTATAGATACAAACACATTACTTTTAATAAATATGCCATATATATGAATAAGTAAGTGGATATGTTTGAATGTTTGATGATAATAGGTGTCATTGGAGTGATGTTGATATGAATGGTGTCCAGCTATATTATGAGAGGGAAAAAGGTTACTTCTTTACTAGATCTTGATCATTGAAGTTGATGGTTTCTTGGTCTTGGACAACTATGGATTGCCTCTTTTTTTCCACCAAAATGCCATTTGAAAATTCTTGTCCACTTAAAATTGAAACCAAACATAGCGAAATGTATGGACGGACTTTATGCCGTTCACATTCTACCCTACAGACTGTAGGCTACAGTTTTAGGGTTACTTAATACAATTCAAATGTTTTAATATATGTCCTTTGAATTTGATTGTGTAACTCATTATTTGATGATTATATTCTAGAAAAGTAAAATGACCGTCTAAAATGGCCGGTATCATTGTAAGTATCCCATAGATTTTGGTTCTTATTTTGTTCGTTTCACGGTCCCATATATTCATATACTTCGGGCTTTGTTTCTTAGGCAGTGTGTGGGTGGTGAGGTTATAGTGCTTAATTATAACTTATTTTTATTCTCTCAAACGTGTACCCAATCATTTTAAAAAATATTTTGCACCAACACACAACATACTATTTTGGTGATCCTATTCATCTATTAATTAGTGCTAAATCATGTGAGTAATCTCAAACAATACAAGGTCCATGGTGGTCCTTCATCTTAAAAATAACTAGCAAACTATAAAGCATTAGAGGTTATTAGAACAACAAATACCATAAAAACCAACATGCACTTTGTTTTTTTTCTTATTAAAGTCTCTCCACTTACTTTTTTTTTTTTTCATGTTAAAGTTGTCTACTTGTTAATTTTAAACATAATTGTGAACCTTCTTCCAAATGAAAATTTTTAGTTACCCATTAGGCACTTTATGTCTATGTACAATGTACTTATAATTATGAATTTTTCTCAATAACCTCCGACCAAATTGTAGAAACACTGGTTAGACACCTATATAGACAAGCAATATGAAAAGATATGTTATTGATGTAAGATTGGACGATTACATAGAACTCGTTTATAAGTGAATACAAGTGTTTCAACTATAATCTTTTCTTCTATGCTATTACAGAATTCTCTAAGTGTTTATGAATGAAAAACAGAATGTTCCTCTCCCTTGGGGGAGAGTGGTATTTATAGGCTTGAAAGGTGTCCTGTGATTGGCTTGTTGAAGAATGACAGCTGTCTCGCGCGGGTCCCACAGGGTTGACAACCGTTAGAGGTTTACCGCTGTCCTTCTGTGATTGGCCAGATGTCATTTTCAATCGTCCTTTCTGTCTTTTTCTGTACCTCATACCTGCCAAGATATCGTGGAGCAGGGATTGGCGGCCTCTGATTGATTGCACATCCTTTTCCTTGTTGGGTCATAGCTGGCATATGATAGGAATCGTGCGCAGGCTTCTAGAAGCTTTGCTTGGTGAGCCTGATGATGTGTCTGTAAATGTGGGGCCATGCGCATGCACGGGTACTACTACCACCACCATCGCATCGCTACTACTACTTTTAGAATCTCACTTACTATTTCATGATTCATGTTTTTATATAGTTCACAACATACTTTGTTAAAACACGACAAATACATACCCTAATGTAACGATGTTTCGTATTTTTTTCGTAAACTAATTATATATATAAGGTTGACATGGAGGTAAGTAAACTAATTTTATATGGTTGACATGTAGGTATGTGTGATTTTCTTATTTGTTTTTTAAATCAAAAAAATGGATGAAACTAACGAAACAAACATTTGTTACTTCTTTTTATCAGGTTTTATTGAATATAGATGCTTAGCTATGACTGTATTAATTAGTCAACAACAATAAAAGAAAAATAAAGGGTTTATTGCATAAATCAACATGATATATAAGCTATAATTAGTGGGATTCAAAACGGCGTGTTGTGCCTAGGTTAATCTGGTCTCGTAAAATCTCCGTACAATGATCTTCCTCTCTTCGAGAAGCAGTGTTTGCAGGTTATCCAGTCATTCAACTCGAACACATTTTCACCAACCCATCTGAGTCGCCTGTCTTGCACCTTTAGTAATTCCACTTTATATTTTTCCCAGGTGATGGCTGTAATTGCAGATTTTACGCTTGTTTGCCTTCCTGCCCTTATCGTGTCTCTTCGACCTCCGATATCACTGAATGTCGGGCGTATTGCCAAGTCCTTCTATAACTGTCCAGATAATGCATTCCATGTTATTTTTTAAATCAACATATGTTAATTTTTTAATCAAGTGAAATCAATTACAATGGAAGTTATATCTCAAGCAAACATGTTTTGAAGTGCCTGACCTTCATTGGACATCCCTAGACCAGCACCTGCATGCAGGGCAGCATCACAGCTGCTTGTTTCCCAAACTGTGGGCCTCAAACCTCCGCTTGCAAGCTCAGCGTGTCTCGCTTGTATCAAAATTAAATTACATTATAAAAAACCATATCGATTACACCAACAATTCACAACCAATTTAACACCAATAACCAAAGAGACACTAAAAGAGACCAGTAAACAAAGTGCCAACATATTAGTCGAATATCAAATCACAAAACTAGGGCTGTAAACGAACCAAACGAATACGAACAAGGCATTGTTCGTGTTTGTTTGTTAAGGAATTAACGTGTTCGTGAACGGTTTACGAACGCTTACCGAACAAGATTTTTTGTTCGTGTTCGTTTGTTAAGGAAATAACGTGTTCACGAACTGTTCATGAACACTTACCGAACGAGATTTTTGTTCGAGTTCGTTTGTATTTATTTGCTAAATTTAGGTGTCAGACAAAAACGAACACAAACAAACACAAATAAACGTAAACGAACACAAATAGACATTACTGAACAAAACCAAGCATAAACTAACAAATTAAATTGTAAAAATTAGCATTTTTCATCGCTAACATTGTCCGCCCAGAATATACTAATCCAATTACCCAAATATACGTGATATAATCTTGATCACATAATGTATTATAAAAACACATAGGTATCATAGTAAAATTGATGCAAAAGACTCCCTCAACCATTCCTATATCAGTTACATAATAACTTTGTAAGATTTCTTATTTCTTTATTTTTTTTCTATGTAATACTTTCACTACACAACAAATAGAGCCAATAAAAATGATGGAAGAACAGACTATCAGCAAAACTACCTCACCTCAGGTGCAAGTTTCTTAGCATCAAATGAACGAATTACTATCATATTTGTAAGTTATGAAGATGTCTTTGTGATCATCATTTGTTTATTACAATAATTTTAAAAAGTGAAATAAACTTAGTTTTCAAAATAATTCGTATTTAACCGTACAAATAAAAAATATCTAATTTAAAAGAAACCAGGAAAATATGTATGATGAGCACTATTTGCACGTAGTTTATAAACCAAACCGTTAACCAAACCCAAGCATCCACTTGCTAAGTCAAGCTATTGAGTTCAGGGGCCCGAACTCATAATTATGCATGTTAGTTATAGAAAAACTAAACGGTAACTTAGTTAGGAATAAAGTATCAAGTAAAGAGACTAAAATAAACCTTTTGCACTGCATCAGTGGTGGTAAATTCAACATGTCCATAAGCTGAGAATCGACCATCTCTCTTGGCAAGTCAGACCTGAAGAAAGTCGCCAACATAACAAAGTTTCGGATCATGTTTCTGGAGTTTGAGGCTGCAATTTGTAACATTTATTAGTGAGGCAATCATACACTTACCAACAGATAAAAAAATAGCACAAATTAAACCAACCGATTCCTTTGCCGACTGAACGCCGGTTCAAACCGCAGGAACTATGGCAGTGGTGGTCCGGTTAATGTACTCAACATCAATGGGCACTATTGGAACATTTGAGTGTAAGGGGCTGTTTGTTTCACAACTGAATGATTCAGTTCAGAGCCTACCTCTGAATCGGTCAGAGGTAGGTGTGTTTGGTTGATGAAAACTCATCACTGAATGATCCAGTTCAGCACTGAATGGCTCAGATTTGGACAGATGCTGAATGGAAAAAAAGACGTTGTTTACCCTCAGACCTAGAACCGCCTTGTTGCTCCTCCTCTCCTGACCTGCTTCTCATCTCCTCAGACCTAGAACCGCCGTCGCCGGTCCTCCTCCTTCGACCTAGAACCGCCGCCCCCAACCTTCCTCCTCTCCTCCACCGACCTTCAACCGCCTTGTGTGTGTGTGTGTTTGATTTAAAAAAAGAAAGCAAGGGTATCTGTGTGTGTGTTTGATTTAAGAAGAAGAAGAAAGGTTTGTATGTGTGTGTTTTGATTTATGGAAGAAGAAAGCTGGTATTTGTTTGTGTGTGTGTGATTTATTAAAAAGAAAAAGTTAGGTAAAGAACTTTTATGTTTTGATTTTTATATTTTTTTATAAAAATATGATGAGGGGTAAAATAGTAATTTTTAGAGTTATTCAGTGGTTTAACCAAACACCAGTTTACTGGTTCAGCACTTACTGGTTCAGACCCTCTTACCCATTCAGACCTCTTACTGGTTCAGCACTTGCCAAACAGCCCCTAACATATTCTTACATCCTGATCTCTTTTTAATCGTTGAAGCTCTTCGTAAAGCTGAGCAACAGCAAAACATAAGTTAATTAAGCGACTAAACATTCCAATATGTTATTGTAATCAGGATTATAATTACATGTTGAAGCTGCAGCAGTGAGAGTTATAATGGCACTTGTGCTTGTTGCACTCATGGCTGAGCTCATTGCATTACTGGTCTGCTATCTTTTTTCACCCGTTGCTTCTACAGTTTTCGCACAGTGAGCAGCGTCCACCAGCGCTGCTGCTTCCTTTGTGGTGGTGGTGGTGGGATTCGAGCAACTGTAGTTTGAGTTCTCTGCTGCTATGGCTGCAAATGCGGCAGCAACACCAGCTACTGATATTTTCCGCCCTTTGTAGCAATTAGAATTGCAACTTGTAATGCAGCCTTGTTCCCCATGGTACCAGAATTGACCAAAAAAGTTTCAAAATTTGACCACGGGGATAATGAAAGGCTATTCTATCTTCCCTGTTTGTAGAAAAAAACGGATCGGACAACCATGGTCACACATAACCACCTTGGCTACGGGAAGAGGCGGCGTGGGTACGTGTCAACAATTAAAAAATCGGACACCTTCATGAAACTGCTGCCTAAATCCATCTCAAACTGATATCACAGAAATACAAAACTTATATAAAACTACTGCATAAAAAACCAATGATTCATACCCGAGATTTGAGAGCAGTAGGGCGGACTTTAGGTGTTCCATTTGAGCGTTGACGTTTTTTTTTTGTGATTCCATTTCTTGTGAAAGGAAAAGAGGTGTACCAGGCGGAAGACAATACAAAATCAACAAATTACCAATCATAGTCATTCTTATCATTTTCAGAGTCGAGAAATTTAGCAGCGCCCGTGTTTCTAACTGGCGTTTCTGCAGGCACGCCAAACAATCCTGCAAAACCAAGCACAACAGGTTAATACAAATACAACACAAAAAGATCATAATCAACTTACACAAGAAAATAAAATTAGCCACTTTTACCATCCTAAATTACAATGTCATTCAAATAATACAAACAATACATTAACAACCAACAGAATCTTCTTAATAATAGTTGTTAAATAACTTGACAAATGCATAAGATAACTCAACAATCATTGAACAAACTGAAGAACACAATTAGAACATAATTTACCAAGCGAAGAATCGAATTCGGCATCGGTATTTTGAAGCAGAAGCTCACGCTCTTTCTCTCGTTTCCTCATCTCCATAAACAAACCTAACTCCTCTTCCTTCTCTTTCCTAAAACTTCCCATAATATCCGGCCGTCGTTGCTTCACAGCCTCCGCTACCGGCATCACCTTCTCCGACGCCCTAAAGCTCCTATCATCGCCACAATAACCACCGTTGAATTATGTCTGTCTGGCCGTCGACCCTGTCGGTTGCTTTTCCAGTGGTTAAACGCTTTTATATAATCAATGATGATGGGGTTTCCCTAATCTGAGAGAGCGGGGCCGGTTTGGTTCTGCTCGGGGTGCCGGAGGGGCTTGGTGCGGGTGTTTATATTAGGGGTTATGATGAAGGTTGTGTTGACGATGAGTGCAAATCAGAGTCACAATCGGGTAGTGGTGGCCAGATGGTGGTAGTTGTGTTCAGTGGCTTCAATAGAAGTGTTGTAACAGGTGGTTCGGTGGACATGAGGGTTGGTTGAGAGGTGGAGATGAATGTTGGGTAAGACTGTGAGAGAAAGACATGAGAGAGAGAAGAGAGAAAACTGGTTTAAGAAAAAAAAAAGAAACAGAGCAGGTTATACATTTACCCACATAAGCCCGAGTCATTAATACACGTGTATGCTGGGCAACAATACAGTTGTTAACAACCTTTACAAAAGAACCCAAAAAAATGGTGCTGCAAAGTCTCGAACCCGGTCCCCTTTTATAAAAGAGCTACAAGCTAACCAACTAGACTGGAAAATTGTTTTGTATCATATCCATAACTTAGAGTATAAATACAATTAAAATAACTAAAGAGGACACTTTTATGCCCATCCATAAATCCATAAATAAACATATAGGATAATTGTTGTTGAAGTTCAGGTTTGTTGAAAAAACAAGAGACTATACAAATGCCGTACTTTTGCGTATACATTAGTTTTCAACGTTTACCTTCCTACATCTATAAAGACATGAAACATATATGTGATTTAACGAAAACCTTTACGTTGAGTACATATATGAAATGGAAAGAGATAACGTACAAAGCTTCCTTAACGTACAAAGTGTAAGAAGCATTCTTAACCATTAGATTTTGGCGATGGCAAGATGGTAATTAACAACCCTAATCATATTTGGGTTAATCTAACCAAGGGCAAATTAGGAAAAACACGTTTAAATTTTTTTTGATTCGTAACAACAGACGTATTTGAAAGAAAAATTTCCAACGATTGAAACAAATTTTTTATCGATTCAATTCAATTAAAACAATCAGAATGATTAAACATTCAAAAACATTCGATTACAATCAAAATCTAAACGTGTTTGCAGAAAAAACAAGAAAACAGAGTATTACAACTCGATTGATAAAATCAGTCAATCACGTTCAAAAATCACTATCAACGCATGTATTATTCACAGAAACTTACGATTTTTGATAATAGAAGAAGAATTAAAGAAAAAATCACTTTCAAAAAACTTTCAGAAAATTATGATAATTTAGTGGTAAACAGTTTCTGTTTAAACCCATTTTATATATGTGTTAAAGTATACAGTGCGTTTAAAGGTCACTGGTAGAACTAGCAAACAACAGTAATAACTTATCTTTAAACGCACGTATTGTATTATTTAAACGCACATTATTGACAAAAATACACAGATTGTTTTTTTTTTTATGTTGCACGTACTTGTAGTGATGAAAAATGCAAGTTGCATCTCTTATTAATTGTAAAATGTCAACCTATCACTATACATGATTACTTATATGGTAAAAAATTAAAAAAATCTTACTATCAAGTTTTATTGCATAATAGTGTGCTCTTATTTGTTTGTTATATGCTTTCTTTACAGAACTTTTTCTATTTGCTTTTGTTTAATCTGCCTTCAATTTCATCAACTTTTCCTTCCATCCTTACATTCAGATCTCCGCATAAGATCTGATGGCCAAATTCAAGGGAAAGTGGCATGTGTTTTTCGGATTTGACTCACTAGTTTACTAATGTCGATAGGGCAGCCGGTGCCCATGTGGCACATATAACAGGACTAGAACTGGATACCCATGTTTTGGGTAGCCACTGGTGTTCTGTATGCCTGTTTTGGCGAAGACCAATGTGTCGATATGTTGTGGAAACCTTATCCTCTATTTGTTGTGGCAACCATTTGTGATGTTTCATATACCTCATTCCCGTGTTGACCAATGTGCTGAGGCGATGTGAGCCTCTGGTCATTGTGTTTTAGTCGGCTTGTAATTCTCGAGGATTGTGGAACTATACGATCAACATGTCGTATATGCACCGTGTACTTTTTGGGGAACTGAGGGGTGAAGGTGACGCAAAATCTTTCAACCTCCATCAGTCCATACTAGGCACCCTAGTACCATTAACCACAATTGCTCATGTGAAAGGTTGTATGTCAGTGCATAGAGAATTTCAGTCCGTGTGAGGACGTGGGAATACCATCCGTTACTACAAACAACCTTGAGTGTCCTCAAGAATGTCGATTTTTTGTGATCCGGTAAGATCACCTGTTTAGTAAGATTCGAATGAGCAAATCTAATTATCATGTCGCATAAGGCGTCTTGTGGCCGTGATGTGACATTAGTAACCGTGTCACATCACGGCCATAATTCCTATGTCATAGGAATTATCTTCCCAATGTTCGGGGTGTACTGTTCAAAGCCCTTTGGTGGGCATATGTGTACATCTCCATTGCATTGAGTGGCAGAAGGAGATAGACACATAATCTGGCTTGAGTTGTTCGAAAGATGACCAATAAATCAGGTTGATCTAAGGCTGCTTGAGTGAGTTGCAAAGCCGAACGGGAAGTTGTACTAACAAGGCGCTAGCCTTAGGAACTTCGAATCGGTAATAGGACTTCACTGAGAGATGTACCCTAAAAGGGTGTTGTTAAGCATGGAAATTATAATGGACCAAATTCTTGATACTCCAGTGGCACAGACGTATCGGTCAGAATTGGTCCCTTGAGGTATAAGCTCGAACTATCGCAAGAGTTTAGTGGTACTCTTGATGAATCCCGCAAGTCAAGGCTAAGGAAGTGTTGTCAATTCCTCAACTGACTGAATCCAGGATTGATGCTAAGCTTTACTAATTCAAGAAATCGATAGAGGTGATGGATTGACAAGTCTAAGAAGCTTAGTCATAACTGGATCATGATATTGTGTTTATTAGAATGCTAAGCGTGAACCTAGGTTCACATAGGAAAGAGGAGATCGCGTGAAGCGCAAACATCCCTCCCTGTTCAAGGATACCAATGTAACGGATAACTTGAACAGAATTCCAGGATGGAGTTCTCTTAATGGGGGAGAATGTGATATCCGACAAAAATCGGCATGTTTCCGTATATAATGAGTATATGTAATTAACAGTAATTAAGTGAAATCCTAAATTAATTGTATTAATTTAGCCTTTAGAGAATAGCAAATTCCCCATAGGATGCATAGGAATGCATTTGTTTAATTATCCGGAACGAACGTTGGTGATTACCCGGTAATGATTAATTAACCGAAAACGATACCGAACACCCAGGATATAAAATAAAGGGTATTTACATGAAATATTATGTGTTTTGGAACTCCAAATAAAAATCTCCTTGTAACGAACAAAGTTCACGTATCGCACCCTAATACGCGCGAAACTTATAAATTCACCCAATTAAAACCTAAATAACTTACCAATGCCCAAACTAGTTCATGTTTAAGGGTAATTGGAAGTCAATTATATGTCCGGAATAGCTCGTAATAAACACACGTTAAAACCCCGAAAACCCTACCCGAAACGTTTGAATTCTAACTAAATGATTAAGAGACATTGTTTTGGAAAAATGTGGGACCCACAAAGGCCTTATAGGCCGTTCCAAGAGTATGGCTCAAAGCCTTAGATATTTAATAATATTGGGTTTTATAAAAATACAAGATGTTGTATGATTTTATAAAAGTTTATAAAAAAAATAAACTAACCCAGCCCCCTACCTAAACCATCCCAAGGGGGTCCACCCCCACAAAAATTCCTTTCAGTTATATTAAAGTATTATTAAGATTAATATCCCCATTTACAAACACCAACACAACACACACCTCTTCCATTATTTCACCTTCACTAACACATACATTAGAAAAACCTCTCATCTCCTCCTCTCCTTTCCCTTTGAACCGCAAATCACCAACATCACGACCATTCCTCCTTTTTGTTCATCTTTTCTCAAAAATGGACATGGATTAGTGAGTTGCTTAGTGTTCTTGGTGATTTGGAGCAACAATCAAGGGATTTATGGAAAGAAAGTGTCAAGAAGCATTAAAACCCATCTTTTTATCAAGTGTTCTTCAAGGATAAGAATATTTATAAAAACTTGTTTAAATTCTGATTTGGTTTTGATTTTTCAAGTCTTTCACCAAACTAAATGGGTTTTGACAAAGGGTTTTATAAGTTAGTGGGTTTTCAAGTTTAATAGTTGTTAGGTGCTTTAGATGATGGATATGAGCATGGGTTTGATTGTTTTGATGGCAATATGATTGCATGTATGATCCGTTTATGTTATGGTACAGATCTGATGTAAAAGATGATTTGGGTTTTAAATCATGTTAGGATTCAAGTATTAGGTTATTGATGGTTGTTAGTGAGTTCTAATGGATGATTAGTAGCTAAAAAGTGGATAGTTTGTGTGTAAAATGAGCTTGTTAAGTGGGTTTTTATAAATCTGATATGAGCAGGTTTATGGAGATTATTATGAGTCTAAAATAGTTGTTATTAAAGTTAAAAATGGTCTGCATGCTTGGATGACCTTGCATGTACAATCAAGTCGCGTCTTTCGGCTTAAAATGCCAAAATACAAGCTTTTGAAATGAATGTTTCATAACAGAATTTTTATCAGTTTTTCATGACTTATTTTGAAGGAAAATAATGTGTGATTAAGTGTTCATGAAAGTCCTAATGTAAAAACATAAATGTCTTTACAAAAGATGCGCGAAAACGCACGTTTTCGACAAGTTTATGCTTTAAAAACACTTAATTTCAAGGCTGATGTAAAACTGATTATTTGGTGTTAAAATTTATATAAAAGTCATCATTTAGTATGCATAATAGGTTTGCCATGATAACGGATGCTTACAGTGCAAAACTATGTGTTAGAAGTCGCCGAAATGCGGTTTTCGAGGCGCGTAAAGGCTAGATTATGTGGTTGTTTTAGAACAGCGAATTTGGTCATGTTTTGTGGTTTATATGCAGGTCTTAGGATGGAAATTAATTTCATATAATGTACATAGGTTGATATGTGACATTGGGAACTTGTATGCGATGAAATTGCTAGAAAATGTCTTAC
Source organism: Ambrosia x helenae (assembly GCA_030844895.1). NCBI lineage: Eukaryota > Viridiplantae > Streptophyta > Magnoliopsida > Asterales > Asteraceae > Ambrosia > Ambrosia x helenae. Next base: position 509,580 of record JAUTDX010000027.1, read on the forward strand.
TAGGCGATAAGACGATGTGTTTGGCATATGTGGATAAATTGGATAGATTACGTGAATCTATATGACATGTGACTCGTAACTAGATCATATAGGTGATATATTATGATTATAAGGATTAAATTTGTGGAATTTGATTTGGTTAAAGTTAGTCGTTTATATGGAAACGGTTAGATTCGCGTATGCGGCAAACTAAGGATATTAAAGTGTTGAACATGTATTTTGGTTTAAATGGATTATTTAAAGCCAAGAACAATTTAAGACTTGATAAGTTATGAACTCATATAATTTCCATAATGATAGACATTTTTATAAGAAAGAATGGTTTCTATGAAAAAATGTAGTGCTTTTGTGAAAAACGGCTTTTTATGGAAAAACAAGTCTTAAAGGTCACGGTGAGTATATTATGTGCGAATAATATGACTATGTGAAACTTGTGTGTTATATGATGGGAATTTTCCTTGAAAGTGTGATAGGTTTTACTAAGTTAATATGTGAACACTACTTGGAATGCTAGTTTGTGTGTGGACATATAACTAAAACCTTAGGGTCAATAAGTTCGGACGCAACAGTATATTCGGTGTCTAAAAACTTAACCATTCGTCATGGTCACCAACGGGTCCTTTGGGTAACATGTTTTTGAGAAAAACGTAAACCTTTTCTAAGTCTTGAAAGTTTGGTGAATAACTTGGGAAAGACTTGAAGTTCGTTTGCTAAAATAGCCCTTCGTGTTTAGGGTATTGTTAGGAACGACTTATGGTTATTTGGACTAGATATTTGCTAAAGTGTTACGTAACGAGGTGAGTTTCACGCCCCCTTTTCTTTTAAATGTTTTTGAACATTTTATAATCGGGGGATTAACATGCTTATATGATGGGTAGACTACAACTATATAGAACATATGATGGCCTTTGGTAGATGCACGACGTAGCGTTGGGCGCCAGTCATTCCACATGGGAGACTCTTCCTTGCATTCTTAATCATTAACTCTAGGTTTAGAGCCTTGAATTATATTGATAGATCTATTGGGTTTGACGCCCCCTCCCGATTAGTTGGATTGGACTGGGTCTTATGGGAATAATATACTTCATTAAAGACACCGAGAGACACAAGTGGCGTGTACATAGTTGCGCAAACGGGAAGAAATGTCCTAGTTTGATTAAGGGCCTTAGGTTGCGATCATGCTTGTAGGACCTCGCGAGTCCATTTGGTTCTCAGTTTAGTCGTACTCGATCATACGTTTTTTAACAAGGAAATATTTGGATTTGCCTTAAAAACCTATGAACTCGCCAACTCTATGTTGATATTTTTAGGCATGTTTTTCAGATACTTGATGCATGAGGTTTTGAAAACAAGATTTGGCATGCACTACATATTAGACATATTTTGGGACCTAACTCCTAGGGCTTGTCCCTCTTTGTTGAACTATGTATTTCTTTTTAAAACTTAAATCTTAGTCGAACAATGTTTTTACTTTTATTATTTATGGGAAAACTAAACTTGTTTGACTAGAGGATTTGAAGTAAATTGTCCATTATGTGTTTATTGTGCGATTGCTAAATATTTATATGGTAACAACTTTCGTTACCGCATGACAAGTCTTCCGCTGTGCATGCCGGGGTGTAACATAAAACATATTGATAGGAATTTAGGAAAAATAACTAAACATATATTTTGATGTAGGAAAATAATATTACGAAGACGAGTAATTGTTCCTAAAAAATGTACATGTGAACAACTTGTATAATTCGGGACGTGAGAATGTATAAATACAAATAATTGAATGTTGACGTATTTATATTACAACGTGTTAACGGACAAAATGTGAAATGGACGAATAAGTATATATTGTATAACTTCCTACAAGATACGTATATATGTTATTGCGTCAAATGTGGCATGAAAATATATATTTTATGAACTAAAATATATAAGATTAATTATGGGTGAAAAATGTGTAACACTTTCCTAAGTGTTGGAAAAGTATTCGTGAGAGAATTAACGTTAAATAATCTATAACGAATACACGTTTAAACCAAGTTAAGTACGTAAACTTGACAATGTAAAATATGTCATCGAATCGACAAGATCCTAGTATGTTTATTTGATGGGAAAGTAAATATATGGTAAAGTGAGTCGAGTCGAGTGTTGAAGATGAAATATCGATCGACAAGATCCTATTATAATTATTTAATGGGAAAATAACTATATGATAAAGTGAGTCGAGTCGAGGATAATGTATTGTGAGTTAATTAATACGAAAATATAAGTGTAACTTATAACAATGGTAATCCATCACCAAGAATCCTAGGACATATGATTAATTAAACGGAGAACTGTGCCTAATAGTGGTGTTGGGAGTTAGGTGTATAACTTGCCGGAAAACACGCCCTATAGACTTTGTGACTTATGCGCACTAGGACGTTCGTAGGTGCTTGACCTTGTACAAGCTATTCTCTGCTATTTGATTACACGTTGTACTTCAGGTGAGTTTCACGAGCCCATTTTACTATTTTTGTTTTCGGGTGAAAGATATGTATGTTAGGGAATTATGTTAAGTGACATGTTGAGTACTTGGGTTTGTTGTTCACCACTCGGGGTGAGTCCTTGCTACTGTAATCATTTATTCGTGTGTATGTGTGTGAAATCGAAAACCGAAGGAATATTTGGATAGTACTATTGGTGCCTAACAAGGCCCACCCCTAATCAATAGCGTCAATTATGTAACTGTGTATACCAGGGGTACACGTATTCTGAACTAAGTTGTTATTTTCCCATAAACAACTTCTGCTCACGGGGCATTGCTAGTCTTGGTTTGGTTATGGCTCAAGGGATTGCTCGTCATAGTTTTTGTAGGAGCTAGCTACTTCTTACAATGGCCACTACTTGTGTTTGTTCCGCACATGCTGTTGTTATGGAACTAAAACTTGTGAACTCACCAATTTTATATATTGACGTCTTTTTAAACTTATCTTTTAGATAATTAAGTGCTGAATAGATATGAGGCTAGTACGATGGAATATGGGATGTCGGATACTTGTCGGGGTTTCATCTATATTTACTATTTGGTTGGGACATAAATGGAGAAACCCCATGTTTGTACCTTATGTATGTTGTTTTGTGTCATGTTGTGACAAGGTACTCTTTTTCAACATCTTAATGAAATGATCTTTTCTAATTAAATGTGGTTTGTGTTAATCTTGACTGTGATATGCTTTCAAGCGTTGCGCCACGTGTTTCCGCCATTGGCATGGTGTGACAGTTTTGCTTTAATTGCTAATAGGATAAATTGTGATTTTTGGAATAGCTAGATATAGAAGAAGATTGAACAAAATGAAGAAAACATTAAGTTGCCTTCATGAATCAAATTCCCTCATCTTTGTTTTTTTTTTCCATGGTTTAGCACACATGTATGATTGTTTTACTAAATTGAGATCTTATTATATTAGTTTATATATTATAATTGAATGCAATGCTATAGGTTTTGGAAATCAATTCCAGGTGCACATAGTTCCCTCTGCTGAGCTTGCTGCAATGATTTTTTAATAGAAGATTAACCTGTTAAATATAACCTGATGTTTGGTTAGAAAGACTTAATGGTTTGTTGATTAACTGAGTATTATTCTGAAATATATTAAGACATCATCATCATCATCATAATTGTTCATTCTACACAGGTGATTTCTCAAGCGTTGATGTAGATTTCTTTGAAAAGTTTGATGTGGTGGTTAACAGTTGCTGCTCACTAGGGACTCATGTGGTGAAATATTTGTTAATATGCATAAATATGCATATGCCAAGGTGATATATTACCTTTGTTGCTTTCCTACTTTTTCAAGCTTATAATTTTATTTGTACATCTTAATAAACATGGATTATTAGGATCATACATACATACTTATAATTGAAGTCACCATTTTATTTTAAATTTCTCACACACGACACATTTTCTTGTCATATTAGATTTCTCAACTTCGGGACGCTCAAGGGGTATAAACTAGTATCTTTATATGCAAAAGCTCCAATTTTTTTTTTTTTTTTTTTTTTTTTTTTTTTTGAAAAATATAATTTTTTTACATGTTAGATTAAATTTTTATGATATATTTCACATGTTAGATGGATGGTTACTCAATTCACCACTTCTTTTCATTTTTCTATTTTTGAACGGCAAATTTTATTAAAACTTAATTCCACATCACCTTGCACTTGCAAGGATTTGAATCACAACCTCACATTTGTAAGAGCGGACACCAGAAACACATACAAATACAAATATATATATATATATATATATGTGTGTGTGTGTGTGTGTGTGTGTGTGCGCGTGCGCGCGCATCAGTGTATATGGGTGTGTTTGTTGGCAAAAAAACATGTATTAGACTATTCGGTATGGAGACATAACACCCCATGTCCCACCATCTCTCTCTAATAATAAAAGGGGAAGGGTTGTCTTCATACCTCACCTATGTTTCAAACAAGAGAACATGACTCTTATCCTATGTGCAATTCTATATGGTAAGGAGAAAGGGGGATATTATTTACACAAGAAGGAAAAGTTAATTTTCACAGCCCTCTACGGCTCGTATAGGGCTCTACGGGCCGTAGAGGGTGTCAGTGTAATAAATGCTCAACCCTCTACGTCCCGTAAAGCCCTCTACGGCCCGTAGAGGGGAGTTTGGTGGGGTTCATTTAAACCCTATACGGGCCGTAGAGACCTCTACGGCCCGTAGGCAGTACGAGGTACGAGGTGATTGAATGAAGTGTCTGACATTCAGTGTGTCAGTCTGAAAAGTGTCTGAAAAAGCTAAACCTATACGGGCCGTAGAGGGCTATACGGCCCGTAGGAAACCTGGTTGTTGGGAGCATTAAACCCTATACGGCCCGTAGAGGCCTCTACGGGCCGTAGAGGGTCCAGATATATTCTTCTTCCTTGTCTTCTTTCTTCAGTTAACGAAAGAAAATTTAAAAACGGGCCGTAGGCACCATAAAACACCAATCTTCTGCTTCTTCATTCTCAAAAATATTAAGACTACTTCTACGAGCCGTAGAGGCCTCTACGGCTCGTAGGCAATCATTAGCAATGATTGTATGATTACCAATCATTGGTAATGAGTACCTACGAGCCGTAGAGGCCTCTACGGCTCGTAGAAGTCTGAAAAAAGTGGCTCTACGAGCCGTAGAGCTCTCTACGACCCGTATAGGGTTGTCTGAATAAAATTACTACTTGTGCAAATATCCGGAGCCAAGGAGAAATCCTATTTTAGGTTCTCCACACCCACCCACTAGCCTTATGTAGCTACGGTATTTCATTTGTACAAGTCCTACAAAAATTGTACCAATGCGGCTAATAATTGGTTTTGGTGGGTTTGTCCACCCACCCACACACTATATAATTGACCCCATCAAGTGGTCTAACTTAAGGACAGTATAGTAAATCCATATCTACCTTATTTTGATAAAATTTTATTAACATCATTTTCAGAACCTTAATTTTTTTATGTTATATGCTAGTGAAATTTGGATTTTCCTTAAAGAGTTTAATGCTTTCCAAAGGAAAGAAATTAAATTGAGTGATTTTCTCTAGGACTGAAGTCATTATTATATATATAAGAGATAGTAGTAGTATATGTGTATATACTACATGGCTAGTGTGATGACGTGTATGGAATTGGAATTATAAGGTTTGGTCATAGTGATAGCTAATAATATTGAGGGAGAGAGAAATAGGTTTATGAATAGAAGTTTGAAAAAGGTTGATAGTTGTGGGCCTTTGAAAATTACTTAGTGGGTGCAAATACAAATATTAAAGGTAGAAGAACCATTATTCATATTCAACTCACACACATACACAATAAATATATATATATATATATATATATATATATATATTGAAGAAGTGTCTATATCTAAGAGAGATAAAGAAAGAAAGACGTGAAGTATCCATGAAGGTGACATTATAAAAGGGAAGAAAGGGTGTCTGGTTTTCCCTTCTTTTAGATATATATATATAGAGAGAGGGAGAGGGAGAGAGAGAGAGAGAATGGAAGAGATGCAGCAGCAAGTAGCAGTAACACATCTGCTTCAACATACATTAAGAAGCTTTTGTATTCATGAAAACTCACAATGGGTTTATGCAGTTTTCTGGAGAATTCTTCCAAGAAACTACCCTCCACCAAAGTATATATAATTAACACTTAATAATATTACGTTTCAACAACTTTCACCACGTATATATATAATTAATTAATTAAGTATTATTTATTTACGTCAATATATTTCTTGAATGATTGTTACAGATGGGATGCTGTAGGGGGAGCATATGACAGGTCTAGAGGCAACAGAAGAAATTGGTACACTTACTATTACCTACCTTTTTTATATTATATTATATTGTCTTTATTAATAATGATCAATTCCTAGATATAATTGAATTGAAATCTTACACATTTATCATTATTGTTAACATTATCCCTAACACGTACTAATCAATCATTATTACTAAATGATGGCATTAGGAATGCAAGACTTCTATATATAAAGCATTTTGCATTTATTTGTATTCTCATTATTGTCAAATATATTATTAAACGTCGTCTTTGGTAGCTTACTTAATTTCTTTGCAAATATATATATAAACGTCATAATCATGCACACCAAAGGGCTTAATTTTGGCCCTTGTGGTAGGTACTGTGTATAAGCTTTCCAAGTTGTGAGGAGAGTTGATGTACATTGTTCTAAAGAAAAATTAAGTTATATTTTCTCAAGATTTTCTTAATTATGAAACTTTAGATATAGATTTTATGATTATGTATGGGGTAGACTATAATTATTACATAAATATATAAACATATCCAGGATATTGGTATGGGAAGATGGTTTTTTGTAATTTTGCAGCATCATCAACAAGTGGCAGATCAGAGTGTTCGGGATACGGTGATCATGAATACCAACAATCATGTCATGGCCTTCAACCGGAGCTCTTCTTCAAGATGTCCCATGAAATTTACAATTATGGCGAAGGGTACTTTACTTTTCGCAACTCCCATCCATTTTCTTCTAAATTAATTGCATATATATATATTGTTTATCATATACTAATTGTTTATAAAAAAAAAAAAATTAGATTGATTGGAAAAGTAGCAGCAGACCAGAATCATAAGTGGATATTCAAGGAGCCAAATGATCAAGAAATCAATTTCTTGTCTGCTTGGAATAATTCAGCTGACTCAGTAAGAATCTATATATATGTATATTCTTTTTGGTACGTTTATCTAGCTAGTTCTAAGCACAATATATGTGTAATTTATGGGTATCTGAATATTGAAACTGCAGCATCCAAAGACATGGGAAGCTCAGTTTCAGTCTGGTATAAAGGTACAAGAGCATGATGCACAATGACTTTTAACTCACTCAATTAATTAAGAGTACTGTTGTTTTGAGGTCAGGTCATAAATAAATAAATAGTGGTTAATCTATGCAGACCATTGCTTTGATTGCTGTTAGAGAAGGTGTCATCCAACTAGGATCCATTCACAAGGTTGCCTCTCTCTCTCTCTCTCTCACACACACACACACAAACACATCAAAGGTTAATTAAATAAAATATATAGTCAGGAACAATAACTGAAAAGAATGTTGCTTTTGCAGTACAAGTTGTACATTTTTCTTTCTTTCTTTCTTTCTAGCTCCAAAGAGCTTCCTTTAGTGTCAAGAAGCTGACAAACTAAAATAATTTTAAACTTGATACGATGCATAACATTAATTAAGGTTTTGAAATTAGTTATAAGTTGATACTAATTAATGAATGAATGAATGAAATTAAAGGCGATTGAGGACCTGAACTATGTTGTGCTACTAAGAAAGAAGCTGAGCTACATCGAAAGCATCCCTGGAGTATTACTGCCGCATCCATCATCCTCAGCCTACCCATTCAAAGCCGATGAAGCAGCAGCAGCATGGCATTATCATGTGCCCCCAATTGATCGCCGTTACATGAATAATTACAACCAGCAGCCAGCTGTGGCATTGAACATAACTCCTTCCATGAGCAGCCTTGAAGCTCTCCTCTCCAAACTGCCATCAGTGGTGCCAGTTTCTTCATCAGCACCACCACCTGTGGCATATTGTGAGCCCACTAGGCCCATGGAGTTTTGGACGGTAGAAGCAAAGGAGGAGGAGGTTGAAGAGACGGAGGAGGATGTAAAGGATGGTGGAGAGTGTAGCAGTTCAATGACAGCTTCTTATAACCATCAACATTTTGGTTATCACTATGACTTGAATGGATGTTAATTACTTAATTAGCGGTTGGGTAATCTATAAATATAGTTTAGAATAGCTTAATTATTATGTACCAACTTTAACGAGTGTTTTGTCTAGCTCCTAGCTATATCAGTTTGTGTGTTTACTAAATAAGTAAGTAGTGGTGAAGATATTTGTTTGAATAAAAATAAAACTATGAATGAATAATGTAGCGATTGAGCTAGTGTCGATTATTGGATTGCTAGCTAAATAGGTTTGTGATCGGTCCTAACAGCTTGGTCCATATATATATATAACTAGCCCTGCCTTCTCATTACTCATTACTAAGTAAGTGGCTGGGTTGAAATTAAGCGGTCATTGGTACAGCTGGTCCTGGTTTTTGGTTTTAAAATGAAAATGATTCAACGTACGGTATATATGTATATAAAGAGAGGCCAATGAAACACTATAAGTTGTAGTTACTAGGTCCAATCCTCAACAGTTAAAACACTAGTACTGGACCTCTTCTTCATTGTCCCCAATCTAATCACGTGCCTAGCTAAACTAATCTATAAACTTCTTAACTCAATGCAATCCCGGACCACTATTGTAATTTATTTAAGAATAAACCACTCATCTCACCTAGCTATCAGAAAAGCAAGTATTATCTTCAACGACTAATATCCCTTGGTAATTTGTCCATGTTTATGTTTCTACCGGATAGCAACTTTTCATTATAAACATGGTACAAACCTCCGTGTTTTCAACGCATTCCGTCCGTTTTCAATTGTACGAACCCATGATCATATACATATATTCTTCGTTTCATACCAATACAAACTCCGGATACCATATATACTATAACTTGGAATCAATATATACTCTTGGAAGTTAAAATATGGAAAATTGTGCAAACGTTGAACCTGGCATCTAAGATAGCACATACGGTAGTGGTCTTGGAACTTAAATAATACCTTAGTCACATCATGTGTTGTGAACAATAACGCGGATAAAACAAAGAAGAAAGCTCAATAACGTAATCAAGAGAAATAAATTATTCCAAACCTTATTGAAGAAAGAACTTGAAAACAAATTACAGAAAAAAGAATGAACAAAACGAATGAATTTAAAATCTGAACATCTATCAGCTATTTAACCTAATCCCCAATTGTTAACCGTCATTAACAAACAACTTTCATTCTAGACACTTCTGACCCCTCAAGTTTAGCAAACTTGCACAAACTATCCAAAAGTTTATCAACCAACAATTGACCCATTATTATGACTTGTAACACTCACATCCAACAATCTACAACTAGTGTTCAAGTCATCATTTTTATCAAAACAGTAAACAGAAGAATTTCATTCCAGATGCAGCTCATCCAGACAAGTCACAAACTTTGATCCTGACAATGATTTTGTGAGCATATCTGATGGATTAGCATTAGTCCCAACATATTCAGCAGTCACCTCCTTAGAATTAAGCATGTCCCTTATAAAATGCAACTTAACTTTTATGTGCTTTGACTTTTCATGAAACACCTGATGCTTAGACGATTGAATTGCCCCTTGAGTATCACACTTAACCATGACAGTTTCAATATTAATTCCAAGCTCAGAAATTAGACCTTTCAACCACAAAGCCTTTTTGACATCCTTTGTCAGAGCTATAAACTCTGCTTCAGTAGTTGACAAAGCAACTACATGTTGTAGTGATGCTTTCCAACTAACTGGTCCTCCATAAACTTTAAAGACATACCCTGTTATGGACCTTCCCCTGTCTGGATCCTTGGCAAAGTTAGAATCAACAAAGCCTTGTACAACATGACTTTGATTCCCCAACTTTCCAAATACTAAGCCCAGATCTCTTGTACCATTTAGATACCTTAGAATCCATTTAACTCCTTCCTAGTGCTACTTTCCAGGGTTGCTTATGTACCTGCTTACAACACTTACAGCATACCATATATCTGGTCTTGTGCAGACCATCAAGTACATCAAGCTGCCAACAACACTTGCATAGGGAATCCTATCCATCTTCAAAGTTTCTTCCTCATTCTATGGAGAATCTTAACTAGACAGTTTAAAATGCATGGCCAATGGAGTTTGAACTCTTTTACTATCACTCATGTAAAAGTTATTCAAGACCTTCTTAACATAAGATCCCTAAGATAACTTGAATACCCCAAGTTCTCTGTTTCTACTAATCTCCATACCAAGTATCTTTTTGGTCTCCCCTAACTCTTTCATTTCAAACTCATTCATCAACAACTTCTTTGTATATGCAATCTGATCATTATCTTTACTTGCAAGGAGCATATCATCCACATATAGCAAGAGATAAACAAACTCACCTCTGTTATACTCTCTATTGTATACACAACAGTCATAACTTGACCTGTTAAAGCCCTTAGACACTACATAATCATCAAAACGTTTGTACCACTGTCTTGGTGATTGCTTTAACCTATAAAGTGATTTTCTAAGAAGACATACCTTATTATCCTACCCTTCTTTGACATAACCAGGTGGTTGTCTCATATAAATGTCTTCTTCAAGATTGCAATGTAGGAAGGCTGTCTTGACATCAAGTTGTTCCAGCTCATACTTGTGAATGGCAGTTAATGACAACATCACTCTGATTGATGTATGTTTCACAACTATTGAGAATATTTATTGATAGGCTACCCCTGCCTTTTGGGTAAAACCTTTTGCCACTAACCTGGCCTTGTATCTAGGGGCTTCTCCTTCCATACCTTCCTTTATTTTGAAGATCCACTTACAATCAACCAACTTTTGTCCCTCAGGTCTATAACCAGATTCCAGATTTTATTCTTTTTCAATGAGTCTATCTCCTCATCCATTTCTTTAAGCCACTTATCATTTTCAGATGATGTAAGAACATCTTCAAAGGTTAAAGGCTCACAACAACTTTCTTGTTCAGTAACTGTAAACACAAAAGCTGACCTAATTGGACCTATATTTCACAGGCTTGACTATCTGTCTTCTTGTCTTGTCTCTGGCTATGCTATATGTATCCCTAGCATGACCGAAAGACTCACCTTTTGTTGTATCAGTTCTAGATGAACCATCTACCTCAACACTAGACCCATGTTGATCATCAATATCATTTATCACATGATCCTCCACCTCCACTGAACACCCTTATCTGTGTCTTGGCCTTTATCATGATTTCCTTCTTTAGAGTTCATCGCATCTCTATAAGTAACATCTTCTCTAAACTTCACCACATCCCTGCTATTGATCACATTAGGACTGCCTTCTTCTAGCCTCCACATTTCTCCATAGGGGTCTCCATCGACCACCACCGCCACTCATCACCGTTATCACCCACCAAAAACACCGCCACCCCTCCCCCCCCCCCCCCCCCCCCGCAGCCCACCGGCGCTGCTACGAACCATCGCCACCCACTCACTACAGTTTTTATTCCTCTTCATTTCCTTCATACCAAGCAACATAAAGTAAAGATTTATTTTATTCCCACATGGCAACCAAACAAGACATGGAATGGTAACATCCATTCCATTACCTCGTTCATTCCATTCCCTCGTCCATTCCATTCCCTCATCTATTCTATTACCTCATACCAAATAGACCCTAAGATTAACTCCAACGCCATGCCCTTACACATGTCCAAGATGATTTGGATTTTATCTAAAATTTGGGGCGCATCGAAGAAGATTCATCTGGGATAGATCCAAACAAAAAATCCATGTGGAAGGACTCAAGGACTTGGAAATTATAGGTTATTTTGCCATTGTATTTAATTTATGACTGTTTATTTCAAAACTGTGATGTTCAACCAACTTAAATATTTACACCAATTAAATTTATACATGAACTTAAGAACATGAACACGATAAGACATGAACACAAACATGTAGGCACGAACACAAAACGATAACTTATCGTGTGTTTTTTCCATACCCGAACACGAATATGTTTATACCTGGTTAACACAATAAGACGTGATAATACTTGTTTATACCAGGTTAACACGATAAGTCACGAACCTGTTTTCCAAACCCGACACGATAACGGACACCATCAAACATTAAAAAGGTAGAATTCCACCGAATAAAAAGGTATAACTCTCCATCCCTACAACCTATATTAGTTTTAAAAAATCCTTAACTTGTTTTAACAGGTACTAAACAGGTAAACAAATATTTTACATGTTTAGACACGAAAATTAACAGGTATATTCCTGTCTACCTGTTTAGAACATGAAACCTGTTAAAGTCATATCTAAACCTATTAAGATCGTGTAGGTTCATGTCATGTATTCGTGTTCGTGTTTGAAATTGTCACTCCTACATAAACTACTCTTTGTTCGTTGAGCACTAATTATTTAAATACAATTTACTTATTTTAATGAACTACTTTTTATTTTCTACTTGGTTTACGTTTTATTTTTATTTTTCATATTACTTATATTGATTATTTAAATACATTTAACAATTGTAGTAATTAAATTTAAAGGAAAAGTAGGTGATGATTTGAAAAATGTAAGGATATATAAAGATGTTTGTATGATTAGAGGTTAAATTTGATGTTTGTAAGGATTTTTAAGGATATAAAGTGATAGTTGATTAGGTAGCTAAAAGCACCCTTAAGCTTCGGCCTTAGCATTGGAGATAATTAATATAATTTTGGCTATCCAGGAAAAAAAGGGCCCAATAAAAACAAACCACACCGCTTAAACATGTTGGGCCCAAATAGGAAGGTATGAGCTCCCGGTCCATGAATATTGCACCAATACTCAGAAATGTAATTTCTTGTTTGTTTTATTCCTGATTTAGCTTTTGGCTAGGCTAGCCTCTGTGTTGGTTTTCTATTCTTGTATAAAAAAAATAGCTAATTGAGTGTATTTTAATATACTTATTTACATCATTGTCTTGTCCTTGGTTTTAATTTAATCATAAGTTTTTTTTTATAGTTAACACTTAAAGTGCTCGCTTAGCAGTCTCATGTTTGCCCATAGACCACTGATATTCCGATAAGCTACCAATGCCGGTAAGGTAGTGAATGGGTGAATCTGGTGAGCCAAAAGGGAAACGAGTGATTTGTAGTAAAGCTCATTTTCCTCTTCTTTTTTTTTTTTTTTTTTTTTTTTTTTTTTTTTTTTTTTTTTACACTTAAGTTCAATAATATTCTCACCTTCTTGTAGTATATGTGGTTATGTTTGGGGAGTGCTAAAGATATATCTTATCTAAGCAAATATGGTGGGAAGCATAAGATGAAAAGAGCCAAAAAGAAATTTAGTGGCATGCATGCACAAGATTATTATTAGCTAATGGTGTGTGATGTTCATGTTTGGAAGTTACCGTTAGTGGATCATGTGCATCATCATGCTTACATGTTTCCAGAGTTTCATCAACCACGTGACCCCCTTTTCTGCAACTTGTCTTTTTCATTTCTTAATACTTAATTAATACTCTAAGATTATTAATTTTATATGTTTAATCTTTAAAATAGATCTTTGTTGATTCGTGTGTGTGTTTTTTTTTAATAACTAGTATTTGAGCCCGGCCTTAGCGCCGGGTCATAGAAGGATGTATTGTTATCTGGTATATCGATGGATTAATATTAGACCATTTAGGCTTTAATCTAAATGACGCACTACAACAAAAATGGCTTTTAAGGACCTTTTGTGTGGGACGCTTGTAAAATAGGGTCCTAAAAACTATTTAATAGGACGAACGAACTTTTGGGGTCCTTTTATAATATACACTACTAAACCGGTGTCCTAAAAAGTTATTTAATAGGATGGATGATTCTTTGGGGTCCTATTATCATATAACTTAATAAGACACTTAAAATGTAGATCCTAATAAAGTAATTTATAAGACATTTAGTTGTTGGTGTCCCATTTTGTGGTAATGTAATACGACACTTGATCAACCGGGGGGGGGGGGTACTATTAAAATATAACTTAATATGACACTTTATAGTTAAGTCATAAATGTTTGATGTTATAGGACCCTTCTAGTCGAAGTCATATTAGAACATAACTTAATAGGGCACTTGACACATGGGTTGTATACCTTTAACCTTTATATGACGCTTAATCATTGTCGTGTTATTATAATACACCATAATATAACACATGATATTTGAGTCATAAAACATACGTTAATAGGACACTTATTCTCTAGAGTGTTATTATAACATAACTTAATAGGACACTTAACACTTGGGTCTTATAACTTTAACTTTTATGGGACGTTTAATCATAATGGTGCTATTATAATACATTGTAATAGGACACTTGATCTTAAGGCTCTCGAATCAATGTATGACAAGAAAACTAACCATTCAGAGATCCAACTTAATGATTCAGCACTTAATCAACCAAACATCACCTGATCTTGATATTGTATGTGCCACTACACGTTTTATAGATAATGCTTATAATCTCTCTCTCTATATATATATTTTTTTAATAGAAAAAGCATAATCTTATATTTTATTTTTAATTTATGTTTATACTTAAATTCTTTATTTTTAACCATATTCAAGTCCACCTCCCGTGTTTTAATTCCTTGGCTCCAAACCAAAGAGTCAAAAAAAAAAAAAAAGAAAAAAGAAAAAAGCCCGCCTCAGGCCTTTTCCCCCTATATTTTCAATTTTTCATTTTCCTTCCTAATCACAATTTTTAATCCTAATTTCATACCCTAATTGTTTCTTTTAGGCGACCAGAAGAGAGCGCAACTATGATTTATGTAAACACGTTGTTCATTTTGGTCAAATAGAGTTCAATCGTAAGTAATTCTAAATTCTAACTCTGTTTTGCTTCCAATTTATTGATCTAGGATGTTAGGACATGTCACTGGTTGAATTTCAAAGGTTACTTAAAGAGTATCGAATCACGATCATTAACCGGCTCTAAGAAAGGGCTAACGGTAAATAGACAAATAAAATTGGGTAATGAATTTGATGAAACGTTACCTACTGTTGTGTTGAAGAATTGTTATTATTTTTCCTTTTGCTATCATGTGTTGTAGACGAAGGAAAGGGCCATACAAAATTGACTTTTATCCAAATAAAGTCAAAAGTAAGTTTGTTTCTCTGTTGCTTTGGCCGATCTATCACTAAAAAGTTGTGTTTTCAATTTTTTTTTTTCATTAGATGATGAAACTGCAGTTAGGACTTTATCTTTGGTGGTGGTTTCAGGAGAAGCTACAGTGGCTAACGTGAGGTAAACGACTAATCTGATGGCTCTAAACAGTGGCGATGGTGAGTGAAACAAAAGTATCTGGTGCGGTTATGATTCAGATGATTTTTGGCATAATAGACTCAGATACGGGCCAAACAAACCTAATCATATTCTATTGATGGGTTCAAACGGGTTCACAGACTGAATACACGAGAAGGTATAAACAACGCACATTGAACTCTTTGAACATGATAATATATTTTGGGATGATTATAAAATTAGATGATTAAAGATATATTTGGTTGAGCTCATCAGCTCTAACTAATAATCATCCTTGGATTTTATAAATTATTTATTTATACCATATGTATTGTGATCCGTAGCAATATAGATGCTTTTGATACATTATTTATTTATACTGTATGTGTTGTAATCCATAGCAATATAGATGCATAGAATGTTATATGTCAACCACTTGTGTAGCTCCTAGGAGTTTATGTTCAATATATAAAAATGTTATTTAGACGTTTTAACATGAACCATTGTTAGTTTGCAACTGTTTTCACTCTTTGAATTAGTGTTAATCCATACTTGAAATTACAATTTACCATTACTTTATTTGTATGTATGTTCAATCCTCCCATTATCTCATCGGCGGTTGTAAAGGTTGATTTAGATTTGTGAAATTATCTAATTAATAATGATCTTTGTTAAGCAATGTTAAACTTGAAAATTGAATTCGAAACGGGCTACCGAGGTGATGTCCTTAGCCGATAAAAAAAACTTGAAAATTGAACGTGTTTGATTATTTGAAAGTCTGCTTTAAAATAATCTTGAATTTTACTCTCATTTTAACTTTTCAAATGATAGTGAGGATATTAATGTCTCAATTAATTTTTTAATAATGTAGATAGTACAATTACTAACACTAATTGTATCAAGGTTAATTTTTCACCATTCTGATGAGAGTTTGATAAATGTCTTTTTGTGATAGTTAAGTTTTTGTGAAATGATAGTTATTTTTTTTTTTTGAAATGTTACTTGTAGTATTGTGACTAGAATTTGATGAATGTTTGTTGAAAACTAAAATTTAGGTCAGAGATGAAGTTGTTCTCAAAAGAACTGTAAACTCTACCGAGAATGTAGCTAGAGGATGGGTGAAGAGCTTGGACCCAAATGAGCTAGCTAGTGGTACAGAGATTGGACCAGAATGGTGTGAGTTAAATGTTCAAGTATCAATAAAAATAGATGAAAAGTTGGTGAGACCATATGAGTTATTTTCAACAATTCAAGATTGTATTGGTGCATCTATTGCATGGCCTTGTCCTTTCATCTCGGTATGTATTTATTAAACTTGTGATATGGATAATTTTAATAATTTGAAACTTAATGCTTATACATGGATGGTTTATTTGTAGGTAGTTTGTGAGGATTGAGGACGCATGATGACTCAGGATTCTATGCTGTTTTTTTCTTTCATTGCTTTTAATTTCTTTGTTAAATGTTACAAGACTTTATGTTTAGTGTTTTTGTTATAAATATGCTTATTTGAAATATAATAACGTTTTATTTCTTTCATTAGTTATGTACACTATATCGTAAAATTGTGTGTGAATGTTTAAAAAATCGTTGTATCCTATGACTTGTTAGGACTTTAAAATTTTGTCCTACTAAACTTGTTAAAACATTGTAAAAGTGTCTGAATATGTTTTTCTTATGACGCTATATGGGTTGTTCATAGACATAAAATGCGACCATAAAATTGGTTTCATAATCTTATTTTGGATATTAGGACCATTTTCTTGGTACTAAGTAACTATAATGTTACATCATAAGGGTCCTATAAATTAATTTTTAAGGACACTTGTATGTGTATCAAAAGATTAAAAGTAGGTAAGCACGTGTTAGAACATTGTAAAAGTGTCATAATATGTTTTTATTAGGAGTTTTTTTGGACATATTATGCAACCATAAAATTGGTTTCATAATCTTATTTGAGATATTAGGACGCTTTTTAAGTTTCAAGACTTATTACGACCCCTTTACATGAAACGCTTTTACCGTTGGTCCTATTAAATAAAAGGTCCTATAAAATAACCTTTTAGGACTCTTTTGTGCGAATTAAAAACCCATTTTTGTTGTAGTGACGGGTTCGTAGAAGGATGCAAACAACACGATTAAGTAAAAATGTCTAGAGTTAAAAGTTAGCTTTAACTATAATAGGTTAAATAAAAAAGAGATTAAATTCATATGTCGTGTATTAAAGGGTTGATATAACTTTAATCTAAGACGTTGCGGCGGGGAAGCGGCGAGAGTTCGATTGATATCTCACACTCTGACAAAGGATAAAGAAAAAAATAGATACTTGTAACATTTACAAAAGTAACATCTACATGTTCGATTCACTATAGCTGCGGCTCGGCTCTAAACATCAAAACGTAACGATGAAAAAGTACGGCGTAATTTAAACAAATCCTGAACGTATACCCACGAAAAAAAATAGTCACATCAAAATCCTTATAAATATAACCACGTTATTGATTATGTGCCATAATCTAAGGATTTTAACAATAAAAATAGTATAAAAATAATATGTACATATATTAAAGAAAATTTTAAAATCAGAGTAATATGTGATAACCAATTATGAATAAGAATAGGGCTGTGCAAAGGGTCCGGAACCGACCCGACCTGATCCGGACCCACCAGAACCGTATACCATTTTATTGTTGAAATTAGGAACCACAAACCGAACCTTAAAAGGTTATGTGGTTCCGGGTCCTAAAGGTTCTGATGGGTCCGGTAAAAGGGTCTGACCCTCTAGAAACTTTTAATGTAATAGTCACGTTTAGAGGATTACATATTCATATTCTTTTACCATGCTCGTAAAAAAATTCATCCATATGGTTCTAACAATAGCCCATGAATTTCCTTTTTAAGTCACTTTTCGTTTCTCGACTTATGTTTTCGTAACAATTTTGTCATTCTCATCACTTGAAACATTATGTGAACTGTTATGTATACATAATAAATACACACACATCAAAGCGACATATATAAATATTTACTTCAAATTTGAATATAATATATATTATATAATATATCACATCTATGCATATCCATCAAGTTGAAAAATATTTTAAGAAAAATACATTGTTATTATTATAAATAATATTTTTTTAATATTGTATTAACATTACATGAAATCGATTACCATAACACATAAAAACGAATAGTGGAAAGACTAAAAAAGATTCTTTTTTTATTTTTTAATTAAAAAATAAACGGTTCTTGTGGTTCTTATATTAGAACCGTGGGTTTGGAACCGACCCGACCCGGAACCGATAATTCATATAAATCTAGAACCAGAAACCGACCCATATATTTAAAAAGGTTCAGGTCCAAAGTTCTCACGGGTCGGGTCCAAGGTTCCTGTGGGTCCGAACCACGAAATGCTCACCCCTAAATAAGAACTATTCACATTTGGAAAATGTTAGTTTAGGGAATAAATTTTTTTTTGGAAGGCAGTTTAGGGAATAAATACTTAATGTTTATATGTATTTATAGGTAAAGGTTCAGGTACAAAGGCTATATTTCGTAAGAAGTGTGAGAATGATCAAGAATTAACATGTAGGCATTATGTTTTGGATTTAGGTATGATGTTATGGGTTGTTATTGCTAGAAAACAATAAACACAACAATGTAAAACACAATGCAATGTATTATAGCCATGAAATTCAAAACATAGCTAAAACACACAGCTAAAATATAACAATTTAGAAAACATGTTCTTGGCAATGTATTTTAAAATTTTAAGCCTAAAATAAGTTGTTTTGTGTTTTTAATTGTTTATTTGGTGTTATCCAAAAAAAATGTCTTTTTTTTTAAAGGCCAAAAAAAATGAAAAAAAAAATGTCTACATATCAATTTTTAACCCTTTCTTACATTTCTCACGAAATATGACTTTTGTACCCTAACCCAGTTTTTGTTACTATAACATACTCTCAAAAGTCTAAATTAAGAATTATCTATTTTAGTAGTTTTTTTGTTTGTTATTTCGTATCCTGTGAGTTTACATAAGAGTTTTGAGTGACAAATTAAATTGATTTCACCTTTCTTCAATTTTTACTTTTTACTATTTTACCGTATTCACTATTCATGATGAATTATCAATTATATATAGTATAATATGTTGTTTTCTGATAACCCGTTCACATCTGTTTTTTTAATGACAAACTTCTTTAACACCCTTATTTCACCTTTACCTTGCACTTGTAAGGATTTGAACCCACAACCTCATATTTGTAAGAGGGAACACCATACCACTAGACTAATAAATCATGGGTAACCTGTTCACATCTATTCAACTGAAAACCCTAGGTTACTTTATTTATTTTATTTAAACGTAAATAAATTCTAACAACAATCTCAAGTTTCAAAGTATTTTCCTCCAATAAGCTTTTTTAATTAAGAACTAACCCATTTTCAAAATTGAAAGACTTTGAAAGTTAAAAAAAAAATCGTTAAAGGAAAATTGTTTGAAAGTTGAGACTGTTATGGGGAATTTCTTAAGTATATGTTATTGCCGACAAATGAGGCAAATTTTGGATAATTAAAATTCAATTCCCCATGACCGTATGATGTGTGACTAGTAAGTAGACAATACAGTTTTATAGATAACCTAACATGCACCTCTTAGAATGAAATGAAATGAAATTAATTTGTGGCATTTTTTTGTTCGACAAAATACAGATCACAATTTATGTTTTAGGATTGGTACATTATTTACATAAAATATATTATTAAGCAACTGCTTTGAGACCAGCATCAACTACAACTTATTCGGAATATTTGGATCTTGATAAGTATAATAATGGAGTAACAATTTAATTAACAAGGTAGAGGGATGGCAAGACATTGTTGATCCCACATGCACATGACGGATTATTTAATGGCATTAAAATACGCCACCCACCTCACTATTGATCTAAATAGACCACTGCCATACCATATGCTCAAAAATGTTTGTTTTGGTTGGTTGGTTGTATTAGCATTACTTAATTCGCAAAGTTGTTCCATGTCTTTTGATATCATCATTGACAAGGCTACCATGTTGCAGTTGCAGCAATACTTGGGGCCTCAACTATTGATCCAAAAAGGTTGAGTTGAACCAAAGCGAAGAAAAAGCCATTGCTTTGCAGAACAAAAATAATAACAATATTCACTTTTAATAACAACAATGGGAGCTTCTTTCTCCATCCAATATCAAAAAATAAAAAACTCTGCTACTAACTATTTTCTTAAACATTCCAAAATTACTTATCACAATCAAATAATTTCCACTTCACACATAATTCATCCATCACTCACCATGAGCAAATCCACGAGAATGCGAATGAGAACGAGAGCGAGAACGTATCTTTCCACGATGATCATAAACCGAATTCCCATGATCTAATGGCTTTATAACCATTGCTTCACCCTCTTCTTGAACTGCTCCAAATACAATCTCATTGGTTTTCTCTCTACTCTCTTCATAGTACGTTTCTGCTTTCGAAGAATAATATCTGTTGTGATGTTGCTGTTGTTGCGTTTGCGTTTGCATTTGCTGTTGTTGATAGTCACGGTCCCACCCGCTGTAAAGATGACGGCTCTGACGAAATTGTTGTATTTTTTCAGCGTCCTTTGTCATAAACGGGTATGTTTTTTTCGGGGTCAGGGTTGGGGTTCGGGTCTCGATAGATGGAGGGGGCTCATCCCCGTCTGGTATCACGTAGCTATCTTGAACAGGCCACGGGTTTGACCCAAATTTGTGGGTTTGGGGAAACGGTGGTTGATTTTGGTAGTGATAGTTATGTTGTTTCTTTTTTAAGCCCGGGAAGATATTTGTCAAGATCTCTTTGAATGATGATGTGCCGTCGGCCATGAGTTTCACGAGAGATGCAATGAAACCCTCATCTTGTTTCTCAGGCTCATTTTCAGCCGGAATTAGTGGCGGCCTTTGAGTTGATTTCTGGTATGGTGGTGTTGGAATGATGTTTGGTTTCATAGTTGTCTGTGGTTCATCCTGCAAAGATATGAATCGTTAGAAAGGTTTAATACAATTTTCTATTTCAAAACAGGTGAGACTTTGACTTTTAAGGTCAAACGTAGTAACTTTTACGTTGAAATTGCCTTGAATAATACTAATATGTGAGAAAAGTTAGCTGCTGTAAACAATAGACGTATTATGACTAGAAACACTAAGACACTGAATCAATGAAGAAACTCATAGAACTTTAGCACTTACAGCATGCTATGTTTTACTATCAAAGTCAAAGTGTTGAGTTTTGAGGTTAACTTGCTGCATATCCTAACTTTTATAAAAACTACTACAGACAGACAGGACATTGGTCACCAAGACACCCTAGAGACCTAAAATCAGATTTGACATTCTAAGAATGCTATATTTGACCACAGAAGTATACGTGTTATAATGTAGTCAAGAATCTAAGACTTACCATTTGATTGAAAAGCATGCTACCAACTCTGCGCTGCAGCAACGCAAGCATGTAACCGAAGAATCCTGCTGCAACCAACACTGCAATCCCTGCAACAAGTTTCACAATATATAATACACCACTAATTATCTCAAGGAGTAGAAATTCCTTTTCATACTCCCCATCTTTCATGTTCAAAAACATCTTAACTGTCATTTTATCTCAAGGGTATTTCAGATATTTGATAAATAGTTGAGTAATTTTCATTCTATCATGTGACAAATTAACCTTGAAATGGATTTTAACTTACCCATAGGGAAACCGCTTCCATACTGATAAGCACAATCATCAAACGGTAGTTGGATCTCACGGATGGCTTGGTTTCCTCTGTCTATAACAAGAAGAGAACAACTACTTCCAATGTAGAGCACATCAAAATCATTGGAAAATTTAGCATCTTCACTCGGTCCGTCTACGTGGCCCCCACGGCCCATCTTTCCGCCTCCCGCAATAGTAGTAACCCCTATTCCAAAAAAATAATAACAATCAAAACGTGTATCCCTTTCATTTAGTAATGTTGGTTTTTGAGCATTTGGGATTTGCTAATTCACTTGAAGCGTAAACTGGTTTATTGAATCCATAGAGGTTAGTTAGTAAGTTTGAGATAAGCTATGTTCGTTCACCCGTAATGTAATAGATCTAAAAAAGGACACATGGTTTGTAACCAATCTTAGACATCAATTTGCATATCAAATGGATGTAAATGAGCAAGAAACATATCCAAACCATAAAAAAAAAAAAAAAAAAAAAAAATGTAAAATAAAAGTAGAGGATTAAGAGGTACCTGAATCAGTTATTTTCCGAATAGCCATGTTGGCAGTATCAGCAATGTATATATTTCCTTTGTCATCAAGGGTAAGACCTTTAGGGCGGTTCATTATAGCTTCCCTAAGCCGCCCATCTACATGCCCTGAATGCCCATCAGGCGATCCAGCAACCAATTTGGGTCTACTATCTGAAAATCATTCAAATACATTTTAAAAAGATGTGATTAAAAGCAAGAGAGAATAAACAGAAAGTGAAAGAAGGTTACAGTACAGAGGGATAAGGAAGAAGAGATCTTGTAAAGATTGCTATTAGCGGAATCAAGAAGAAGGAGGTCTCCGGTAGGCAAGAGGTGGAGAGCATGAGGCTCAATGCCGAGCTTACTTCCATCGAAAACAGTTTCAACATTGTATCCACTCTCAAACTTCATCAATGGCCGCCCACTCATTGCTAAAATAAATAATAAAAATACCACAAAGATTAAGCACCATATATATATATATATATATTAGAAAGAAAGAAAGAAAGAAAGAAAGATGGATTACTTGTTTTGGTAGGGGTTTTGAGATTGAAATTGAGATTGAGGGAGGAGGCCCATTTGATGAAAGAAGAAGCAGCATTTGAGAAAAGCCCATTAACAATCCCTGCAAATTAAATAAAAGAAGAAGAGTGAGTGAAAGTAGATCCAATGAAAGAAATGTATGTTAATGTAGTAGATGAGTTGAGTAGAGACTGACTTGCAGGTGGAGCAGCAGAAGATGCATTCATTAGAAACACAAGAGAAAGTAAGAAAACAAACAAAAGTTTAGGCATTGTTGTGAGGAAGGTTGAAGTAAGAAAATGGGTGTGTGTTAATAAAGAAAAGGGCAATGGGATTTTTGAGGAAAGGAATGGAAAAGACAAAGAAGAGGAGGAGGAGGGGGGCAGGGGTCCATGCCAACTGAACTGCCCACTGGAACACACTACTTGTCCCACTTCTTCCTTCTAATATTATACTATAAAACTTGTACCTTTATTCCCACATCTCAAATACTATATCTTAATTTTTGGGGTTGGTTATCTACACAACTAGGGTTTTATCTACACAACCTCTATATGGCCCATCAGGGCCTCCATGGCCCGTCGAGCCCCCATCAGACAGAACGACGGCCCATCAGGGCCTCGATGACCCGCCGTTTTACCCTAAATGATTACCAATCATTTGTAATCATTGGCAATGATTGAATAATGATTGTTTGGTTTTTTATAAGTGTAGTATGGTGTTTAAAATGGGTTAGATATGTGAATATAAATATTTGGATTTTTATAAATGTTATTTTTTTTTATTTGTATAATATGATTTTTTTTATATGGATGTGAATATAAATGTTCGGTTTTTATTAACGTTTATATTGCTGAACTAAACAAAACCAAAGATACGAACAATAAAATAAAATAAAACATAACATTCAAACATTTACATACAAAATAAAAGATGTTGTTCAAATAAAGAAACGATAATATTCAAAATACAAGATCCAAAATATACAAACTAAGGACCCGACCCGTCCGGCTGACCCGACCCATCCGGCTGACCCGACCCACCTGGCTGACCCAACCCACCCGGCTGACTGGTGGACGCCCCACCCTGCTGACCGGTGGACGCCCCACTCTGCACCAACCACCGTATATCCGCACGCATCCCCGCCATATCAGCCCGCATCCCCGCCATATCAGCCTGCATGTCAGCCCGCATCGACTCCATGTCAGCCCGAATCGACCCAATCTGATCCAGGTCTATCCTAATTTTTCTTGCATTATTTCCCGTGCCTTTTGAAACAGAACGTCCGGTCACTAGGACGTAACCGCTAGCGAGGGCTCTATCGTAAGCCCATTGTTTCATCTCTTCAACAGACCCGAATACCTGAAAATTTATACAAGAGTCTAGTCTAAATTCATACTACTCTAAATTATATACTACTGTATATATATACTAGTTCAATCCAACAAACCCTAAAACGTGTAAAGATATAATAATGTAAATAAATAAACGCACCTGCTCGGTTTCATACGAAACATCCGGGTTAGGTTCAACTTTTATGTTAACACCTTCATAAGCATTTGTCTGGTTATCATCCGGGTTAGAGCCGTTATAATCTTCCTTGAAGTCCTTAGCATCACTCCCATGCGAATGGTAAGTCCCATACGTGTACTGCGGGTAGCTTGGTGGCACGAAAAATGACTCATGTTCCTCTATATATTCCTGGTTGAGATCGGGCAGCATCTTCCCGTCATTACCACGAACCCCGGATTTTACCTCCTCTTCACCAACTTGAACCCTGGGTTCATACCCTACGCTTTCAGAGACGTAAGACTCGTTCTCAGACAGGTCAACGGTTGAAAAGCTTTGTAAATATGACATCGTGAGACCGGGAAGTCGAGATGGGACGAGGGTTTTGGTGGTGGTGATTTTTAAGTTTTGGTTCAAATGGGGAAGAAGCTGATCATGTTTTGGTTAAATCTGATATTATTACGGGCCGTCAAGGCCTCCATGGGCCGTCGAGGCCTCGACGGGCCGTGGTTAAATATCTTTTCAGACTTTTCAGTCTGAACTCCCTGCTTTTCAGACTGACACCTCGTACATCGTATCACGACGGGCCGTGGAGGCCTCGACGGCCCATCGTTTTTCACTTTTTGTATTTTGACGGGCCATCGAGGCCTTCACGGCCCGTCGTTTTAACCTGATTTGTGCACAATGGCCCATCAAGGCCTCGACGGACCGTAGAAAGGTTGTTTAGGGTTTTTTTTGGGTTGTGTAGATAGCATCACCCTAATTTTTTTAGTAAAGTGTCCAAAATTTACTCTCAGCTTTCACTCAGAATCTGAATTTAGACGGAAAAGATATTTTTTTTTTTTATTGCCATGACCCTTTTTTTTGAACGATCAACAAAACTTTTTATTCCAACTTACTAGCAACACGCTAGCAATATGGATACACGACCGAATACAAATCCCGGGTACTAATACAGAAGCAAAAAACTAAACGAAATAATAAAAGGAAACATAAGAAACTGTACTATAGCATTATCTAGACTTCCCCATCTTATCCATATCGAATCTGCGCCATGCTTCCCATGTCATGTTAACCATTCTCGCCCAGTTCCTAACCCACAAGAAACTCATAACCTTTGTTTCATCGACTATCAACTGTACCGAAGGCTCTTTTTGACTGAAAACGGTTTCATTCCTAGCTCTCCAAACACTCCAAAAGGTAGTTAATACAACCGCATACAAAGTCTCTCTTTGTCGATGGCCGGTCATAGCGGACCTGTGAATACCCAAGAGATCACTGACATGGAAAATCAACTGAGACGGAATATTACACCAGCTCCACACTTGTTGCCAAACTTCCAAAACAAACGGGCAACCCGTAAATACGTGTTCGGTGGACTCATTGCACAAATCATTTACAACTTCAATGTTTCTTCTCCACAACGCAGCAGCCGTGGGAAGCCTATCGAGATTGGCTCTCCATGCCATTACACACACTTTTTTAGGGACCCAAGTTAATTTTAGGAACAAAATAGTTATTTCAGGTTAAAAATTTTAAAACCCCTCTTTTAACCCTTCTCCATCCTCAAACATCTAATTAACCTTCTTCTTTGTAGGTTTGTGGAATGGATCGATTACAAGATTGATCAAATTAACCAAGGTGCAGAATCCCTTGATTAACGTTTATGCAATATCGAATTGTAGGAACACAAGATGTAATGGTAAAACGAGTGGTATCTTTGATTAACTATCATAAAGGATTACAATCACCAATAGCACACAAAACCAACTAGACCAACAACCCTAGCCTACACCCCATGCAAGGTATTTATACTTGCATGGGCCGAACCTGTTAATAGCATAGATCCCAAAAACATCTTCGCTTACCACCTATCTTCGCCCATATCCATGTTCGTCTATCATCTATGTTCGCTAGGGTATTATCCAACTGATAGACTATCAATGGTATAATACTCACACTTTTACTTTGAAACTGGTGATATTATTTAATGATCAAAGTGCTTTAAATAAGCTACAAAGCCAACGGAAACAAAATAACAACCTACTAGAAAATGGGAAATAAACATAAGACTCGGTAAATCAAAACAAACGCTGACCCACTATGTTGACAACTTTAACTTATTCAAAATACTTTAACGGCTACCATCAAACCCTCCCTCAAACTTGAGAGGTCTCAACTTCAAGTTTGTCTTTAATGGAACAAACTCCCAGCTTAATCCTCATCCTTAAGAAGGTCTCCATTACCAACGGTTTTGTAAAGCCATCTGCTAATTGTTCAGCCGTCCCACAATGCTCCAGTTTAATACCAACGGTTTTGTAAAGCCACTGCACCTTTTACTTTAAAATAAATTAAGCTGTCATAGACCCATATAGGCTGAACCATAACTGAAACCATGCCATAGCCGAATCACAGCAGCCGCAACACAACGGAATGATACAGAAGAAATGTTGAAGCATTATGTGCTGCACTATAAGGCGCCACCACACCTCCCTTCCATAAACATATCACAGCAGCCGCACCCAAATTATATGATTTAAAAGGATAAAGGAAACAATTGAGCTGCCCACTAGGGGATGGCGCCCCAACCTCCCACCGACCAGATCCCAACAATTTATTCGATGTATTTGTTTCGCACTTCATCTATTCTTTTCCGATTCACTTTCCCATTGTGTTATTGTGTCAACGTTTCGACTCGTCCGAATGTCAATTGCCTTCTTTATCAACCTGTTCGCCGACTATTTCAATACTTGAAACTTGACCCGTTTGATGGCTTTGTCGCCACAATTATTACGCATCGAATCTGCTTAATCAGCTTGTTTACCAGCTCACCTTTACCACTATCACAATCATAGCATCTAAGTTATCCCATTTGATGATATCTTCCACCTTTAATGGCCTCCATAGCCTGCTGCCCAAGACAATCTTCTGATACATAGCTCGCATGTATGTTGATATACCCAAACCCCCCTAGAAAAGAGATAACACGAATAGATTTTGAAACGCGAAACGAGTATGTCGCATCAGGACAATTAGTGCCACACCATTTTATAACCCAATTGACCCACTTGAACGCACACAAGGCGCTAATCTCCACCCTTGTTAAAGCCCTGCCACCCCACCCAATTACTCAATACCATTATTATTAATTATTAATGTTTGATACCTAATAACCATGTAATGTTTTTAGCTTAATTTCAATTTTATTGGGTAAAAACTACATCAGAAAACGCATAGGAAATTTGAATGACATCATACCCATTCTCATATATTTTAATCTATTTCCATATAAAAAGGTATAAATGTTGTATTAAAATAAACTACTAATCAAATACAAATACAACCTATTACAAGTAAAAAAAATCCCGCCTTGAATAAAGTAATAATAAAAACACATAAATCTTGATCCTGCAAGATTCTGTGAGAAATAACCAAAAACCTGGCAATCATAAATTAGTTACACATGATGTACTAAAGCAACTTCATCAGATTATTAAATTAAATTGTGCGATTTCCAAGATCATTTGACTAGGTTAGGTGGTCCTGCAGGTAATAAGAAACTGATAAATCTTGATATAATCCTAAGTGGTCCTGCTGATACTAACACAATACAATACATTTTGACCAAAATATAAGCAATAATAATCTTGTGCCTCCAAGAGGAAGATGAAGATGAAGATGAAGGGTGTAGTACCATTTTTGGGTATGGTGGTTGGTCAAGTTGCACAGGTGGGATTAACATTAGCAGGCAAGAAAGCTATACAAACTGGGATGCACAACTTTTCCTATGTATTCTACTCCAATGCTTTAACATCCCTTATTCTTCTTCCTTCTGCTTTTCTCATTCACAGGTACTACTACTGCTGTGTTTGTTTGTTTTGTATCTTCACCCTACAACTACTACAAGCATAGTTGTTTGTTATAACAAGGTTGATCCTTTTTGTTTGTTTGTTTGTTTGTTTATTATGCAGATCGCCCAATCGCCCTCCACTTACTTTCTCAGCCCTTGCTGGTTTTCTTGTACTTGGCATACTCGGGTATCGTTTCTAATCTAATATTTGCATACATTCTACTTTACTATGTAATATGTATGCTTTCTCATTTTACATGTCAAACATAGTATAGTAAGGTAATTACCCTAATGTAGCAACTGATTCTTTCTTTGTTATTATCATCATCAAAATATATACTTTTGTTTTCAGATTTTTGGTACAGGTAGTTGGGTATGCAGGAGTTACATATGTTTCTGCAACAGTTGCAACAGCAATTCTTAACCTCATACCAGGCTTTACATTTGTACTTGCCATCATCTTTGGGTACTACTTACTCATCATTTACTTAATTCAAAACGCTATTTAACTAAACTTACTACATTTTTTCCCTGTAATTTCAGGGTAGAAAGGCTAGATAATGGACGGTTGGCCATGTGGCTCAAACTCATTGGAACAATAGTCTCAGTGTTGGGGGCTATTAAAGTAACTTTCTACACAGGACCTGCAATTATAAAACCATCTCATTTAACTTCAGTCAGCCCACGTCTCCTTGGACAATCATCAAACTGGATCCTAGGCAGCCTTCTGATGCTAATTGACAGTGTCCTAGCTGCTTTATTCATTATAACGCAGGTACATTACTACCTACACACATGCACATTGTTACATGCATATGTAACTTGGCTCACTTATGAATATTTACAGGCATTAATCCTCAAGAAATACTCGGCAGTACTAATTGTGATGTTGGCTTACTGCTCCACTATAGCTGTTTTATCTTTTTTAGTTTCAATGATTTTGGAACATGATCTGAATGCATTTAGCTTACAGCCTAGAACAAGGTTATTAGCCATTCTGTACTCGGTAAGTTGACACGATTTTACTTATTTTGTTTGAAATAACATGATATGTTATCTGTGGATAAAACTTTTTATAGGGGTTCTTTGGGGCCGGTTTTCAAATCACAATAGGAGCATGGTGTGTGAAGATGAAAGGGCCACTTTTCGTTGCCATGTTTCATCCGTTAGGGATTGTAATTGCAGCTATTTTTGGTGTCATATTTCTGGGGGATGGTCTCTATCTTGGATGGTAAAAATGCATTAATCTTTTTGGTTATTGTGTTATACAATCTTAACATGCTGTTGACACTTGAGACTTGAACAAACCAACATACTCAGTAAATCCCACTCATAACAAGCTATAGATAGAGAGGTTGCTTCCACTGAGACCCCCGACTCCAAAGACCTTTTGCTTTACATGTAAAGTACAGATTCTAAATAACAAGCACTAAGACAGTGTGGTTAACACTTACGTTTATATATTGGCAGTTTAATTGGATCATCAGTCATTGTTATTGGGTTCTATGGTGTAATGTGGGGAAAGTCTAAAGAAGATAAAATTGTTGAAGTTGAGAGCTCAAAGTCCCCTCTCTTGCAAGACAAATCTGAAGAGCATACTGCTGTGCTACCATAAAAAGCAGCGCACGAGCATATTTTAAACTTTGTATAATGCTCCATGACATGGTTTATTTAATGCACTTATATAGATGTATGAATCTGGAGTTGTCTAGTTTAAAAAACCTCATTACTCTATAATGCTTGTAATTTCATTATCGGTATTCGTCTACTTTCTTTCATCAACTGATACAACTTATAAAAGTAATAACTCACCGAGACCTATAATTGAACATTTAACATGCATATTGTTTTTATCCTCAAATGACTACTCTATGTCAAGCAAAATGGCATACTACTTATGCAATGATCTTGTTTTACATCTCAACTACTATAGAACCTCTACGATTAGTAACAGCAACATGATTTAACCATGATAGAAAGAAAGAAAAAACATCAGCCTATAAACTGCAAGTGAACATAATTTTTCAGCAAAAGGCTTACATATGTGATAGGTTTTGTCCTTCTTCCCTTATGTTGAATCAGTTATTTGCATTACACTCGGTAAGTACTGATGTTGGATAAGTTGTTCAACCATGAGCTGGCTGCAGATGGAAGGTGGCTACTGCAAGTTCTCATGTTAACATAAGCAAGAATTAGAAATATACATATGTGCACACACAAAAAGATCAACGATTCTGACTTTCAGCCAAATGCACACGCAATTTTGACTTTTTTTGTGTCTTGTGAAATGGTCAAAAGACATTAGCATGTCAAAAGGATTAAATACATTTGGTCGCCTCTGAGCAGGAAGAGTCAATTGCCTCTTATAAAAAACACACTTAACATTGTATTTCTTTATGTCACTACATCTGAACCAAAATGTAAGAATCCTAAATTGTGTTACTTGGAATCTCTGAGATGATAATTCTTGCAAGTTTTAATGGAACTCTTCATGATCATAACAAATTTCACATAAGTAGTTCAGAATTTGCAAAGTATATCTGACCATATTTTAAGCCAAACTCACAATGTTAAATGTGCGAAACTTCTACTTTAGCCATGATGTGCATAGTAGCCCCACCCCTGTTGTATTTCTTATTAAAGTCAAGGGCTGCATATTTACATTAGTGCATGATAGCCAATGTCTTAAGTGTGACAATTTTCCAAACATATATGCATGCTAGCGCGGAAAGTCTTAATAGAACATGTATGGCACACTTGTTATGAAGGATAAGATACAAGTATACACATATGTTAGTTGCTTTTGTCACAACACAAACATGCTAAAGACACAAGTCTAGCCATCTCCATCAAAAGATTATTAGATAAGTTAGCCAGCAAGGGGCTAGCTGGAGGATGACTTGTTCAAGTTCCAACATCAATGGGGTGGGCATTGACGAAATACAAGTGAGCATGCGCAACATATTATGTCAACTTTCTGACTTTTTGAAAAAAATAAAAATAAAGAAGACATTATTTATTGAAAAGTCATATGTTGGTATAATTAATATTCTGGATGCTGAAATTAGTAGTATGTATGTTGGACGCTTCCTAACAAGGAAGAGGCGGTTGTATTAAACAGCGTTTGGAGCAAAAAGAAAGTTGTAATGCGGAATGCATTAATTTTTGTATTGTTTATGGTTGAGGACGACATTGTAATGAAGATTGCATGGAGTCTGTGACATGATGTTGTGAGATAAATTTCTAGAGGGACAGGGTTACCAATATTATACATGGTAATGGTGGACTATATGTTTATAGCAAGCATATCAGCATTGCATAATTGTAATTGAAATATATATATATATATATAGGTCAGCAAAATGGTTTGCTTGATAGTCACTTATTAGATTCAGAAAGGTATGAAATAATGGATGAAAAGCATAGATGGAAACAGGTGATGTGTGTAATATGTATATGTTTATGTTGTTGTGACTTTGTTTGTGAGCAGCATAAGTAAGTTGTAAGTTAAATTGAATGGTTATGGCATATTGTTGTAAATAAAGTAAAGTGGTGAAAAGTAATTAGATGAATAGATGATGATCACCATATATTCCTTCCTGGTAAGTTAAGACCAGACCAGAGCAGAGCAGAATAGGTATGGGAAGCACGAATGAATAGTTTAATGAAGGTCAAAGTATGTATGTATATTAATAATATTATAAACAAATTATTAACTGCTGTGCTATGCTATGCTATGCATCCAAACAAATAAAATACATGAGGAGAGGAGGGTACTAGCGATTGATTAGCATAAGAAGATACAGGAGGTCTCTCTCAGGCAAATAATCAAACACCTGGTGTGGTGTGGTGTGGTGTGCAATTTTTAATTTTTATACGATTCCTACAAAAATATATCCGTTTTTTTTATAAGACTATAAAAAGCTAAGAGGAGGAGGAGGATAAAATTACCCTTTATGCGGCGGTATAACATCTAAATGCCGCCTACCTCTCCTCGCATTCTTTATCCGAAGAAGAAGAAAATATAACAAAAAGGACTTTTTATTTTAATAGGTTGGAATATTTTTTTTTCCATAAATTTACTGAAAATGTGTTTTTATGACTGAGAATGCTCCAAGGATGTTATTGATATTTTAAATTTATAAAGGTATAAAACTTCAAATTTCATTTGTCGCAAGTAGGGTTCTAAATGAATTGTACGTTCAACAAACCATTCAATAAAAAAAATGTTTATGTGCGTTTGTTTTATAAATGAACGAATACGAATAAGAAATTGTGTTCGATTACTTAACCAACAAACACAAACAAAGGTCATGTTTGTTCAGTTGTGTTTGCGAATGTTGGATAATATCTCTGTCTACGTCTGTTCATGATCGTTTGTTTTAGATTATGTTCAGTCATAAAGGTTTTTTATATATTTTTTTTAATTTTTAATGTTTAGTTTATTACCCGCCTTATCATGTAAGCTAAAAGTCTTAGTCATTTGAAGCTTTTTTTTTTTTTTAATTTAGAATTTTGAAACATGATTTTGGAATAACTATCTTTACGCTTGTTATGCCAAAACCTTTGTCTTTGTTTTGGAATAATTATGGTTATATGTCAAGTGCTTAATAAGGTGATTATGTCTAATGTTTGGGATTAAGAATGTTGTCTCTTTATTTTATTTTATTTTTTTAATTGTATATGTTCATATGTGTTCGTGAACCATTCGTGAACAAGTTCAATCTTGATGAACGAACATGAACAATGATCTTCGTTTGGTTATGTGTTCGTGAACAAGTTCAATGCTAAACAAACAACTATGGTCAAGGATTCGTTCAGTACGGATCATCTATAGATCTAGTCGCAATATATCAATAAGTTTTCGTCTACTGCAATTATTTTATATTTTTATCAAAATGGTCTGATTTCTTCTACTTATGCTTTTGCTTCTGAGATGATCATGAAAAGATTTTTTTTTTAAATATGCTTATGCTTCTGATCCCCCCCCCCCCCCCCGGCCATAGGGCGGTGATTGAATGTTTGAAGGGTCTCCATGCTCAAGATTTTTTTGATCGTTATCTTGTTTGAGGGTTTGAGTCAATGCATGTCTGCAGTAGAATACATGGTTATTCTCAAATACTGGTTGATGATCCCTATTTATCTAGAAGATGAAACCTGTTCGATATGCCGTAAAGCTTGTATGGATAAATGTAAGGAACTTGTAGTTCATTGCAAAGAACTCCTCAGTTTCAAATACCGGTATGACTGGGTGAGAGACTTTTTGTGGGACATCTTGAGAAGAGCTGGTGTCACACCACGCCAATGGTGGAAACACGTGGAGCGACGTTCGAAGAGTATAAAACCAATATTAACACAAACTATAAGTAATTAAGAAAATAGATCATTTATGCATACTTCAAAAAGTAGTTTCATGTTTCATACATATTTGAACAAACATGGTTTTCAACAAAAGTAAAGGTTTCTCAATTATATCCCGACCCACAGAAAATAATAGTGAAACCCTCCAAAAGATTCCGACGTTAATAAGATCCCCGCCCGCTCTAGCCATGAGAACTTCCAGCAATTAATTACCTGAAAGATATGTTAAAAATCGTCAATGTATAAATATTGGTGAGTTCACAGGTTTTAATATACAAAACATTTTAACAACAACATTTTTAGGAAATAAACACAAGTAGTGACTATTATAGGAGTTGCAAGTTCCTACAATCTACTTGAGGCTATAACCAAACCAAGACTAGTATTGCCTCGCTCGTAGTTGTTTCTCGGAAAATAACAGCTTAGTTCAGAATACGTGCACCCCTGGCATACACAGTTGCATAATCGACGCTATCGATTAGGGGTGGGCCTTGTCAGGCACCAATAGTACTATCCGAATATTCCTTCGGTTTCGATTTCATACATACACGCGAATAAATGGTTACAGTAACGAGGACTCACCCCGAGTGACGAACAACAAACTCAAGTATTCAACATATCACATATTTCCCTAACATATCTTTCCCCCGAAAAGTATAAATAGTAAAATGGGGCCGTGAAACTCACCTCAAGCAAAGTAAGCAAATCCAAACTCAGAGAATAGCTCGTCCAAGGTCAAACACCTACAAACGTCTTAGACGTATAAAACACTAAGTCTATAGCGCGTGTGTTTCGGCAAGTTGTACACCCAACTCACAACACCACTATTTAGTTTAATTCCCCATTTAATTAAACGTGTATCCTAGGTTCGTTGGTGATGGATTACTCTTGGTATAAGTTATACTTATATCCGTGTATTAATTAACTCGTATTGCATCATTATCGACTCGTCTCACTTTACCGTATAATTATTTTCCCATTAAATAGTTATACTAGGATCTTGTCGATCGATGTTACA
This sequence comes from Ambrosia x helenae, assembly GCA_030844895.1. Classification (NCBI taxonomy): domain Eukaryota; kingdom Viridiplantae; phylum Streptophyta; class Magnoliopsida; order Asterales; family Asteraceae; genus Ambrosia; species Ambrosia x helenae. Next base: position 544,578 of record JAUTDX010000027.1, read on the forward strand.
TTTTCAACACTCGACTCGACTCACTTTACCGTATATTTACTTTCCCATTAAATAAATATACTAGGATCTTGCCGACTCGATAACATACTTTCTATTGTCAAGTTCGTAGACTTGTTTTAAACGTGAAATCTTTGTAGATTATTTACGTTAATTCTCCCATGAGTAGACTTTCAACACTTAGGAAAGTGTTATGTATTTTCACCCAAATTATATATTTTAGTTCATAAAATATATGTTTTAATTTCCACATTTAGACGCAATAACATATATACGTATCTTGTAGGAAGTTATACAATATATACTTATTCGTCCGTTTCACATTTCGTCCGTTAACACGCCGTGATATAAATATGTTACAATTATTACTTGTATTCATATATTTTCATGTCCCGAAACACACAAGTTGTTTATATATATTTTGTAGGAATATATACTTGTCGTCGAAATATTATTTTTCCTACTTCCAAAATATATGCTTTTGTTATTTTTCTTAAGTTTTCAACGATATGTTTTCTTGAAATTAATCAACCTTTAATTTCTACATATTTTACTCAGAAACTTTATAAATAACATTTTAATTTGCAAAATAAGACTTGATTAATTATAACAAAATACTCCAACGCTTTTGTATTCCCATTTATACAAAAGTGTTTATTTTTACACAAAATTTTACCAAGTCTTTAAGTTACCAAATTTTTATAAAAACCTTTGTTTTTTATATTTTTCTAACATGTTTGGTAATCTATATTTTTATAAAACCTTATTTTATAAAAATACATTTTTATACAAAAATACATTTTTGTAAATTTACTAACTTTCTACAAAATAACATTGGAAAGTTAACATCTACCATTTTTAACACCTAACTTTCCAAAGTCACATTTTTAGATCTAAGTTTCTAAAATGTCATTTTATACCCCTTAACTTTTAAAGTTACAAAATAATACCTTTAACTTTAAAAAAGTTAATTTTTCTATCTAAATCTTTCAAAAGTGACAATTTTACACTAAACTATTAAACTTGTTTTTATCAACTTTGTCAATATGACTTATTATTATGTTCCAACACTAATAATAGTCCAATATAGTCTTGTTAAGGTTAATAATATGTGTATTTGCTGTGTTAAGTCCATAATTTCCAATATGTCCATTTTTAGTGTTTCAAAGTTAGTGTCTTTTAAAAATGTAGTTTTTAGATCTTGTAACATTTTTAAGTTCCATCATATTATTATGTTTTAGATGGTTATATTATGATGATTAAGACCACTTTTAAGTAAGTTCAAGTTATTTTTATAAAAACTACACAAAACATCTTCTAATACATGTGTATGTGAACTTATATAAATTATAAAAACACTAACATTTTTATATAAAACTTTTGGCCATATGAATATTTTTATAAACCTTTGTTAAACTTGTAAAAACATATATTAGCTCATGATCAAAACCCTTGTTAAATATTATGTTAGATTCTTTAACACATGTAAGATTATGTTAACATTTTAAACTAACAAAAACATTAATAATCCCTTATAAACTCACGGCCTACCTCACTATTTTTACACTTCCATTTTAGTCTTGTAAAACATATGTTTCATTATGTGAAAGTTTATTATCCTAACCCATGTATAACTTGCTTCTAACACATGTTAAATAAAAATATATATAAACTAGAAGTAAGATTAAGAAACTTACAACTAGCACAAGGCTAGGGAAGACTAAAACTCAAGTGGAAATGGGGCTTAAGTGTGTCTTCCTATGGTTAAGCTCCAAGCTTCTTGTACACACTTGATTAGGGTGTAGAATGGAAGTGATTTTGTGAGTGTATACTTGAAAAAATGAAAATGGATTATGGAAATATGAAAGTGGCCGTAGGTTTGGATGGAGAAAATGGATGTGTTTTTTTTTTTTTTTTGTGGTGATAATATAAAATACACGTGTTAGATATTTTTAAAAGGTCTTTTGTACTTGGATTAGACAAGATATAAGCATGCTTTGTTTACAATCATTTTATGCAAGCTAAGAAGCAACATTAGGGTAGATTCTCACCCACATAGGGCTGGACACAAGGTGACTTGGTAGGGCCCACTTGCTTTTCCAATTATCTTCTAATTACTAGTTAGTAATCAACTAAATTGGTTAGCGTTTTTGGGTTTTAATCGCGTGTTTATTATGAGCTATTCCGGACATATAATTGACTCCCAATTACCCTTAAACATGGAATATTTTAGGCATTGGTAAGTTATTTAGGATTTAATTGGGTGAATTTATAAGTTTCGCGCGTATCGCGTGCGATACCCGAACTTTATTCATTACCGGAAGATTTGTGTTCGGAGTTTCCACATATGGTTTTGGAGTTCCAAAACACATAATATTTTCATGGAAATTCCCTTTATTTCATTTCCCGGGTGTTCGGGATCGTTTTCGGTTAATTAATAGTTACCGGGTAATCACCAACGTCCGTTCCGGACAAGTTTATTTGCACGTGATTTCGTCGTGCTTCAACATTAAACATGTGCATTCCTATGCATCTTATGGGGAATTTGCTATTCTCTAAGGCTTAGTTAAAACAATTAGCACGAAATTGCACTTAATTACGTTAAATACACATTAATTAATTAGTACGAAATTACCTTAATTTTGCCGTTTGTCACAGCTGGGATCTCTTCCAAGAAGGATGCCCCTGTGAATTTTCTCACGGGCCCTACGGAAGGGAGATCTACTTTGCGATCTACGTATCTTCTCGTCTTTGGTTGGGTACTTGCATGTGTGGACCTCACGAGGATATCTCCTTTGGTTGGTTTAAGGGAAAACGGGTTTGTAGCTGGACACGCATCGAGAAAGGCGGAATCGAAGAAAGTGGATACGCACGCTAAAGCTTGTCTAGAGAACCAACATGTCTTTGTCCCCTTGGCCTTTGATACCTTTGCCTCCCTAGCACCAAAAGCTATTCGTTTTTTGACTAGGGTCTAACGAGTTATCCCTAGCAATAGTTCATCTTCAGAGGGCAGGGGTTTGTATTTGGTAGATTAGGGTTCTCAGTTGGGGTGACGACAAAGCTTGTTGCCCGTCTACCTTCTATTTTGATGTAACTTGACAAGTTTTAAAAAGTGAACTTATAAATTGATAAGGTTTGTTTAGCATAAACCAGTGAATAGTAAAGTAACTACTTTACTACCGATGGATACAATTGCAGGTACTGCTTTGGTTTGTGTGCCAATGGAAGAGAGTATATTCGATTTTGGGGGATTTCCTGATCATTCTCCATTTTTTATATTTTGTAGATTAAATTGCAATTTGCGTTTCTGTGGTTTTTACCTGACGTCAACATAAGTCTTTACTTTTTAAATCTTGCTTGTTGAGTCCCTTTGGTTTAGTTTGAGTTTCGCTATGAACCCTCCCTCTAACACTCGTTAATTTTAACGCCTAAATTGTAGTGAAATATCAAATTTACCCCATATCTACTCATCCAACCATCTTTATTGTACGTGTAAATATCATCTAGCTTTACACTTTACACTTACAATAATTTAAACTTACACGTATAGTCACATTACTTTTGTGGAGGACAAACACTATATTACTAGACTACTAGGTCATAGGTATTAAATTAATCTATAAGATTTTAAGATTTATTGTTTGAGTAAATATTAATTTTAGAACAATAAGTGTAGAAAACAAGGGTCGGTTCTCTCTTTGAGAGAGCCGGGTTCAATTCCCACAGGAAGGCATGTGATGGATACCTCCACCCTTGTGGTGGGGTAGGTGGTTGGGAAGTGATGGAGAGACCCTTGATCCTTGTGGTCATGGGTTCAACTCCTGATCCCTCCAGGTTTTACCGGTTCACTACCGTCGTGCCTTCGGGCGGGCTTGTGGGCCGGGTTTTCCCTGGAACAGGAGACGGGTGGGCCGAAGGGCTCTGTCCGTACGGACTAGAGGCCGTCTGGGGCCCCTTTCGACCATTGGGGGCCGCGTACAGAGTACCTAGCAATACTTTAGTTGATCGTTCAAAAAAAATAAAAATACGTGTCCTTTATTTGTAGCAAATTTGAGTGTTTTGGTATTTCAATAGTTATATCTATGGTTTAATAAATATACTAAAAATTCACTTGACGTCTTAATGTACTTGTCATTTTCCTTGGAATAAAAAAAAAACAAGACCTGTAATCAATTTTGTCATGTTTGTAAACATTCAACATGACGCAAACATCTAATTACAAGGTAGAATTTGATTTTGGTGGGGTCACTTTTAATATGAGCCACCCAACACCAATATATCATATCGACACGTATGACACCATTGCCTACTAGAAATTATTCTTTCTCGATGTAATCCATATTCCTTAATCATTTCATTTTAATTGAATCTGATCAGACACCTAGAAAAGTTTCTTAAAACATATGCTATTACATATGTGTTAAGTCATGTCGATCTTATTAGTTTATTAATATTCTTAGTGAATTTTCTATTATTAGACAAGCAATCATGACAAAATATTTCGAGCACAAGATTATGTTTTCATTTTGTTAATTGTTTATCAATAGCAATTTAGATATGAAGGTTGTAACAAAAAGTCCGAGTTTAAAAATGTTTATATGTTGTACGTATTTTGTGTTAAATGAAAACTAAAGCCAATACCATTAATTGTAGTGTTGTGGTAAAACTATTTTTGGATAATGATAGAAGACTTGTTGTCAAACAAACTGATTTGCAGCGGATTTGGATCGATAGTTAATCACTAATAATGAACAACCGAATTATTTAAACAAACAAACAATAAACAAATTGATTTGGGATAGAAAATGAAACCGAAAACAAATGTTAATGGATTGATCGAATAAGGAACAATCTTGGTAGTTTGGAATTGTACAACACGTAGCCTATTTATACATAATCTTGATAACTGAATTGGCGGTTGATGACAGTTTTGTTTGGCGCCATTTTCGGTTGAAAAACCGTTAACTACGACATTTTCGTCTTTTTGCTTCTGTTTTTCCTTTCCTTAATTTGATGCGTGCCTTCTATACATGGCTTGATATGATGCTGCTTTTGTCCGAGAACAGATTTGCAGTGTATGCAGCTTCTTTCGATCACCAATATCAATCCTAGATTTAACTAATTCGACATAATCCTAATAGTATCATACATACTTACATACATACTTGTTAATAATATTTACATAAACACAAATAAACATAGTTTGAATTTACTAAATGACAAGATCTGAGTATCTCTCAGGTTTGATTCTTAAGCTAAACGGGTTTTACCGGTAATTCACTGTCGTGCCTATGGGCAGGTGGGTTACCGGGTTTTCCCCGAAATAGGTGGAGGACGTATCGGGTACTCTCGGAGTACCCAATTGATGAAAGGGTGTTACGAAAGAGCTCAGGTTTGATTTAGTTGGTCGTTCAAAAAAAAAAAAAAAAAAAAAAAAAAACTAAAATCATTGCACATGCCTTCAAACGGTGTGGCAAAGATTTAGCAATTTGGGACGTTTGGAATGTTACTTGTTTGATCATTACTACACTTAAAGATAAATTAATTATGAAACAAAATTTTATTCGCAAGATTGATTTGTTACTTTATCTATTTATAAAATAGGATTAAAAAGTATTGGTTTCTTTTCTAATCGATCACAAGTATAATCAGAATGTATGATATGGCACAGGGGCGGATCTATAGTTAAAGGAGGGGGTGCGGACGTTGCAGCTCAACTTCGCGCGCGTAGTGGAAAATTAGTGGAAAATTTGGTTTTTTTTTACGAAATTTGAAAAACGTTACTACTAAAATGAAAAAAATGAAAAACGTTACTACTGAAAAATGTTTCTAGATCCGCCACTGATATGGCATTTAATTAATAATTGTGAGGTATGCAGAGTAGTAACAAATTAAGGAGATGAATAAAATAATGGAAATATATATATAGGTAGCTAGATTGCCCTCCCTCTATGTGATTGGGCCATTCGAGTTGCTGCAAAAAATATATAACCCTTGAGTAGCTTCACCATTTCCTCAAGGGTTACTTACTCTCTCTCTCTCTCTCTCTTTCATTCGATCACTTATTTAAATGGGCCTATCTGCAACCAAATCATATATATCCTTAGATCGAGAGAAAGAGATGATGGAAAGGAAGGTGGTAGGTGAAGTGGTGGCATGCATGTTAATGGCTTTAATGGAGTTTTGTACCATCGGGTTGACCATCTTGGCCAGCACCGTCTTGTCCAAAGGGCTGAGTCCCTTTGTGTTCGTGGTCTACACCAATGCACTCTCTTCTATCTTTCTCCTCCCTTATAACACCTTCATCGTTACTAGAAACAAGTTAATAATTAATTCGCAGCTTCTTAATTTCTCTTCATTCATTCATTTCATTTCATTTATTATTATAATTATAATTCAGATCAAACCAATCGAACGTACACACAAACTTTGATTGTGAATTCCGATGCAAATACATCATATATAACTAAATAGCATGAACCAACCCATGCATGCATGCATGCAAGCAGAATATTGTTTAGCTTCACAATACTTAAAGTTTTGGATTGATTATTTACTTTTATGTTTGTTTGTTTTTTTATAATCTTGTAGGAGAGACGAACTTATGCCACGGTTTCTTCTTCTTGGTTTCCTAGGGTTTGTATTCTTGCATCTCTTTCTCCTTCAAACATTTGAGCTAATATTAAACCATTTATTTTATTTTTTATTTTTTTTTGAACAATAACTTTCATTAATTAAACCATTTATTTATTTGTGTACAAGCTAGCTAGCTCTTTAATTTAGTAATAATAGTACTCAGATATATGATCGAACAAACAATTATGTGTGAAAACTTGAAGTTATATATGATAATTAGCTTTGATCATCATTCCTAGCTAGTGAAATGAAGCATAGTATTAATTAAAATATATAACACAAATTAGTAATGATCATCACTTTAATTAATTGATTGATTTGTACGTGTTTGATCTAATTAACTGTAAGAATATATATTTAATCAAAACTATGCATGTATAGTCGGATTTAAAAGGTTAATATCTGATTGGAGGTTAATTTATATAATGAATTTACAATTGAATTGTACGTGTAGGGTGACAATGGCACAAAATCTAGCATTCGTTGGATTGAGTTATAGCTCCCCGATCGTTGCTATTGGAATGGGTTGTTTGATCCCATCTATTTCATTCATTCTTGCCCTCATTTCCAGGTTCGCTCTTCTTTATTTTCCCCCTCCGTTAAAACACCAAACTAAAAATTGTTGTCTTTGGTGTTATTATAGTAAAACAACCCAAAACATCATACTTAAAGTTAAAACATGATGCCTAGCTATATGTTAATTTCTTAATCTTTCTCACACTTATCACGAAATATGACATTTGAACACAAAAAGTTCGGGTCAGTTTTTTTTATATATATTATATTAAGCGTTTCATACTTTCATCTACAAAACATGTGTAATTTTTTTTGAACGATAACCTTCGTTAACACCGGCCAACTTATGATTATGGTTAACTTTAGATATGAAAATTAGTGAAAAAAAATATAATTAAAGTTGCTAACTATATACTATTATACTTGACAGTGTTGTAAAAGTCGGCCTACTCGGCCTTGTACTCGGCGACTACTCGGACCTCGGAACCCCTCCGAGGCGACTTTCTCCTACTCGGCCAAACTAGTCGGCGGCGGCCAATTCGGCCTTGTACTCGGGCTACTCGGCCAATTCGGCCCTGTACTCAGGCTACTCGGCCCTGTACTCAGTGGTCAAAATCAGTCATCTTAGTCCTACTCAGCCCTGTACTCGTCCTACTCGGCCTTGTACTCGGCCTTGTACTCCGAAAAAATTGAATTTTAAACATGTATCTTTAAAAAAACATGCGTATTTGACATGAATTATGCTTATTTTGATACATATATTATATCCAATAATTAATTTTCTTTATATTTACCATATCCGAGTACTCCCCGAGTACTCCGAGTACACTCAACTCCCCAGTCAACTGACTAGGGGCCGCCTAGCGACTTTTACAACATTGCTTAAAAATAATAATAAACCACGTGTCTGAATATATAATCATATCAATTAAGTGATTTTTTGGTTATATGATAATGCTAAACTTATTACAAAAGTCAAATCAAGCAATACAATAATTTTAAATAAAGCGATCGTATATTTTGTATTAAAATACGGATAGTAAAATAGTTCGTAGTTCAAATATATAGTATATGTATATTTAAGTATTTGGATTTGTATATATATGGTGAACAAGTCAAAGTGTCAAACTTTATTAATTGTTTAATTTAGCTTAGTTTAGAAATGGTTGAAAGAATATTTGACTCAGAAATGAAGTGGTGACTCCCAAAGTACCCTGGAAAGACAAACTGACGTCAGTACATTTTGTCTTGCCTCTCACGTGGTCGTGAATCAAGATGTTCAAAAAAACGAAAAGAATAACTATTGCGTATTTGCGTTTGTTAAACTTTTTGAAAGTTAGATATTATTATTACTATTGTAGGGTAACTTATTATCGTATGAATCAATTCTCTACGGCAATGTATATCTTAAGTATTCAAATACTTACAAATGAAAGCTAGGTAAAAGTGGAGTTAAGAGTGTTAAAAAAGTTTACCGTTAAAAAGATATTTATCTTAAAAGATCTAGGTGTTGTCCTATGGTTTTCACAAGTTAAACTTTTGAACACAAAAATTCTGAACAGAAAGTTGTCACATCATGTGTAAGTTCAATATTTATCACACTTGAAATGGTCCGAGATTGAGTGGTGTGTATTATCAAAGTTCCATATATAGTCGATCGATCATAATATGTATCCATGTACTCTTTGCTTGTTGGCTCTCTAGCTTGCTAGCAGCTGCTATATATGTATTATCTTCTAATTATATATACCGCTCTTGCTTAATTAAGATCATATATATATACTTTTGTAAACATCAATTCAAATATATATTATGAATGATAACTTATGAAAAATGATTATGTATATATATAGAAAGACGAATGTGGATTTGAGAAGTTCAAGCTGTGGAATAAAAATGATGGGTACGTTGATATCAGTGATTGGAGGTATGATACTCACACTGTATAGGGGTCCAGTTGTGAAAGAGCCGGCTCATGAAGATCTTCAACTAACTACTACTCCTCCACCACTCTTTGTTTTCTTATCCCACAATGAAAATTGGGTCCTTGGTTGTGCTCTTTTTGCAGCCGCCTCCTTGTCTTACTCCATATGGAATATTATTCAGGTACGTACGTATACCCTCATTTAAAATATCAATACATGATATTGTTTGGTCGCTAAAAATTGTCTTCCCCAGTATACTTACTAACTCTATTCTTCAAATTATAGAATATGTCTATAAATAGTAAATAGCCCCGTGCTTCGCAGTCGAAAAAACATGGGTCTATTCTCGCATTCTACAATTTTTAAACCACTTCCCTAACACAACTAATATATCAATTCATAAGGACCAACTCACCATACAAAATTCAAAGAGCACAAAAAAAAAAAAAAAAAAAAAAAAAAAAAAAAAAAAAAAAAGATGATAAATCTTTCGTTCATGCAAGCAGAAAATCATAAAAAATGAGAGGTAAAAACATTAGAGCAAGAATATCTGACAATGGAGGTACTTTTTTGTATCCTCATGTTTTGCAACGTTGCTATAATCCTGAGACCATCTTGATAAGATTGGTTGCATCTTGTATAGTAGTGAATAATATTCACAAAACGTAAAAAGAAACAACTGAACGAACGTTAAACTATGACATAAAGTTTACTCTTTTATTAATTTGCAGTTACTTTGTTGAACAAATTAGCTCATAGTGAAAAAAATCTTTAATTTACTGGTGACTGATATTTCATCTTTCGTAGCCAATTGTGTTCTTACAATGTTGCGAACAGCTTTTCCTCTGTCTCTGGCTTGTCAAACAAAAGAATGTGTAGAATGAGTTCCTAGTTGGCAAACTTGGGTTGGGCCTAAGTCAACCAGATCAGGGTACTCCTTAGTCCCTACAAATATAAAAACGAATATACAGGAAAAAAATACATCGGGTATAATAAAAACAAAAGATCAGCCAATAAGTACGGCTCAAATGAGATAAGGTTAAGTTGAACCTCAGTTTTCATTTTGAAATATCACCATACTAGCTTATTATCCCGGGAGGGTCCCGGGATTGAAAAATCTAATTTTACGTGATAACCTATTGCAAATGGCTCAAGTTAACTAACCACAAAATCTCTCAATCATTGCATGTTCATAGTATTCTAATCAGTATTAACTCATATTCCCTAATCTAAAACCTAATCAGTAATCATCTAAAGAATCACTTATGTAAGCTGCAACTATTAAAAAACTCATCACATCTCTCCAATTTCTCACATTCTAATGGCTCTTATAATTCCTAACCTAATCAACTAAACAAACACTTAAGTTGGAAGTTGTAATCATTGCATCTCATTATGCCACGTGGCATAATCAAGAGATGGTTGAGGCCACCATTGAACGCCACGTCAGCAACTATCAATTCTTTCCGGGAGCGTCCCGAGGTTGAAAAATATAACCATTCTAATAATACTAATACTAATAGTAATAATTATTACTCTTGTAATTAAATAAATAAAAAATAACCTTACTATAAGGTAACACCATGTGTTGCAGTGTTGCGCGATTCTTTCTCCTAACTTCTCTTGATGAAGTATACCTAGTAAAATTTCAATGATAACATGGCGATTGGGCTGATTTTCAACATCGTAGATAAGAACCTGGTTTAAAAGAAAAAACATGATTAATGAATAACATGAACACTTTGTGTGTTTTTTTCCTGTATGAACGAAACCCCAAAAATATAGTCGATTTTTCTCCGTTTTTTTATATATGACTATGGTACTCGTTGGAAAGATAATAAAACGCTCGTTAATTTGGTGTAATTTTTTTCTTTAAAAAATCTCGTATATAAAAGATATAAACGTTTTAAAAATTATGGGAGGAAACATGAGAGAGTAAATTTTAAATTTATTTTTAAATTTTTTTTTTCCTAAAATAACTCAATTTAATTTAAGGTTTTATGTTTATCTTTTTTTTTTTAATTAAAAAGGAAATAGTTCAAAAACACTAAAATCTTTCAATTATGATGCCACGTGGCACTCTCAATGGGAGGTTGAGGCCTCCATTTCACGCTTAAACTCTTATGGCATGTCCTGGTATGTAATAATAAAATGACTCATAAGATTATACGGGATGAGAAGAAACTTATTGTAAAAATAAAAATAAAAAATGAAACATTAAATACTTTAACTTTATTACATTAATTATTATCTCTTTAATTAATTAGTCATTAACACTTTATCCTACACATTATCAACTTTTGTCCTACACATATCAAAATCCATCTTACATATATCAAAATTATCATACGTTTATCCTACACATATCAAGATTATTATACGTAATTCAACCTACATTTGTCCTACACATATCAAAATTATCTTTCACTGTAAATTAGGATTGATATGAAAGAATATATGTTGAAATTGAATTATGAATTTCATTAATTTAACTACTTTAGGGTTACAAAAAAATAATCATTTATTTAACATTAAATACAATTATTATATGAAGGATTCATATTGGTTTAAATTGGTTCTTTTTCTTCTTATTTGAACTTTCCACTAAGATGATATTAATGTCATTGTTTAATGGCAAATAAGATTGCTAACATGCATATGTTTTTCATAGATATTAAGTTTGTCAACAACATAGCTTAAAGCATCACAAAAAGGCAAAGAATATGTATCACAAACCTACAAATGAAACACACATTTTTATCATTTATTTATTTATTTCCAATAGCTCATCAACAACACATAAGTTTCATTTTCAGATTCCAAAATCAAAGACTTCAATTTAGTAAATAAATTACCAAGCTAGCTTACCCTACTAGATGTTTCATCCCCAAATCCAGAACCACATTCCAAAAATCAAGATTTTGATTAACTTCTAATAATCGAATAAAAAAGAACTTGCTACCTCAACTTCAGATTAACACGGCTTATCGGGTTGCGTACCGGATTGTTGTGGTGGAACAACTGGTGGTCGGTAATATAGGTGACAACGTCGGAAACAATCCGAATTCCCGAATGTACGCCTAACTCATATGTTTTTATATATAGAGAGAGAATATGAAGAAACCAGAGGTAGAGAGAGGAAGTGGGAGAATAATATATGCAAGAAAGAGTTGTACTGTACAACATAAACCTGCACAAAACTAAAGTTTTTTGAAAAACTCGTAAAGCATGTTGTACAACCAAGTTATGCACCACCAACATTGGTAATTGTATGCTCTATAAATTAAACATATTATTATATTATTGGTGTGCGTCCAGGTGGGAACCCTTGAAAAATGCCCTGAGGCAATGACAGTGGCTTCGACTTCTAGCTTAATTGGGACATTCCAATCTGCTTTGCTTGCTATAATCATAGAAAGAGACCCTATTGCATGGAGATTGCAATTTGACATGGGACTCTTTGTCATTGTGTCAACGGTAACAAATCTAGCTAGAATTCAAGATACAAATGTAACTTAAGGTGTAAGAATCAAATATAAGTATAAGTATCTTGTGTTTTAAAATAGGCAATATTTGGAAGTCTCATCAAAAGCCACGTACATATGTGGTGCATGCAAAAGAAAAGCCAGTTTTATGTTGTTATGTTCAAGCCTCTCGGGGTTCCAATTGCTGGCATGTTTGGATGCGTTTTCTTTGCTCAAACGTTTCATTATGGAAGGTACTAATTGAAAATGTTACATCTTAATTTGTTTTAGCTATATTTTTTCTAAGATGGAAATCTTGCAGTTTGATGGCTGCAGCAATAACTGGAGCCGGATATTACACAATGATGTGGGGTCAAATCAGAGAGGATGAAAATAAGAGGTCCAAAGTGGATTTATCGGAAGAAAGAGCCCCTCTTTTGCAAGAAGAACAAGTTTAAAAAGAGGGAAAGAAAGTTTCTTATGTATATGTATACAAGTAAGTATGTATTTATGTATGTAAGTGAGGGTATGTTTTAGAGGCCCAAGCTACAAGTATATATTGTACAATATTATACATGAAATAAATAACTCTAGATTTAAAGTTGTTGGCATTACAACAAAGAATAAAAAAGATTCGAGATCAATGGAGGCACTAAGAGTAAACTATTACGTTATGTACAATTTATATCATGTTTTTCTTCTCACGCAGGATGTCCAAGGACCCCCTAAATTCTTAGGACAACCATAATAAATGAACGAACACAAACAAAAATTTCCGTTCGTTTAGTTAAACAAACGAACATGAACAATGGCCACGTTCGTTTATTTATGTTCGTGAACGTTCGGTAACATGTTCGTTTATGCTTGTTAACCTTTTTTTAATTCAAGTACTTAAAATTTCATATTATATGTTATTTAATATATATTGGTGTATCACACATTAATATTACTTCACCTACTTTGATTAACTATTATTTTGAATGGATTAAATGAGGATTTCAAGTTTAATATGATAATTATGTGTTTTGCTGAGACATTATGTTATGGTAATTATGTGATCAAGATTAAGTCATGTATGCTAGAGTAATTGGATTAGTATATTTTGGGCGGCCATTGTGATGAATAATATTGATTTTATTCGAAATGAATGTTTGTCTTTGTTCGTTTACATTCATTTGTGTTTGTTTATGTTCGGTTTTTTCTGACACCTAAATTTAACAAATAAACACAAACGAACACGAATACGAACACGTTCATTTCCTTAAAAAAAACAAAAATGAACGAAAAATCCCGTTCGGTAATTGTTCATGAACAGTTCGTGAACATATTATTTGCTTAACAAACGAATATAAACAAGCCCTTATTCGTATTCATTTGGTTCGTTTACAGCCCTATAGCAACATGTGGGTTGTTAATTGTTGGTCCAGTAAAAATAAATACGAAAGGTGAATTATTATATAATACCTTAAAAAGAACCGTTGGTAGCCACTAACAAAAGACAAATTTTACTCTATAGAGTTATGAAAAATTCATTTAAATTTTTTGGCACATAAAAACAAAAAGTGAAAAAGATACAACTACAGACCTCCAACTTTTAAGATTGACATCTAAACTTTATACTTTCGAAAAATCAAATTTAGCAATTATATTTTCATTATTTACGTTAAAGGAAAAAAGTACTTACTCAAGTGGTTATTGTTATGTATGCGTCGGTACAATTTCATGTTTCGACGTAAATTTATTTTAATGTATGTTTTCTTGGTCTACGTTTTGTTGTACGTGTTGGTATAAATTCATGTTATGACATAAACGATATAAATTCACGTTTCGACATAAGATTTTTTTAAACAAATCTGGTCAAATATAATGGATTTTCTTATTTTAACATACGATATCGGTTGGTCTACATTTCTGACGTAAATTGTATTAGGAAACGGGTCAGCTCAAATATAAAGTGTTTTCATTCGACGCTAAAAGTTTGACTTACCTACTTTTTTGATGGTATCAAATTGAGTCTGCCGAAATATAAAATGTTTTCATTTGACGGTAACAAATCGAATTATTATACATTTCATATGCTTAATGCATCATATGACGTGCCGTTACCTATAAACTACTTAGATGTCGCCGCTGCAACGCGCGACCATGTAACCACCTAGTTGAAGATAAAAATAAAAAAAAGGTATTAAGTTATAATAGACAGCTAATATATAATTAAGATGATTGAATTGTATTTAGGGTAAATATTGTATATTTCCTTATATGTGTATGATGATTGAATTGTATTTAGAGTAATAGACAGCTAATATAATAATCAACATTACACATATAAGGAAATATACAATATTTACCCTAAATACAATTCAATCATCTTAATTATATATTAGCTGTCTATTAAGTTAGAAGAGATATATAGAAAAACCATTTAAAAAAATACATAGAAAACCGACATAGACGAAAAGCTTAAACTGCTACCTTCTTCGTTCGATCTGTTACCCTAACCCTAATTTGGGAGAAAGAGAAGAGAAGAGAAGAGAAGAGATGGGTAAAGAGAAAGAGCCAAGCTTGAAGAAACTGGAGTATCTTTCCCTGGTATCAAAGGTATGCACTGAGCTCGAATCGCACTTAGGGTTTGGAGACAAAGTTTTAGCCGAATTTATAACCGAAATCGGTAGAAAATGCGAGTCTGTAGATGAATTTGATGCTAAGTTAAAACAAAACGGTGCTGAAATGCCTGATTACTTTGTGCGTACATTATTAACCATTATTCATGCAATCTTGCCCCCTAAACCTAAACGCAACGACCCTACCAAAGGGGATGCCCCGCCCAAATCCACCTTTCCGGCTTTGAATATTGGGGATACTAAGGATAGAGTCAAGGACTTGGAGAAGGAGATTGAAAAAGAAGCTAGAGAGAGAAGGGATAGTGATGTTGATGGTGGTAGAGATCATAGGGATAGAGATCGCTACGACCATAGAAGAGGAGACAGAGATAGGCATAGGGAAGATGATAGACCTGCTCGCAGGGGCAGGGATCGTGACGAAAGAGATGATGAAGACAGAGATAGGCATAGGCATAGGGAAGATGATAGACCTGCTCGCAGGGGCAGGGATCGTGACGAAAGAGATGATGAAGACAACAGGAGGAAGCCTTACAGGAATAATAGATCCGATGAGCCCGAATTGTATCAGGTCTATACAGGCAGAGTGACTCGAGTTATGGATACTGGTTGTTTTGTTCAGCTTAATGATATTAGGGGCAAAGAAGGGTTGGTTCATGTCTCGCAAATGGCTACGAGGAGAATTGCCAATGCTAAAGATGTTGTTAAAAGAGATCAAGAGGTTTTCGTCAAAGTGATATCCATTTCCGGTCAGAAGTTGTCTCTATCGATGAGGGATGTGGACCAGAATACGGGGAGGGATTTGTTGCCTTTGAAGAAGACTGGAGATGATGAAGCTTTTAGGACCAACCCGTCCAAAGGGTCAAACAACGGGTC
Organism: Ambrosia x helenae; assembly: GCA_030844895.1. Taxonomy (NCBI): domain Eukaryota; kingdom Viridiplantae; phylum Streptophyta; class Magnoliopsida; order Asterales; family Asteraceae; genus Ambrosia; species Ambrosia x helenae. The sequence continues at coordinate 560,613 of JAUTDX010000027.1, forward strand.
GACGACTAGGACTGGGCTTTCGGGGATAAGGATAACTGATGAAGATGTTGGTGTGCCTTCACGCAGACCGTTGAAGAGGATGAGTTCTCCGGAAAGATGGGAGGCGAAGCAGTTGATTGCTTCAGGGGTTTTGAGTGTGAAAGAATACCCGATGTACGATGATGAAACGGATGGTATGCTTTATCAAGAAGAAGGTGCTGAAGAAGAGCTTGAAGTTGAGTTGAATGAAGATGAGCCTGCCTTTTTGCAAGGACAGACCCGTTACTCGATGGACATGTCACCTGTTAAAATCTTTAAAAACCCAGAAGGTTCTTTGAGCCGAGCTGCAGCTTTACAGTCTGCTCTTATTAAAGAAAGAAGAGAAGTTAGGGAACAACAGCAAAGAACAATGCTTGATTCAATTCCAAAAGATCTGAATCGTCCGTGGGAAGATCCAATGCCTGAAACAGGTGAGAGGCATTTGGCACAAGAGCTGAGGGGAGTTGGGTTATCGGCGTACGATATGCCTGAATGGAAAAAAGATGCCTTTGGTAAAGCTTTGACTTTTGGTCAAAGATCAAAGCTTTCCCTCCAAGAACAGAGACAGAGTTTACCCATCTACAAGTTAAAGAAGGAACTGGTTCAGGCAGTGCATGATAATCAGGTTTTGGTTGTGATTGGTGAAACAGGATCAGGGAAAACAACTCAGGTGACCCAGTATCTAGCTGAAGCAGGTTACACCACAAACGGAAAGATAGGGTGCACACAGCCCCGTAGGGTGGCTGCAATGTCTGTCGCTAAACGTGTTGCGGAGGAGTTTGGTTGTCGGTTAGGTGAAGAAGTCGGTTACGCCATTCGGTTTGAAGATTGTACGGGCCCGGAAACCGTAATCAAGTACATGACTGATGGTATGCTTTTAAGAGAAATCTTAATTGATGAAAACCTGTCTCAGTACTCTGTAATCATGCTTGATGAAGCTCATGAGCGGACGATCCACACAGATGTGCTTTTTGGGTTATTGAAACAACTTATCAAAAGAAGAAGTGACCTTCGATTAATTGTCACTTCAGCTACACTGGATGCCGATAAGTTTGCTGGTTACTTCTTCAACTGCAGTATTTTCACCATTCCTGGGAGGACTTTCCCTGTGGAGATACTTTATACCAAACAACCCGAAAGTGATTACCTTGATGCTGCACTTATTACTGTGATGCAAATCCATTTAACAGAACCTGAAGGTGACATTCTTGTTTTTTTAACGGGTCAAGAAGAAATTGATCATGCTTGTCAGTGTCTGTATGAGAGAATGAAAGGGCTAGGTAAAAACGTACCCGAACTTATTATATTACCAGTTTATAGTGCACTCCCTAGTGAAATGCAATCCAGGATTTTTGAGCCTGCGCCTCCTGGTAAAAGAAAAGTGGTTGTTGCAACTAACATTGCTGAAGCGTCATTGACCATTGATGGTATATTTTATGTCATTGATCCTGGGTTTGCTAAGCAGAATGTCTATAACCCTAAACAAGGGCTTGATTCTCTTGTCATTACTCCAATTTCCCAAGCATCTGCTAAGCAAAGAGCGGGCCGTGCCGGACGTACAGGTCCTGGAAAGTGTTACAGGCTTTACACTGAAAGTGCTTTCAATAACGAGATGTCACCGACTTCAATTCCTGAAATTCAGAGGATTAATCTTGGTATGACTACGTTGAATTTGAAAGCTATGGGGATCAATGACCTACTTGCTTTCGATTTTATGGACCCACCATCCCCTCAAGCGCTTATATCTGCAATGGAACAGCTCTACAGCCTTGGAGCTTTGGATGAAGAAGGACTTTTAACCAAACTAGGTCGAAAAATGGCGGAGTTCCCGCTAGAACCGCCTTTATCAAAGATGCTTCTTGCCAGTGTGGATTTGGGTTGTAGTGATGAAATTTTGACTATTATTGCAATGATTCAAACTGGAAATATCTTTTACCGGCCTAGGGAAAAACAAGCACAAGCTGATCAAAAAAGGGCAAAGTTTTTTCAAGCTGAAGGTGATCAACTCACTTTGCTGGCGGTTTATGAGGCTTGGAAAGCAAAGAATTTTTCAGGTCCGTGGTGCTTTGAAAATTTTGTCCAGTCACGGTCTCTTAGGCGGGCTCAGGATGTCCGGAAGCAGCTTCTATCAATTATGGACAAGTATGTGTACTTTTTTCTTTCCCTATGTTTCCTTTATTTATAAATTTTGTTTCACCATTGACTGTTTTAGATTGCTAATCAAGTTCTATAGTTATAATGAAAAGTTTTTATTCAAGAATATGGATTTATCTTTATAACAAAAGGTTGTGAATTTCTGATCTTCTTTGTTATGTAGATGTATTTATCAACCTGAAATTTTGATATGGACAGATGCTGCCAAAGCCCTTTCTTGTTCCCTCTTTAATACATATTATCGTTTTTAGTTATGATTAAGAAAATATAAAAAAAGAATGCATGTCTGGCTGTTGGTACCACTTTATTCAATATAAAGAGAACTGCAATTCAATTTTTGTTTTAATCATTAAAAAAAATATGGATTCATGTTGGGATACAAAACATTTTTTTACAATTGGCTGTATAACTATTGATATGGACAGATGCTGCAAATTGCTTTTTGTATTCCTGATGATAATGCACATGCCAGTTAATCCATTAGTTCACAAGTACCTAATGCTACTACTTATTTGTTCTCATTTATGGGTCTTGAACTGTTACAATTGAAATTAAATAATGGGTGATAAATCTTTTAGCTTTAGGTTTAGTTATGCATATGCTTATTAGGTGATTATTGGATTTGTTTTTGGGGTTGGGTGGTATGCTGATGATACGGACCCGTCAACCCAAACTCTGCACGAGTTGATACCCCCCCTATAAATATTGCTCTTTGTGAATGTTCAGTTTTTTTTTGTTTTTTTTTTATGTTATTTGGTACTTGACTGTAAAACATTGAATCTCTGATAACTGGATTGAGTAGTGATTACTAAATTGTCTGTTTATTTGGTTAGGTACAAATTGGATGTTGTAAGTGCTGGGAGGAATTTCACCAAAATAAGGAAGGCAATAACAGCTGGTTTCTTCTTTCATGCTGCAAGGAAGGACCCACAAGAAGGATACCGGACCATAGTTGAGAATCAACCCGTTTATATACACCCAAGCAGTGCTCTTTTCCAGAGACAGCCAGATTGGGTCATCTATCACGAGTTGGTTATGACAACAAAAGAGTACATGCGTGAGGTTACTGTCATTGATCCCAAATGGCTTGTTGAGCTGGCACCTAGGTTCTTCAAGGTGTCGGACCCAACAAAAATGAGTAAACGCAAGCGGCAAGAGCGGATTGAGCCACTTTATGATAGGTACCATGAACCCAACTCGTGGCGGTTAAGTAAAAGACGGGCATAAACCAGTTTTATAATTTTGTTTACCTGCTTTTGTAACTTACTTACTTGAACATGGGCTGTAGTTTCACTGAAAGATTTTTTATGTGTACCTTTTTTATTCATGTGTTTCTTGCTGCATGTAATGTAGTAGCTTAGAAATGAACAAATGGGCCTTTTTTTTTTTTTTTTTTTTTGAAAAGATGCAGGCCGCCTACCGGGCCAGTTATAACAACAAATGTTTTTAGTGGAAAACGCAAGAGATATGTTTGTATGGTAATCAAATGGGTCCTCCCTCGCTTTTTGCAAACTGTGATATCTTTTAACCGTTAATGTTACTTATCTAATATGATAATGATACACACTTCTGTAAGAAATAAGGATTTGGCTTTTGACTCCACTACCAAAGAGGTGACTAACCTACCAATATGAACCGCTAAATGTGGCTAACCCAGTGTGTTATGATGTATATTTCCATTGTTATATTCAAATGTTGATGTCCCACTGGGTAAAATCGTTTTACTTGGATGTACATTTGTCTTTTGTGTATGTTAAATTATATGTCTATCCGAAAAGAATTGGGAAGTGAGCTCTAGAGAAAAAAAAAAGTAGTGTTTTTCTTAAACTCGCTTAGTGATGTATTGTAGTTTCTTTTGAATAGTTATAAAATATTTTTGTTTTAATGGAATGAGGTTTTGTGATCTAATTATTGTATATGACACCTTAGCCCTAGCCATGTTAGGGTGTTACATCCTTGCTTAAAATAAACGTTTAATGTATAATTTATAACGTTAATGATATTTTAATATTAATTTTTTATGAATTTTAAAAATTCCTATAATTTTTTATTTAATAAATAAATACATACACACACCACTTTATCTTATTGTGCTCTCCAAACAAACACTTTTCATTATTAAACCCACGTAATATACATGACTATAATCTAGTAGGTAATATAATCTTAGATTTTTTTTACAGAACTACTGTTTTTTTCAACTTTTTTTGTGTTTCTAGTTTGTGTCAGAAATGGTTTTGTAAAAATGGTAGTCCTGCAATCTAAGATTGCGGGAGTGTCCTATGTGGCATTATGAGTAGGCAAACCGTGGAAGAGCCGGACAAGGTGGACGAGAAGGGAGACGAGGTGGCATGACTTTTGGACGGTTGTGGCTTAGGTGAAAGTCCCGCAATCTCAGATTGCGGGAGTGGGTTGAATGAGTTCATGTTCGATTTTTTTTGCAAAGTCCTCAAAATAAATCTTGTTCCACTCCCGTAATCTCAGATTGCGGAGCCACAACCATCCAGCTCGCCGTCCCTTCTCGTCCACCTTGTCCACCTCTTCAATGGTTGCCTAATCATCATGTCACATAGGACACTCCCGCAATCTTAGATTGAGAGACTACCATTTTCATAAAAACGTTTCTAACAGAAACTATAAACACAAAAAAATTGGAAAAATCCACTAGTTCTGCAAAAAAATCCGTTGTCTACTCTCACGAACGTGAATGCCCTTTTACTATATGTAGACAGGTGGCATGAACTATTTTAATTTTATACTATATGTTAAATTAACTGTGAACCAGACATATAGAACACAGAGTTATATAAGAATTTAAGACTATTAAAATAATTCAAGTAACAATGAAACAAAGTGCACAATATGGATTACATGGGAAAAAAGAATAATGTCTAGTAGGTAATGTTGCCGATACTATTTATGGGTGGCTCATATTAAAAGCGACACCACCGAAATGAAGATGCAAATAATTTATTATTCACACTTTTTATTTGCACAAAACTCTATACGGGTAGTAGAGGGCTCTACGGCCCCTCAAGGCTAAGTTACGGCCCATATGTAAGCTTAAAAAAGAGGTACGAGGTTCAGGCCTGATATCCAATGATTGTGAGCACTTCTATGGCCCGTAGAGGTCTATACGGGCCGTAGTTAAACTCTGATTTTTTTGATCTCCAATTTAGGTGGGATGGATGAGGTTGGATGAGTGTATAAGACGTGTAATGTTATTTTTTTATAAAAAAAATAAAAATATATGCAATTTTTTATTTTTGTGTAATTTTTTTTAAAATGTTGGTTTCTATGTAACTATAATTAGAAAACGTGTTGTTTTTACTAAGGTCGTCTCGATAAACGTGTTTTTTTTTAACAAAATGTTGTTTTTATACTAAATATGTTATGTTATATTTGTTAATTTTGATTACCAAATTTTGGTTATTTGTATAAAATGTTATTTTTTTTATGTTTTTATACTAAATATGTGTTGTGTTGTGTTTGTCAACTAACTGATTATCCATATTTTAGATGATGAACAAGAATTTTTTATGAAGATGATAAAAATTACTAGTAAAACATTTACTGAATATTAAGAATACGTGACGAAAACTGCCTGCTTGAATGTAGGGAAGGAGTTAACTTAATTTTGAATTAAATAAAAAATATAATCATTAAATATAAATTTACAATAATACCCTTTAGATCTAAACATAAATGGATGGTTAGGATTGATTCACAAGGTTCACAACTATACTAATGGTTCATATATGATCTCATTCCTATATATATATAGGTTTTAAATTAAATGATTTAAGTAAACATGTTTTTTTTCTAAAAAAATATGGCTGTTGGCAAATTTTTAAACATTACCAATGGTCAAAATTAATGGAATTCATCAAGTTGTTCTCGGTTACTTCTTGCTGAGACGGTGAAGCCTTAACCGATGCTAAGAGGATGGAAGCGTTGTTGTCAAACGACAATCATAGCCGAGAACCCCTACTCGTGTAGTGCCCTGCCTCGCCTAATAAGGTGTATATAAACTTATTATTATTATTTGTCACTTTGTGATATTGTCCCTAATTAGGTATTTAATTGTCTGTTTGTAAGATAAATAATAACAAAAATAATCTATTTAATGGGTAAGGATGATGTGTATAATTTAAAATTTCAGCCTTCATTAAACACAAAACTAAAGTTTAAGAACATATGTATAATAATTGTATTTTAAATATTCACCATCAATATTGTATAAAACTAATTTATTATAATATCTTGGTTTCTTTTATGTTAGGGAGGAAGGGATGTATAATTAGTTTTTTTTACATTGGTTTTAATCAATCCTGCTTTGCCACATTACTTCACTGATTTACTTCACTAAAACACTTTTTTGAAGGCAATATTATCCCACTAGTGTACAATTTCTTAAACATAACAATTAATCATGTAAGCATTTTTCACATCATAATTTCCGTAATAGAAAAGTAATAGCTTCGCAAATCAATCAAATCAAAACGATTAGGATCGTAACAAAAACGCACAGTTTTTAAATAGTGAAGATCATAACTAATAGGTAATAGGGATAAAAAGGAAATTTAAAAAAGGCGATGGTATACTGATGGCTGGGCGGCGAGCCGTGAGGGTCTGAAGGAGGAGAGCATGTTTATTGATTCTAGGTTCTAAAACCTTAAATGGGTGTTTAAACGGAATAGAAATTAAAAAAAAACACAAAAAGGAATTAAAAAAAGGAGACTAGGAGACGAACTTTGGATCCTTTGGTTGTAAACAAGAGTTTTTTTCCGCCGAGCCAAGCTTTCAGTTTGTCTATGGGTTCACTCTAATTCGTTATATATAATATCTAAACGCAGTGGGTTCGTGTTAACCTGCACCCACTGTCACACCACGCCAATGGCGGAAACACGTGGCGTAACGCTCGAAAGCATATCAAAGTCAAGATTAACACAAACTATATTTAATTAGAAAAGATTAATTTATTAATATGTCGAAAATACTAGGAAACTCCATGTCTATTACAGGTTTGAGTGATGCAGGGATGTCCAGAATGAATGAGTTAATAACTTGCTCTTCTACAGGAACATCAGAGGAGACACCTGCAAATAAATGCACTTATTGAAATTTAAAACGCATGTTGGACATTTGTTAGTTGAACTATTTAAACGCACACATGATCATATTCAAACGCACCTATATATTAAGTATATATGTTTGAAAACTTATAAACGCACTTGATAGTTTAAACGCATCAAATATTCAAAAACATAATTCAAATACCTTCAATCCTTTTGTATTCGTTGACGATGTTCAAACTATGAATATCCACATCCAGATTAGTCTCATCTGTAATCAGGTCTGAATAATACACAAACAACTTGTTGTTAACGAAATTAAACTTAAAAAACTAATTCAAAAAACTGAAACAAAAACAGAGCATCATGATAAATACCATGAAACACAATATTATTGAGCTCTGGAATCGAATTCTCAACAGAAACGCTCTGATCATCAACTGATAAGTTTAAATCTGATAAACAAAATCAACAATTAAACATAATTCTACTGAAAATTGGTTAAAAAAAAACTAATTCAAATACATACTGAACATCCTGCAAATTTTCAATTGAATGTGATTATGAAAATCGTTATGTGTTTGAATGAGATTGTGAAATCGATCGTAATGTGTTTGATTGAAGTTGTATAATTCAAATTGGAATTTGAAATCGTTGACGTAACTTATGAATCGTTTACGAATATAGAACGTGATTGTAGTAATCAGTTATAGAGAAAATGTCTGATTTGCCCCTGAATTAAACTGTAATTGGGTTTAATTACCTTAACCATGGTTTACACATGACATCATTTGGTGGCTTCCTACACTTCCTATATTAAGCCTCATTAAACCTAATACTATTATCAATATTTTTTTTAATAGATACATGTTCCATGTCGTATAGTGTGAGGGAAATTTTTACTAGTTTGATGTTAAAATAGATGAGGTTATGTTGGTTTTATTTTATAAAGTCAAAAAGAAAGAAGGTCGAGAAATTATATATGCGCAACTCAATATGTTTTTGACTTTAAAGAAAATATAGCTTTTTCTTGTTAGTGGATTTTGAGATTGTCACTTATTTGGCATCGAGCTATTACAAAAAGTTCGACAACAAGTTTTAACTTTTTATGTGGTTGTTTATTCAAATGTGTTTTTAATAAATTATTCTTACTCATATGTACATATGTGATATGTACACATGTATTTATTGAATAGTAGTAGCACACATGTTTACAAATGGGTTCTAATAAAGTACTTATACACATGTACATAGGTTCATGTACAGTGCAACAGTAATACACATCTATAAAAACGTGTTTTAATAAATAGTAAATCTGTTAAATAGCGTTAATTCATATCTGTATTGGTTTACACCGGTAACTAGAATGATGGACCATAACAGATAAGGAAGAATCTATTATTTTTTTTTATTAGCACGATATATGAAAAACGGAATAAGATTGAAAAATATTATAAATTGCAATAAGGTAAGGCTAGTGGGTGTGAAGACATCTAAAATGGAATGTCTCATTGTCACATAGGATGCCACATAGGATAAAGTCATGTTCTTTTGTTTGGGACATGGGTGGGGTGTGGAGACATGAGAGACCCCATTTATTAATTATTAACTAGGATTACTTCCCACGCGCGTTGCGGCACGTCGATGGTTTATTAAGGTTCCAATGCGAGGGCTAAGATTGAGTCAGGGCAAATGGTTTTGTTGGCCGATTGATGTAGGTTAGGAAAAGTGAATTAAACAAAAGGACTCTTCATCATTGATAGGGTATACGAAATACAAATTACATATTATGCTTGCAGAAGTTGATTCTGTTGTAGTTGAAGACTAACTATTTTCTAGGATCATGCGGATTCACGTTTAGATGTGGAGTTGTTGGTTCCTGAAAGCCTTGCGTATCCCTTTGTAAGTGTCATCATCAAATCCCTAGACATGATTTGAATCACAACTGTTGAATAAGCTAGTTACGGATTAGTATTATTTAAGTTATTCTCATATCTTCAGAAATCACACTAATTCATTGTTGTTCATACCTCGGGTAATTGGAATTAATAATGGAAATCTCGCGAAAATTTTGACAGATTGATCCGTCATCAAATGATTTCTCAACTCCGTACCCTTGATCACTTTCACTAGCCATTTCAAAGGGACGATGTGTCCCATTTTCGTTGTATCATCAGTGTTCATATATAGAGTGTATCACAGCTAACCCACCACACCTCTGATACTTCGAAAACGTACTGGGGTTCTTACCAAAACTCTAATAGAATTTCACACCATCCTAACGTACCTGTAAATTCATGATTACGTTCCGGACTGCAATCACCAATTTACCTTACATTAGGGTTTTGTGTCCTTCTATGACTTTAAACTAAACACATATGCATAATAATGCATATCCACCTTGCGATTGTATCTTTGTATCAATGAGTCTAATGAATCTTTGTACCAAATTGCATGTTCAATGAATCCAAAATGTGTCCAACTGTTGAGCAGGCAAGAAGACCTCTACCAGTCAGTGAGTAGGAACCTCTACCGATTGTTGAGCAGGTACCATGGCCTCTTCCAGTCGTTGAGCAGGTTATTGAGACCTTTACCGACTGTTGATCAGGCATGATGACCCCTACCAATCGTTGAGTAGGTTTTTAGAAAAGCTTTACCAACTATTGAGTAGATACTTCATCCTCTACCAGTTGTTGATTAAATGTAACAATTGTTTCGCACATAAGTTTCAAATTGATACTACGTATATGTAAGCAACAAGTATCAGGTATAGTATGTGAGTTGTAATTGTATTACCCAAGACAATGTTAATGGGTCTAGGTGTGAATATAGCAATTAGTTCATATTCAACTAGGTATGTTTTCAAGTGTCATGAATAATCATATGTTCAAATATACTAGATGACTAAATTCTCATGTAAGAGGCAAAAATATTCAATACTAAGATTTATTACTTGAATCAAATGAGTCATTACATAAAATTCAGAAGTAAATAACATTCTAATAGTAAGAGTTTATTATTAGGCAGCTGGAGGATCTTGGTCTCGGTTTATGTTAGGACATTGGTTACGGAAGTGGTTTGGATCTCCACATTCATAGCACTGGCCATAATTATATCTGCCGGGACGATTATGATTAGCAGCCTGAGCAGGGGTGGTTTGGTTGGGATTGGGGTTTGGGGCTTCACAACATGTGTTGATCAAATGGCCATACTTACCACAATTTGTGCATAAGCGACATGGTGAAACGGTGGGATGATGACGTTTGCATGTGTTACACAAAGGAAAGTTTCCCGCATAAGGTTTCTTGTTAAAAGCTTGTGTAGTAGGGTTTCTTTGGTTCTCAGGAGTGAGGTTTGCATCAAGATCCCTGGTCTTGCGCTTCTGGTTCTCAGTAGTTACCGCGGCTATAATGCTTGCTTTCTCGCCTTTCCGAAATAAGGTCCCGTTCTTTACATGATTGTCAGATAAGGTAGCTGCTAGACGCTTGGCCTCTTCGAGGGTAGAAGGGTTCCCTCCCCACACCATGTCCTGAATCTGCATGGGTAAGCCACCAATATATTTTCCGATAGCAATAGGTAGGGGGTGACCTTATGTGGTAGCAGTAGGCTAAGCTCGTGGAAACGAGTGTTGTAGGCCATGTTTTCTCCACTATCCTGGACGAGAACGTGAAACTCGTCTTCCAATTTCTTAATTTCGTTACGAGGGCAGAATTCTGCCTTCATAATGTCTTTAGCTTGCTCCCAAGTCAAAGCTAGCGCGACTTCGGCTCCGTGAGTCCGTTTTTCTTCGTTCCACCATGTGAGTGCCCGCTTGTGGAGGACACTCATAGCATATCGAACTTTGAGGTTGTTAGGGCACTCGCTATTGATGAAGGTATTTTCGATACCTTCGAACCACTGAAGGAAACCAGTGGCTCCTTCGTCCCCGCTGAACTTGGGAGGGTTGCAAGTGTTGAAGTGCTTAAGGGTGCAAACAGGGTGTGCATTCCCGTTCCCATTGCCATTCCCGTTGTGGTTGCCATCCCCGTTGCCATTTCCATTCATTTGAGTTATTTGAGCCACTAAATTGGGAAGTAACAACGCTATTTGTTGAGCCATTTGCTGGGTAATGATCGCGGCGAGTTAGACATTGTCAGGGTTACCGTTGTCCTGGTTGTTGTTGTTGTTATCGTTGTCGTGAGGAGGCATTATCTGTATGAGACACAATGAAGGTTTCAATGAGACATATGATGAACCAAGGTAATGAGATATAATAAGGAGTGTAATCATTTATTCATTAATTAAAACGAATAAACAAAAACGTTGACTTATCAAAGCTTCTAGATTCTAATAACATAGTGAAGACATGCTTTAGCCTATAAGTAAACACTCATCCCGAGAATTCGCAGGTAGGCATCCAGGTCCCTCGTCTGATTGGGATAGATGCGCAATGCCAATCCTAGACAGACAACTCAGAATACAGGCGTTCACCCTTCCAGATTGCACGTGTTCGTTATTGGAATATAGAGCTTCGACGAGATTAACAAGGCAGTTCAGGTTAGGACCAACGTATTAATATGAACGCATATACTAGATTCAAATAGGAATGATTTAAACGAAATTGATAACTTTCCTTGTTGTAGATGTTGATTTCGGTCCATCATCAATCAAAATAGTTCCCTAAAATAGATTGAGGCGTGTCTAATTGGATTCACACGCATAGGTTAACTGGTGTTGACTTGGAGGGTTTGACCAAGGATAGGCAGGTTAGTTTATAAGGTATGGGTTTCAATTATCTACCACAAAACACCAAGTGGTGTAGTGGTTTGTGTTGTTGATTGCTGAATCTGGGGTCGCGGGTTCGAGTGCCGGCCCAAACAACATTTTTTTTAAAATCGTTTTTCCAACAAAAGGACTATATTTTTATTTATTTTGAATGAAATTAGATAAATATGATACACGAAATTTCATATACGTTAAAATATCAAATTTCAAAGGATTTTAAAATAAAAATACGATACATTACAAACCATGCGGAGAACGTGTTTTCGTTTTTACGTCAATCCATCGCAGGGTGGTGACGTGGCAAGCATGATACTGAGGTGGAATTGTGTGGGTGACGTGTTTCTGCCTTTTCAAATAAATAATGCGCGACCGTCTGCATTAATTGTGAAAATGATTGAAAAGTGAATGCACCGGAATTTGAAAAGTTGCATTAATTTTTTGGAGGGTTTTCGAGGAGGCGTGTTGAGGAAGCCGAGGAGATGTGGCCCTGTGTTAACTGGCAGACAGCATGTCTGTCAGCATAGAGGGTTGTGTTAGGCACGTGGCAGAGGATTTTTTCGTCTGGTTTCAGGCGCATGGTCAGCCATGTGCGCGAGTGTAACTACCACCCATGTAGTGTGATATGTGGCGCGTTTTGGCTGGTTCGTCGCTTGAACCGTCAGTACGTTCTGACAGTTGTTATCCCATCGCAATTAATGCGATGGGTATATATATGTTTCCCCCTTCTCATGTTTTCACAATTTGAACTTTTTTCTTCCAACTTTTCTCCTAAAATCCTATCATCTTCTCCAGCGAACCTTCATCTTTTCCGATCGACCTTTAAGTTTCCCATTATTCATTCCTTCACTTTATGTCAGAAAACTCTCAAACTAGTTCACAAAACCCTAATACGTCTTCTGATCCCATGGATGAGAAAGCGAAGTTCGCTCCGAAGTTGATCGGAAACACCACTATCCGGTGGAGTAAGCAAAGGTTTGAAGAGTTTTGTCGTATAATGGAACTGGATCCGGCGTGGGAGCCGGAGCTACGAACGACAGGGAGCACGACCCTGACCGAGGTGCGTATGATGTTGAACTCGTGGTCGCTGCAAGGTATAATCCTTTGCTCACACTTGAGGCTGGAACCGTAACCTGAAATGAAAGAGTATAGTAGGTCGTACGAAAGGTGGCGACTGCTAGGTAATCGTAAAACTCGAATTAATTAGGATTGGACCACGTGTTTAAGATAGGACTAAATGTAATAAATGCTAAAGAAAGAGAAAAGGTGTACCACCCTGCCAAATGTCCACGTGCCGCGACAGGGATGGTTGCAAGCGGATATTCTTCTGACAGCGCAGTCTGTTCTTCTGGAGGACAATTGATGTGATGTCTGACGCAAAACTGATCAGTGCAGATGGTGGGAACAAGGGGCCTATATATTCACTATTGGTGGGTCATAGTTGTTGAGTTAGCTCTGCCACGCGTCAGCCTTTGATTGATCTGCGCAGGTGCCTCTTCTCTGCTCGTTGGAGACTCCGCAGGGCTCTTGTCACCTTCCTTCTTTTAGCGTTGATAGGTTGTCCCATAGATGTCTTGTAAACTTGAAGTATGTTGTGGGGTGGTGTCCTTATCCGCGCTGGGATTTAGGACCCTATCTCTTCAAACCTAATCCTATATATATAAGATGTGGAGAGTTCAAATGAGAAGAAAATGTTTTGTAAGAAGAAAAAGAACAAATTCTAGCTAATAGGGAAGCTTTAATTTAATAATTGTATTGAATGTTAAATTAATTATGATTTTTTTTTGTAACCCCCTCTAAACTAGTTAAATAATGAACTAATAATTCATTTTTTAAATATATTCTTCCAAACTAACCCTTATTTGGAGTAAAGGATAATTTCGACATGTGTAGAATGAATTTTTAGATGTGTAGGATGAATTTTTTAGATGTGTACGATAAACGTATGATAATCTCGATATGTGTAGGATAAACATATGACAATTTTGTTATATGTATGATGCATTTTTATATGTGTAGGACAAATTTTGATAACGTGTAAGATAAAGTAGTAATGACTATTTAATTAGACAGGTGATAATTAATGCAAGAAGAGTTAAACTATTAATGTTTAACCATTATGTAACTTCTTCTTTTTGTTCTCAAACGATGTTTCTTCTCATTTGATCACCCCCCCCCCTATATAAGATAGGAAATGATCAAATGAGAAGAAACTTAATGTGAAAACAAAAAACAAATGACATAATGATAAACATTAAATATTTTAACTCTTCTTATATTAATTATTTCACCTATACATTTATAAGGGTTGATCAAACTAACACTTAATGAATATGGGCTAATTAATTATGTAAGATCATACAATATAACCATATAATATTTTAAAACATTATTTATTTAACTTTTGAGCTCAAATAAGTTTATTCCAACATGCCCTAATTACCAAAGTTGAATAGAAAATTAAACATCAAAAAGAAATAAAAAAGTTGGTGCATATACTCAAGAATGAACTTTGAATGTCGACACAAAAACGAGTGGTGTATTTGTAGGTAATGGTGTGTTGAATCTACATCCCTTTTCTAAATTATATGTAAAATGTCGACACAAAAACGAGTGGTGTATTAATTTGTAGGTAATGGTAGTATTTGTTTAGCAATATAGTTCAAATTAATTTATATACACATAAAGTATTGATTTCTTAAATCAATAAAATTGATTTTCATACTTTATGGTTAATTCGTTTGCATGGACCATGGTTAACCCTATAAGTTATGTTAATCATATTTATTAATTCTTATTGCCGAATTAATAGGATACAACAATATAGCTGAATGTATAATCAGATGTTGGTCTTAATAATCCAGTTTGTGGGACCTGTAGTAGTAAAAGAGGATGTGTATATGTATAATAAATGGAAATAAGTAGATTGCCTTCCCTCTATGTGATTGGGCCATTCGAGTTGCTGCGAAACCACTAAAGCACCTTCACCATTCCTCAAGGGTTACTCACTCATTCCCCTATTTAAACCCCTACAAATGGGGTTGTATGCAACCAAAACCTTCACACTGTCTACCTATAGAGATCGAGCATGGAAATGAAGGGTATGGTGGTAGGTGCAGAGGTTGTGCCATGCATACTAATGGCTTTAATGGAGTTTTGCACCATCGGGTTGACCATCTTGGCCAGCACCGTCTTGTCCAAAGGGCTGAGTCCCCTGGTGTTCGTGGTCTATAACAATGCACTCTCTTCTATCCTTCTTCTCCCTTACAACTCCTTCATCGTCACTAAAAACAAGTTCGCTTCTTTCCCTTAATTAATTATTTATTATTACGTACATGATAACCAATCCAACACACAAACCTTGAATGTGAACTCAGATCATGCAAATGCATATCATCGCCATCGAATATATAGCATGCATGTTGAATGTTTAACATCATAATTATACAACTCGATCATTATACTTTATAATGTTTGATTATCTTGCAGGAGAGAAGATCTCATGCCACGATTTCTTCTTCTTGGTTTCGTAGGGTTTGTATTCTTGCTCTGATCTGTTCCTCGTAAATAAAAATTGTCCTAATAATTAGCGATGGGTTTAATTTAGCAGTGACGAGTAAAATCTGGCTGGTCACTAGTATTATGGTAAACGAAGTGAACATTAATGACCAAGTTTCTAGCTAATTCTTTCCATCTTACAAATTATGGGTAAAAAAAAAGTGCAATCAACATGGAACATATAGTTATTATATCAACATTTACTAAGTGTACAAATTTGTAGTAAGTATATAGAATATGTCAAGTGAAGTGAAGCAAATTTTAATGCAAGCTGATAATCAACTTTGCATGCATGTGTTTGATCTTTTAGGATCATATATATATATATGGTACAGTGAGATTTTTGATCAAGATCCAAAATTCAACCTTGAAGTTACGTACACCAAGTGATCGAAGCAATAATTAATTAACACAACACTATGTTAATATAATGTTAATTAGTTAGATCCTTAAGAATCAATATGTATAGTCGGATTTATAATTAATCTGATTGGAGGTTAATATATATCGTGAGTAAATTATTTGTACGTGTAGGGTTACAATGGCACAAAATCTAGCGTTTGTTGGATTGAGTTATAGCTCCCCGATCGTTGCTATTGGAATGGGTTGTTGTATCCCCTCTATTTCATTCATTCTTGCCCTCCTTTCCAGGTTCGCTTCTTTTTCTTCATTTCCTCTATTTACATGTATAATTAACTATATAATTTTCTATCCTTACATCATATTCTTTTTCCTATCTAGCTAAGAGCAAGCGTAGTGGTGAGTTAAATTTCACGCCCCCGCTCACCACATTTCTTTTATCTCATTGGTTATCATAAAAAGACATCTTTCACGCCCCTTTTACAGCGTGAAATTTTTCACGGTTGAAGCAAAAACGCCCCTTTCACACCGTTGGGGGCGGTTAGCAGCGCGAATCGCCACTTCCACGCCTAATTAAGCCACCACTACACCTGGTCTAATACGTTTGTTGTATATTGAAGAATAAAATTTGTAGCTTTTATATATATTGAATAACAATTAAGCAGCGTGTATGAAAATTGCAAGACTTCAAGTGTTTGGAAATAGATCTACTCTATCGAAACCTTAATTAAGGTTTACATAAAATGAAAACTATTAAATACGCACATGCATCGTATAGTTTTATCCACAATCACTTTCACTAGCTTTGAATACAAATTTAGTTTGGATGGTTACTGAATGCAGATTTTTGTGTTTTTAAACCATTCGTGTACATGCATGCATTTTCTAATCAATTGGTGCCATGCATATTCTTAGTTATTATTTCGTAAAATTATGTTCTAAAATAGTTCTATATATTTACCATCCATGTAATAATTTGGGTAAACAGTAATTATATATGTAAAAAACAATCGTATAATTATATATATACACACATATATTTATAATCCCATCAACCAAGTGTTTTTCATTTATAATTGAACTAAGCTAATTAATTAACCAAGTAATATTGAGATATATCATGCTGCTAGATAAATAAAAATCTTGTATAATTTGTATTAGAAGACGGATAAGTGAAATAGTTGAAAAGGTTTAGGTAAATATTTGGATTTGTATATAATGAACTATTAAATCAAACTTTATTATTAGTGTCCGACTTTGACGTAATTTTCATATTTATGGAATAAAATTAGTCTTTTATATATTATTAGTTTAACTTCAATTCATTTAAAAAAATGATTTAAAAGAATATTTGAGTCAGAAATTAGAATTGGGCGGTGGCTCCTTACAAAAGCACCCTGGAAAGAAAAACTCACGTCAAGTTTTGTCTAGCGGTCGTCATTCGTGAATTAAATATTACAGGCTTATTATTTATCGTACGTATTGATCGAATATTTATTTAATTTCGACGTATGCTTTAAAATTAAGATCAAATTAAATATAAACTGATGACCCAGGCTTCCTAATTTGTTATTCGACTTTTGTCATAATTAATCACACTACATCGAACACAAACATATTCTAGATAGATATATAGTAAAATGGATTATTATATGTATACTTAAGATTGTTAGATGAATTCAAAATTATTGCGAAAATTGTAAAGAGGTGAACATCGATCATGTGTTATAAATACCTCATATACGTACGTACGTACAGGTCTTAATGGCTCAAGATCATATTTTGTTTTTGTTTTTTTTTTTACCTACGAACATTAATAGTTATTAAGTTTGTGTCGTTTATATATAATTATAGGAAGACAAGTGTGGAATTGAAAAGGTCAGCCACTCAAATAAAATTGATGGGTACATTGGTATCACTCATTGGAGCTATGACACTCACACTCTATAGGGGTCCAGTGGTCAAAGACCCAGCTTCTACGACTCATCTTCAACTAGCGCCTCCTCTCTTTGTTTTCTTATCCCACAATGAAAATTGGGTTATCGGTTGTGCTCTTTTTGCAGCTGCGTCTTTATCTTACTCGATATGGAATATTATTCAGGTTAATTTTTTTCTTGACGGTCATATATATAAGATAAAATTTTAATATTAATGTTCATCCAAAATTTATCAACAAAACAAGTATTTTTGCTAAAAATTGTACGTCTTCCAACATCTATATATTTTTTATTTTGTTGTTGATGCGCATGCAGGCAAAAACCATTGAAAAATGCGCAGAAGTGATGACAGTGGCTTCTTGCTCCACCTTATTTGGGACATTTCAATCTGCTCTACTTGCTTTACTCATAGAGAGAGACCCTATTGCGTGGAGATTGCAATTTGACATGGGACTCCTTGTCATTGTATTAACGGTACGTACTTATGCAATATACTTAGTTAGTTTATCATATTAGTTATTATGGGGTTAAAAAGGTAGGTGCGCAAGAATTGATATATTATAAGTTCAATATATATATATATATATATTATCATGTGGTTTTCAAATTAATTAAATTAAATATATAGGCTATATTTGGAAGTCTTATCAAAAGCCATGTACATATGTGGGGTGCACGAAGAAAAAGCCAGTTCTATGTTATTATGTTCAAGCCTCTGGGGGTTCCTATTGCTGGCATGTTTGGTTGCCTTTTCTTTGCTCAAACCTTTCATTATGGAAGGTGATCCCGCCCAGCTTCTAAAATCTTATAATTAATACCATAACTTAATTGTTAGCAGTCTTAGTTTATTTGTTCTAGCATTAACTTTTTCAAAGATATGTAAATGCAGTTTAATGGCCGCAGTAATAACTGGAATCGGATATTACATAATGATGTGGGGGCAAGTCAAAGAGGATGAAAATAAAACGGCCAAAGTGAATTTATCTGAAGAGAGAGCACCTCTTTTGCAAGAAGACCAAGTTTAAACTAAAGTAAAATTCATATAATTATATGTAAGCGAGGGTATGTTTTATAGACCCAAGCGCTACGAGCATGCATGGTGTAAAATATTTTATTAAGCATGAAATAAATAACTACTTATTATATATAATATTGACGCCGACCATCGCTAACCGTTTTACGTTTGAACTTGACCGTCAGATCAAGATATCCTACAATCTCAGCCCTTTAAATTAGGTAGTTATATATTTCTCGGAAGTTACTAAGACCTGTTCCCGCCTGAAAACATGTTCCCTCCCACGCTCCTTTCCACCTTACTCGCTCCACATTTCCCGAATTCCTCGCTCCACGTTTCCCTGATCAGGTTATGTGAGTTATATTACAAGCTATCAATTGGAATTTGGAAATTAACTAGACCACAATCTCTTTGTTCATCTCCTTCTCTCAAGGTTTTCTTCTAAGCTTCCGTCAGATTCTTATTCTCACCGGTAACACTCCTCCACACACTTTCAATTGTCTTCCTTTTCTCTATGATTTGCATACTAACATTAGGTATTTGTTTTCTTTCCCACTGTTCCAATCAAACGGCTAAAGTCATGGTATGGTAAAAGTTTAGAAGATTGAATTGGGCGCCATATGAGGTAAAAGGTTGGGTTGAGTTGATATGTTTAGTTCCTAATCTGTTTTAATTTTGAAAAATCCACCCAACTCTTTCTTTCTCCGGCGAGCTCCATTCATCAATCAATCAATAATATTTTTCAACAAATTACAGATTTAGTTTTCAATGTTTGTCAATCCATTATACAAATGGCCCCTGAAATGATCGTCATAAAACTACTAAAAAAATTAATATTATGTAACCTTCTTTCTCGTTCAACATTTATATCGGCCAAACTTCAAACCTTCACCGGTAACCTCTCCGACAACTGAAACCTTCTTTCTCGTTCAAACCTTCTTCTTGTTCAAACTTATGATCATGTGTTCGGTTTTAAACAATATTTTGCGATGGTTGCCTTTGTTGAACAAATTTGGTATTTTTAATAATAAGTTATTTTGAATGTTTGCTCGAATCTTGTGCTTGAAAACCTTTCGTGTCGCGTCCCGTGTTTCCGCCTAGGCAGGGTGTGAAACCATGGATGGTTTGAAAGGAAAAGCATTTGGGTTCAAGGGTTTCTGGTTGGACTCCATGGAAGAAGCTTAAACTTGATGGATGGATGGATGGATGATGATGGTGATCAGAGTTTTTCTTTTTGGGTTTTTATGTAGGAAAATGTGAGTGTGTGTGTGTGTGTATGTATGTATATGTGTGTGTATATATATATAGGCTAAGTATATAAAAAAAACCTCCTAAAATGAAGAAACCCTCACAAACCCATCCAATGGACCACAATGCTCCACATCATCCATCTAGATCAATTATTTTTTATTCAACAAGAGGTACTCCAGTCATTTCACTCTATTTTATCTTTTTCAAACCCTCACATGTCATATATATATATATATATGTCCTCTCTCTCATTTTTTTTTCAAATTTTGTTTCTCTTCATTCCCTCTCTTCTCTGCTCTCCTCTCTCAAACTAGATCTGCAACAAAAACCTATCCTAAAACCAGATCTGCAACAAAAAAACAGTGGCTATGGTTCGTGAAGACACACCACAATCGTCTCTCTCGATGACTCCCCACTGTCCCAACCATGATCCCAACAAGAAAAACGCAAAAAAAAAAACCTGCACCACCAAGAAAAACCATCTACCAACAAAAAACCCATCTACTGAAAAGAAACCCAGAACCAAAAAAGCTGATCCCACGGCGGTGATGAAAAGCATCTATACAACGGCGACGGCGAAAAAACCTGAGGTAATCTAGGTTAGAGCAGTTTGTTTATCTTAAACGTGTTTGTTTCTTATGTTGCTGAGGATCGATTAGCGATCTGATCGATAGTTACACGTCGGATTCGATGGGTTGACGAAACAGAGGGATCGGCCGGAATAGATAACTGGACCGAAGATGTGGTTTGTGGTGAAAGAGGAAGGGGAAAAAGTCGTGTGATCAGTTGTTGTTGTTGGCGACGATCGAAACCGGTCACCGGTGGTGACCGGAGAAGATGATGGAAGGTGTATGTGTAAGTGTTTGCAACAACATCTTTGTGCAGTCTGCACGTGTTTGTGGGGGTTTTTTATTTGTCATTTTTTTTTCTTTTGAACCATATATTTTAATAATAAAGAAATTGTGCTGCAGTAGCTTATTTAATAATATGTGTCATTTGAAATAATACTAGTACATTTTCCATTATGGTTGGAGTTCTGCCACGTCAGGCTCTTGATTTTATTTTAGTTGATAAAAATCATAGGGTGGAGATGGGTACACGTGCTGACCAAACATTTTGAAGCAAACGTAAGGTTATCAAAACTTGTGATTTTGTGTTTAGTTAGGGTGTTTTTATCGTCTATATTTTCGTATAATCTTTGTGTTTAGTTAGGCTGTTACGTGTGTAGCATATCTGTTTTTTGCAGTCAAATTCTGTTCTATGTTTTCTAGCGTATCAAATTCTGTTCTATGTTTACTGCAGACTACAAAAGTTGTCTGTGTTTTTCCTGTTACACATGTAACACTCATGTGTTTTTGCACCATGTCTGTCTATTTTTTTTTCTCATGTATGAGTTTTTTTTATGTTACCTATGTCTTTTTTACAGAAAATGTTTGTTTTTGTGTTTTCTCATATAGTCTTATCTATAACTAAAGACAGAAAATGTGTTGTTATTTGTTTTCAGAATGACTTTTCGGAATGTTGTTATTTTGTGTTTTCTCTGTGTTTAGTTAGGGTGTTTTTCTCGTCTATATGTTCGTATCATCTCTGTGATTTTACTTAGGGGTGTTTATTATGTTAAACATCGAAAATGATTTTTCGTTTTGTGTTTTATGTTCGTAGTATCCTTGTGTTTAGTTAGGGTGTTTTTATCGTCTATATTTTCGTATAATCTTTGTGTTTAGTTAGGCTGTTATGTGTGTAGCATATCTGTTTTTTGCAGTCAAATTCTGTTCTATATTTTCTAGCGTATCAAATTCTGTTCTATGTTTACTGCAGACTACAAAAGTTTTGTCTGTGTTTTTCCTGTTACACATGTAACACTCGTGTGTTTTTGCACCATGTCTGTCTATTTTTTTTTTGTTTTCTCATGTATGAGTTTTTTTATGTTACCTATGTTTTTTTTACAGAATATGTCTGTTTTTGTGTTTTCTCATATAGTCTTATCTATAACTAAAGACAGAAAATGTGTTGTTATTTGTTTTAAGAATGACTTTTCAGAATGTTGTTATTTGTGTTTTCTCTGTGTTTAGTTAGGGTGTTTTTCTCGTCTATATGGTCGTATCATCTTTGTGAATTTACTTAGGGTGTTTTTTTCTGTGTTAAGGTAGGATGTTACGTGTGTAGCGTATCTGTTTTGCAGTCAAAGGTTGCTTGTAATTCAGTAAAAAATGTATGCTGGGTGCAGACTACAAAAGTTTGTCTGTGTTTCCAGAAAAAAAATCTTGTTACACATGTAACACTCGTGTTTTTTTGCACCTTATCAAGAATGTAATATTGCATATTATAGAGGAAGAATTGGGAAAAAAAATTCTTGAATGGAATGTCATTGATCATGGGATGAAATCTATGTTTGCGTATGTTTCGTATGTAACAGCACCACTAAGTTGGTATACATTAGTTTCTGTTTTTTTACTAGATACAAAGTTTTGATTTTTTCATGTAAATTGATGAATTTTGTTTTATTTTTGCAGGTGAGCATATTTTTTTTTTGCATTAAAGATGAAGATGATTATCAAGAATGAAGTGTAGACAATTTTTTTATTTATGACAGTTTTTTTTTAGCATTTGTTGATTTGTAATAACCGTTTTGTTTGTTTTTAGCACTTTGTAAGAAACAATTCTTGTGTACATTTGAATGTTTTTTTGATATGTAAAGTTTTTAATTGATTTTTATACAATCTATGTGTTTTAACGTATGCAACAAGAAATCACATATGAGACCAGAGTCTGTGCAATTTTAACGTATGCAACACTACATATGTTACATATGTAACATGACGTCCTGACAGATTTAGGACAATGATCACAAAAGTATGAGAGAGATGATGTGACATGTGTGGGGTCCACTTGTCATATCTGCTTTTCAGAAAATGGCATTTGACCATTGTGCCCTTTTTTTGTCATCTACCTTAATTAATTTATTAAAATAATGTAGAATCAATCTAGGCCATTGATCACTTTAGATCAATGGTCTAGATTAAGTTTACTAGGTTTCTTCAAAATAGGAGGGTTTTTATTTAATCCTTGCTCTATATATATATATATAGAGAGAGAGAGAGAGAGAAAGAATGTCTCTTTATAATGATTAATGAATTAAAGGCACGATTAGACGTAGCTGTCGATTGTTTCCCTTTTTCTTATCTGAGAAGATCTTCGAAAAGATACAAACGAGAAGAAAAATAAGTGGAAAACTGTTTTTCTTTTCATTGCTCCAACATAACTTGCACCGGCTTGAGATATGAGTTTGATTAGCTTAAATCTCTCTAATCCATGGTATCCACTAACCGTAGCGACAACAAGATCCATAATTCGAACAAGGAGCTAAACGTTGGAACATGTTTGAGAATGCAAAGTTTGCTGAGATTACAAGAGCGAGGAACTTCGAAAAGATACAAACGAGGAAGAAAAATCAGTACATAACTGTTTTTTCTTTCATTGCTCCAACATAAGTTGCACCGGCTTGAGATATGAGTTTGATTAGCTTAAATCTCTCTGATCCATGATATCCACTAACTGTAGCGATAAATGAGATCCATAATTCGAACAAGGAGCTAAACGTTGGAACATGTTTGACAGTGCAAAGGTTGCTGAGATTACAAGAGCGAGGATTCACGTAATTTTTGTTGTTTTTATGGATTTTTAGAACGTTGCATGTTTTGGCATTTTTAATTATTTAGAAACAATAATATTGTAAAAAAATACTCCTCGTATTGCCCAATACGTGAAATATCAAACACACGTACTTGGATGAATACTAGAGTTGGAAGGTAAAAAAGTAAACCATATATGCCTCGTCAATACGAGGCATATTGGTACGAGGTTGCAGACTGACATTCCTTAGGAAGTCAGTGTGCAGCTTTTGACCTAAGTGTGCCTCATACTTAGGGACTCTAAACAGATTTCAATGGTGTCTAAATAGATGGAGCATAGATAGTTGAATATGATATTTTGTTTCCCTTTGTGAACCAACTTATTGAAAGTAATTCAAACGAATCGAAATGAAGACATTTAATCTTGAAATTCATTTCGTAAAGAGATGTTTGTCACTTGAATTTTGATGGCCCAACATTTAGTTGAAGACGTCATATTCTTCTAATAAAATATAAAGAAATAAATAATAAATGTAGATTAAGCGATGAAAAATAATGGAAGAAAATAATAAAAGAAAGGTCGGAAAAAGACTAGACAACCACTTGAATTCAAAAATGCATTGTTGATGCAGAATGAGTGGTAGATGATGCAATGAAAGTTGTACATAAGAGTAAAGGTTGTTGGAGGGAAATTTCAGTTCCTCTTTCATTTTCAAAGATGAACAAACCAAACAATGTTTGGTTAGATGGATGGACGATTAATATTAATAATATCAAATTATATTTCCTTTCCTTTCTCTTCATTTCTTTTTCTTCTACTCCAAGTGAAAAATCCCTCCAAGGTGTTGTTGCTGTTAACAACCAACCTACACTTGCTTGCTTTATACATACTCTCAATACAACCCCATTCTTCTTTAACCTTTCGCTGAATAAACATCATCATCATCATCATGCCATTTGGGTTAGTTTCCGCTTGGAATAAGCGAAGGAGAAGCAAGTCTGATGATCATCTTGATCCATGTTAACTTTCTTTATACAACTTTTACTTCCCAATCCCACCACACATTTTCTTTAAATTCTAATGGATTGGTGGGTGAATCATGAATTTGCAGGGGTTTATAGACCTGTGGAGTGCTGGAAACTTGAACATGATCAAAATATTCAAAACCCAAAAAGGAGACATGAATCATCCGTTTTTACGCTCAAGGAAATGGAGGATGCAACTTGTTCATTCAGTGAAGAAAACCTGCTTGGAAAAGGAGGATTTGGCAAAGTGTACAAGGGAAAGCTCTACTCTGGTGAGGTAAAACTTTTAATCATGCCTATAATTTCTTAAACAACACACAGCATAAATTGACGCTTCATAAAGACATGATTGTATCAATTTAGGAAGGAAAAAAAAAACAAAACCAACCCATCTGTTGTAAAAAGTAGGATCTATATAGTGGAGTTTCCTTGAATAAACCAGATAGATATATTGATAAAGATGGTATTAGATCAAATTATAAAAAAAATTAACAGATTTTAAATGAAAAATAAGAATCTTGAACTTTTTCTATTGAAAGGTTGTGGCAATCAAGAAAATGGAGCTACCAGCATGTAGAGCAGCAGAAGGGGAGCGGGAGTTTCGGGTTGAAGTTGATATTTTGAGCAGATTGGATCATCCAAATCTTGTGTCTTTGATCGGGTACTGTGCAGACGGAAAGCACAGATTTCTGGTTTATGAATACATGAAAAAGGGAAATCTACAGGATCACTTAAATGGTATGAATATTTATGTCAGTTAAACATTTGGTGCATATTGTCATCTGAACAAGGGGATTACAGGAATTGGGGAAAAGAAGATGGATTGGCCTGTGAGGCTTAAAGTGGCAATTGGGATAGCAAGAGGACTTGCATATTTGCATTCAAGTTCTGCAGTTGGAATTCCTGTTGTGCATAGAGACTTCAAATCAACTAATATTCTTCTGAGCGATGACTATGAAGCGAAGGTATAAATAATTTTTCATTTATATTTGGTCTCTAAAATTGGTAATCAAATGGTTTTCGCAGGTATCAGATTTTGGTTTGGCTAAGTTGATGCCAGAGGGTCAAGAAACGCATGTGACAGCAAGGGTGCTCGGTACATTTGGCTATTTTGACCCAGAATATACATCAGTAAGCAGTAATTTTATTTATTTTATGACAAACATGATTATTATCTTCAAGTTCTGCATTTATTGCTCCAGGTTACCTAAAATAGTAATATAGCAACATTTATGTTGATATAAACATTATAGACGTTCAATCTATAATCGTAGCAACAAACAACAGAGAATAGAGCCATGACATGCATGAATGCAAATGGGGGTATCTGGCATTGTGTTTTGAAGTGACATGGAATATATCAGATAACAGTTGTAAAAAACAAAACTGCAAGAGATAGTGGCAGAATGTTGCTGTTTAAGGTTGTAATGATTAGTTAATCAGCTTATTAAGTGTTTGGCTACCTGATTATTTATTTATTTGACCCATAAATAACCAGATAATAGAATCATCTTCACCACATCCGAATGGTAGAAACCGACTATATGCGACTTTGAAAATGCAATGGCATACACCCGCTGCATATCATATTGACCTCAACATTAGGAGCATATGTGCTATGGTGTCATATCATGTACTTATGATTTTTCCAAATCAAAATGTTTTTGTTTTCAACTTAATAAGAGACTACTTTGGTAACAGACAGGAAAACTCACTTTACAAAGTGATGTTTATGCATTTGGAGTTGTATTGCTTGAACTTTTGACTGGGCGTAGAGCTGTTGACCTCAACCAAGGACCCAATGATCAAAATCTTGTACTTCAGGTATGGTTCTTTTACTATTCAGGACCTTATTACAGTCTCTAGCTCGTATAAGCAAGGGTTTTTTTTTGGAAACTTGCAGGTTCGGCACATATTAAATGACAAAAAGAGACTGAGAAAGGTCATAGATCCAGAAATGAATCGGAGCTCATACACAATCGAGTCAGTATCAATGTATGCAAACTTAGCATCAAGATGTGTGCGCGTTGATAGTAATGAAAGGCCGTCAATGGAAGAATGTGTGAAAGAACTCCAAATCATCATCTATACAAACTCCAAAGGATTGAACATGACAATGCATGCATTTAGAATGTTATGAGACTTTTATAGACTCTTTTATGTTTGGAAAAATAATTATTTTTTGTTTCTATAAAAAAATTAGGATAATCTCATTAAAGATCCTCTATGGAACTTGAAGATCCCATAAATCTTCAAAGAGAAAAGAATGAGAACATATGATATTTGGTCCTTTTTCAAGAAAACATCATATACTTTTGACATGTTAGTATGCATTGTAGAATTACTCTCTTCTGTGTAACAAATATACATTCTGAAACGAAAAGAAAAAAATTATGATACGCTAGAGCTTTAGACGTCATACCTCATGACAATGAGTGATGACCCAAGGATGGTTCATGGTTGAAGTGATACATGACTTGGAAGCAGAATAAAGGAAACATCAAGAGTTTTAGACATCAGTTGATGCAAGAGCATCGTCGTATAAGGAATTTGTCTCTGAAAGGATAGTTGTGGGTGGAGGAAGTTGTTTACGCATTAAATGTTTGCGTCTTTGCAATGTTAAAAGGGTGAAGATGGTATCAGTCTTGAAGACGGAATATCCTGCTTTTGAATACATGTTAAATGGAGCAGAATCGATGATTCGACAGTGCAAGTAAACCTCTGTGACTGAAGTCATTTGAGAAATAAGTTCTTCACTGGCCTTCAAAAGATGCCAACCAATGCCCTGCCTGAATGAAAATCACGTGTTGTTAGGTTAAATGTATAATTCATTGACAGAATGTAGTAAGCAGGCAACGTTTGACATGAAAACAAAATTGATGTCATAACAATCAAAGAAGGAAATGATGATGTCATACCTTCGTAGGGTCTTGTTGACGGTCATATTACAGATATAAGGAGCATCCTTTGGAGGGGTGGGGGTGGGAGGGGACCCATTAGCCCCCAACTTATCAAAACTTACTTCAACGGTCCCTGCTAATTCAATAATATCTTCTTCTTCTTCTTCATCGCCTCTTCTATGAAAGGCAATCAAAGTGGCAGCATGAGGCATCAGAGCTCTTCTCTCCGTCAGGTACTGCTTCACCAGAAAGGCCAAGAGCTTCACATAGGGTTTAGGCAACATCATGGATTCTGCAAAAGACTCAGCCAGCAACTCAACGGTGATGTCCATTTCGTGGTCCTGCATCACACGGATTAAGAGCATAGAGCCGGAGGGCAATTTGTGGAAACGTTTGAAGGTTTGGAGGAATTGGAGGTTTTGGAGATCAGGGTAAGAGAGGAACTTGCCAGGGGGGTTATCTTGGAGAGCTGAGGAAGATGAAGAAGAAGAAGGAGAGGAGCAAGTGACTAGGGTGAGGTTAAAACGAGGAGGTGTGGATTTAGGGCTAATGGAAAAGGGTGGTTGGTGGCGGAGTAGGAGATGGCGGTTGAATTGGTCGACGACGGAGAAAGAAAGAGACAAGGCTGCTGTTGTTGCGGCCATTGAAGGAAGATATGAAAGAGGAGAGTGTGGTTTAGAGATTGGTTTCGTGTTGGTGTTTTTAGGATGGATATATAGTATACTAACTAGACTAGAATAGAAGAACATATTAAAACCCCGCCTTAAAATGTGTATTTAGTGCTCCAGGTAAACCAGGCCTCTGCCTTCAGTCCATTGCTAGCTAGGGGTGGACAAAAAGCTCGCGGCTTGAGGCTCCCTCGAAACTCGCTCGAAAAAAGCTCGGCTCGAAGAGGCTCGTTTTGTTTTCGAGCCGAGCCGAGCTGGCTCGTTTTGTAATCGAGCCGAGCTGGCTCGTTTTGTAATCGAGCCGAGCTCGAGCCAGGGGTGTTCAGCTCGTGGCTCGGCTCGTGGCTCGGCTCGATGGCTCGACTCGTGGCTCGACTCGATGGCTCGACATATGGCTCGACTCAGGCTTGTGTATGTGTAATTAATATATAGATGAAACTAATATATTTTGGCTCCAAACCTAATTCTAAAATTCAAAATTTGAAAATCCTGCTCATACTACCTATCTACCCCATCTTTTCATAATAAATAAACCATAACTTAGAAAAAGAAAAAAAAAATATACATGATTATGTGTAATTTTATTGTTTTTTATTTAATAAATATTTGTAAAAAAAATAAAAAAAAATAAAAAAATATAACGAGCTGGCTCGAGCCAGCTCGAGCTCGACTTTTCAGCTCGACCAGAAAAACGAGCCGAGCCAAGCTGGCTCGGTTTAAGTTCGAGCTCGAGCTCGAGCTGGGCCTGGCTCAGCTCGACTCGGCTCGTGTACAGCCCTATTGCTTGCACCTTGAAATATTGTGCCACCAGCGACTCAATAGCTATGAGATGCACTTAGGCTAACCACTTTCAATATATCTTTATTTATTATGTACTATATCAAAACGCACACAAGTATTTAATAGGCGTCAAGCCAAACGCATCCACCGATAGGAGGTGATGTCAACAAACCAAAGGACATTTTATTTTAACTCTACATACTTCTTCCCAAGGGTTAATAGCTTTTTTCGTACGAACTGTACGAATCAAAGGAAAAAACACGCGGGGTCGTGTATAACTAGAGTAATTATATAATTACTCTAGTTATACTCTAGCTATATAACTAGAGTAATTATATAATTACTCTAGTTATATACGGCCCGCGTGTTTTTCCGTGTTTTTACTTTGATTCGTAAAGTTCGTACGAAAAAGTTGTTTGTATTTGATCTTTTGTCTACTTCCCAAATACAACATTAATGCACACTCTCTCACGTACAAGGGTGGTCACAAACAAAACTCGCTCTTTCTTATAAGTGCTAACGGCTTTATTTTTCTGTTGTGCAGCTCTCAAACTAATTGGTGTTCAGCCAATTTCCTTGTAGAGAACTCAGACCAGTCCAAGAGGTTTTTGCATGTTTCTTTCCACCATTAATGAAATCAGGTTAAAAATGAAAGATACTTATGAGATATAAAACAGTACATAGCTTTGTGATCCAGATTTGAGTATTATATACCGTTTGTTACCTATGCCTATGCGCTTGAAACGGCAGACTAAATCCATCTTTTATTCAATTTGATTTATTTAACAACATTACACAATGCAACATTAGCTTCCATCACATTCACCATACTATATGCAACCACATATCATCTAATTTGCCACCAAAACAACACACCAGCAACAGAGCAACTAATATTCTCATCACGCATACACTGAATCCTCATACTTGCCAGTCCACCTGTACACCAATTTGCATTGAAACAATTATTATCTAAAAAATTTAGAGCAAGATATGCTATGAAAACATGAAAAAACCAACCTCTGTTCATCCTTTTCAGGAATATTGAGCTCCAAAGCTTCTTCAAATGGATCAAAAACAAGATCCAGCTTCTTGTTATCGACTTCACCAAGGGTCAGAGGATTCCACTGTAGTTTTTAAATAACCAATTGAGTTAATTGCATGCCCAAGTAATGTTTTCCCGAATCTCACTTAAAACAAAAAGCTTACCTTTGGAGAGTTATCTTTGTCAATGGTAAGAGCACGGATACCCTATTTGTTGCCAGAATCAAGAAAAAATATTTCAGTCATGTGTCCAAACACCAACAATATTACTATAGTATATTCATATTCTACTTATTAGTTGATACATATTTATATAAGCAAAATGGACTAAACCGAGAGAAATTTTACACTATTACTTAACTTTTAGAGACGACTTAAATATAAAAGCAACTTACAATTTATTAACAATTTTAGCACCCCTTTTCTAAAAGTTTTATCTAGTTCAGCAGTCCCAAATTATGCAAAAAAAAAAAAAAAACAAAAAAAAAACAAAAAAAAAAACAAAACAAAAAAACCATTACATGTATATAATAATATATCAACAAGTTTTGAAAAATAATAAATTTCTTCTGAATTTAAATCTCACGAGAGTAATTTCTGAAAAATTAGCAAAAATGATAAATGTAACATGGTTGCTAAAATCAACAATAACATGTAAACTGGATTGTGTTTTGCTCCTAATTTAAAGTTGGTTGCTAACATTGAGAAAAAAAAAAAAAGAATAGCCTGATTCCACTTCAAAAGTTTGCCCGTTTGAATAATAAATACCTCATAAACATCACCAGATATTATGGCTCGGAGTATATTTATTGTGACTCTAAATTCTTTCTTCAGGCACTCTGATAATGTTTGCTTCCTCCCATCACGAATCTGTCAAGTAAAAAAGCTGTCAAAACAGTCTCAAAGTTTGATATTGTGAACTTATGTTCCTTATCTTAAAGAAGATAAATACCGATTTAAGTGTTATCTTTAAACCAGTTGGAGACGATCTTTTTAAGCCTTTAAGCACGGGTACAATCCATCCATTTCCTTCCTTCCTTGACTCGGCTTCCTGTGGAAGTTACAGATACATTTATACAGTATGCAAAATGATATTATTGTTAAAATGCCCAAAAATTGGAAACTTACAAATGATTCTAGAATTTCTTCTACGGAATCCTTTGAAAAACACTCGTCAATTGTTTCCCGTCTGAAATCAACTAAAGAACATTAGTTTCATGTAAAATTTCCAAATATATAAACTTTGATTTTTGATTTCAGATTCGTTACTTGTGTAATACACTTTCTTGACTAATCTGAACCTCTAAAGAGAATTCTTCAATGGCAGCTTTCACTGCACTCTCATCGCCAGAATTCAAGCTCACCAAATGGTTTTCTAGCTCAGACAATTTCTGAAAATGAATTAACAAATTCTGTAATTCCACATGTTAAGCTGAAAAAAAATAAAATAAAATAAATCAGTTGATTGTTAAGTTCAAACTCACATCTAAAGGTACCAAATGGGTCGCTAGCCCAGCTGCAACTAGTTCCTCGCCACTTAACCGGGCCCCGGTTAAGGCAAAGTATTCACCTACAACAAAAAAGATGGTATGTTTTTCATTTCAACACTTGCCTTTGTTTTCTTTCATATTTGTTTTTTCCTATAACCTGGCATGTTTCCTGTTCGGTTATAAAGATACTAAAGCGGTAACTTTTTGTGTGCAGCATTGTAAAGGGGCATTTGGATTGGTTGTTAAAACTATTTATCTGCTTATTCATATATGTAATAAGCAATTATAAAGTGCATTTAATTCAGGTCATAGAATGAATCAAGTAAACAGTTTGGATATAGAAGCAAAATCCCAAACATGAAACAGTGAGAAAACAGCTTAATGTTGCATGCAGTCAAACACAATAAGCAAATAAGAAGAGTTCGGATAAGCAGCAATCCAATCCAAGACAAAAGAAAACAGCGTGTAAGTGAAAGTGTAAGATGAGTTGAATATGTATGAATGCACGTACCCAAACGGCCTGGAAGACGAGAAAGAATGTATGAGAAACTACAGTCAGTGTGAAAGCCAATGGATGCTTCTGGCGTGGCGAAAACCTAAAATCAAAATAAAAGGTAAAGGTAAAAAGAAGAGATTTATTTATTTATAGTATACAGAAAGAGGAAGTGAAAGATAGGGTGAAGGTTACGGTTTTTGGTGTGACAACTGAGAATTTGATTGGAACCATAAGGGATGCGCCTCCACCCATTGAAATCCCATGAACAAGAGCAACCTGGGGCTTCTTGTAGCTATGGATGTGATAGCAGAGCCAATAATATCTGTATACCACTTCAACACAATCATCCTCTGTCAAAATCAAACAAGTTGCATCATCCACTCACTCTAAAACAACTAAAGTATATTACTTAATTAATAATTAATTAAGTAAGTAAGAGTTACTTGAGTTCCTGGCATCATAGAACATTTTTAAATCCCCACCAGCAGAGAAAGCACGGCCTGCGCCCTAAAACAAACAAACAAACAAACAAAATTCATTATTATCATTATTATTATTATTATGATATACAGTAGACAGTAGTAATGGTTTTTAATTAGTTAGAAGGAAGGAAGGAACCTTAATGATGAGTAGCTTAGCGTCTTCATCCTTTTCCCAGTTTTCCAGGTTCTGAGCCAACAGATAAACCTAACAACACAAAGACAGAATGTAAGGGGAAGCTCCAGCTCCTGATCCTGCTTAATTAATTTAATAAATATAAAAGTAAGGTTACCTACCACTCTGGAAGAAATGACATTTAGTTTTCTTGGTTGGTTCAAGGTGATCAACCTCACATGCCCTTTTTCTTCGGTAAGGACAACCTCCTAAAACACAAACAGACTTCAATTCCCCAATCACACAAAAACAAAAACAAAAAAACCCTTCAATTTAAAACCCAAAATTAAAGATTACGTCTTCTTCTGCTGCTGCCATTTGAATAAATTAAGTTTCTGGAATGGAAAACCTAGATACCAGTGAGCGCCTTCAAAAATGTGAAAATAAAATTAAAGAAATGAAGGTGGTAGGTATTTTGATGGCGGTTGGTTGGTTGGTTGGTAGTGAGTTTGCGGATGGTGGTGGTAGGTAGCTAGTTAGGTGCCTCCCACTTTTTTTTTTTCTTTTTTTTTTTCCAACTTCCCATTCTTCCTCTTAACACCATGTGTAGGGCTGTAAACGAACCAAACGAACACGAATAAGGCCTTGTTCGTGTTCGTTTGGTTACCATCCACATGTATTTAACTTCAAACCCACTCCCTCATTCCACTACAAAACTCCTATAAAACGATGAATACTATATATAACACATCTATGGCACATATCTTTTGTTTTCCCTAATTGTCTTTCCCAACTAAATTATCAATCCCAAAACTAAAGACAAAAAAAAATGTCAGAAAATAGAGAATTATTCATGTGGTGGTGTGAGAAAAAGAAGTTCGTCCTGATGTAGTAAACCTACTCTAAAAAAAATGTTGAAAAATGGTACCCTTCTGAGTTGGGAAAACGAAAAATCACAAAGGCTAGTTAGAAAACTTAAGAGGATGTTCAAAAATTGTGAGCTTCGTGATGTGATTTCTTGGGAGTTTCTCTCAGATAATTTTGAACTAAAAATTAAGTTTGATGATGGAAACACAAGATACTTCACACCTCAAAACGTCTGCTTCTCAGATGATGTGGAGTTTCTAAAAAAAAAATTATCCGTAAAACCATTATTGAACCCAACTGGAGCAGAGTTTGGTGTTAAACTCGAGAAGATGGTAAAGGCTCAAGTAGACCTGTAGGAAGAAAGAGACGCCCAAGCAAATGAAGATGACGAACCACATGATGCAGACTCATCTGAAGACGATGATGAAACGGACGTAGCAGATATGACGGTTGAATCAGAGGATGAGACAGACTTTAGGGTTTAATCTTTTTGGTGGGGCATAGTTAGTGAATTAGAATTTTAAGTTTATGTTAGTTTCTGTGTTTTTTTTAATATCTTGACTTTAAGTAACAATAGTTGTAATTTAATCCTCTACTTTAATGAACAACTTTTGGTTAATGATAGTAAAATCAATAATCTGTTTATTGAAGAAACTCCGTGATAAGCGTTTATTGTTTAAGCCCTGAGTAAAATCAATAATCTTTTTATTATAGAAACTCCGTGACTACAAAATGTGTTCCGCACTACACTGTAAAAAGATATATAAAACTCTAAAATGTTTCAAGAACGAATGTCAAAAGGTCTGCATTGTTTTTACAACTGTTAATATCTTCAAAGGTGTTTTCTCATCAACAATCTGAATTTACAACAGACTGTTTTCAACATGGTCTGTTGCTTTAAAATATGCTAAGTTTACAACAGACTGTTTACAACTGTTAATGTCTTCAAAGGTGTTTTCTCATAAAAGTTCATTTGTTCTTTTACTTATAAATGACAACATGTATTTTAAAAGAAAGATATGTTGCCAACTCAACAGATGTAATGAAAAAACTGCCATCCAATACAATTTTCTAATTAAAAAAAAAACCACTAATATTCAGAAAACTTGAAAGTGATCTTGCTAATACATTCAAATCAACTATGACTATAACATGTCTTTACACACCCACGAGTCTTCAAAAGATGAACCTTGAAAGATCAACATACTCAAGGTACTTTTACTCTGCTTGCTAATAGAAGAGACAAAAACATTCACGGGTATACTTCAACAACAAACCTTGACTGAAAGCATCTTCTAAAAGATGAATCTTGATAGATCAACATACTCAAGGTGCTTCCTCACATACTCTGCTTGCTAATAGGACAGACAAAAACATTTACGATTATACTTCAACAACAAACCTTGAAAATAAACCTAAAGAAATAACAAATTCAACAAACATACCTGTTGAGAACTACAACAGCGGGAACCCCATTACACGACAGTAATCGCAAACGTGTTCCTCAAAAGATAAGCATAATGACATAAAAGCATAATCACAATCAATGTCTTGGCTGACACCATCTAGAAAAACACTTGATTGCTTAAGCTAACGCCTCTAGCTGTTAACGGTAAAATATTCATAAAAATACAACATCAACCATGAGTCAAATTAATCAAACACACAACTTGAGCAGACAAAAACTAAGACGCAATAAACAATCGCATAAATCGCTTTAAAAAGCAAAAGACGTACCTATGTTGACTTTGACACATTGAATCTTGAAACGTTGGTAATGATACAAGTAGTATTTTCCTTTGATTGTAAGAATCTTCCAAAATCAACAACTTTTTTAACCTAAATACTCTGGTTGCTAATTAAACAGACAAAAGATTGACGGTTATTGGAAAACAAACAGATAAGTATTATTGTTATTGTTATGATGGATTAGAATCTCGTTACCTGATACTTGAATCCTTCGATTTGAACGTGAGTGTGAGAGAAGCATCTGTTATTATGATTTAAGAATTTAAGAGAGAGACACAGAGATATAATACCTTTATATAGTTGTGTAATGGGGTTTTGAGTTTGAGATTTGAATTTGAATTTGGAGCTCAAATTTAGAAGCAACAGTCGTTTGAACTCTGTTAAAGCAAGTGGCAAATATTTAATTAATTTATTACCAACGCTGTTGAGCCAAGCGCTGTTGAGCCAAGCGGCCCACGTTATTTTGTTGAATATTTAAAGCTGAAATATGACATCACTTTTTGCATAAGTCTCTAAGGCCGTCACGTCAGCTTTTATAAGGTTTTCTTATGTCACTCACGACTCTCCTATTATAGTAAGTATAGATAGAATAGATATAGATATGGATATAGATGTGTTATTTTTAACTATTGAATAATATTTTAGACTATTGAATTTTGAAAGCCATTTTTCTTTTTTCCTTTTAAATTTGAACCAAACCAAGCCGAGCCAAGTCAGCTCGCTTTAAAACCAAGCCGAGCTCGAGCTTTGATTTTCAGCTCGGTTTCTAATTCGAGCCGAGCTGGCTCGGTTTCTAATTCGAGCCGAGCCGGCTCAATTTATAACCAAGCCGAGAGCAAGCTTGACCTGGCTCGACTTGGTTTCGCTCATAAAC
Organism: Ambrosia x helenae; assembly: GCA_030844895.1. Lineage (NCBI taxonomy): Eukaryota > Viridiplantae > Streptophyta > Magnoliopsida > Asterales > Asteraceae > Ambrosia > Ambrosia x helenae. The sequence continues at coordinate 596,862 of JAUTDX010000027.1, forward strand.
AGCCCTATTGGGGAGAAACTCCCGTGATGCACCTCAATGTGATTGAGAATTTTTTTTTTCTTTTTATTTTTTTTTGCCATAAATTTCTAATATAATAGCAAAGAAAGACTCTCATTCAAAATCAACAAATCAATTTCTTCATTTTTGTTTCATCACTAGAAGGACAAGTGACAGAGTGGAAATGAGAAAGAGAAGAATATGGATATGAGGAAGAGGAGAACATGGACGGTTTTTGCAATTAACTAAGTTTTAACATAGATGGATAATTTTGCCCACTGACTTAACGAGGTTGAGTTAACCCCGTTAAATAATTTGACTGTTTTGGCTTATTTCGTCCAAAGTCAAGGACTGTTTAAGCAATTTTTAAAGTTTTGGGTTGACTGACGTATTAACCCAAACTAAAGGGACGATTTTAATAATTAACTAAAAAAAGAAATAAAGGGTTTATAATTTTGTCAAAGTTGGTGGATTATCATTGGATGCTCATTTTGTTGGAGTTTCAATAAAGTATTAAAAAGAAAGTTGCACATGACCTTTTCTCATCGACTTCATGTGAACAATCATGTATCATCATATGAGTACATGCCAGTTGCTTAAACAATCATAATATAAATAAGAGCATTTAATTAAAGTGTAGTTGACCTTTTATTAGACTATTTTAACAACAATACAGCTGTTAGTATCTAAAGAAGCCAAGAAAAACAACATAAACAAACAAGATCAATGTTCGAAAAGACAAATGGTATGGTGGCCTCCTTTTCATATGTAACATGTGATTTACTTTTAAGATTACAGAATACTGTATCAAGTAATTGTAATTCCATCTGTATATGGATAAAAAAAATATGGAGCACCATCTCATGCTCTTCCTCTCACTTACCTAAATTTGGTTGTGGGCTCAAAAATTCCACCTTTTCATTATATCTAACATGATCTCATTCCATGTATCTATAGGCCCCGGTAGGCACCAATGAACGCAATCGTTTGGAACCCTGTCCCGTTTCCCGTTTGCAAAAGGGAACGGGTACATGTAAGGCCCCGGGTGCCCGTCTGGCCTCATTAAGGCCAATTTAGTGACATCCAACGCCTCTAAATGAAAACCATTACTATAATTGGACTGCTTGGCTGAAATGACTTGTTCAATCTCTTGACGTCTCATTTCGTAATCCATTCCTTCTAGATTCTTCTCATGTTCGTCGAAAGGTTTTTTCTTTGAACAAGCGTCCAACGAATCCCAATCGCCTTCAAAATGGGCAGGAGAAAAGGTGGTCACAATGACATGTATTCGTCTATTGAGTAAGGCCTTAAGGGTGGTATTGAATGCCATTCCATAAGCATCATAGAATCCAACCTCAGTGAAGTTGTTGTCATTGCAAGAGTGACATCCTAGTACGGAATCAGCGTAGTAAAAGACGGCGGGATGAAGATACCAATGGCCAATGGACAAGACAAGCATATCGATTTGGTCTAGATCCTTAGCCCAAACATGATTAACAGAGTCCAAATAGAGCCTGTTATAAGGGGTCTCCTGTGACTTCTCAAAGCCCTTAACAAGAAAGGGGGACCAATAGACTGAAAGAGTAAGGTTGTGGGAAGCGAAGTGCCATTTCCTGAACTTGTTGTCTGCACCGTTGGTGTAAAGTAAGGTAGGAAGAGAGACGGTGGAAAGCAGGCAGAGGAGGGACTCCAGCTGGTTCCTAGCGAGGGAGTCACCGACGAAGGCCACGTGTCGGTGGCTGGATAGGTGGAGGAAGGTGGTGGGGTCAAACCTGGGGAGATGACACTTGTTGGGCAGCCATCTCCAAAAGAGAAAGGCGGTGTCAGGCCTGCCGTGACTGGCACAGTTCTGGCCATCTTTGATAGTAGGACATGCAGTGGAGTTGTAGATTGGGCCTATCTGGTCATGGACCCATCTGCCATCGGTGTAGTCTTCACAACCAGAAGCTACAACACCTGAAAAAGATGAAAAAATGAATTTATAGTAAAAAGATATTATAATTTATTTATTAGTTGCAGATAGGAAAAGAAAGGGAAGGGGGGGAACCTGTGGAAAGAGGAGGAGGAGGAGGATTGATGGGGGTAGGGAAGAAATAGAGACGAAAGATGGGAATGAAAAGGAGGGAGTACAAAGCATAAGGAAGCAATTTTCTTCTAAGAGAGTGGGGATGATAATCCTTATTTGGGGTTTGAATGCCCATTTTTCATCAACAACAATAGTAATAGGGCGACCACCTTGGCTTTGAGGTTTATTTAGGATGGATGTGGGTCAGTCAAGGTTGAGATTTACCATTTTTTTAGAATGGTAGGGTTTGGATTGGGTCAAGATTCAAGAAACACAGAGAGAGAGAGAGAGAGAGAGAGAGAGCCTTTCCCTTTCCCATTATATAAGGAAGAAGATATGGAAAAATGGAAAGTGGAAGGAAGCCATTGGATTGGATTGGTCATTGGTGGTGTTATCATCATGTGCACGTTACACAATACATCCAGAGGCGGAGTTAGGGGGGGGGGGACTGCCGGGTGTCAAGCCACCCCCAATGGCCCAAATTTGTTAAGTTTTTAAGGTAAAAATTCGATAAAATTGTATCAAGCCCCCCTGTTTTTAAGGTAAAAATTCGATAAAATTGTATCAAGCCCCCCTTAACGCTCACTCCAATAATCTAAGCCCCCCTTATCATCAAATCCTGGCTCCGCCTCTGAATACATCCAGTGTATCACCAACCTACCTAGCTACTTGTTTTTTGTTTTTTTATTTTTTTTTCCTTTACCAAGAAAATTGACTTGGCCGCCCATCACTCATCAACTCCCAAAACATAATTTTATTCTTTTATTTTATCTTGCTTATTGTGACTCAAAACAAAACGAACACAAACTCTATCTTCTATGCTAATTGGGTGCTCACATGTCAGTTGCAACTTACTCATTTGACCCTGCTATAGTTTAAAGTGAGCAGTAACTTTATCCAGATTCTTTTATTTTATTTTTATTTTTTAGGTTTTGTCTAAATTTGTATAATGTAATATTAATACAAAAATAAAAGTAATAAAAAATGTTAGATTAATATTAATTACAAGAATACAAACTATAAAAAAATAAAACTAATCTAGTACGATCAGGAGATGGTTGTCTCGTTAGCATGTTTTGTCTTTGCCTTCAAGAACGGGCAATCAAGTAGCCAACTGTTATCCTGCTCACTTCCATCATCAAATCGTCTTCCTCCGAAGAGTCGGACGAAGAAAAGTCGTTCCATTCCATTTTTTATGTGTTGAGAGTGAGTGAAAATTTGAAAATAATATGTAGGTTTCTAAAAATGGTTCAAGCTATCTAAAAATAAATCGCCAGCTAGCCTCCAACGGTCGTTTCCCACCGACTAGTTTTGTACCGCTAACTCATTCAAGCATGGTAGCGTGGGCTCGCTCACAGTAAGGTTCACGCATGTACGTTGTGGTGTTCATGAGCCACGTGAATCAAGTGTCGCTCGCGACCCACAACACACATTCTTAGTAAAAGGGATGAGATGCAATGAAGTTATTACATGACATATTTGAAGAAGCATCTCATTTTATTAAGTATACAATTTATTTCTCAAAACAAACATTAACACTTTTAGAGCATGTTTGGCTCTTCTTATTTCCACCTCCTTATAATTTATAACTTTTCCAAAAAGTTAATAAGTTATAAAAAGTGTTTGGCAAAAGGAAAATGACTTTTTGTTTACCTATGATAAGTTGTTTTGGAAAAGTAAGGGATGAATGACTTTTTAAACCTCCTTATAACTTATTGATGGTTATTTACCTACATGTCCTTCTTATATCCTTATACCTTCACTCCTTATACCCTTTTTGGTCATTTTACCTAAATAAGTTAAACCAAACACTTTTACAAAATAACTTATCAACCTACTGTTTTTCATCACCACATAAGCTAATCCAAACACTTTTCTAAAAACTCATTTTTAAAAAGTCATAAGTTAATAAGTCCTTTTAACTAAAAGTCCTTTTTGACTTAAGTAAGTTTATCCAAACATGCCCTTAGTAATGAATAAATTCAAAAGCCTAACAGTTTAGTCCAACCTCTCCAACAATAATGTAGCGTTCCTTTCGTTGAATGTATTGAAATTGAAATCTACGTAAAAATGAATTTTGATTTAAAATTTAAGAGTGTTTGTTTCATAGAATGAAATGAAATATAGATGAATCTGAAATGCAGATTCCATTCATTATGTTGTTCGATTCCAATTCATTTTTTAAAAACAACAAAATAAGAAATAGAACCAACATTTCAATTCCATTAAGATTTCATTATATTTCTTGAAATGACGTATGAACGCTACCTTAAGAGTATTTGAATTTGTGGATCCTAATAACCACAGTAACAGTGATGTGATGCTCACTTTTTAACGTAACAGTAAAACATATTAAACCACTACACATGGCCTTAGGCCATGTGTAGTGCAGGGGTTTTATGCATTAAAATATTAATAAAGTGAAATGTGAAGCTTTATATAAAAATGTGTAGTGGTAGGGCTTTTTGGGTGTAGAAGTTGGTGGTCACACTTGTTTACTGTGACAATGTGAGTACTATCTACCTTTCAGGTAACCCCCTCCAACATCAACGCACAAAGCACATTGAACTTGACATGCACTTCGTGCGTGAAAAGGTTCAACGAGGACGTGTACGAGTTCTTCATGTTCCATCCCGATATCAGATCGCTGACATATTTACCAAAGGCTTACCGTAGATACTCTTTGAAGATTTTTAGTCCAGGCTCAGCTTTTAGTCTCCTCCCACTTCGATTGCGGGGGTATAATAGATAACGTATTTATAGATATTGATTTGTATAATATCGTTTCCATATTGCTTTGTAATCATCCCTAAAATAAGGGAATGTAAATATCTATATAATGAAAACCCTACAAGGGAGAGGATCAATGATCCATTTGTTTCAGTAGAAGTTGATTTTGATTAGGTGTAGAAGTTGATTTTGATTAGGTAAAAGAGAAGGGGCATGGTGTGAGCAGCAAAACGCCAAGAATTTTTGTTTATCATAAAGCCCCAGGAAGCGGTATGGGGGGCTTTATGGGGCTTCATGGGGGGCTCTATAGCGCCCACTACGAAGGGTCTTAGTGAGTTAGTTGTTCTATATAAAAGATATAATATTGTTTTTTTTAACGGAAAAGAGTTAACTTGTACTATTGACATTTGCAAATGCAGTCCTTAAAGTGTGAGTAAACGGGGAATCATTGGTCTTGTCGGCTGGTAATCAGCACTCCACATATTTAAATTGCAGGCACCTTGATGTTTAGGCCATGTGTAGTGGGGGTGATGATGGAGGCTTGATGGATTAAAATATTAATAAAGTGAGATGAGAGGGCTTTATAAAGTAAGTGTGTAGTGGATGAGGGGCTTGATAGGGATTAAAATATTATTGTTTGATTTGGCGTAGAAGAAATGGGTGTAGAAATTGATTAAAATATTATTTTAAAATTGTTTTTTAAAGAATGGGCACAACGTGACAGCTATCAAGCTCTCCCCATTTTTTTTTGCTTATCAAGCCCGGGGGAAGGGGGTTAGAGGGCTCCATGAGGCTTTATAAATCTCCTTCAAGCCATCCATCACCCCCACTACGCATACTCATGTTGACATAAAACACGTTAATGGTGTGTTATTAGGGATGACAATGGGTCATGTTTGGGACGGGTTTAGGTAATCTAATCCCATACCCGATTAGGTATGCTTGTCCTAAAACCCGTCGGGTTTGTATCAGGTAAACCGTTGTGACAACTGCCAAAATTTGGATATTACTCGTACATAGTAATAACTATTAAAATGATATAAAAAATTTGCGTGTTAGACTTAATTGATGATAATTAGAGTCTCTAGAAATGTATTATCAAAGTCCAAACTTGTTAAGAAGGTTTCTTAAGAATTTTAGGAATTTGCACATCACCTAGTGATAAATTACCAGTATTAAGCATTAGTGACGACCCGGTTAACATTAAAAAGTCTAGTTTTGACCCGTAATGCTTGGTTTGGTATGGAATAATATTTTAAGGATGAAAATACTATTGAAACCAATAAAGATTATAATTGATGGTTTTTAAATCGCTTTAGTCTAGTTATTGCGCGTTTTAGAATTTTAACGCGAGTACGAGACCCGGTACAATAGGGAAACCTCTAATATAATCAAATTAGCTAAAAATAGATATTTTTAATTAGGGAATATTATTAGTGGCCAAATGGGTGAAACCTTAACTATTTAGTATAAAAGGGTATTTATAACATGTGAGGTGGGTATGTTTATGTTATAACTTTTATAAAAAAGTATATATAATACCCAACCCCACCCCCTGACCGGCCCACCCCATCCTACCATAATATTATTATTATTTTCCTTTTTATTTCAATGATTGCTTATTTAATACACAAACACTTAATCCCAACACATACTCATCCTATCTTACACCTTCATTTACACACACTTAATAAAAACTCTCCACATTCCTTCTTCTTCCTCATCATAGCCGAAATCATCATCATCTATCATTTCTTTTCTTTTTTTTCATTTTGTTATAAAAATGGACTCAAGAACTTGAAGATATTGATAACCTTGGTGATTTTGAACTAAAACCTTCAAGAATCTAGAGATTTTTAGAGAGAGAAACCATCAAAACCCACATTTTACAAGTGTTCTTCAAAGGTGAGTTTCTTGAACAAAAACTCTAATAAAATCTTCATATTTCTGTTTTTAATCAAGTTTTCACCAAATAATCAAAGGTTTTGAAGTGGGTTATATAAACTAACAATGGGGATGAGATAAAATGGAAAATGGTGATGAATACATAGGGCCGTCTCCGAGAATTCTTAAAAATTCAAAGGCCTGGGGCGAGAAAAAAAGTTGGGCCCTTATATATAATTTTAAAATATATATATATGAACTAGTGGGATCCACACACTCACCGCGTCAGATGAAAACTAATGCACTCACTTTAGAAACGGAAAAGAAAATCCAATAAAAATATTGTCGTAATACCCAAAACAAAATAATAATAATAATATTTCAATTTTAAACTAAAAAACGAAAAATTGAAGGTGAAAGAGGAAAAAAATGAAACAACTGAAGAATAAGCAAAAATAACTTAAAAAAATAAGAAGGAAAAAAAAAGCTTAAATTAGCGATCAAAAGATTCGAACTTGGCATCACAAAACACAAAACCTTTAATATCCCTGACGAGTAGGACGTTGTCTTATGGGAAGAACATAATCTTCAAAAAGTTCCTCTTGAATTAGGGGTCAAACCTTGGGAAGAAAAGTCATGGTTTGATTAAGAGCCTTAGGTTAAAATCATACTTGTTGCACCTAACTGGTCTACTTGGTTCTCTTTTAGTTGGTACTTGATCATATGTTTTTAAACAAGGAAATATGTTTAATCATCTTAAAAACCTGTGAACTCACCAATATTTTGTTGATATTTTTAAGCATGTTTTCAGGTACTGATGCCTAGGGGTTTTGAGAGTGGGTTTAGTAGGCACTACGATGGACATGATATTGGGACCATAAAACTTCGAGAACTATGTTTTAGTTTTAAATAAATTGTAAAACAATGATTATGTAATTTCGCTTCACCTTGGTTATGACATGTTTTTAAACTTTCTTAGACCGGAAACTTAAATGTGTTGGACTAGAGGGTGGTTGCAAGATGTCCATACGTATCTATATGTGATTTGCTAAACTTTGTGGTAACAACTTCTGTTACCTCATGACTTGCTTTCCGCTGTGCGCTGTTGGGGTGTGACACCCGTTAATTTTTAAAACTTACCCATTGGGTATATCTGACTAAAAACATGTGGGTATCTATTGGGTAACTATTAATCAATACATTTAGCATTATAAAAATATGTATGCAAATGATTACAATGTATAAATATAAAATACTTTAATCATATAAAAACACTAAAAGTCATAGATAAACAAATAGTATACACTAATTATTGGTGTTTTTTAGCACATGATGACGATCTAGATGGACAATTAGATATATTATGCATACATATTTAAAAAGATATATAAGAAATTGTATCGGGTATCTAATCGGGTAAACGTGTATACTTTATCGGGTAATCAGGTAGGGTAAACGGGCATATCATCAAATCCCAAACCGATCCTAAACTCGCGAAAAAAAAACTAATCCCATACCCATACCCAGACCCATACTTGATTACCCGGACACATACCCGGACGCATACCTGATTACCCACCTTCTTCCCAAATGTATCGAGTTTCAGGTTTACCCACCGAGTTCAGATTTGATTGCCATCCCTAATATTATTATATAAAAGAACCCACATGAATAATCGTATGATATTTCTAAAACAGATACTATGCTTTAACAAAAATAAAATAAAATACATAACATTTAGTTTGATTTAGAGGGTGTTTGGGGTTGAGTTTTGAAATGAATTTTTAGATTATTGTGTTTTGAAAACGCAAATAATCAGTTTTTAGTGTTTGGGTTGAGTTTTGAAATGAATTTTTAGGCTAACAAAACCCAATAATCTAAAAGCAGTTCCACCCCTACTACAACAAAATGCATAAATAGTTTTTAAAAAGCAATCCCAAACACCCTCCAAAAAAGAAAGAAAAAAAAGCAGTTAAACAACTGATCATCATATGTCGTGCATTGTTAATGTAGTTAGAACTTTGTACTTGTAAGTCCGTTTTCAATGAGTTTTACCCTTACGTTGAAAAAAACTATAAATACGAATACAGGTACAACACCAAATAATACGGTAACAAAAAAGATTGGCGCGGCACGGTGCCGATATCTGGCACCATATGCTTATTATAATATATAATATATTAAGAAACAATATAATATATGTGTTCAATAGCAATAAATCCAATATATAATATATGTATGTATAATGTATGTGTATGTTAGCAATATTAAGAAACAATATAATATATGTGTTCAATAGCAATAAATAAATAAATATATGTGTATTGCATGTTAAACATCTATAGGTACCGGAGCAAATTATAGGTGCCGACGCAAATTAGACTGTGAACACTATTAAAGTGTCGTAAAATTAATATAGTATATAATGTACCAAATTTTGATTCATAAAAGGAAAACACAAAAAATAGTGTCTAGAGTCTGGCCTTTCCAAAATAAACGGAGTAACCCTTTATAACTTCAAAAAACCGTGCGAGTGCGTTTATCCAGAAAACCCTTCAGACTACGGGAGAGGAGTTTGTTATGACTTCGCGTCAGAAGGCAGTGTTTGAATACCTCAAGGGAGCGCATGCTCAAGACTTCTTAACTGTCCTCCCCATAGACGGGCTTGAGCAACGTATGTCGGCTATTGAATACCAGGTCATCCTTAAATACAGACTTATGATCCCAATGTTCCGTGTCGATGAACCGTGCCCAATTTGTAAGAGAGCTTGTTTGGACAAATTTGGGGAACACGCCTTGCATTTCAAGGAAATGCCGGGATTTAAATACCGACATGATTTAGTCAGGGATGTCTTATGGGATGTTTTGCGAAAGGCTGGGATCTCAGCCAAGAAAGAAGCCCAAGTTAACTTTTTAATGGACCCGTTAGACCGACGGTCTACCTTATGGCCAGCAGATGTACTTGTGTTTGGATGGGCACAAGGAAAGCATGTGTGTGTCGACCTCACTGGAGTGTCCCCTCTGGCGGGACTTCGGGATTCGGGGTTTGTGGCAGGACAAGCGGTCTCGATAGCTGAATCTAAGAAAGTTGCCAAACATGAAACCGCGTGCCTGGAGAACCAGCATGTCTTCGTGTCTTTTGCATTTGATACATTGGGGCCTTGGCTCCCGAAGCGATATGTTTTCTAGATCAGGTGCAAAAGGTGGTGCATAGTAATTGCTCGTCAGCCAGGGGGCAAAGCTTCATCTTTAATAGAGTAGGTTTTGCTATTCAAAAGGGGGTAGCGACGCAGCTTGTTGCCTGTTTACAAGCCATCCACTTATAATTTGTTATGGTTTTTTATTAATGAAGAAAGAAGTGTCTGATTGAAAAAAAAAATTATAAAAATGAATATTGCATAGACCAAGGTTTTATATGAACCGAAAGTATATAAAAAGAAAATGTTTGTTTTTGAAGAATACAGTAGATAGCACTTTGTAAATGAGACACACACATGTGGAAAATGGAGAGGGCGGTTGATGCGTCACATGGCCCCGCTTCCTTCCGATGATGGCCCTAAATAGTAAATATATTTGTTCTAGGAAATCTAATTTCAAACTTACAACTTGTCAACACACATAAACTAGTAGTCTAGTACTATACCTGTCCGTTAGGACGGGTTCCTGATTTTTTTTAAAATTAAACTATGTGTAAATTGAAGGTCCGTATAACGTCTTATTCTATTGAGATTAGTAGGCACATAAGTTGGTTAATTTTAATATTTTCATAACCAGATTGGATATTGAACCGATCACCTTACTAGTCCACTGGTCGGATTGGTCCAGCCGTATTTAAGAACCGGATAAGTAGATAACATTATAATAAATTTAAAAGTATAAACAATATATAACATATAAAACATATGTTTAAAAGAATGTAATAATCAAATACACACAAGTTTGCCATTGGGGTTGGTGGCCCAATGGTAGAAGCAAAGCTTCTAGGAACACCTAAGGGAGAGATCATAGGTTCAAGTCCCACAAGGAGTGGAATTTGCCGTTCAAAAAAAAAAAAAAATACACACAAGTTTTGATGTTTAAACCTACATTACTGTATATCTAATGAATAAATAGTGTATTAATGCATATTGAACCGGTTGTTAGCAGAACCATCCTTGCATTCACCAACCTAGTCCAGATATGATTATCGTCATCATATTTATGTGTTTCAAATGGAAGTTTCATAAATAATATGTATATTTAACATCACTTCTATTAGAGATATACATCAAATTATATGGTAGTAAAGATGGTAAATGTTGTCTACTTTTATTCTTAGGTCACAGGTCCGATTCCATTCAAAGGTTCAACTGTTACTAAGCTTACGTAAAAATTAGGGAAGGTAAACCATATTAATTGCTCAACATAACTGCTCACCAAAAAAATTTAGAAATATTAGTCACTAAACTGTGAGGAGACAGTCAATAAAATATACAATAGATTACATCTGCATCTACAAAAGATTACATTTCATTTACTTCTTCCTTGCTCTCACTGGTGATGGGAATTGTTGGCCCGGATAATATGCAAAATCTGTAAAACTTACCAGGTTCATTAAAATTACTCGCACGGTTATGTTGTTATGTAAAAGCATAAAACCAATTAACAAATTTAAGAGAAATCGTTTTAGCAGTATACAATTTAGCCATACAAAACTCATTATGGGAACCCGGTACTTGACCTGTTGTTTCTTTATTAATAAACTTTATAGAATAAGACCAAACCAAACATGGTCACGGGTCACAGCCTAGTGGCAGGTACAAAGTTGCAGTCAATTGATCAACCTCATATCGTCTTTGGTAGCGTATTATGTCCTGTAATGATGCCAATTGAGGGTATGGATGTGGGAAGCTTGTGATTTGACGTCATTTCTTAACCTTTGGTTTTGTGTCATGATGTACCGAACCATGTAACTGACATTCTATTGCAACTCTCAGCATTCATATTACAACAATTGCATCATCCTTCTCTCTGTAATGACTTCCTTTCCTTAAGAACAAAACAATTAAAATTTGCTGGTCTTTTGTTATATGGTACACACATAAACAAATATAAGACAAAATGTATCCCATACTGTATATAAACATCAAATAATGTCGAGAATAGTATATTCGAGCGGAACCTAAATATCCAGCTTTAATATTACATGTTGTATATAAACATCATTTGGCTTATGAATTCAATAAGAGTGGTATTTAGTTTAAAAAGTATACACTTGCCAAAGGCTTTTCACAAAAATTTCAATTTAAGACACGACCTGAACCCGAACCCGACACGAAAAAAAAAAAAAAGATTTTGGTCAAGTAACATGACCCGTTTAAAAAACAGGCCAGGTTCGGGTTGACCCGTTATAAAAGTAGGTCGGGTTCGGATTGACGCATATATAAAATGGGTTGACCCGTTAACCCGTTTAAGTATTTTAAAAAAAATCTATTATATTTTTGTTTTTGTTTTTTCATTTCTATTTACATGGTTATGGTTAGTTATATTTGTGTTATTTTTGGCATATTATATTATGTTATTTGTCACACTTATATGCTCACCATTAAACATTTTATTGATAACCCGCTTACAACCCAACAACCCGATTATAACTCATGAACATGTATGACTCATTTAAAACGGGTCGTCTTTGGGTTGACCTAGATTTTATGTGGGTCGGGTTAGGGTTGAAATATTTGACACGAATAATAATATGGGTCGGGTTTGGGTTGCACATTTCAACCCATCAACCCGCTAACCCGCAAACCCGCCAACTCATCAACCTGATACGATTAACACCCATGGCAAAAATGAAAAGGGAAAGAGAAAAGTGGATAAATGGGTGATAGATTAATAAACTCTTTAGAAATATGAGTTGTTTCATTGAAGTTTACTTTGTTTCTAAGAATAGATAGATGGGTTTTGGTTTTTTCTTTTCTTTTTTCACACATAAAACATTATTAACAAATATAAAGAGAGAGAGAATCAATTCTTTGAGTGCAAAGGAATTATTATTAGGAGATTGGGAAAATAGGCAGTGCATTTTGAAAAATGAATGGGTTGCTTGTGCATGACTATCACTATGACTGACTGTACAAAGTGCAGAGATGACCAAAAGTAGACAGAATATAAAGATACACATAGAGAGAGAGAGAGAGAGAGCACTTTAATTTCCTTTATAAAAGAAGTATAAACCCTCCCTCTCTGAACCAATTTAAATTATAAAGATTTTGTTTCTTTCACACCTTTGTTTTTTGTTTATAAATTCATCATCAAGGCTTGTCTTTGAAACGTAATGTGCATTGAGTTATACTAGATTTAAGGAAATATTTGGAGAGGGCATGGCAGCAGCAGCACCTAAACAGGATGATCAGCAGCCACACCCTGCTAAAGATCAGCTTCCCAATGTCTCTTACTGCTGCACCAGTCCACCACCATGGCGTAACTTGCTACTTTAACAATACAATACATCATTATGGATTATCTCTACTTTGAAACACATTGATTTAATGCTTTTGAAATAATGCAGCTGAGGCAATCCTGTTGGGCTTCCAACATTATATTGTAATGCTTGGAACAACTGTTCTCATTCCTACAACTCTTGTTCCTCAAATGGGTGGAGGCCATGTAACTAACTAACTAACTCATTCTTTTCTTTCTTTCTTGGTTACTTCATCATTGTTTCATCTGATCCTAGGAAGACAAAGCTAAGATGATTCAAACACTGCTCTTTGTTTCTGGTTTGAATACACTCACTCAAACTCTTTTTGGGACTCGCTTGCCCGCTGTCATAGGGGGCTCCTACACTTTCCTGCCCACAACCATCTCAATCATATTGTCCCCTCGATACACTGATATCCTGGATCCTCAAGAGGTATTCTTTTATCAAAATTTTTACTTTAGGTAACATTTGTATCCGTTTTAACCTCCAAAAAAATCTTGATGATCATATAGAAGTTTGAGAAGATTATGAGGGGGACTCAAGGTGCTCTTATTGTTGCCTCTACTCTTCAAATCATGCTCGGTTTTAGTGGCCTTTGGCGTAATATCACAAGGTTACTTACTTTCCAACTTTCCCATTCTGTCTAGTTTACTCAACTTTCAACACATTTTGGGTTCTTCAATTTCAGGTTCATGAGTCCATTGTCTGCCGTTCCATTGGTCGCTTTGACCGGATATGGACTATATGAGTTTGGTTTTCCCTTGGTAATCTACATATAAAGGAATCCACTGAAAGATTAGGTATAAGGAAAATTCTCTGATGATTATTATTATGAAGAGAACCCCTTTAAATAGGGAGAATACAAGTTAACCCTAATCTGTAAATAAGGAAACGATATAAGATAATTACAAACTCTATCTATACCATAAATACAAAATTCAAATAATAATATCTATAATAATATCTGCTAAGACTCCCCCGCAGTTTGAACGGGGGAAGGTCCAACGCTCAAACTGGATCTGAAAGACTCAAATAGAGGTCGAGAGAGCCCCTTTGTGAAAATATCCGCATACTGAAGAGCCGAAGGAACATGCAACACCCGAATGTGGCCGATACGAACTTTTTCACGAACAAAGTGAATATCAATCTCTACATGCTTTGTCCGTTGATGTTGCACGGGATTGCCGGATAAATAAACAGCGGACACGTTGTCACAATACACGATGGAGGCTCTACGCAAAGGAGTGTGCAGTTCGAGTAATAAGTTGCGCAGCCAAGTTGCTTCGGCGACTGCATTAGCGACCCCCCTGTATTCAGCTTCAGCACTCGAACGTGAAATAGTAGGTTGTCGTTTAGAGGACCACGACAATAAGTTATCACCCAAAAACACACAATACCGCTTGTAGATCGTCTAGAGTCAGGACAACCGGCCCAGTCAGCATCTGAATAAGCAACCAAATCATGTGATCGAGATTTGACAAGACGAATCCCGTAATGCAATGTGCCCTGGATATAGCGGATGATTCGCTTCATAAAGGCATAATGAGCTTCCCGTGGATCATGCATGAACAAGCAAACCTGTTGGACCGCATAAGAGATGTCTGGTCGAGTAAATGTCAAGTATTGTAATGCTCCTGCAAGACTGCGGTACAGTGTAGGGTCCGAGACCGGAGGACCGTCGGTAGCACTAAGTTTAGATGATATATCCACAGGCGTGTGACAAGGCTTGCAAGCAGTCATGTTAGCACGCGCAATAATTTCCTTAGCATACTGTTGTTGTGATAAAAAGAGACCCGTGGGTTGCTGATCAACTTTGATACCCAAAAAATGATGAAGACGACCCAAATCAGTCATCGCGAACTCTCGAGAGAGTGAGCGAATGATATTATTAAGCAGATTATCATTAGATGCAGTTAACACTATATCATCCACATAAAGAAGCAGGTAAGCAATATTAGCAGGGTCCCGATGATACACAAATAAAGAGTGATCACAAGAGCTGCTAGTGAAACCCTGTGAAGTGATAAAAGTAGCAAACCTTGTGTACCATGCACGTGGCGCTTGTTTCAGACCGTATAAAGACTTTTTAAGTCGACACACAAATTGAGGATGCTGCTTATCAACGAAGCCAGGAGGTTGATGCATGTAAACTGTCTCATTAAGGTTGCCGTGTAAGAAGGCATTTTTGACATCCAGTTGATGAATCGGCCAAGACCTGGTAACTGCTAAAGATAAAACAGTCCTAATAGTAGCCGGTTTAACAACCGGACTAAACGTGTCATCACAATCAACACCGACAGTCTGTGAGTTCCCGTTGACAACCAAACGAGCTTTATATCTCTCTAAAGAACCGTCAGACCGAAACTTATGGCGGAAAAGCCACATGCAACGTATCACAGGTCGGTCTATCGGTCTGGGAACTAATTCCCAAGTATCATTATCCTGTAAAGCAGAAAATTCGGTCCTCATAGCACTCAACCAATTAAAATCATCAAAGGCCTTGGCATAGGATTTGGGAACTGGGGAGATGATATTGGGAGTGTGGAGGATGGGTGTGGAACGGGATTTGGAACGGGTGGTCATTGGGTGTTGATTAGTGGGCTGTGGGTTAGGCACGGGTGGAGGGGCAGTAGTGGAAGAAGGGGGTGCCGTGGGCTGTGATACGGTTGGTGGGACGGACGTAACAGGTGGAAGCCGAGGCCGTCTACTATATGTGATGGGGTAGGGTGTGGTTGGTGATGGGCGAATGATAGGAGGAGGAATGAATGAGAACCCCGGAGGAGGGGAATCATCAAGGAACCGGTAAGAGGTGGGGGGTTGTGGGATGGTATACGGAAAGGTGTTTTCGTCAAAGGTGACATGACGCGATATATGGACCTTACCAGTGGTAGGATCAAAGCATCTATATCCGCGGAACTCAGGAGGATAACCGAGGAAGATGCAACGGAGGGCACGAGGGTGAAGTTTATGAGGTTGTGTGGCGGAGGTATTGGGGTAGCATGCACACCCGAAAACGCGTAAATGGTCGTAATCGGGGTGACGGAGGTAAAGTGCAAAGGTGGGGGTGTAAAAATTTAAGCGTTTGGTAGGTAGGATATTATGGAGGTAGGAGGCGGTGTGAAGGGCTTCCACCCAAAAGAGGGGGGGAAGGTTTGCATGGATTAGGAGAGCACGTATGATGTCGTTTAGGCGACGTATCATGCGTTCGGCCCGTCCGTTTTGGGAGGACGTTTGGGGGCAGGAAAAACGAAATAGCAAGCCATGATGAGTGGCAAAGCTTTTGAAGGCGTGGTTATCGAATTCGCCCCCAAGGTCACATTGAAAAGTTTTTATGTTACGGTGAAATTGTGTAAGAATTAATTTGTGGAATTTAGTAAAGGTGGGAAAGGCCTCGGATTTAAATTTTAGAGGGTAAACCCACACAAAGTGTGAGAAATTGTCAACGAGCACCATGTAATATTTGTAACCGGTTTTGCTCGTGACTGGGGAGGTCCATAAATCACAATGGATGATGTCAAAAGGTGCAAACGTAAAAGAATTTGAAACTGAAAATGGTAAACGTTTACTATTAGAAATTTGACAGGAGTTGCAAACATGAGACAAATTGTCTTTATTACATGAAAAATTAAAAGTACGACGTAATAAATTTAAAACTTGATTCCCGGGGTGGCCGAGACGCTCGTGCCAAGGAAGTGTTGGGGTGGAGATAAAGCATGCTTGAGGAGGTAGTTGAGGTGGAGTGAATGGATAGAGGTCCCCGGTACTGTTGTGTCTTGAAAGAGTCCGTTTAGTGAAGAGATCCTTCAAAGAAAAACCAAACGGGTCAAATTCAACAGACACATTATTATCACGAGTAAAACGCCGTACAGAAATTAGGTTTCTAATAATTTGAGGGCTGTAAAGGACATTGGGTAATATGTAGGTTCGGTTGGGTAAAGGGTGAAAACCAGTGCCCGTGCTTTTAATTGGAATGCAAGTACCATTACCGACCATAATTGACTTATTAACAGGATAAGAACTAGGAATAAGAATTTTACCTTGGTCTCGTGCCGAGTGAGACCCTGCACCGGTGTCCATAATATCATTGGTCCAGGAGGAGTTCGGGTGCATCTGCATGTTAGAAAACGCCAATTGTTCTGGGTCGGGTACGGGCAGGGAGGGGTATTCCACCATGCCCAATTAGGGTAAGGGGAATTATAGGCAGATGGGTTCCCTGCAGTCCAGAATGAGCGACCGTACCCAGGTCCGCCACCCCTGTTGTCACGGCGGCCACCCCTGTTGTTGTTTCTGCCGCGGCCTCGCCCTC
The DNA here is from genome assembly GCA_030844895.1 of Ambrosia x helenae. Lineage (NCBI taxonomy): Eukaryota > Viridiplantae > Streptophyta > Magnoliopsida > Asterales > Asteraceae > Ambrosia > Ambrosia x helenae. Next base: position 614,307 of record JAUTDX010000027.1, read on the forward strand.
GCCACCTGGGCTGCTGAGATCCTGTTGACGGGTCAGAAGGCTGCTGTTGCTGCTCAGCAGCCGTGAGGGCAGGTTGAGGGGCCTTTGTTGCTTCTGTGGTGGGAGCAATAAGAACAGAGGTCTGATTACTCTTCTGTGATTCAATACGGATGGCTTCATCTTGAAGGAGGGAGATGGCAAGATCCCAGTCAGCGTCCCTGTTATTGATAAACGAGGCAGTGGTGTTGTATTCAGCAGGAAGGCCACGAACTAGCTGTAGTACCAATCTTGATTCAGAAACCGGATGATCGACATCAGCGAGTTGCGAAGCAAGATTTTGAAGTTGGGTACAGTAATCATCCAAAGAAGAACAGGAGGACAGAGACATGTTGCAGAACCGGGTTTCGAGGGCAGCCGCGCGGGCTTTCTTATTGCTGAGGTAAATCTTCTCCAGTTTGACCCAGGCTTGTCTGGCAGATGTGGTGTTTGGTTGGATCCGACCAAGAATACTGTCTGAAACAGTGTTGAGGATCCACTGCAGGACAAGAGCATCAAGCTCGAGCCATTGAGGATAGGTGGGGTCAGTTTCGGGTGGGGCAGGTGTGCCGTCAATGTGGTCTGCAACCTTATAGGCGACAACATGTAGTTGAAACAGCTGTACCCACGATGAATAGGTCACCGTGGAGCCGTCCAAGGTACGAATTTTGGACTGAATGTTGGTGACCGAATAGGCCGGGTGAAGGGCGTTGGGTTTGGTGTTGGTTGAGGAAGACTGGGAGTCATCGGGTTTGGTCATGGCTGCTGCAGTTTCGTAAACAGATCAGAACAGTTCTGAAGTCTGAACGCTGCTGTGATCTGTTCGAAAACAGAGAAAGGTTAGGATCGGTCAGAGTCCGATCGAAGAAAAAAAGGAGGAAGGAAGGCTGCAGAAAAACGGCAGAGAGCTCAGGTATAGAACCGAAGCTCTGATACCATGAAAGATTAGGTATAAGGAAAATTCTCTGATGATTATTATTATGAAGAGAACCCCTTTAAATAGGGAGAATACAAGTTAACCCTAATCTGTAAATAAGGAAACGATATAAGATAATTACAAACTCTATCTATACCATAAATACAAAATTCAAATAATAATATCTATAATAATATCTGCTAAGATCCACATGATGTTTTTGCTAATTATATATGCCCAAAATTTTAGTTTTATATAGTTGCATGATTTTCCATAGGTTGCGAAATGTATCGAGATCGGACTTCCGCAGATCGTTTTTCTGCTAATTTTCTCACAGGTAATGTCCTTAAAAAATTGAATACCACAGGTGGCGAATTTTGACCCATTTTTGGGTAAACTAGTGGATCCCCCCGTTCTACTACTCAGTACTCACTAACGGATCAAAGTGGTAATTGTTTTATAAAAATTACTAAAATGGAAATCCAACTGAATGGGTAAAGTGTGTACATGGAACTAAAGAACAAAAAAAAAAAAGAGATATGTAGGCCGCCTCTAGTATATTACAAGAAAGATGGTCATGTGCAGTAGATACTAATTGTCTAATGTTAAACTATGATAATGTTTATTGCAGTACATACCCCATCTTATGAAGGGGAACAGCCATGTATTTGACCGCTTTTCTGTATTATTCTCGGTGGTAATTGTTTGGATATATGCTCACGTACTCACTGTTAGTGGGGCCTACAAGAACAAATCTGACGCAACTCAATTAAGCTGTAGAACCGATCGTGCTGGAATCATAGGCGCTGCTCCTTGGTACATGCTGTCTGTCTGTCTGTCAATTGTTGTTTTTACATTCTTTACACACTAGAATATTATTAAAAAACAGTTTTTGTACAGGATCCGTGTTCCGTATCCGTTTTAATGGGGAGCTCCTACTTTTGATGCTGGAGAAGCTTTTGCTATGATGGTTGCTTCGTTTGTTGCTCTCGTAGAGGTTTGATGTTTAATGTTGAGTCTTCGCATAGATAATTGTTCTCCAACTTTTTATTAAACTTTTTTTTTTCTTATTCGCCAGTCCACTGGTGCATTTATTGCAGTAGCTAGGTATGCAAGTGCAACTCCTATGCCACCTTGTGTTCTTAGCCGTGGCATTGGTTGGCAGGTATTTGTGGTTTTATACTATGATTTTATATTGTTTAGAATTATAAGTGATTCACTTTTCTTTCTTTCTTTAAGGGAGTTGGCATATTACTTTCGGGAATCTTTGGGACAGGAAATGGTTCATCTGTATCCGTGTAAGCTATACTTGTGGTTTGTCCCTATCACTGTGTCAAATATGATTATGATAACCTAATTTTATACAGTAAAATGAAACAACTTAGGGGGCTGTAAGCTTAATAAAGTAGAATTAGTCAACCCGTTTATTGAACTATACAGACCCATTCTAATAAATAAGATTATCAAGAATTCTTTCCAACCCCGGATGTATGACAGGGAAAATGCTGGTTTGCTCGGTGTAACACGAGTTGGTAGCAGAAGGGTTGTGCAGATTTCTGCTGGTTTCATGATATTCTTTTCCATTCTTGGTATTAGTCAAACGTTCTATTCTACACATGCTTGTAACTCAACATTCTTTCTCTTGAAAATCAATTTTAATTTGCAGGAAAATTTGGGGCAGTATTTGCATCAATTCCAGCACCTATTGTAGCAGCCTTGTATTGTCTGTTCTTTGCCTACGTGGGTATGCATGGATTAGAAACTCTTTTTTTTTTTTTTTTTTTTGAGATGCATTAATTCCACCAATCTGTTGATGAGTTGGAATGTTTGCATGGAAACAGGATCAGCCGGACTTGGGTTTCTACAGTTTTGTAACCTAAACAGTTTCAGAGTAAAATTTATTCTTGGGTTCTCAATTTTCATGGGCTTATCAATACCTCAGTACTTCAATGAGCACACTGCTCTCAAGGGTTATGGCCCTGTACACACAAAAGCTAGATGGGTAACAACTCCTCCTAACCTTTTAGAAATGCACCCTTGTCAAATTTCATTTGGAAAGTACCAGACTTGACCTCACAAGTCAAACTTTTTTGAAGTCAAGTCAGTATGATCTGCCATATCAAAATGCCATGATCCTTTTCTAGGATATTCTGCATTTTACTTTAAACAAGCACTAATTAAATTTATACATATGTTAACTTTATGATAGTATTCATATCTGCATTTAAAAATGACCAGATCTGACCTCAAAAGGCAAACTTTCTGAAAATAGTTGAGGTCAAAAAGCTACAGTAATATGTCACCGCCTGATTGTCATGGCATTTTCTAGCACATTTTCTCTAAGCAGTTAGAGAAGCATGTTGGTTTTAATTAATTACACTTGTAACAAAATTAGTTTGCATATGAAAAGCAGCATCATGTTTGACTTGAGAAGTCAAAGATAAGCTAATGGATCCTTTCTGTTTGTTTCTTCAGTGGGATGATATGGTGAATGTTCCATTGTCTTCAGAAGCCTTTGTGGGCGGATTATTGGCTATGTTGCTAGATGTAACCTTAAGGCAGAAAGATCCTGCAACAAGAAAGGACAGAGGAATGCATTGGTGGGACAAATACAGATCGTTTAAAACAGATTCAAGAAGCGAAGAATTCTACTCTTTGCCTTTTAATCTCAACAAGTTTTTCCCTTCAGTTTGACATAAATCAGCTTCATCTTTGTTTCTTTTGCGTACCACATTGTAATCACTGTCTGATCTTGATTATGCCTTCTATTTTGAATCTTGATTAACTTTTCCAAGCTTGTTTCTTGAATCAAACAGTGGATTTAAAATAACCATGCATGTGCTCGATCTCTCTACAAATCAAACAAAAGTTTATACTGATTAACAGAGGCCGTGTTCGTTCGTTTATGTTCGTGAACGTTCGGTAACATGTTCGATAGTTTAATTGAGTTTTTAATTTTTATAATTTTATTTTATATTTCTTGAATTTTTATTTATTTTACTAAAATAAATAAATAATTTAAGAAGTAAGTATATAAGTCTTATGTTATGACTAAGTATGTTTTGTATAGTTAGGTTATATGTTGGGTGTTCTACTTAATTTCTTAATATATGTGAATTCGACCGTATTCCAAAATTAATATATTTCCGTTTGTGTTTGTTTTCGTTCATGAAAAATTCTTTGTGTTCATGAACATTTATTTGTGTTCATTAACGTTCGTTTATGTTCGTGTGCGTTCATGAACAAAATTAACAAACGAACACGAACACGTGTGTTTTCTTAACAAACGAACACGAACAAAAAAATCTCGTTCGTTAAGTGTTCATGAACTGTTGTGAACACATAATTTCCTTAGCAAACGAACACGAACAAGGCCTTGTTCGTGTTCGCTCGGTTCGTTTGCAGCCCTATGAAATGGTTTATAGAAAGGGCATGTTTTATAAAAGTGGTATAGTTGAAGGACAAAATTTGTAGATTAATAAGTATTTGGTAAGGCAAAGCGGAACGGAAGGTTGGGGTTGGGAGGGCCGAGGGGATATCGTTGTTAATTTGGTGTATAATTCTATCCAAAGCCTGCAACTGCAACTGCAATTCTCCGTTGTGTTTGAATAGAATAGAATTGAATTGAATTGAATTGAATTGAATTATATTATTATTATTATTACAGAATGAACCTACTCACTACCAATAGTTTGTTTCAAATTCACATTCAAATCCCCACCACCGGTTTTCACTATAAACCCTCATTACTCAAATGCCCCCTTTCTTTTCATCTCACCAGATTAACATCATACTCCTCCTCCTTCTCTAAACAAACCATGCCTCCAAACGATGACACATTCGCTGAAGAAGTAGAAGATGATGAGGAAGAGGAAGAGGAAGAGGAAGAGGAAGAGGAAGATATTTTTGTTCCGTTGAGTAAGATGAGGGAATGGAGTCGCAATAAGCCACTAGGGTTTGGTGAAGGCAAAGTTTATGACACCAGCTTGGAAGATAAGCTGTTGGAAGAACTGCAACACGCTACGGCTGCTCAACTTACCAATCCCATCCCTATTTCTCCCAAACACAAACGTACCTTTCAATTTCTTTCTTTCTTTCTTTTTTCATTTGCACTAATAATAATAATAATATTATTAAAAGTTTTATTTTTCAATTCAGAGGCTGAAGTGGTGGTTCCAAATGGAATTGGTGTACGTTTGTTTAACCTTCCAAAGAAGAAGAAGATCCACAGAGACTTGCAGGCAGCTTTTAAAGGGTTTCCTGGAATTATAAACATCGTTCCAGCTGTTTCTGGCAACCAAAAGACCAGGGACCCTCTTTGTAAGGGCTTTGCCTTTGTTCATTTCAACTCTCACCACCAGGCTAACAGGTACCTATATTCAATTGCAATATCTGTGCTTACTTCTTATATTATTAGTATATTTATCCATAAGCCAAGCTTTGACTTGAGCACCCAAATTTATTACACTTGAAAATTGATCGTCATTTTTAAAAGAAAGCTATTCGTTATACAGTCCGTCCGTCCATCTCAAAATTCACACATTTGCTATTTTTTTTGCAGATTTGTGGATATGGTTTCAACACAGCCCATCACATTTGGTAAGGTTCAGAAGCAAATCAGATGTGAAATTATGAAACAACCATCTGTTGAAAGAATAGAAACTCCTCTTCCTGTTTCGAATGCTCCTGTTACTGAAACACCACCGCTTGATCCATCTGTCAAAGACAATGACACCAGTTTTAGACAGCTGATTGAAGCTCAAGTGACTTCAGAGAAGCAAAACATGGTTGCAGTCACAGAAAAGGGGAAGAAGGCCACAAGGGCCAAGAAGAAACTAGAGAATACACCAAAACTCAATATTCCTGGATCTGCAAGCAGGTACAGTAGTAGTAGTTGTTGTTTTTAGTTCCATCCATGTTAAGGTAATGTATGTATGTGTGGGGTTAACACTAACAGTGTGTGTATTCAAATCATGATGCAGGTTGAAGATGAAGGAGAAGGCTCTGCTTTCTGGTGTTTTTTCAAAATATGGAGGCAAGTCTAGTGATTGAGGGAAACTGTTTTTTTTTTTTTTTTTTTTTAAATTCCCTTAGTTAATGTTTGTTATAAGGATGGAAATCTTGATGATAGTAGTAAACATGAATTACTTTGTTTGATCATCACCTTACGCTTAGCTTGATTTATTTATTTATTAACTTTACATATTTTAAATAAATAAAATTTGTTAGCAGAAGTTCAAGACCCGAAAGCATGCTATCAGACAAATATGAAAAAGGAACACAAATAATGGGAGGTGGCCTGGCCTGGCCATGCTTCTTCCTGTTGTTCAATTATGATATTTCCATCCATGTCAATTGTGAAATACAATCGCCTACCTCTGATATCAACACCCAGATTGTGGACTGACTACTTTTTTCAAACTTTGCCTATTCCAACACAGAGGCCTTAACTTAGCTACCTGGTCATCAGCATTGATGGAAGGTTTTCAAAGATTAATCACCGGAGCCGTAGCGAAAGCGAGTCTTCATTGGGTAATTGTCACTGCTTATGGACCCTTCCACGCCCATTTCACTCACCATTGCACATGATCTAATGAGGTATGTGGTATCAGGCATGTACACTATGTTCCAGAGTTTAATAATAGAAGGAAAGGAAAGGAAGCGGAGAGAAAGGGGAACAGTTTTGCGTTCCAGAGTTTCATTAAAGGAAAGAAGTGGAGAGAAGAGGAAGGAAAATTGTCCCAAATAACAATCCTTCCAAATTGGAAGGAAGCGGAAGGAAGGAAGAGTAAAAAAAATTTAAAGTATATCATTTACCAATATACCCTCTCCTTTAACATATAATAAAATCTTAGAAGGGTATAATTGTAAAATATACGTTTATTTTCTCTTCCTTTCAACTCGGGAACACATAAAATCTTTAGTTTCTTTTCTTTTCTTTTCAACTCGGGAACACGAAATATAATTATATATTTTCCTTTCTCTTCCCTCTTAATATCCATTTCTTTTCTTTTCTTTTATTTAGTAAACTCGGGAACACAGCGGTATAGGCGAAAGCAGCGTGAAGCACAGATCCAGTTCGAAGCACGTCTACATCAACCGTATAGTAAGGACTATGCGGTAAATGGACAAATAGGGGTGTTCAAAACCGGATTATTCGGTTTTCGTAAAAAATCGGATTCGGATAATCCACGGATATCCGAATCTTAAAAAAATAAAAAAAATTCATTTTTTACGTTTATTAAAACCAAACCTGCTTAATTCAACTATATCTATACTCAAGAATCTAACAAAAATTATAATAATAAAGTCTCAAAAAAAAAAAAAAAAAATAGATAACAATAGAAAATGTTAGTACACTCAAGTACATACGAATCAACAAGTGTGAACCATATCAAAGGAAATAACATAACAAAAAAAATAGGAGAAAGGATGGTCAATGGAGGAACAAAGTAGCAGGAAAAAAAAGTTACGAGTAGAGACTGGAGACGGTAGAGTGGAAAAAAGGATGGTCGAGGGCAAGGTGAGATGGCATGGTGGCTGGTGGTCGTTGTAGAGACGACAGGAGAAGGTGAAATGGATTGGAGATGGAGGGCAGTGATGAAAAGTCTTGGAGAAGGAGGCGTATGTTTAGGGTTAGTATTGGAATGGACGATATGTAGGAGGAGATGTTGGTTGTGCAGCAGCAGGAGGAGGAGGGGGATATAACCAATGTTGAGGAGGAGGAGGACAAAGTGGAGGTTGTGCAACAGCAGGAGGAGGAGCGGGAAATAACCAATGTTGTGGAGGAGGAGGAAGAGGAGAAAGTGGAGCCTGTGTAGCAGTAGGAAGAGGAGAGGAGGTGAATGGTAGTCTCTGAGGGCGACCCCGTCCCCGGACCCGGCGAGAGTACTGCAGGAGAGGAGGTTGAAAACCGTCACCCATGTTATTCATTGCTTTAGGGAAGAGGAATAGGTGTGAATGAGAATTTGGTTAGGGGTTGTATTTATAGGGTTAGAAGTATGAAGCAGTGGGGGGGAAACTTTGAAATTCAAAGTTTCAATTTTAAAATTTCAAATTCAAACGTATGGGTGGGAAAAATTAATGTTTGTACTGTGTGGAGCAGTGGGGGAAAATTTGAAATTCAAACTTTCAAATTAAATATTAATTAAAATTTTATCAAATTAAATATTAATTATTTTTTTATTAATTTAATATTAATTATTTATTATTAAATTAATTTAATATATTTTTCGGTTTATATTATTATTATTATTATTATTATTATTATAAAAAAAAAGAAAAAAAAAGAAAAACAAAATGCCACATGGCACTTCCCCCCACCTCTTCCCCCCCTTCCACTCCCCACAATTATTTCCCCCCCCCCCCCCCCCATAAGGGCCCCACAAGTGCCACATGGCACTTCCCCCCACCTCTTCCCCCCACCACTCCTTATAGTCTTATAGAATAAGACCAAACCAAACATGGTCACGGGTCACAGCCTAGTGGCAGGTACAAAGTTGCAGTCAATTGATCAACCTCATATCGTCTTTGGTAGCGTATTATGTCCTGTAATGATGCCAATTGAGGGTATGGATGTGGGAAGCTTGTGATTTGACGTCATTTCTTAACCTTTGGTTTTGTGTCATGATGTACCGAACCATGTAACTGACATTCTATTGCAACTCTCAGCATTCATATTACAACAATTGCATCATCCTTCTCTCTGTAATGACTTCCTTTCCTTAAGAACAAAACAATTAAAATTTGCTGGTCTTTTGTTATATGGTACACACATAAACAAATATAAGACAAAATGTATCCCATACTGTATATAAACATCAAATAATGTCGAGAATAGTATATTCGAGCGGAACCTAAATATCCAGCTTTAATATTACATGTTGTATATAAACATCATTTGGCTTATGAATTCAATAAGAGTGGTATTTAGTTTAAAAAGTATACACTTGCCAAAGGCTTTTCACAAAAATTTCAATTTAAGACACGACCTGAACCCGAACCCGACACGAAAAAAAAAAAAAAAGATTTTGGTCAAGTAACATGACCCGTTTAAAAAACAGGCCAGGTTCGGGTTGACCCGTTATAAAAGTAGGTCGGGTTCGGATTGACGCATATATAAAATGGGTTGACCCGTTAACCCGTTTAAGTATTTAAAAAAAAATCTATTATATTTTTGTTTTTGTTTTTTCATTTCTATTTACATGGTTATGGTTAGTTATATTTGTGTTATTTTTGGCATATTATATTATGTTATTTGTCACACTTATATGCTCACCATTAAACATTTTATTGATAACCCGCTTACAACCCAACAACCCGATTATAACTCATGAACATGTATGACTCATTTAAAACGGGTCGTCTTTGGGTTGACCTAGATTTTATGTGGGTCGGGTTAGGGTTGAAATATTTGACACGAATAATAATATGGGTCGGGTTTGGGTTGCACATTTCAACCCATCAACCCGCTAACCCGCAAACCCGCCAACTCATCAACCTGATACGATTAACACCCATGGCAAAAATTAAAAGGGAAAGAGAAAAGTGGATAAATGGGTGATAGATTAATAAACTCTTTAGAAATATGAGTTGTTTCATTGAAGTTTACTTTGTTTCTAAGAATAGATAGATGGGTTTTGGTTTTTTCTTTTCTTTTTTCACACATAAAACATTATTAACAAATATAAAGAGAGAGAGAGAGAGAATCAATTCTTTGAGTGCAAAGGAATTATTATTAGGAGATTGGGAAAATAGGCAGTGCATTTTGAAAAATGAATGGGTTGCTTGTGCATGACTATCACTATGACTGACTGTACAAAGTGCAGAGATGACCAAAAGTAGAAAGAATATAAAGATACACATAGAGAGAGAGCACTTTAATCTCCTTTATAAAAGAAGTATAAACCCTCCCTCCCTCCCTCTCTGAACCAATTTAAATTATAAAGATTTTGTTTCTTTCACACCTTTGTTTTTTGTTTATAAATTCATCATCAAGGCTTGTCTTAGAAACGTAATGTGCATTGAGTTATACTAGATTTAAGGAAATATTTGGAGAGGGAGAGGGCATGGCAGCAGCAGCACCTAAACAGGATGATCAGCAGCCACACCCTGCTAAAGATCAGCTTCCCAATGTCTCTTACTGCTGCACCAGTCCACCACCATGGCGTAACTTGCTACTTTAACAATACAATACATCATTATGGATTAATCTCTACTTTGAAACACATTGCTTTAATGCTTTTGAAATAATGCATGCAGCTGAGGCAATCCTGTTGGGCTTCCAACATTATATTGTAATGCTTGGAACAACCGTTCTCATTCCTACAACTCTTGTTCCTCAAATGGGTGGAGGCCATGTAACTAACTAACTAACTAACTCATTCTTTTCTTTCTTTCTTTCTTTCTTTCTTGGTTACTTCATCATTGTTTCATCTGATCCTAGGAAGACAAAGCTAAGATGATTCAAACACTGCTCTTTGTTTCTGGTTTGAATACACTCACTCAAACTCTTTTTGGGACTCGCTTGCCCGCTGTCATAGGGGGCTCCTACACTTTCCTGCCCACAACCATCTCAATCATATTGTCCCCTCGATACACTGATATCTTGGATCCTCAAGAGGTATTCTTTTATCGAAATTTTTACTTTAGGTAACATTTGTATCCGTTTTAACCTCCACAAAAATCTTGATGATCATATAGAAGTTTGAGAAGATTATGAGGGGGACTCAAGGTGCTCTTATTGTTGCCTCTACTCTTCAAATCATGCTCGGTTTTAGTGGCCTTTGGCGTAATATCACAAGGTTACTTACTTTCCAACTTTCCCATTCTGTCTAGTTTACTCAACTTTCAACACATTTTGGGTTCTTCAATTTCAGGTTCATGAGTCCATTGTCTGCCGTTCCATTGGTCGCTTTGACCGGATATGGACTATATGAGTTTGGTTTTCCCTTGGTAATCTACATATATATACGATGTTTTTGCTAATTATATATGCCCAAAATTTTAGTTTTATATAGTTGCATGATTTTCCATAGGTTGCGAAATGTATCGAGATCGGACTTCCGCAGATCGTTTTTTCTGCTAATTTTCTCACAGGTAATGTCCTTAAAAAATTGAATACCACAGGTGGCGAATTTTGACCCATTTTTGGGTAAACTAGTGGATCCCCCGTTCTACTACTCAGTACTCACTAACGGATCAAAGTGGTAATTGTTTTATAAAAATTACTAAAATGGAAATCCAACTGAATGGGTAAAGTGTGTACATGGAACTCAAGAACAGAAAAAAAAAAGAGATATGTAGGCCGCCTCTAGTATATTACAAGAAAGAAGGTCATGTGCAGTAGATACTAATTGTCTAATGTTAAACTATGATAATGTTTATTGCAGTACATACCCCATCTTATGAAGGGGAAAAGCCATGTATTTGACCGCTGTTCTGTATTATTCTCGGTGGTAATTGTTTGGATATATGCTCACGTACTCACTGTTAGTGGGGCCTACAAGAACAAATCTGACGCAACTCAATTAAGCTGTAGAACCGATCGTGCTGGAATCATAGGCGCTGCTCCTTGGTACATGCTGTCTGTCTGTCAATTATTGTTTTTACATTCTTTACACACTAGAATATTATTAAAAAACAGTTTTTGTACAGGATCCGTGTTCCGTATCCGTTTCAATGGGGAGCTCCTACTTTTGATGCTGGAGAAGCTTTTGCTATGATGGTTGCTTCGTTTGTTGCTCTCGTAGAGGTTTGATGTTTAATGTTGAGTCTTCGCATAGATAATTGTTCTCCAACTTTTTATTAAACTTTTTTTTTCTTATTCGCCAGTCCACTGGTGCATTTATTGCAGTAGCTAGGTATGCAAGTGCAACTCCTATGCCACCTTGTGTTCTTAGCCGTGGCATTGGTTGGCAGGTATTTGTGGTTTTATACTATGATTTTATATTGTTTAGAATTATAAGTGATTCACTTTTCTTTCTTTAAGGGAGTTGGCATATTACTTTCGGGAATCTTTGGGACAGGAAATGGTTCATCTGTATCCGTGTAAGCTATACTTGTGGTTTGTCCATATCACTGTGTCAAATATGATTATGATAACCTAATTTTATACAGTAAAATGAAACAACTTAGGGGGCTGTAAGCTTAATAAAGTAGAATTAGTCAACCCGTTTATTGAACTATACAGACCCATTCTAATAAATAAGATTATCAAGAATTCTTTCCAACCCGGATGTATGACAGGGAAAATGCTGGTTTGCTCGGTGTAACACGAGTTGGTAGCAGAAGGGTTGTGCAGATTTCTGCTGGTTTCATGATATTCTTTTCCATTCTTGGTATTAGTCAAACGTTCTATTCTACACATGCTTGTAACTCAACATTCTTTCTCTTGAAAATCAATTTTAATTTGCAGGAAAATTTGGGGCAGTATTTGCATCAATTCCAGCACCTATTGTAGCAGCCTTGTATTGTCTGTTCTTTGCCTACGTGGGTATGCATGGATTAGAAACTCTTTTTTTTTTTTTTTTTTTTTTTTTGAGATGCATTAATTCCACCAATCTGTTGATGAGTTGGAATGTTTGCATGGAAACAGGATCAGCCGGACTTGGGTTTCTACAGTTTTGTAACCTAAACAGTTTCAGAGTAAAATTTATTCTTGGGTTCTCAATTTTCATGGGCTTATCAATACCTCAGTACTTCAATGAGCACACTGCTCTAAAGGGTTATGGCCCTGTACACACAAAAGCTAGATGGGTAACAACTCCTCCTAACCTTTTAGAAATGCATCCTTGTCAAATTTCATTTGGAAAGTACCAGACTTGACCTCACAAGTCAGTATGATCTGCCATATCAAAATGCCATGATCCTTTTCTAGGATATTCTGCATTTTACTTTAAACAAGCACTAATTAAATTTATACATATGTTAACTTTATGATAGTATTCATATCTGCATTTAAAAATGACCAGATCTGACCTCAAAAGGCAAACTTTCTGAAAATAGTTGAGGTCAAAAAGCTACAGTAATATGTCACCGCCTGATTGTCATGGCATTTTTTAGCACATTTTCTCTAAGCAGTTAGAGAAGCATGTTGGTTTTAATTAATTACACTTGTAACAAAATTAGTTTGCATATGAAAAGCAGCATCATGTTTGACTTGAGAAGTCAAAGATAAGCTAATGGATCCTTTCTGTTTGTTTCTTCAGTGGGATGATATGGTGAATGTTCCATTGTCTTCAGAAGCCTTTGTGGGCGGATTATTGGCTATGTTGCTAGATGTAACCTTAAGGCAGAAAGATCCTGCAACAAGAAAGGACAGAGGAATGCATTGGTGGGACAAATACAGATCGTTTAAAACGGATTCAAGAAGCGAAGAATTCTACTCTTTGCCTTTTAATCTCAACAAGTTTTTCCCTTCAGTTTGACATAAATCAGCTTGATCTTTGTTTCTTTTGCGTACCACATTGTAATCACTGTCTGATCTTGATTATGCGTTCTATTTTGAATCTTCATTAACTTTTCCAAGCTTGTTTCTTGAATCAAACAGTGGATTTAAAATAACCATGCATGTGCTCGATCTCTCTACAAATCAAACAAAAATTTATACTGATTAACAGAGGCCGTGTTCGTTCGTTTATGTTCGTGAACGTTCGGTAACATGTTCGTTTGTGTTCGATAGTTTAATTGAGTTTTTAATTTTTATATTTTTATTTTATATTTCTTGAATTTTTATTTATTGTACTAAAATAAATAAATAATTTAAGAAGTAAGTATATAAGTCTTATGTTATGACTAAGTATGTTTTGTATAGTTAGGTTATATGTTGGGTGTTCTACTTAATTTCTTAATATATGTGAATTCGATCGTATTCCAAAATTAATATATTTCCGTTTGTGTTTGTTTTCGTTCATGAAAAATTCTTTGTGTTCATGAACATTTATTTGTGTTCATTAACGTTCGTTTATGTTCGTGTGCGTTCATGAACAAAATTAACAAACGAACACGAACACGTGTGTTTTCTTAACAAACGAACACGAACAAAAAAATCTCGTTCGTTAAGTGTTCATGAACTGTTGTGAACACATAATTTCCTTAGCAAACGAACACGAACAAGGCCTTGTTCGTGTTCGCTCGGTTCGTTTGCAGCCCTATGAAATGGTTTATAGAAAGGGCATGTTTTATAAAAGTGGTATAGTTGAAGGACAAAATTTGTAGATTAATAAGTATTTGGTAAGGCAAAGCGGAACGGAAGGTTGGGGTTGGGAGGGCCGAGGGGATATCGTTGTTAATTTGGTGTATAATTCTATCCAAAGCCTGCAACTGCAACTGCAATTCTCCGTTGTGTTTGAATAGAATAGAATTGAATTGAATTGAATTGAATTGAATTATATTATTATTATTATTACAGAATGAACCTACTCACTACCAATAGTTTGTTTCAAATTCACATTCAAATCCCCACCACCGGTTTTCACTATAAACCCTCATTACTCAAATGCCCCCTTTCTTTTCATCTCACCAGATTAACATCATACTCCTCCTCCTTCTCTAAACAAACCATGCCTCCAAACGATGACACATTCGCTGAAGAAGTAGAAGATGATGAGGAAGAGGAAGAGGAAGAGGAAGAGGAAGAGGAAGATATTTTTGTTCCGTTGAGTAAGATGAGGGAATGGAGTCGCAATAAGCCACTAGGGTTTGGTGAAGGCAAAGTTTATGACACCAGCTTGGAAGATAAGCTGTTGGAAGAACTGCAACACGCTACGGCTGCTCAACTTACCAATCCCATCCCTATTTCTCCCAAACACAAACGTACCTTTCAATTTCTTTCTTTCTTTCTTTTTTCATTTGCACTAATAATAATAATAATATTATTAAAAGTTTTATTTTTCAATTCAGAGGCTGAAGTGGTGGTTCCAAATGGAATTGGTGTACGTTTGTTTAACCTTCCAAAGAAGAAGAAGATCCACAGAGACTTGCAGGCAGCTTTTAAAGGGTTTCCTGGAATTATAAACATCGTTCCAGCTGTTTCTGGCAACCAAAAGACCAGGGACCCTCTTTGTAAGGGCTTTGCCTTTGTTCATTTCAACTCTCACCACCAGGCTAACAGGTACCTATATTCAATTGCAATATCTGTGCTTACTTCTTATATTATTAGTATATTTATCCATAAGCCAAGCTTTGACTTGAGCACCCAAATTTATTACACTTGAAAATTGATCGTCATTTTTAAAAGAAAGCTATTCGTTATACAGTCCGTCCGTCCATCTCAAATTCACACATTTGCTATTTTTTTTGCAGATTTGTGGATATGGTTTCAACACAGCCCATCACATTTGGTAAGGTTCAGAAGCAAATCAGATGTGAAATTATGAAACAACCATCTGTTGAAAGAATAGAAACTCCTCTTCCTGTTTCGAATGCTCCTGTTACTGAAACACCACCGCTTGATCCATCTGTCAAAGACAATGACACCAGTTTTAGACAGCTGATTGAAGCTCAAGTGACTTCAGAGAAGCAAAACATGGTTGCAGTCACAGAAAAGGGGAAGAAGGCCACAAGGGCCAAGAAGAAACTAGAGAATACACCAAAACTCAATATTCCTGGATCTGCAAGCAGGTACAGTAGTAGTAGTAGTTGTTGTTTTTAGTTCCATCCATGTATGTGTGGGGTTAACAGTGTGTGTATTCAAATCATGATGCAGGTTGAAGATGAAGGAGAAGGCTCTGCTTTCTGGTGTTTTTTCAAAATATGGAGGCAAGTCTAGTGATTGAGGGAAACTGTTTTTTTTTTTTTTTTTTTTAAATTCCCTTAGTTAATGTTTGTTATAAGGATGGAAATCTTGATGATAGTAGTAAACATGAATTACTTTGTTTGATCATCACCTTACGCTTAGCTTGATTTATTTATTTATTAACTTTACATATTTTAAATAAATAAAATTTGTTAGCAGAAGTTCAAGACCCGAAAGCATGCTATCAGACAAATATGAAAAAGGAACACAAATAATGGGAGGTGGCCTGGCCTGGCCATGCTTCTTCCTGTTGTTCAATTATGATATTTCCATCCATGTCAATTGTGAAATACAATCGCCTACCTCTGATATCAACACCCAGATTGTGGACTGACTACTTTTTTCAAACTTTGCCTATTCCAACACAGAGGCCTTAACTTAGCTAGCTGGTCATCAGCATTGATGGAAGGTTTTCAAAGATTAATCACCGGAGCCGTAGCGAAAGCGAATCTTCATTGGGTAATTGTCACTGCTTATGGACCCTTCCACGCCCATTTCACTCACCATTGCACATGATCTAATGAGGTATGTGGTATCAGGCATGTATAGGCGAAAGCAGCGTGAAGCACAGATCCAGTTGGAAGCACGTCTACATCAACCGTATAGTAAGGACTATGCGGTAAATGGACAAATAGGGGTGTTCAAAACCGGATTATTCGGTTTTCGTAAAAAATCGGATTCGGATAATCCACGGATATCCGAATCTTAAAAAAATTCATTTTTTACGTTTATTAAAACCAAACCTGCTTAATTCAACTATATCTATACTCAAGAATCTAACAAAAATTATAATAATAAAGTCTCAAAAAAAATAAAAATAGATAACAATAGAAAATGTTAGTACACTCAAGTACATACGAATCAACAAGTGTGAACCATATCAAAGGAAATAACATAACAGAAAAAATAGGAGAAAGGATGGTCAATGGAGGAACAAAGTAGCAGGAAAAAAAAGTTATGAGTAGAGACTGGAGACGGTAGAGTGGAAAAAAGGATGGTCGAGGGCAAGGTGAGATGGCATGGTGGCTGGTGGTCGTTGTAGAGACGACAGGAGAAGGTGAAATGGATTGGAGATGGAGGGCAGTGATGAAAAGTCTTGGAGAAGGAGGCGTATGTTTAGGGTTAGTATTGGAATGGACGATGTGTATTTGTATAATATAATGTGTGTGTGTGTATTAAGATTTTGGATTCCGATAATTCGGATATCTAAAAATTTTCAAAATTCACATCTGAATATGAAATTTCGGATATTTTGGATACGGGTTATCGGATATTTCGAATTCGGATTCAGATTTTTTTAAACACCCTGGAAAATCACAACTGTGTTACATATGTTAAGCCTACAATAAAAAAAGCAGTTTTTTTCCCTAACCTTTATCCTTTGAGAATCCATGCTTGATGCAACACTTGTGCCACCCTCATGATCCGAGACAAAATTTAAAAAATATAGTTTACAAACATAAGCGACACCTGATTTGCGGTAAGAAGAAAGCGCGGTGTAAGTTACATGATTTGCGTCTTTTGAATGCAATCAATGGCGTGTTTGAGTCGTTAGAGTCATAATCTGCCGAACATGAATCAATAAACGTTAAAATCATCCCTTTATAATTGAAACCTTTTGTAAACAATAGACTTCATCCAAATCACCGTTTTACCTAGTACACGCTTTATTCTTCCACTACGCCTTTGTGTTGTATCGTCATCAGTAACGACAATGATGTTTTGATTCCCATTCTTCTTTGATTTGGTCACGTCATCAGTTAATACCACAACATTTCTTTCGACGCTTGTTGATACACTACTATCAACCACTAGTACATAATCAACTATTACACACTACACTCCTGTTTATAATAATGCTAACACTAAACCATTGACACTAAACATCGATTATCATATATAAACACATACAACCCTCTATTTAACAATAACATTTAACCCTGTTTTATAATCATGCTTGTACACCCCCTAAACCCTATTATAACACACTAACAACCCCCCCTGTTTAACATCATAATGAACGATTACCCAAAAAAATACAGTATATAAACAATGTTACACAATAACATTTAACCCCTGTTTTATAATCATGCTTATAACCCCCCCCCCCCCAAAACGCTGCTATAACACACTAACATAAAGCCCCTGTTATAAACAATGGATCATCATACACCAACATATACAAATCCCCTCTTGTAACACACTAACACCATCTACAACAACCTAAAACATCATAAAAATAAGAAAATAATAATAAAATCAATACTAACAGTACATCCAAAGAACATACATGCAATCAGATTTCTTTAGCTTCAAGTGTCTTCTCTTTGAAGACATTGACCATAAAAGGGGTTGCATTATTATCTTGATCGTTGTATAGGGGTAGATGAAAGAGTTGACGTACAGTGCTTTGATGATCGACGTATAGGGCAAGGATTAAAAAGGCTTGATGATCAACGAGGTAAGGATGAACAGGGGGTTTTATGGAGCTTGAAAGATTTTTGGGAAATTTGAATGTTTTTGATCAAAGAAGAGAGAGAATTAGTTTATATAGGTAGGATGATGATGATGTGAAGTGAGAGCTTTGCCATGCAAAAGAGAACCAAAGCCAAATGTCTATTATACCCTTATCCCCACTTGTAATGTACTTTAGTTAATAAAATAAGCTAGAATCAATGGTAGCCATTGATCTTGGAGATCAATGGCTGTGATAAAGTTTTCTTGGGTTTCTTCAAATAATTGAGGTTTTCATTCTAACTCTCCCCTATATATATATAGGGTCAGGATCCTGTACAAAGTGTTATATTTGTGAGAAGTGAGAGAAGGTGTTATAGCCATTAGATCATCTTAATCAATGGTTTAGATTTAATGAGTGACATTTTGTAAATAGTGTTTGATTATTACTAACTAAAAACAATTCAAAAGGGTAGTATAGTCAATTTCTTATGACATTTAAAGAGCCGAAGGAGATATGTCTCGAGAAACCACTTTATTTTCCTTGATTCTCGCTCCCTCTTTCCATAAAACAACCAGACGAATTTTATGCAAGAAATCTCTCATTTATGGAGGATCAACAACGATCTGGGATAATCTACAAACGTGAGTTTTTTTTTTTTTCCAAAACCACATTTTCTTTCAGTAAGGTTTGATTTATAGTATCAATGTGTTTATCTTCAAAACTTATGTACATCACTAAAACACCATGTATAGCAAAACCATATTTTCTTTCAGTAAGGTTTGTATTACAGTATCAATGTGTTTTATCTTCTAAGCTTTTGTTGGAAGGTTTGTATTACAGTATCAATGTGTTTTATATTCAAAACTTATGTACATCAGTAAAACACCATGTATAGCAAAAACCACATTTTCTTTCAGTAAAACACCATCTAACGTAGCTTAATTAACAAAATAATCGCAATATGTGTTTCAATAAAACACCAACGTGCATAAAAAAACCATATTTTGCATTAGTAAACCTCCTTATAAAAATAACACAAAAGGTGTGTTATACCTTCAAACCTTATGGTATACTAGTAAAACACCATGTGCTCATATCAGTAAAACACAACAATATGAATGCTGTTTTGATCGATGATAATCCAGTAAATGAATGATGAATGTGCTAAATGTTTTATAAATACTCCATAAATATCCGTTCAATTTGAAACAAAAATCCCTAAGAATGCTCATAATTAATCACGTAATTAATTAGCAATTATCTCCTAAAAATAACATTAGCAATGCAAATTACATTGATACCCTTCTAAATAATAAAATAGGCTACCATGTGTCACACTAGTATTGGTTCTCACACTTCTCACAAATAATAGGTTTTATACATGATCCTAAACATATATATATATATATATATATATATATATATATATATATATATATATTATATATATATATATATATATATATAGTGTAAGTATCTAGGAAAAACCCAAAATTTTGAAGAAACCCCCACAAACCCAACTAGTGGCCTAGATTAATCCACAACACCTACTATTATTTTAATCAATAAGGGTAAAATAGTATTTTTACACTCCCCCTCTTTTTTAATTTGAATCTTATCTTTTCCCCTCCTATATAAACAACAACTCACACTCTCTTTCTTCATCTATCTTCCACCATCTTCATCAAGAATAATCCCACCACCACCATCTTCATCAACATTCATACGAGATCTGTGATTTTTGTTTGAAGATGAAGATCAACCATGGCAACCGATAAGGTTCTCAATCTTCTAGAGATTAAAAATGAAACTCTTGATCTGGTACAACTCTCCTCTTCCTTTGTCTCTTTTTTTTTATATAAAATTTTGCTTTCCTCTTCCTCCTATCTCACGAGCTCTGTTTTTTGTTAAATTCATTTTTTTGTTTTCTTTTACGATTTTCTATACCTCTGTTTTAATTTGGCTTCAATCCATCACTATTGAAGTTGGTTTTTATTTAATTCATTTTCAATCCATCGATGTTTAATCCATCACTATAAAATTTTGCTTTCCTTTTCCTCCTATCTCACGAGCTCTGTTTTCTATACCTTTGTTTTAATTTGTTTTCTTTACTATTTTCTATACCTCTGTTTTAATTTGGATTCAATCCATCACTATTGATTGTTCATCACAGATGGTAAATATTTTTCTGAAAATATGTCATCACAAATGTTGGAAAATCTCGTTGATAATTTAGAAGTATAGGGATTTAAAAATAAAAATTTAAGTTAATAAACTAGTAGAAACTCAACCAAAAGTTTTGATTCTTATTAATTGGTGTCCTAAGATATTTAGTGTAAGTACACTTCCAAACCAGCAAGGATCAACTTTTTATGTTAGGGGTTAGGTGGTTTAATTTTTTTTTTAAGTTGGAAATAATTGTTGTTTTTTTTGTGTGTTACTAGCATCTCTTTTTTTGGGTGATTTATTATATTAAACATTGAAAATGATTTTTCGTTTTGTGTTTTATGTTCGTAGTATCTTTGTGTTTAGTTAGGGTGTTTTTATTGTCTATATTTTCGTATAATCTTTGTGTTTAGTTAGGCTTATCTATAACTAAAGATAGAAAATGTGTTGTTATTTGTTTTCAAATGACTTTTTGGAATGTTGTTATTTTGTGTTTTCTCTGTGTTTAGTTAGGGTGTTTTTCTCGTCTATATGTCCGTATCATCTCTGTGATTTTACTTAGGGGTGTTTATTATGTTAAACATCGAAATGATTTTTTCGTTTTGTGTTTATGTTCGTAGTATCTTTGTGTTTAGTTAGGGTGTTTTTATCGTCTATATTTTCGTATAATCTTTGTGTTTAGTTAGGCTGTTACGTGTGTAGCATATTTGTTTCTTGCAGTCAAATTCTGTTCTATATTTTCTAGCATATCAAATTTTGTTCTATGTTTACTGCAGACTACAAAAGTTTTTGCTGTGTTTTCCTGTTACACATGTAACACATCGTGTGTTTTTGCACCATGTCTGTCTAGTTTTTTTGTTTTCTCATGTATGAGTTTTTTTAATGATATTCAACACGCTAATACTCTGTAACTATTCATTAATTTCCTCTTTTTTTTTCTTTTCTTTTTTCTTGTGGGTGTCTTAAAGTTTTGATTTTTTAAGGAAATTTATGTTTTTTTCATGAATTATTCAATTTGGTATCTGGGATTTTGATCTTTTAGACAAATTTAGGTTTTTTTTTTAATTGATTTTTATGAGTTAATTTTGACTTATATTTGGTCAAAAGTGTACATGTATTTGGGTTCTTTTGACTGTAGTGTTTCTAATGTTGACTTATATTTATGAGCTAATTTTGACTTATAATTGTTTCTATGTTGGTGAGTTTTGAGGTATAAAAAAAATTAAACAATTGATAAATACTGTTTTTTGCAGTCAAATTCTTTTTTCTATGTTGGTGTATTTGGGTTCTTTTCATAAATACTGTTTTGTGGGTTTCGTATAATCTTTGTGTTTAGTTAGGCTGTTACGTGTGTAGCATATCTGTTTTTTGCAGTCAAAATTCTGTTTTCTATATTTTCTAGCATATCAGATTCTGCTCTATGTTTACTGCAGACTACAAAGTTTTTGCTGTGTTTTCCTGTTACACATGTAACACTCGTGTGTTTTTTGCACCATGTCTGTCTAGTTTTTTTTGTCTCTCATGTATGTGTTTTTTTTAATGTTACCTATGTCTTTTTTACAGAAAATGTATGTTTTTGTGTTTTCTCATATAGTCTTATCTATAACTAAAGACAGAAAATGTGTTGTTATTTGTTTTAAGAATGTTTGTTATTTGTGTTTTCTCTGTGGTTTAGTTAGGGTGTTTTTCTATTCTATATGGTCGTATCATCTTTGTGAATTTACTTAGGGTGTTTTTTTCTGTGTTAAGGTAGGATGTTACGTGTGTAGCGTATCTGTTTTGCAGTCAAAGGTTGCTTGTAATTCAGTAAAAAATGTATGCTGGGTGCAGACTACAAAAGTTTGTCTGTGTTTCCAGAAAAAAATCCTGTTACACATGTAACACTCGTGTTTTTTGCACCTTAGCAGGAATGTAATATTGCATATTATAGAGGAAGAATTTGGAAAAAAAATTCTTGAATGGAATGTCATTGATCATGGGATGAAATCTATGTTTGCGTATGTTTCGTATGTAATAGCACCACTAAGTTGGTATACATTAGTTTCTGTTTTTTTACTATATACAAAGTTTTGATTTTTTCATGTAAATTGATGAATTTTGTTTTATTTTTGCAGGTGAGCATATTTTTTTGCATTAAAGATGAAGATGATTATCAAGAATGAAGTGTAGACAATTTTTTTTTTATTTATGATAGTTTTTTTTAGCATTTTGTCGATTTGTAATGACCGTTTTGTTTGTTTTAGCACTTTGTAAGAAACAATTTTTGTGTACATTTGAATGTTTTTTGATCTATAAAGTTTTTAATTGATTATATACAATCTGTGCAATTTTAACGTACGCAACACTGCATATGTTACATATGTAACACGGGCGTCTGACAGCTTATATAAGAATGTGGAAAAAGTAAGAGAGAGATGATGTGACATGTGTGGGGTCCACACTGTCATATCTGCTTTTCAGAAAATGGCATTTGACCATTGTGCCCTTTTTTTGTCATCTACCATAATTATTTTATTAAAATAATGTAGATTCAATCTAAGCCATTGATCACTTTAGATCAATGGTTTAGATTAGGTTTACCAAGTTTCTTCAAAATAGGAGGGTTTTTATTTAATCCCTTGCCCTATATATATATATATATGTGTGTGTGTGTGTGTGTGTGTGTGTGTGGGTGAATATCAACCACACATTGGGTTTGCAAGAGTTTCTTCAAATTTTGGGTTTTCTTCATATGCTTAGCACACACACACACACACACACACATATATAGGGGAAAGTTAATTTGAGAAAACCTTTATTTCGTGCGAACCGTGAGAACGCCATCTAAAACCATTCAAATCAAAAATTTCTGTTTACACTTATCTTTATTACTAAAATACAATCCAATATGGGAGTGACATGTGGCACAAGGTGTTTGGGCATGTTAGTAATTTTCACATACTATTAAATAATGATTAAAATTATAATTTTGGTAAAAAGGTGAGAGAGAGCATAAAAATAGGTAAAGAGAGAGAGAGAGAGAGAGAGAGAGAGAGAGAGAGAGAGAAAGAGACAGGAGAAAGAGAGAGAAGGGTTCTTGTCATCATCATCGTCATCATTACTAACGTCATGGTGTTTTAACAATCAACGTGTGGTGTTTTATGTTTAAGGTAGATTTTTAGTTATTCTTTATACAAGATATGGTGTTTTATTATAGTCTTGTAAAGGGTGTTAATCTTACATGGTGTTTTACCAATTACAAATTTTTAAAGTGTACAAAAATAAAACCAACTTATATCACCGTATGAAGATAAAACACATAAATATGAATATAAAACACCACACTGTTAACTATAATGAAAATATAACACACTGTTAGGAATGTAGAAAATAATCCATTGATGAAACACACCAATTGCTTGAACAAGGTTGGCTCGTATAATCATTAGTAGCAGCATTTCAATTTATATTTAATATATAATCATAGTATTAAATATAAATAGAATATTTCGAAAGCAATAGGAGCTGAACACACCAATGGCTTGGACTTTCAGTATTTCTATTTATATATAATATAAAATAATCAAACTAAAATGTAGACAAAAGAATTCTGATCAAGCTATGGTGTTGACGGCGGTTGTTTGTGTAGGTGGCGAGAGAGAGGGGAGAAAGAGAGAGAAGTGTGAGAGATTGATTGAATGTTTCCATTTATTAATAAATTTCAATTTAAATGCGAATTAAATGTGGGTGACAATTTTACCTTAATACCCCTCAGCCATCTAATTTATTATTAATAATATAACATTAATTACAAAAATGCCACTCACTTAATCCACACCATAGATTAAGATGATCCAATGGCCAAAACACCTTCTCACACTTCTCACAAAAAAAACACTTTGTACAGGATCTTGACCCTCTATATATATATATATATATATAGGCTAAGTATTTGATGAAAACCCTCTAAAATGAGAAAACTTTAGAAAACCCTACTTTCAAGATTTTTTTCTGAAAAAAATTAGGGCATGTAATATACATGTTTTTAAGAGTTTTGAGCCAAAAAACATAAAAAAGCGTCGAGCCAATATTAAAAAAAAAAATAAACAAGTTTTGTGTTACATATGCAACATCTATGTGTTACATATGTAACATGTCTTTTTCTAGTTCAACATGTCTGCACATATGTGTTACATATGCAATACCCAAATAACTTTTTCTAGTGCAACATGTCTGCACATATGTTCATGTGCTATAACGATATGTTTTGCATTAAAAGAGGTTGAGATTTTTGAATCTGTTGGGAACGCAGCATGAGAACCCCTTTTGATAGTATAAACATTAGAACAACTTTCTTTAACATTAAAAGAGGTTGAGACTGTTTACTTCTTTTATCCTTTTTTATTAAGTAATATTAGATTTTCCATATATATATATATATATATATATATATATAACTACCTTGTTCTCTCAACACATACGCACAATACAAGCAGATCCAACACCCACATCACTACTGGAGAAAGAGAGAGAGAACCAAGAGGAAGAGCCGGAGGACCCCCACCGCCTTGACGACGGAGCTCCGGCAGTCCCACTACCGAACAACCAAAACCCTCACCACCCACTTTATGTAACAAGGAATCTAGAGAGTTAGAGAAAGAGAAAGAAGGGAGTCGATAGAGAGAGAAAAAGGGACTGAGAGAGAGAACTCGAAGGTGGGAGGAAGACGACGGCGGAGCTCCGGTGGAGCCACCCCGATCCCAAACACGTCACACACCCCTATCGTTTAGAGAGAGAGGAGCAGAGAAAGAGATCAGAGATGAGAAGCCAACCACCATCTCCACGACGGAGCACGGCGGCGGCGCTGCTCTCCATGACACGTGTACAACTTTGGCTAAAAGTATGAAATAGGGTAAGTCTTGATTGAGGTGTTTGTTTGCTTGATTATGAAGTCGTAACTCTGATTATGGTTATAATAATAATAATCATAGAGATGACGGTTAGGTTCTAGATGGGTTAACCGTGACGGTGGCAATAGTGTTATAGGGTTTCGATTTGAGTTCGAGGATGTTTCATCAGAAGTAATTACGGTAAGAGTCCAGATATATAATATATGGTGATGATAATAAGTGATGGTTCCAATGATGATTTCTGATGATGATGATGATATTGATATGGTGATAGTCAAGGGTCTCGGTGGGTTCTGATTGGATCTTGAACAACCTTGAAGATGGTGGGGTGACGAATGGAAGGAGATGTAGTAGTGACGGCAGAGGCGATGATTGTTGTTGGTTAATTGGTTCGGTGAGAGGTTCGGGTCAAAGAGACGGGTCAAACCCCAGTCAACAGAAGTCAACTGTGTCAACTCTTAGTCAACTGGTCAACAGGTTCTAAGATCGCACGCGAGGTATAACTACATCCGATAATCCGATAATTATATATATATATATATTATAGACTAGCTATTTGTATCGTGTGTGGGACTTGACGAGCCTAACCAACAGGTCGAACACAAAAATATATATGTACATTATATAGAACTAGTAATGCGTTGGGATGATTGGAACATTAGTTTGTTAGAAATAAATATTGGTTATGAAACCTTGGACTGGGTACTCGACAACATGGACATTAACACTTAAGAACAGACATCACCTCGACACTTGAACAATGGGATATTATTAACATGAACATTGAGGGATAAGGCTCAAACTCGTGGTTAGAACTTAGGACCTAGACATCGTCATAACCAACATAAGCGCGGGCACGAATAATACGTACTAGAACGAATATCAACTTGTGGATACTTTAGATTAGATGGGAATTATGGACATTGGAGACTTAAGACTTGGATATAATTATAACCAATACATACTAAATTGAACATATAAGATCAACCCATATCCTTTTAACAACTAGTGTATACCCGACACTTTGGGTAAGACATATGAACTTGGACATTCAATATGAAGACTCGAACATAGTAGATTTATACATATGCCAAGTATAAACTTATATCTAAATATTGAAACCTAGACTTGGATTAATATTGGAACAAGAACTCAGATATCGTTAAGACATTTAAGACTCGGACTCAAATAGAACAAACACACGACAATGTATATAATATGAACCCGTATATATATTGAATTGGATCATAGGAATGATGTTGAATCTAAGATTTAAAGCATTAAACGCGACACAAGAATATTAGAGTTAGACATTGGCGCGCAAGGTTCGGACATGGTTATATCTATTATCTAACAAATACGAAGGGATAGGTTATTGGAACACATATTACTTTAGAACTAAATATGTAACGGTAATGAGTAGAAACCATACGCTCGAGCTCGTCCCCACACGTAACCATTATAAATTAAAGCCGACATTAATAATATTTGTCAACTTAGGATTCGACCAGGGGAATACTAGTACGAGATATCAGGCGCCTCATTTATTATAAATTATTCATGTGCATCGCTTCCAGGTGAGTCTCGTGAACCCTGCCATCTTTTTATGTTTTAAACTGTTTTGGGGTGAACATATGCTTCCAGTGTAAAACCAGTATGATAAACCAGTTTGATGTGACAATGTGTGCTCCCGATTACCAAACCTTCACACTCGTTAACCCAACGGGAGATTGGGCCACTTGATATATGGGTAGTACTACTTGGGGAAACCCCCACACGCATTGGAACCGGAAACCCGGGGAACCCTCCACTGAGGTCTGTAACATATATTTTGCCATGGGAATCCATAATGGGAGTATATGCGTTCAGTGTCAGGTTTGAGGTGTGGCTTGTACATCACCGGTGCAACCATGTGTTGAACCTTATAATCTTATGAAACGTGTTTGGTAATGATAAACTCATTTGGAATAATGAATCCGTTTTGTGTAAAACCACATGAACTTGCTTTTTACATAAAAATATGTATTTGAAATTAGTTAAACGCACACACAGGACCACCAACATATTTGTTGACCCAAACTATTTTTAAGCCTGTGTTCAGGTACAACTTATGGATGGATGGCGAACGTGAGGTATATTACATTAGTTGCGGGTTAGAGCATATAGAGCTAAGCACAGTAGAGATTGGATGGACTTGTGGATTGCACATCATCAATTGCTTCGACGACCGCCGTGATTCGTCCCTGCATACCTTTGAACCAATTATTTAAGTGTTGTATTTATATATGTGGAATTAGATAATTGTATCAAACCTTAAATAATAGCAATTGTTACTTTCGCTGTGCAAGTTTGGTATCAATCTGTATTTTGACCAGGCCCAGCTTGGTCGGGTTGTGACACGTTTTGACCCTGAGCTATCTCGACCTGACCCGACCCGTTTGCCAACTATAACTGAAACTAGACAACTGAGTAGGGTTTGTTATTGGTTTGATTTGCAATCTCATTCCCGATGCACCATCCGTGTTTATCTCGCATAATCCCAACCCTTCATGAGTATCTAAGGAAAAAAATTAGCCCATATTTGGTTTTATTTATCAACAACTATAGGAGTATACAGACTACAAAAGTATATAATAAATATTTTGATGGATGTGTTGACAGAGAAATGATCAAAGCGTATTGGAAAGTAAACAATGAAATGAAGATCTCTTCGAAAGGTAGAATTTTCATTTTGGTTGATGATAGTTTGGTTAGGTTATTACTTTGTTTTGCTAAAAAAAATAATAGTACAACGATTAAATAAAAAACATAAAAAACTTACAAAAAAAAAAACACTTCAAAACCAAAAAAAAAAAAAAAAAAAAAAACCTCCCAACACCTACCCACCCAGATGTCCAGATTCATCCTCCTTACCCTAAAGCGCATTGCTATGGTCATTGTGAGGCTCTTCAAGTTGCTTTTTCAGACTTTTAGTCAACCTCATACCATAATGTGACCAAAAACGCTTCGCTATGTCGCTTTGAAATGGGTGAAAATAGGCAAAAGGGGGTGGGAATAAATCATGCCTTAAAAAATTAAAATAATAATGACTGAAACCACTTTTGGGTTTTGTAACCATGTACAGCCACATGTAAATAATGATTTCAACCATTTTTATCATTTGAGTTAAACATTCTCTCTCTTAACTTTCATCTCATCTTCCACACACACAAAACTGCATCTTCTTCGTTATCCAATCGAGCCTAGAAATCGAAATCTACAATTGATGCAGTAGAAGAAAGTAGTCCGTCGTTCAGATCTAGTGTTTTTGCCAGTAGTCTGTCGTTCAATCTAGTGTTTTCGCCGACGGCTATGTAACCACAATATCTGATGACAAACAGGGTTGGGTTCTTTAATTTTATAAATTTGTAACTGGTGTTTTCCGGTGGGCTGATCTGGAACATATCAGCAATGGAATTTCGGATAGTATCTGAATTCGGTGAATTAACCCTAACCGCCACTTAGGCAACCTTGTCTTCGTCGGAAACCCAAGTGAGCAGTACTCCGTCACCGCCACCCAACCCACAGATTCAGAAAACTATTAAAAATGTAGACCATTAGGACGGTGACACGTGATGGTGGTCGGTGGCTAGTCAAACCACCGGTTAAAAAATAAAAAAAAGATATTGAGAACCTCTAAGTTTGCGCCACATTTGACCTAGAACTGTTCACGTTTTGTTTTGTTATTTAGCATAATAATAGAAAGTAACTGAAGTAAATTGAAAAATGACAATATAACCGAATATGACTTGGGTGTATTGAGGAGAGATCTATCTTGAAAGGAAATTGATTTCGCCTATAGGTGTGTGTGAAAAAAGCAAGCAAGTAGCAGTTGGAGAATGAAGAAGTGATATCATCATCATCATCATCGTCATCATCATCATCGTATTGTTTTCACCACTTTCTTCTTCTTCATCATCGTGGTTCATTCTTCTTCTTATTCTTCAGATCTACATGAGGAATTGTAAGCAAATATGATATATCTGTATGTATGTATGTGATGTGATGTGATAGATCTGAAAGTGTGCACTGTGCAGAATCAGAGGGATTCGAGGTTTGAAGAGCTTTAAGGGTATAATTGTAAAAACGTAATTTTTTTCTTTTCCTCTCTACTTGGGAACACGCAAATTGTTTCTTTTCCTTTCATTTCCTTATAACTAATTGGGAACACAAAATAAGTTTGTAACATTTCTCTTCTTTTCTTTTCTCTCATTCACTTCCTTTCTTTTCTTTTCTTCTCTTAAGTAAACTTTGAAACATAGCGTAAGAGATAAAGAGGGAAGGGATTAACCTTTTTTGTGGTAGAGGCAAGGGACGCAAGATTCACCACTTCCTATCATCTGTCTGTTAATTAATAAGTATACCATTCTTCACGGATGCAGAAAGATTTAAGTTATCGGTGCAGTGAAACCGGTTATCGTATACCTATGAGATGTGTCGAAACTATTGATGATGAAAGCAACAAGGACATGAACGTATTGGAAGAAATGTATGTAACTTACAGATGCTGTATACATGCTCTTAATCAAGAAAAGTTCTCTCTCCTTGCCTTTGAGGTTTCTTCCTCTTCTCTTCTCTTCTATTCTCTTCTTTTACATTACCAAACCATACTTTATTTATTTGTGTTTGATAAAATGCCTAGTTAGTTAGTTAGTTAGATATGCAATTCTTGGTGCTAATTGGACCTTTATACTGAGCAGGCCATAATGTTTTGTTGCAGATTAGTAGTTCCTTTGTAATCTTCAGACGTAAGGGCACTTTCGTGATGCCAGGACCAATAAGATTGCCTACCAACCCAAGTTTTAACCTTTTCATAATATGTAATCACTTTCTTCTTCAACTTTTCACTTATAATAATGCTTCCTAAATACTTGAGTTTTGCAGAATAGAATAGAATTTCACTTTGTTTCTTATCTTCAAACATACTTCATTTCATATCATTTTAGTCGCCTTACACATATCCAGCTGGTTTCTTCTTCTTCTTCTTCTTATTATTATTATTATTATTATTATTATTATTATTATTATTATATATTATTATTATTATTATTATTATTATTTTAATATACACCAGTTGATGAATTAAGATGTTTGTTGTAAGCTAATGCAACAATGATAAGGTTGTATGTTGCTCCACACGATTTACATAGCATGGAAACAACTAAAAAAAACACATAAGCATCTTATTTCATGGTTTAAAAACATGAAAGAATGAATTCCAAACTCTGGTTATTCTACTTTTGTACTACTACTGGGAGTTGAACATGTGTGATAGCATCGCATCTCTAAATCTGTGAATGGTTAAGTTTTCAAAGGTTTGGCTTGGGGAATTTATTAAAACGTGAGATAGTGGTGTGGAGCAAGCTACTGTTTGGATGAAAAATTGTTGCAATATCTCGACCTGATCCATAACTGTTTTGAAGGTCAAACAGGGTAGGAAATGCTGTGAATTCGCATGAAAATGGTTGTTGTTTGGAAGCAGAAATGCTATAATGTAGGTGCCCGAATTCATTGTTGTTCGGTGTTGACCAGCATCCTTATAGTGGGATCAAAATGTTGTAGGGTATCTATGTTTGTGGTGTTCTTAGTTCGGTGTTGACCAGCAGCCTAGAAATTGCACTAGATTGAAACAACAAATAACTTGAGTGACTTAAGAGAGAAAAATAAATTGTGTGACTCTAGCAGTCAAGCTATCATATCTGGTTAATGTTTGGAGTTTAAAAGGTCATTATAAGATCGACTAATGAATTCATAAATTGAGATGGAACTAACACATGAATTAGTGGTTAAATTAATAGATAGCTACAACCAATATAAAAGTTTGTTGATCAATTTATAACCTGATTATAGATATGAGAAAAAGAGCACAAACACAATGGCTTTTGTAAACAAATCCAAAGCATTTATCTTTAACCTTTAAGAAGCAAAAGCTTAAGACAAGATATGATTGATATAGAATCTTTGGAGTACAATATATTAGAAATTTATATATAGCAGCCTTTGAAAA
This sequence comes from Ambrosia x helenae, assembly GCA_030844895.1. NCBI lineage: Eukaryota > Viridiplantae > Streptophyta > Magnoliopsida > Asterales > Asteraceae > Ambrosia > Ambrosia x helenae. The sequence continues at coordinate 645,594 of JAUTDX010000027.1, forward strand.
TCTAATGTTTGGTTTCTATCAACTTTTTTTTTAACCAATTATAGATTCCGAAGTCACTTATTGCTACTTTATATCATACAAATTAATAATTATACAAATTTTTAATCATTTAACAAACATTAGCTAGATACACTTTGTTAGTTTAAAGACTTGTTGTTCTGCACTTTCCCATGAATATCTATGCCTGGCCTGGGGGTCTTCTAGAGTTTCCTGCTCTCCTGTACATTTACATATAAGTTATAAGTTATATAGTGATGGGGTAATAATCAAAGCCCTTGATCAATCAATGATCAAAGAAGTATAAAACAAAAATATATACTTCTCTTAGTGAATTGTATTGAAGTCACTTAACTTGATGATAATGCAAAGTTTTCTGAAGGAAAAAAAAAAAAAAAAGCACTTATGTGAAACTGTGTTTATGAGTTTAAGTTAAATGTATTTGGATTTTCAACCATATCCTGATTTGCTATGAATGAGATAGACCTAGCTATATATGAACATCGACCCTGTATGATATAAAGGATCACTCATCATGTAACCTAAAAATTTAATACAATCATGCATCTTGTTTATATATTGGCCGGGTTCAACTTTGGAAAAAAAAATTAGTATAACCATTATATATGTAATCTTACTTCTCCTATACCCTAATTCTGTGCATGGGAGGTTAAAACTTTTTTATTTTATTTTTTATTATAAGAAACTAATTTACTTGAGTTAATTAGGCATATATTGCAAATTAAGTGAAGCATCCTTCATATATATTTATATATAATTGCATAGGTAGAGAACATGATGTATATATAATTGGTGATTAGAATAACTAATTACCTGTTATGGATAGGGTCAGGTCCATTGGGAACTCTTCTTTTGTTCGTGCCTAAACTTGGCACCAGCTTCTTTGAATCTTGTTCAAAGAAATTAGAGGCAGTTGTTTTGTGGGCATCACCAAGCATGAAGAAGCAGGAGAAGAAGAAAAGGCATACCAATAATAAAAGTGCTCTACAATGCCTGCTGCTCATTATACTTGCTGATTAAGTACAGCTACCTACCTCTAACTTAACTATTGATGGATAATAGAGAGATGCTTAACTTCCAAAGAAATTGAAATTATCTGCCTTGTATTCAGTGGGTTTGAATGGCTTTTACTTTGTGGTTTAGAATGTCTTTATATATAGGTTACAGTGATTCTACCTAGTGAAATTCACTTTCTTCAACTAAGTAATTGGTTGGAACTTGGAAGGTGACATGGAATTTTGCTAGCAGGGACAGTTTTTGCTTTTGTGGTGATGACAACTTAAGCTATTTATTATATGCTCCTTTTCTTTTTTTGCTTTTATTTTTTTGAGTATTTTGATGCGCACACACTATGCTACTGCCACCCCTAGCTACTTTATTTTTCTTTTCTTTGGTAATATATACCACTTCTTACCAGGTTGTAATATAAATGTTAGATTTGAAATATTTGTGTGGCGAGGGTGGGGGGTTTGTGTTAATTAATGGTGATAGATATAGTTTACAAAATCATTGAAGAAGGTGGCGCAATTATATTATAGTAGTTATGAAAAGCTGAACATGAATAGAGAATATTTTCCAACATACTCGTTCAATTTGACAATAGAATGGGTTCTTTCTTCATATCATATCCATGCATATAAATTCGAATCTTGTTATATTTCACCACATATATAATTAATTATCTTCACTCTAAAAACAAATAAAATAAATTAAACATGGGCACGTGAAATCAAATTTTTGGTCCTATGAACCACGTCTCTCTCAGGTCTTGCATCTAATTATTCAGGTAAATGCACCCGCATTGCCAGAATTCAATTTATAATAAAGGTAAAGAAAAAAGAGCTTTTTAACGGGCTATGAACCAACTACTAGAAAAATAGCCTTTTAATGACACACGAATCATTACATACACTAATTTAATGACATGCAAAAGCGTATGTTATATAAAACAAATGTCATGTTTTGTAAAATTTGATAAATTCATGACGCGCATTTTTGTGTGTCAATAATTTTGTGTCAACAAATAGAGAACATGACTTCAAAAGTTTAGTGTGGAATGATTGGTTAAAATACCCTTTGTATATGTTTGAATAGTTCTTTGGCGGTTCTAGGGTTTTAAAACTTGTCGGTGTTAATGAAAGTTTCTATTCAAAAAAATAAATAAATAAAGAGCAGTATTAAAAGTGGCCGGTGTGTCATCTTTTTATGTACCCAAAATTTGAATCCCTTCTACTGTGCGCTTCAGCCACGCCTCGTTGCGCCCGGTGCGGTTTTTGATAGCATAGGTAGGCGCTGTAACATAAATGCCGGTCCCAAACTAAATCAAAAGACATGATTAGTAGGTGTGATATTTGTTACTGTTATAATTTTTTAATGATATGCTAGTTTTAATTTGGTTGATTTAGTGGGCGTGATCATGAACTGGGTACTTCGACGCCCTCGACTAATATATTAATTAATTGTTGTCTCAGGTTGGGGGATGAGTGGATTCTTTGCGGATGAGGATATGGATGGCATTCGCGAAGAATGGTCAAATTATGCCGCAACATTTTTTAAGTGATCGAAGCTGTTTTTAAGGCAATAATATATTGTCGACATAATATTTTTGTAACCGTTAAATATTTGTACGTTGCAGATTTGACAAATGTTTACCTGGATTGGTTTTTAATTTGATAATTATGCATTATATAATGAAATGAGGATTTTGTTATTAGCTAGTAATTCTATAGGAATATTTTAGATTAATAAATTATGACACGCAAAATAAACGTCATAAACTATTGTCATAAATTTGTGTCATAAAGATATAGTTAACATGTGTCAAGAAAAAAATGTCATAAACACGTGTAAAAAAGATAGTCATAAGAGTGTGTCATAAACAGATGACATGCAAATATATGACATGTTAAATTTATGACATCGCCATCAACGACACTTTTTTGTGTCATTAGACTCCTTTCTTGACGCGCAATTCACGTCAAAAAAGGTGTTTTTCTACTAGTGGCATATGCACACAAACATAACATTACATTACATGTTTATCTTATCGATCAAGCGTACGTAGCTTCTACAACCAACTTATACATTTAGAGTAGAAAAGAAGGAACCAAAGAATAAAATATATATTTATATAACTAATAAGGTTCTACTTGCATCAAATTATACATTTTTTTTGTTAAACTTATAAAACTGTATTCAACTGCCAAAAATAAGTAGATAACAAGATTTATCTCACTACTATAAAATAGGCCTTTTTTGACACACTTTTCTTGACACACACCTCTTTCTTGACATTTAAAACCGTGTGTCATAAAAAAATGTCATATTTTACAAAATCTGATAAATTAATGACATAAATTTTTGTATTGTATGTCAAAAATTTTGTGTCAAAAAGTAAAAAATATAACAATATCAAACATTGTGTGCCATTGTTTTTCTGTCCCCAAAATTCAATTTCCCTCCCACTAACTCTCCCGCCCCTCCCTCCCTCGATAACCTCCCCAGATCTACCAGATGATCTTATCCCAAAACCTACCTACACCCTTCTTCTCCAAAACCCTTCTTTCCCAGAGCAGTCAAGCATAACTCGGAACCAAGCTCAAGTTTTAAAAACCAAAGCTTGAATCTAGCCGAGCTCTGGCCTAATCAAGCCTTGGTTCCCATCATACCGTCTTTGCAAAACCAAAACCTCTTTTCATCTACCGCCGTCACCGTCGATCCACCGCCTCCGTCATCTTCCGTCGTCGCTTCTGCTAATTGTTAGTATCGATTACTTATATATTATATATAATAGTTATTATTAAAAAACAAAATCGAGGCTCTAAACCCTAATTCCCAAAATCTTTAATTTTCTTATCTTTCTTCTTTTAAAAGCACAGCCAACAAGTAGACAACTTTCTTGCAGATATGAAGGTTTGCGAGTTATCTGGAACAACCCTCTCAGTTGCTCTCTTCACAGACGTCGTTAATTCTAAGTACTCTTTCTATTCTATCCACTCAATATTTATTTATTTATTTATTTATGACTACTTTACCTTTCTACCTTGTAATTCCTTTGTTAATCTTGACCTACTGTATGCATCTCTTTAGTTACTTACTGATAAACCATAAGTTACTCTGTTTAATGTTCTCATTGTTAATTTTGGGTTAATCATCATTACATGTAAGAGTTAAAAGAGTTGATTGAATTATTTTATTATTTATAAATTGTTTTAGTTAGTTTTTTGAGAGGGTTTTAGTCATTGTAAGATTAGATATGGGTTAGTTTTTGTAGCAGGTTTTGTTGGTATAGATATGGAGGGTTTAGGGTCATTGTAATTTGTGGTTTTTGTTGTTAGTAATATTGAAAGAGTCGCGAGAGTTTCCGCAAAATGTTGTTTTGTTTGTTGCGTGTTATATATGGATCGGGTGATTGGACCTGTTGAAAAAGGAGGTTTGGGTCTAGGCGATCTAAAATCAACGAATGAAAGTCTACTATTAAAGTGGTGGTGGCGCTTTAAACAAGAAAAGGGTTCAATGTGGCACCGGGTCATTTCGGCCATTCACTTTAATCCAAATGGTTGGAGCTATTTGCCGATTAAAGAAGGTATTACGGGCACGTGGTGTTCAATCGTTCGAGTGGAAAAGGAGTTATGGAACCAAAATGTGGACACGCGAAGCTTAATAAAAGGTAATCTTGGTAAGGGCGACGACATTAGATTTTGGGTTGATTGGTGGGTGGGGGACTGCCCGTTAATGCTGAGATTTCCAGCTTTGTTTGTTCTGGAATCTATGAAGAATGTCACAGTGGGTCGAAGGGTCTTGGGTTGGAGCTGGAAGCGAGAACCTGTGGGGACAAACGAGCTGCAGGAACTGCAGCAATGTGCTGCGCTGATAAGGGACATTCGCTGCACTGAAGTGCAGGATAAATGGGTTTGGCCGAGCTGCAAAGATGGGCTGTTTTCAGTCAGCGGTTGCAGGAGGATTCTGTCCGCTCATGCTGTTCCGTTCTATCCATTTGACTGGATTAAAGAAGTGCCAAAAAAGATTTCTGTTTTCAGGTGGAGAGTAAGCCAGGACAGGATTCCAACGATGGTGGCTCTGAAAAAAAGAAACATTGTTTACGGGTCGGTAGCCTGCAGGTTGTGTGGAGAAGGCGACGAGGACGCTGATCATCTGTTTTCTGCTTGTTACATGGCAGCGGTAATATGGCAGAAGGTTAGCACATGGGTCGACATTGCTCCAATATATGCTTTCAATGCTAAAGATATTCTCGAGTTGTACCGGAAAGTAAACGTCTCACAGGAGAAGAGGAAGTGGATCCGAGTCATAATTCTGGCGGCTTGTTGGGCAATTTGGAGGGCACGTAACGATTTAGTATTCAGTGTCAAAAGAATAAACATTAACGCTATATTTGGTGAGGTCCAAGTTTCGGCTTACACATGGGCGAAACACAAAGGGAAACAAGCGAATTGGTCGTGGGATAACTGGGATCGGGTGTTATATGTAATGATTGTAATTAGTATCTTGCTTGTTACAACCATGTACTCATGCAAATGTTTTGGTGATGAATATAGTTTGTTGTTTGCCGATAAAAAAAAAAAGAATATATGGACTGGGCTAACATTCATTTCCCAAACTGTTGTGTTTTTAGTAGTTGTATTGTCTTAACAACTTTGTTTTGTTAATGACGTTTGACCGATTCTGTGAACGTCTGACAACGATTCATGATATTTTGATAAGTTATGTGAAAAATGCGACATTTGATGTGAAGAGATTGAAGATTTTTTGTTTTGAGATAAAGTTTCAGTATAGTTCAAATAAAGTCGCGCATACTTATTCTTGTCTATAAGACTACTTAAAAGTTTTATACACCCTAACTTCTTCCCACCATCACAATAATCACACTCAAATATTATGCCTAATCGTGTTTATATCAAGTAGAACTTGAATTCAACGATGGCGTCAGGTCAAGAGTATTAAAATCAAGGAAATCGACTTTGAAGTATTCTAATTCGCCTACTTCTTCTACGACGTCGTCTTCGAAGCTTGATGGATTACTGGAGTCTGGAGGGAGTATTTTCGGAGTACAAATGCGGATATTTTTGAAGTTATTGAAGGAGCGATTCTGTTGGCTGCTTCCGATTGTCCTAAACAGTTTATAGTTATGAGGGATAATAGTTATGATGATCATGATGTGGAGCTTAATAAAACTAAGCCTCAAGTTAGCAATTATAGTTATGATGCTGCAGAAGCTCTGACCAATGAAATCGAACAAGAATCGGAGACTTTTGGTGATGTTATGAGGATTAAAGAGATTGTTGACAACAGCCCTGATGAGGTTTTTCTCTATTACTTCGACTATATTCATATATTGTTCAGTTTTAGATTCCAAATATTGTTTTAATTCCATTTGCACAATATTTAATCATAATTCTTGTTCTTGCTAGTCTGCATCAGTTTTATGTAATTCATTAAGGAAGCTACAATTGATGTCAATATCAGTAGAAACACTCAAGGTTTGTATTTAGTTTTAACTATCTTAATCACAATTTGAGACTTGTTAAAACTATGATTAGTTTTATCTCATTGTTTATGCAATCATATTTCAGGCAATCGAAATAACTATAAGTCGTTTGGTTCATATGAATTACCAAGCAAGACTTGGGATCATGGCTGCTGGTTCATATGGTATTCCACAATTTAGGTTTCGTGTTTTTCTATGGGGTGCTCATCCAAATGAGGTGACTTTATTACTCATTTTTCAAGTTTATTATTTTTTTTGCATTGTAATTATATTATCATTGATGGTTACATTACCATCTGATCTATCGAATAGTTATTTGCGAAGAATGTTTTTAGTACACATGTATAATGTAAGTTAAGGCAAAATAAACATAGCGATGCGTTTTGATTTATGTAAAATAATTAGCCGGCCTCGACTAATGTATTAATTTTATTGTTGTCTTAGGTTGGGGAGGAGCGGATCATTACGGGGATGAGGACATGGATGTCGTACGCGAAGAATGGCTAGGCTACGCCGCGACATTTATTTTCAAATGATCGAAACTTGTTTGAAGGCAATGTAATGTCGATACAATATATTTTTGTAAACGTTAAACGTTGTCTCGGATTAGTTTGTAATTAGATAAATATGGATTATATAATGAAATGATTTTGTTATTAGTTTGCTAATTATTTTGCATATAATAAAATGACAATAAATTCAAGAGGGTAAATATGTAATTTTACAGGAATTATTATTTTTTTTAGATTAAAAAATTATGACACGCAAAGAACGTCATAAAATTCTGTCATAAATTCCGTCATAAATGTGTCGCTAAAAACTGTCATTAAAGTGTTATAACGCGTGTCAATAAATGCTGTCATAAATGTGTGTCATAAACAGATGACACGCGAAAATATGTCATGTTAAATTTATGACACCGCCATCCTTGACATTCTTTTCCCTGTCATCAGACCCCTTTCTTGACACGCATTGCGTGTCAAGAAAGGGCTTTTTTCTAGTAGTGTCTAATCGTGTCTTTGTTTTTGTGTACAGCTTAACTTATAATGCCAACTGCGTCGAGGTGATTTCATCTTTGGTTTCATGCTGACTTGTCGAGTTACATCCTAAGGTTTCTGTGGTGCACTAATGCCCTGTTGTGTCGTAAAAAATGACTCATACCAGGGTAAGTCAAAGGAAAAACCCGTGTGCTTTGACCTTTCCCTTAGGAGTAGGGCAAAGGCATACCTCCTTTCCTCTTCTGGTGTTAGCTGAATCTCGACCTCCAGTAATCCTGCACCAATAGACTCTGACTCATGCCTGTGGATTTCCTGAACAATTTGTTAATCATATGAGTATTACCATCTCTGAGCCCTGAAACCACACACGTGTATTTATCTTTAAAGACCCATATAGGAATGGTTATGGGTATATACAACAGAAAAAAGGGTCACTCTTGATACAAAAAGTCACCCAGAAGAGCAACAATGGGAACAAGAATGGCTAGCAGATACATGTAGTCAGTGCTCATTAGGACATAGATGAATATGAACCATGCTACAAGAATGGCTAGCAGATACAATTAGGGAGTGTGTGCAAATAAATATATAAATAAATTTATCAAGTTAAAGTCCTAGACTCTTCTAAAACCACACACTATCGGCAAGTGTACCAATCGCAAGTAGCAAGCAAGCAAGACCAGGTATCGAACCTAAGGACTTTATCTAACACTTTTGAGATCACTTTTAATGAATTACCTGATATATTATTATTAAATTGATTTGTTGATTGGGGGGTTTTAAACTGAAATTAAAATAAATAGTTAAAAATAGAGTAAACTGCACGGATGGTCCCAGTAGTTTGCACGAATTGCACAGATGCCCCCATCTATTTTCAATGGTCCCTAACGTTGACATTTTATAACACTTTGGTCCTTACCAGCTAACTTCGTTAAAAAATTTCAGTTAAGTCATATAAAATGACCAAACTACCCACAGGGACCATCCGAGCAGTTTAATCTTTTATATATATTTACTTAGACGACCACCACCACCTCCACAAACAACTAACATCACCCCCTCCTCCTCCTCCAACCACCACCTCCCTCAAACAACCGTCACCACCATCTCTCCCTCACCCTCTCTCTCCCCCTCCCCCCTTCTCTGTCCCTCTACCTATCTCTCCCCCCTTCTCTCTCCCTCTCTCACAAATGCAGCTCAACTTTCATAATCAACCTGACATAAGCATGTCTGCAATCATGTTTAAGGAACAGGGTTCTTAGAAAACATAGTCAACTAGACATAAGCATGTCTGCAATCGCTGCAACCAAACGAAGACGACAAGGTTCTTGCATTTCGAGATATTAATCCTCAAGCACCCGTTCATGTGCTAGTTATCCCAAAGCTCATAAATGGGTTAACAGAGCTTGGCAATGTTATTTCTTTTACTTAACTTTCTATTGCATTTGTTCTACTAAGTTATGTACCCTTTTATTGTTTTTTTATTTATATAAAGCTACATTTTGTCTCGGGAATGATCCCCATCTTGATGGTAATGGACCTAGTTGCAGCGAGTGTTATATGGTTTCTATTTATCTTTTCTATTATCCTGAAATATTGATCTCCTCCTGCAATTAATAAGGCTGAACCACGACACAAAGACATATTGGGTCATCTTCTTCATGGTGACAGGTCCAGTGGTGGCTTTTGTGGTGGTCACAGCTGCAGGGCTGGTCTTTGGTGGTGGTTAGTAAAGGAAATGGGACGATTATGGTGGCTCTCGATGGTGGCTCACATTATGGTGGTTATCGGCAGAAGATAACCACTTTTTTTTTGCAAATGGTTTGGTGGTGATGGTGGTGGTTTGGTGTGGTGGGGGTTGAAAAAGACATATATATAGGGTAAGGTTCCTGTAGGAAAATTATTTTTTGTAGGAAGGGTATGAAGTGTTTTGATCCATTGGATGTTGAGATTGATGGTTGAGATTAAAAATCTATATGTGTTTAATTTTTAATTAATTGTTTATAGTAGTTGAGGGCAAGATAGTACAATCAGTGTTTTATTTAAGGGCACTATGGTAATTGTGTGTACTTTATTTAGAGAAAACCAATTTCTCTCTCCTATTAGTTTTGAAACCGTTCTCATAATTTCCTTAATTGATGCACACTAGTTTCTCTCTCATATCAGTTTTAAATCACTTCTACTGTTTTAAAACACTTCTACCGTGTTTAGTTTCAATATAAAACACTATTGATGTTATTATAAAACACTCTCGATGATATTATAAAACACTCATTAATGCAGACTAGTTTCTCTTTCATTATAAAACACTCCTGACGTTATAAAACACTCCTAATGTTAACCTTCTGCCATGACTTGAATAATCGAACAAGTGATAGAGATGGGTTATATGTTTGAAGAATCGAACAAGTTTTTGGGTATTGATCAACTTATTTGATATGAATATCTTATGATTCTTATGAAAAATAATGAATAATTAGTTAATTTAGGATGATTAATCTTTATAAATATCTAGATGTTAGTTGCTAATTTAGTGGGTTTGTAATAAATAAAAAATGGACAAAAATTCTATAATGCCCTTCATCTAAAGATTTAATCAGATTTGATTTAATGGATGAAAATACTTCCTACACTTTCTACACAAAACAAATTTCCTACCGGATCCTCTACCTATATATATATATATATATATATATATATATATATATATATAGAGAGAGAGAGAGAGAGAGAGTATAATTTTGAAAAGATGAGGAGCATACTTTAAATTTGGGAAAACCACAGAGACCATCCATGCAGTTTACTCTTAAAAACTAATAAAGACTAGAATAAAAACCGAACTAAAGTGATGGAAAAACCAAGTAAAGGAAAGGCTGGCTACCTAGGTAAGAATCCTTAGACATAATACTCAATCCTGACTAAGAAACCCGTTTGGAGGCCCTAATTTCATCTAACTACTCTCCTCCTGCAGGTAAGGCTAGTAAGCTTGAATCCAGGCGGGACAAGTGTAGAAATGCTAAGATGGATCCGGATCGCCCTAGCGTACCGAAATCCCACAGAAATCAAGTTACAATCTCTCCTGGACCGAAACCTTCTAACTATGAAACAAACTTAAACTCTAATGAAGAAAACCTAGAAAAACTCTAAACACGGACAAGTAGCGACTCCCTCCCTAGCGCCTGTCAACTACCGAACAATGCCTAGTTAGTTACCTAACAATCTCGAGTTAGATTTCTCACCCTCAAGAATAGACTGCACGTTTTTAGTGGATTTATTATATTAATTTGTTATACTTGTGTCATACTCCAACTCCAAATACTAGCACGCAACCTAAGTTGACGAACTAGGTTGATTTCTAGACCTATGGGGTATCTTTACATGCTTAGTTCCACAAAACCAATAAACAAACTTCAAATAAAATCAACACTAGCACACATATATCAAATCCAACAATAAAAGTTAAAATCATGTAATTCTACACATCCAAACGGAAATCAAACGTCATTCATTCATATTATTATCTAAATCATCATCCTAAGCAGCCATGAAAATGTTTAGTTCATAATAAAAATAAGAAACATAATCCAAAAGTTAATAAAAACCATATTCAACCTGTCTCAAAATAATCTATATATATATATATATATATATTGCAAAGGGATTAATCATACATGTCATACTTTTATGCAATCTCTCCTTTAAGAGATGCCACATAGGATGTGATTTGACAACTCTAGACCAATTAAAAAAAGGAATAAATATGGTTTAAATATGGTTTAACCTAATCTATTAAATAACTAATCTATTAAATACCTAATCTACTAAACGTAAATATTAAATCTTTATTATTTTCTCTCTCATGTTTCCTCCCATAACTTTTAAACGTTAATATCTTTAATATACGAGATTTTTTGAAGAAAAAAAATTAAACCAAATTAACGAGCGCTTTATTATCTTTCCAACGAGTACCATAGTGCTATATAAAAAACGGAGAAAAAAAAACGACTATTTTTTGTAACCCGACTGGTATTGTGTTAGGTTTGGGATTAGTTTAAAAAAAATGTGGGTTTGGGTCGGGCCTGGGATTAGGTGATACCCGACCCAATTACCCGAACTATATACCCGATCATATACCCATGAATTTTTTTTAACGCATCACATAACCCTTAGACTAAAGCGTTCGATATTTCAATAAGTAACTTTTTTTCCTTATTTCATGTTAATTCTTTTAAGAATGATCGATTACAAACTTCCGAATTCATTTGACATTATATAATATTTTGTAATGGCTCTAGATTTATACCCCGACGTAGAGATTCGTTTTTTTTTATATTAGAATATGATAACTTATGGCAGAGATTTGTTTACAGTAATAATAATAATAATAATAATAATAATAATAATAATAATAATAATAATAATAATAATAATAATAATAATATTCATTAATCATATATTGGTAAGACATTAATTATGTTGTCATATTAGATATTTTATTATGTCATATAAGATATTTCAACCCGAGACGCTCCCGAGATAAAAACTAGTTAAAACTATAATACAAACCACCGGGTCTTCTCTGCTTCAAAGTCACACAAGTAGCTTCTTTCTCCTCTCGATCGACTGCAGCTGCCCCCTCTCGAATAAATGTCTAAAGTCGTAAATATATTGATGCATCATGGCTGCTACGATTTTTAGGTTAATAAATATAAACAGGGTCAAATAATGAAGTTGGGCCGTCAGGAACTCAGACCGCGTCTGCATTGGTCTAGTCCATGTGTAGACTTTTGATAATATTGCCTCGGGCTGCTTGTTGACTTTTATGATTGTTTCTTCTATTTTCACAATGCACCATGTGCACTTGTCTTTATTTTTTTTATTTTTTCTATTACATACTAGCTGATTATCTTGGTAGGTCCCGGGGCTGAAAAATGTAATATAGCTTAATAAACAATGATAAAAGAAGAAAATATACCAAACGTAAACTCAGTCATACGAATCAGCATTCAACCACAGAACATTCATGCAATACAACACTCTTTGTCATTTGCCAACAGAGTACCAGAACAATCATCTAATTATCTAAATCCAAAACCCCTTTCACCTCTGTTTCTTCCATCACAACACCACTGTACTGTGATTGTCTTCGGCGTTGTTGGCATGTTGAAATAACCATCGATCACCCATCTCTCTCTTGCTAGATCCTCTAATCTCTATTTCTTGTTGGTCCCCTCTCTCTCTCGATCTCTCTCTATCGAAACAAATGCATCTCTTTAGCATATGAAAAGCTCATGTAAGTATATATGAACTTTTACTTCCCATGTGATTTAAGAACAAATATAGAGCAACATACCAGGTCTTGTAGTGGGGACACTTTTAAGAGGATTATTTGCCTGCACAAATAAAACTAATACGTCAGTCTACAAAATCAACAACACCCAAGCATAAACACTATTTCAAAAAAAAAAATTATAAAAATAAGATGTAAAAGAAAAAAATATTATAAACTAATCTCACCTATAAACAACAGCACCAATCATAACAAAATCAATAAAAATATATATAATTATATAAAAAATCTATGATACAGTCTTTAAACTAATTTAACTAATAACAATAAGAACACTAACTTAAATAAAAAAAAATAATCATACAAAACTTGATAAATCATTAACCAATCCATTCAATCCTGCATCATAAAAACACAGATAAAAAAATACTTAGATACTTAAATATAAAAAAAAATATTAAAGGGACAATGAAAACGAAAGAAACTGACGATTAAAGTGTTTTTAGGTGAGATTGAAGAGCGGTAGTTGTTGGTAGGTGTGACATTCCACTTTAATCTTTCTTTGCCTAAAACCAAAGCAGATGACTTCTTTCTGGTAGATTTATAAAACATGTCCTATGCTTAATCAAAGATGGAACTATTAAGAACTTGTAACGAAGACTAATAATATATGCAAAAATCAAAACCCAAAACATAATAGGCATAAATCCATGTTATATGAGAAAGCATCAACATCACAAAATCAAAAGCGATGAAAAAAAATATAAACTCTAATATCGATAACAAAAGTAAACACAAAAGTTAAGATATTGAAACAATAAATAAAGGAAACATAAACAATAAAACTAACAAAAGGAAGGCAAAGAAGAAGATGATAAATTGGTACCTAACCACAGATCCCCAATGTCGTGAAACATAACCTGCACAAAAAGTCACGTAAAGGAAACAAAAGCGGCAGAAATGGATTTTTCAAAGCAAAACTTCATTAGAATGCGTTATCAAAATTAAACAAAGAATAATATAGAATTAATAATATCGATTTAAAATAATATAGAATTCCTAAGAATCAAACTTTGTATTGTATTTCATTGATGATTGTGTACAATAGGAGGTCCTTATATAGGACAATACAAAGCTTAATAAATGGAAATATAATCAATTACAATTAATATGAAATTCCTACAATCATGGCCATATTATTGTCTAACATTCCCCCGCAAGTTGAGGGCGGGGAATGACTTGCAACTTGGACTGTAGAAACTCAAATCTTTGCGAGGACAAGGGTTTTGTAAACACATCAGCAATTTGATCATCAGTTGAGATAAACTTGACATTCAACTTTCCTTGAGCAACTTGTTCACGAACAAAGTGATAATCTACCTCCACATGCTTTGTGCGCGCATGAAACACTGGATTAGCAGAGAGATAAGTGGCACCAAGATTATCACACTAGAGCGTTGGTGCCCTATTAACCAAACCAAGTTCTTGAAGAAGAGACTTTAACCAAATTAATTCTGCTACAGTATCAGCAATGGCCTTATACTCTGATTCTGTTGAGGAGCGAGATACAGTGCGTTGTTTACGGGCAGACCATGAGATGAGATTGGAGCCCAAGTAGATAGCATATCCCCCCGTGGAGCGACGATCAACAGGGCAGCCAGCCCAGTCAGAGTCGGAGAATGCCCGATGATTAGTAGCCCAATGAGAATCAGAAAAGGCTTGTAATCGAGACTCTGAGTTATGTCGAAAAAGTAAGCCAAGGTTTGTTGTGCCCTTGAGATATCGCAGGATGCGTTTGACACCAGACCAATGATTTTCAGTAGGCGCATGCATAAATTGACAAACCTTATTAACTGCAAATGCAATGTCCGGTCTAGATAATGTTGCATACTGAAGAGCACCTACCGTTTGGCGATATCGGGAGGGATCAGCAAGGGGTGGACTGTCATCAGGCAAGAAGACATGAGAAGGACTCATAGGGGACATTACAGGTTTACAATCCGAGAGACCTGCCCGATGAAGAATGTCCAGTATGTACTTTCGTTGAGAGAGAACCAAATCAGAGCCGCGATGCAACACCTCAATTCCCAAAAAATAATGTAACTGACCAAGATCCTTGACTGCAAACATAGTACTGAGACGATCAATGACGGCTTTTACCGCTTTAGGCTGATTGCCTGTAATGATAATATCGTCCACATACACAAGAAGGTAAACAAGTGTGCCACGTGAGTTAAGAATGAATAGTGACGGATCAGTTCTGGACCCGTGAAAACCCAGCTGGTGAAGAGCAATAGACAACTTGGTGAACCAGGCACGGGGAGCTTGCTTGAGCCCATATAAAGATTTATGTAATTAGCACACATGATCTGGTCTGGCAGGATCAACAAATCCAGGAGGTTGTCGCATGTAAACTGTCACTAGATTTAATAGTAAAACAATAAGTCATGAGGTGATAGTCTTGAGTACTTCTTTATGTTAATAGTCATCCATCGCTAATTGTCACTTGATATTACACCTACGTCACAAATGCAACAACTGTTGTCAGACGTATGTTCATCACCTCACCAGCCTCAATCTAAGCCTTATCCTTGGACACTGTGATCTCAATATTAATGTTAGCATCGGACATTTTGACCTTAGTTGTCACCCGACAATGAAAACATCGAAGGAAACATCCCAATTTTATAATCGTCCATATTATTCTCCGCTCGATTCTCGCTCGGCGCTCGCTCGGAAAATTTGCGCTCGAAGAATGCTCGTTCGGTTTTCGGCTCGATTGTAAACGAGCCGCTCCGCTCGATTCGGTTTGTAAACAAGCCAAGCACGAGCAAAACTTCGTTCGGATCGGCTCGGCTCGTAAACAGCCTTAGGAGGGGTTGTTTCGAAGTGAAAGGGGCGCGAAAATGAGGCATTAGCGCCCCATTCACTAGCCAATGGTCTACGAATTATCTTTATCTCTTGCTTTTATTTTTCCAACTTGAACGAAGTATTTAACCCTTCGATTTCTTGGTTCATGAATTCACCTTTAACAATCAAGATTAATTCTCGAATATATAAGAGTATATAATTTGATAAGCTAAAAAGAACACCCAAATATATCCATGACACATAGATAATGAAATAAATAAATCTCTGTTCCTAATTGTTTGAGAAATGAATGAATCATCCAACTTGTTCTTGTTCTTCTTCTTCGGATGAGTTGTGAAGAACGACAACCTTCATAGTAACGTTGTTGGGAGGAAGCTGCAATCGAAGAGGGTAGAGGTTCCCGTCCAGTGGGCTACGTGTGCACACGGTTATATTCTTTAATCCTGTTTCTTCCTCCAACTTTCGGGTTAACTCAGAGACGTCGTTTCCCTTGAAAGTAATGCAAAATCCTTGTGCATTTTCGTCCATTTCCCCAAAATCATCGGAGACCACGTGGTAGTATATTGCCCGACCTTCCTCTACCTTTGCCTGCAAATTAATTAATTAATTATTTATTTATTTGATGTAATAATTAATTAAGCAGCAAACATATATACATACCTGTTGAAGGGACGAAGTGGAGTCGGTAAAAGAATCGGAATGGTGAACCAAGGGAGGCGGTGGCCTGGGGACTGGGGAGTCCACCACGATATCAACGACATCGACGTCCCAGAGGATCCAGTCGAGGGTGGCCGTCCGATGGGGGGTGTCATGAGTAACGGAATTCCTCCAGGGGGGAAGGCCTCCGTTGGCCCGCAGGTACTGGCCATAGCGTGTCCTCAGCTTCACCTGACCCCCTTCCCGGACGGGCTCCCATTCCACGGAGGAATCGAGGCGGCGGGGCAGCGTCTGGAGGACTTTGCGCCCAGTCATGCCAAGCAAGAAAGGCTGGTTGGAAGCCGTCAGGTATTTGTTGTAGCAGGATTTAAGGCGGATGCTGTCGTCGGTTACGAATTCAACTGTCCATCGGTTGTTTTTCGAGGCGCCGTTGCGGTCCTGGGAGACGGACTCCTGGTCGTCATCGGCGTAAAGGTACTTGTTGTGGTGGTTCTTAAGGCGGACGGCCTTGGCGTTGTGGAACAAATCCATTACTGTTGCTGTTTGTTGAAAACAAGGGATCTATTTTACAAAGAAAACGGAGGAGACTAGATTAGGTATGTGCCGATCAAAAAAAAGGTATGAGGCATGAGGTATTATATTATATTTGTTGACAACAAGGGATGTATTATTACATATCCGCGGTTTTACAGATAGTCGGCGCCAGCCAGGATGGACTCGCTACCTTTTTATTTAGTGGGTTATTTGTTTGATTAAGTGTTGAGTCATTAAAAAGTTTGAATAGTTAATAAGTCCGAATGATTAGGTACTGAATCATTAAGTGTTGTTTTGTTGGACCTCTAAACCGTTAGTCTTTTTATCCCACATTGGTATGAGAAGTACAAATAGATTCATTCAGTGCTTAATGGTTCAGTAACATCCCAAATCTTAATGGTTCAACCTTTACCATTCTATTCAGATGCCGAATGAGCTGAGTGTTGAATGATTCAGATGCTCATTAAAAGCCTTACCAAACAGTCCCTTGGTGCCTGTGTTTTATAAACATATTTATTAAATATCAATCTAAAACTCAAACCTTCCTTCTTTCTTTTCAAAAGACCTACATTATGTTATTTAACATAATACGTGTTATTTTATATTTTTCTCTCACGAGCGTATGTGTAGTAGGGGGCTTTATAGGGTTTCATGGGGCTTTATGGGGAATAAAGTATTAAAAAGGGTTTTATGAAGCTTTATGGGAAAAGAGGGGTGTAGTGGGAAAGGGCTCCATGGGGCTCTATGAATGATTAGGTAATTATTACTTAATTATTGTTTTTTTTATTTAAATAATAATATTAATAATAATAATAATAAAAATATTAAAAGAAAATTTATTAAATTAAAAAATAATAATAATAAAATAATTTTTAATATTAAATAAAAAATAATATTCAAATGGCTAGTTTTCAAACGGTTACTCTTCCAACAGCTAGTTTTCAAATCACTAGTTTTTTAACCCTATAAATACAAGACACAAAACCAATTATCAGTCACAATTATCACTCAAGCATTCAAAGATATGGGTGGGGGTTATCCTTACGAACCTGCCGGACCTTCCAATCTCTGACGATACTCTCGCCGCATACGTCGTCAATTAGTGTCCTTTCCTCCTCCTCAATCAATGTTCTCCCTCTTCCATCTCAACCAGTGTCCTCTTCTCCTCTTCCTCGTCGAGTAACCACCATTCCTCCTTTACCAGGTTACATGGTAACCGATCCAGATGCTCCTCTTATAGATGATGAGTGTATCTAGTGTATTGGCTACACCAAGGTTGTCATGGGATTGGGGCAGCTACGACTTGTGGAGACCCAACCCAACCCAACCTCACCCCAACCCTCCTGCTCCAGAACCAATTGATGAAGGGTACGAAGCAGC
The DNA here is from genome assembly GCA_030844895.1 of Ambrosia x helenae. NCBI lineage: Eukaryota > Viridiplantae > Streptophyta > Magnoliopsida > Asterales > Asteraceae > Ambrosia > Ambrosia x helenae. Next base: position 663,847 of record JAUTDX010000027.1, read on the forward strand.
TATTGGTGGTGACCCAATGAGTATGGATGATGAATCATACTGTCTTCCAACTCCTGACTTTGGTTGCATCCGCTCGGATGTTAAGTCAGACGGTCCTGATAGCGAGCGTTATGTGTCCTTGCCGGAGTATACACTAGAGGATTGAGATAACTATTCTACGTAGGTGTGTTTAAGTAATTTAGGTTTAATAAATGTTTTCATATAGGATTATGTAATGTTTTAATTTAGGATTATGTAATGGTTTTAATTAAATTGTATGTAATCTTTTTAAGTATCATTGTCTAAACTAAAATTAAACATTAATCTAAAACATTAAACATTAAAACTAGACATTTAACATTAAAACTAAATATTAAACATTAAACATTAAATACTAAAAAAACACTAAACATTAATAATTAAACATTAAACATTAAAATAACGGATCAATTGCCATGATAGAAGATGGGTAATGGCAAAGACGGTTCCGTACTGCTCCCGATAGATGTCTTGTGTGAGTTGGATTCCCATTTATTGGCTAATTCTAGGGTGCGCCTTCATCGTGGCTTGAAAGAGGGTGTTCCATCTCGTACACTTTAAGCGTATATCCCGCCATTTACAAGCGATCTCATCAGTGTTGTGGTTGTTTGTTTGGCTTATTCGATTGAATTCCTCCGACACATTGTGCCAAAAATCCGACCTATTGCTTGGCGGATTCCCGTTGATATTGATCCAGGCCGTCACCAACTGGATCTACTCGTTATTAGTCCACGGTACCATCGAATGGTATGTGTTTGTGCTAAATATTTGTGATTATATATATATATATAGGTAAAAAGTATTAGAGGAAATAATAATATCCATATCATGTATTATAGGATAGCATATATTTAGTATATATATTAATTCATAACATGACGGACAACGGTAACTTGACGGTAACGACGTCAAAGGCTACCCAACTTTTTGTCTTCTTCCTCCTTTGAATTCATCCACTTTTCCTTCTGCGAATTCACCGCCTAACTCACTTATTTGGTAACCCAAACTACAATCAACCACGTACCAGCCATCGAAACGTGAAACAGTGAAATACCGGTGACAGAGTAGTGAATTAACGGTGATGTCACAAATTACACTTTTGCTCTTCAATACGCACCTGCTCAAAAGCAACCGGTAATCACTGAACTACCACGGCTGCCGTTTGCGGAACCATTGTGCAAACCGACAGATACGGTGGCTGTTGACGAAAACTTGATCGACGATATGTTGTTCATCTCAATTTTTCAGTTTTCCGACGACTAAGGTCTTGGCACAAACCTTACTATAGTGGCGATTGGAGTTGATGTTGAACTTGATAAAGCCATAATCTGACCACCTACAGCTCCGTTAATCCCGCAAAGCACCGTTGAACCGATCTTCATGTGCATGACTCTTTTTCGATTACATCTGCCACTCGGTGAGAAAAGGTGTTCTCCGGCGTTGTTAAAAGTAAATACAACGACATCATTGAAGTTCCGGTCATAGGTGGCTGCGATACGATGGTGATGGTGTGAAAGTGGAGTTGCTCGCAGGCAGTGTAGATAGATAGAGTTTGGTGGTGTACCGATTATGAGCAATTCCTTGAGTGTTGTAATTTATCTATTTTACATTTTATTTTACGTAAATGCTTTTGTCTTTTCGCTCAAACCGTAATCCATAAATTTTTAACTTTTTTAAAAACGACCAACGAAGCCCTCCAAATTTCGGCTACTGGCCAAATTCATCTACTTTCGGGATACGCTTCGCCAATCCGCCCCAAACGCAGGAACCGGCTTGAATCCGTGAACTATCGCTTCCCATCAGGTTCGAACCCAGGCCAAACCCTCACCTGGACAGGTTTCACCACCTCACTGCAGTGGATCACCTCCATAAACCTTTAACTGTATTGTGTAAGTGGTGTTTGAAAATCGTACATTAAAACTGAAATGGAAAACTATATACTTAACAAACAAACTTCAATATAAAAAAATTATATGCCAAATTAATTCTTTTGTTATAAAAAAAAGTATCTAAGCAGAGAGAGGTAGAGAAGAAAAATAAGATAACACCACAATATTTTATTTATTTATTTTTTTTATCTTTTTATTTTATTTTATTTTTATGATAGATTGAAAACGTGTTGCTAACATACCGTATACTACCATACCAAACCGAACAACCTCACTACCAATACTTGTAGTATTTATGGTTTCAGATTTTGAAATAGTTTCATTTATACAGTTTTGTCTACCGTGATGAATCAAACCTATAATGTCCGACTATCGGTACCGATATTTGTTTTTATACTTGTCTATTGATATAAAACACATTTTGATTGGTATACTAAATAACTTTATCATACATGTAAAGTAACAAACCGAACTGACACCGACCAAAAGCCCGCCGCGAAGCGCGGGGAAACTTACTAGTTATGACCAAATCATAGGACCAGTAATTATGATAGGAGAGCAACCATTGATCCTTTATATATTGTTGTATTATCTTGTGCTACTGAATCAAGGAGAATACCATATTAACTATATGATATCAGAGCATAATACTACCTAATTCTCCTACATCGCCGCCCCTCCTTTCTTCCTTGTTTTTTTTTCTATTAACCATATTCCTATGTTTCCGTTCAGAGCCATCGCTGACCAACAACAACAACCTCAAACACCTCCTTCTTCGGTTACAACCGATCACAAACACCTTCACCCTGTTTACTCAGTAACGAACATCCAAAATAAGATCCGTACCCTCGATGGTGAGAAGATCACATACTCGGCATGGGTCAAGCTTTTTCAGCTCCATGCCAAGGGATATGACGTTCTGCAACACATTGATGGTACCGAGGTCGATTCCATTGTACTACAACGGATCTATGCTACCCTATCGGACAGCCTTCTTGTCCGCATTCTAGAAGATGAAACGACTGCTCAACGAGCGTGGAACAAACTTCAATCCATTTTTCACAATAACAAAAACTCACGGGCTTCTTTTTTGCTTTCTACCTTCACCAACACGACCCTCGCCTCTTGCTCATCTTTGAATGACTATTTTCAATGCTTGAAAGACAATTCCGATCAACTCGCGGACGTGGACCAATCGGTCACCGAATCGAGATTGGTCCTCCAAATGGTCCAAGGCCTTTCCGCGAAATATTATACCACGGCATCATTCATCAACCAATCGAATACCTCTTGAGATGATGACTGTGACATGGTTGAACGAGAACAACGCCACTAACTTGCTCGCCAACAATCCTCCTTAACCATCCCTCATGGACCCTCCCAAAACCATCCACAACATCCGGCCCCTTCAAACCCGAACTCACACATAACCCCACCACCATCCTACAATCCTGCCCAAACCTTTGACTCATACCAAAACCGCACCGCATCTTGTGGCCGAGACCGTGGTCGTGGATCATTCTATGGTCGTGGCCAAGGCTGCCTAAACTCTTACCCATCATACACCACCTATCCGAACCAACCCTACCCCAACTACATCCCTTACCATTCGCAACCCAGGCAAACCTGGTACCCACCCCGTGCCCGCATCCGCCCCAGTCCCCATGAGCTGCATCTTGGTCCAAACCTGCTCCATCTTATAACCCAAATAATCCACCACCCTCCACTGCACATTCACTTTTTCCTGGATACGGGCTTTCGGCTCAACATCAACCAACCCCAAACCAATACCCATACGACCCACCCCCTAACCAACCTACTACACCCGTGGACCCTCTTCAGCCTATAAATCTTGGCGCGGCATTGGCTACACTCACATTGAATCAACCGGGCCCTACTTGGAACATGGATACGGGTGCATCGTCTCATGTCATTGTTGATCAGGGTAAATATTAGTTCTCCGTTATCAAATTCTATTAATAGTAATATACTTGTTGGCAATGGTCAATCTTTACAGATTTTGGGCTCGGGCGATGGCTTTCACCAAACTGACAATTAATCCCATTTGCTTAAAAATATTTTATATGCCCAACCGTTGTGAAAAACCTTATTTCTGTTAGAAAATTTACTCGTGATAATATTTTTTCTGTTGAATTTGACCCTAATGGCTTTACTTTGAAGGATTTCAAGACTGGACAACCACTTTCACGCCAAGAAAGCATCGGTGACCTTTACCTATTCACTCCACCAACTCAAGTACTTTTGATATCTTCTAATAAGTGGCATGATTGCCTTGGCCACCCTGGCCCTCAAGTTTTAAAATTTCTTTTTCAGTACTTTTAATATTTCATGTAATAAGACAGCTTTTGGATTTTGTGATTCTTGTCATATATCCAATAGCAAAAGACTACCTTTTCATGGTTTTAGTTCATTTACATATGCACCTTTTGATATAGTCTACGGTGATTTATGGACTTCTCCCGTACTTAGCAATAATTCTTATAAATACTACATGGTTCTTGTTAACAATTATTCTAATTATGTTTGGGTTTACCCCTTAAAATTCAAGTCCGAAACCTTTGCCACTTTTGCAAAATTTCACAAGTTTATTTAAACCCAGTTTCATAAAAATATAAAAGCTTTTCAATGTGACATAGGGGGCGAGTTTGATAATCATGCATTCAAAAGTTTTGCAAACTCCACCGGCCTCACCTTTTGTTTCTTTTGTCCAAAAACCTCCTCACAAAATAGTCACTCCGAGCATATGATACGTCGTCTTAATGACATAGTGTGTGCTCTCCTAACTCACGCTCACATACCCCTGGCCTTTTGGGTAGAGGCTCTTCACACGGCCGCCTACCTACACAATATCCTACCCACCACTCGCCTTAATTACAACACCCCAACCTTCGCCTTATACCTATGTCACCCCACTTATGAACACATACGGGTATTCGGATGTGCTTGTTACCCAAATGACTATGCTACCCAACCCAACAAACTCCTTCCTCGTTCTCACCGGTGCGTCTTCCTTGGCTATCCTCCTAATTTTAGAGGTTACCGATGTCTTGATCCTTCAACAAGAAAAGTCCATATCTCTCGACACGTCGACTTCAACGAAGATCACTTTCCCTTTGCCAACCCTCTCTCTACCGAGGCCTACCATTTCCTTGATGAGGAACCTATTCAACCTCAAACCTTTAACTTTCCCACATCAACAACACCACCATCGAACCCACCACCCACTCAACCACAACCGCCCCCACCTAACCAACCTACACAACCCTCGGCTCCCACCCCCTCTGTACACTACCCATCATCCACATCCCAACCTTTACCTGCCGAGACCACCCAAACTACCAAACCGTCCCTACCTATAACTCTCATCTGATGTCCACCAGATCAAAACATGGTATTTCCAAACCAAACCCAAAATACACCCTTCACACATCCACACCTTCACCTATCTCACCATTACCCACCTCACATGTGAAATCCTTGGCTAAACCAAACTGGCGAGACGCCATGCTATGTGAGTACAAAGCATTAATAGGAAATTGTACTTGGGATCTTGTTCCTCGCCCTACATCCCATCCTGGCATCCGATGTATGTGTCTATTCCGTCACAAGTTCAAATCCGATGGTACATTAGATAGATATAAAGCGCGACTTGTTGTGAATGGAAAGTCGCAAACGGTTGGGATTGATTGCACCGATACCTTTAGCCCGGTTGTTAAACCATCTACCATCAGGATTGCTCTATCCATTGCTATCACTCAAATGTGGCATATTAATCAATTGGATGTTAAAAACGCTTTCTTACATGGTGATTTGCAAGAAACTATTTTCATGCATCAACCACCCGGCTTTGCGGATGACACAAAACCTGACTTTGTATGTCGGCTTCGGAAGTCCTTATATGGACTCAAACAGGCTCCTCGAGCCTGGTATAGTCGGTTCTCTAACTATATTCTTTCACATGGTTTCAGGGGGAGTTTATGTGACACGTCTCTTTTTATCTATCGCCACGGTGATAAGATTGCTTAGTTATTATTATATGTGGACGACATTATTTTGACAACATCTTCCAAAGACTTACTGCAGTCCATTATCAATATTCTCTCTAAAGAATTCGCTATGACTGACCTAGGTGCCTTACATCACTTCTTGGGTATCACTGTGCAGTGAGACTCCAATGGCTTATTTATGTCTCAGTCACAATATGCACGTGACATTCTTCATTGAGCCAACATGACTGACTGCAAACCTTGTGCAACTCCGGTAGACACTTCCTTCAAGCTTAGTGCATCTGATGGTGAACCACTTCCCGATGGCACTTTGTATTGTAGTCTCGCGGGCGCCCTACAGTATTTAACGTTCACCCTCCCTGATATCACGTATGCAGTTCAGCAAATATGTCTATTCATGCATTCTCCACGTGAACCACATTTTGCACTCCTTAAACGAATTCTACGTTACATCAAAGGCACACTTGATTTGGGCTTACGCCTCTCTGCTACCCCTAGCACATCACTCACTGCCTACTCTGATGCTAACTGGTGGGATGTCCAGACGCTCCACCTCCGGATACTGTGTTTATATGGGTAACAATCTTCTCTTCTGGTCTTCCAAACGCCAACCCACAGTTTCAAGATCTAATGTTGAAGCCGAATACCGAGGGGTGGCTAATGTTGTCGTTGAAACCACTTGGCTGCGCAATCTGCTACCCGAGCTCCATGTTCCTATACGACATGCTACTATCATTTACTGCGACAATGTTTCAGCAGTATATCTTTTAGAAAATCCCGTTCAGCATCAACGGACTAAACATGTGGAGTTGGATATACATTTTGTGAGAGAAAAAGTTCGTCTGGGACAGGTTCAAGTCTTGCACGCGCCTTCAACCTACCAATAAGCAGATATTTTCACCAAAGGCTTGTCTCGACAGCTATTTGAAAATTTTTGCTCCAATTTGACCGTTTGTTCAAGACTCTTCTCAAACTGAGGGAGAGTATTAGAGAAAATAATAATATCATATCATGTATTATAGGAAAGCATATATTATGGCCAAATCATAGGAACAATAGTTATGATAGGAGAGCAATCATCGGTCCCGTAGTTTTGCTATGTACCTCTATATATTGTTGTATATCTTGTGTTACTGAATCAAAGGAGAATACCATATTCACTGATAAAGGGGGGGGGGGGGGTAAATATTTGACCGTTCATTTTCAAAACGGTCCCAACGTTCGAAAATTTATATGTTCCAACAGTCACTTTCATGGAAAACGCTCATTATAGTGGTGAAGCTCCAGCCCGTAACGCCTCCATAGTGCGGGGGGGGGGGGGGGGGGGGGGGTGTTCCCGGCACTATGGAGGTGCAAAACGCCCACTACAAGTGCACTAATAATTCAACAAGTGTTATAGGTTTCCGTGCTTAGCTGGGGGCGCCTATTTCATTGATAGATTGAAGGCCATTATACGTTAACGTGCGACGCACTTTACCAGACGGTGTACATCAGAAATGCGACAGTATTAAAGTATGGCGTATTTCATTTTGTATATATTATTGTTTTTGGAAAGAGTCAATTCTCGTGGCCGAGACACGTTACGTGTGCCGATAGGCATATACGGTTTGCCTTTCTTAAGATAAGATTGGGAAATTATAGCTTCTAGAACTTCTCTATCTAATTATTAATTAACATTTAAAACTCACACGCGTCTCTCACAATCACCCGAATAAATGATTTTCGTATTGTTTAACGCTGTGTGTTACTGAGTCTCAAATGAACAGAAAAGAAAGAATATGAAAATGATTGTTGTTCTAGATAGGGATTAGATCGGCACCGTACCTGTATCTGTACCCGTACTGAAAATACTGGTATCGAATTTAAACAAAAATCGGTACCGAGTACCGTATCGAATATATAGATACGGGTACAGGTACGAGTATGGGTATCGTACCGGTATTTCGGTACGGTATCCGTTTTGGTACCATTTTATTATTTTTCATTTTTGAGCACTTATACGGGTACCAAATTTATAAAATTGGTACGATTACCAATATGGTATATGTACCAAATAGGTAAAATTGATACGAATACCATGAATACCATAATATGAAGTAAAGCATATCATCAAATTCATTAGTATATAGAATTCGGTACAAGTACCATTTATACCCGTACCCGTACCCGTATCCGTACCGATACCGAATACCGAAATCAGTAAAAGTTGGTACCGATACCTATACCGAGTACCCAAAATCGGTACGGGTATGGATACCGGTATGGGTACGGTATGGGTATAGGTATAGATACTCGGGAAAAAATGCTCATCCCTAGTTCCGGAGATTTTTTTAATGAGAGAGAAATATAGACTAATTTTCATCCTTTTTAATTGAAGAGATTTGGAGAAAAAGTAAAAGATGGAAAAAAAAGAGGAAGAGAATAGTAGAAAGGAAGGGGAGAGGTTTATTTTCCTTTATTTTCTTTTCTCTAATCAAATAAACTCCGGAACATAGCGTAATTGTTTGCCAATATTTATTTTGCTTATTGTTATTTTAGCTGAAATACTTTTACTCTTGTAGAATCTAATAATAGCAATAAAAATTTTCTAATATTTAAAAATAATCCTTACACTTCGTTTTCTATGACGTATGTTAATATTGTAGTTGATCTGTTTCTAACTATGGTATTCCATGGAGTAATAGGGAGTGAAATTAGTTTTTCATTGCCCTTAGACATATAGCATAACCTGGTTTATGTTGTAAGACAAAAGAATAAACGGCCTTCGTGTTTTTTCCTTCAATTCATACAGTTCATACGAAAAAGCTGTTTGTACGTGAACCTACCCCTATGTTATAATATCTTGATGGCTTATTTTTATTAATTAATTACAACTTACCAACTATATATCATACTTATTATTATTTATAACCCGTCCTAGTGGCCACCAATAAGTAAGTGCACACTCTCATTATTTTAGTTTGAACGGCCGAATTGTTTCTATATTATCTAGAACTTCCACCTTTTTTGCGAACGGAAAAGAAGATGATATGATATTATGATCACTGTACGTTAATAGTCACTAAAATTCAATATATTTATGTTTTTAATTTTTACGGCAAACCTACACACCCCTATAACTACAACTGATGAGTACTAATTAAATTATTTGCCCAGGAGTTAGGAGATGATCAAAATCTTTTAATGTATGTATGTGAAATTGAAATACAAAGTTAATAGATCTATAGGCATATATATATATATATATATATATATATATAAATAATATATACCTGGTTGTTGATTGATAAGACGGGCGTCCGGGGTGAAGACTGAAATGGAAGTGAATGAAATTTCATCTGAAAGGGAAGAAAAACTGGTTACCATGGCCAAATAATCATTCAACTCTTCATCATCCGGTATGTCCACCGCCTCAACGTCGAATAACATAGAGTTGTTGTGCGTAAAGCTGGAATCGTGGGTCACACTGTTCCTCCACGCCCTGTTAGCCCTCAAATACGTCCCGCCTGATGACTTCAGCTTTACCTGGAAGCCATCCCGCAGCGGCTGCCATTCGATGGCAAGCTGCCCTTTGGTGTTTTCCGGCGACAACCACGTTTGGAGGACTTTCCTCCCAGACGTCATGGCGGGCTTGTCCGAGGCAGTTAAGTAATTTCCGTAGCAGCTTTTGAGGCGGATCACGTGGGTGTTGGAGTCAACGTGTTCGATGAACCACCGTGCCCGACGTGTTCCCCCAGCACTTAGGCTTTGGCGGACGGTGGCTTGGTCGTCGTCGGCCACCAGATACTTGTCTAGGTGACTTTTCAGCCTCACGGCTACACATTTCTCGAACAATTCCTGAAGAGGTATAAGCAATTATACCGCGGCTCCCTCACCTGTGCTACGATCTTACCCAAGTCCTCAAGAAGTACATATGGAAGGCCTGCAAGGCCCGACAGTCCAGGCAGCCGCAGTTCTATCAATAAGCTCACCGACTGATAATTAGATGACTCCCATAATGTAGTACTTAACCAATGATGTTGTCCCAAAAGACAAGGTAAAAGCTCGGAAGTTAAAAGTCAAAGCTCTCCAGTACCAAGTAATTGACGGACAACTGTACCGACGAACATTCTTGGGGCACTCCTTAAATGTGTGGACTTGGATGAAGCTTCATACATCATTCAAGAAATCCACCGAGGCATATGCGGTATACATGCCGGTCCTAGAATGATGGTGGCAAAGATCATGAACGCCAGGTACTTTTGGCTAGGAATGCATAACAGCGCAGTATCCGAACTGCAGAAATGTGATGAATGCCAGAGGCACGCTCCAGTTAGTCTTCGAGCTAAGAACAACATGATTCCAGTAACAACGGCATGGCCGTTCCAGCAATGGGGCATCGACATCGTCGGACCTTTCCCTAAGTCCACCGGAGGTATGAAATTCCTGCTGGTGGCCGTGGACTACTTCACAAAATGGGTTGAAGCTCGACCACTTTCCAAGATCTCGGGAAAGGAAGTAAAAAAGTTCGTTTGGGAGCAGATAGTGTGTGGCTTCGGGTTACCCCAAACAATAGTCAGCGACAATGGAAAGCAGTTCGCAGACAACCCCTTCAAAAAATGGTGTCAGGATCTGCATATCCAGCAATCATTCGCCTCGGTGGCCCATCCGCAGGCGAATGGTCAAGTGGAACGCATAAATAGAAGCTTGGTTGAGGGGATAAAGAAGAGGTTGGGAAGAAAGAGAAGTGTCTGGGTAGATGAACTCCCCAACGTTTTATGGGCTCATCGAACCTTCACCAAAACCAGCACGGGAGAAACACCCTTCAGTCTCACATATGGGACTGAAGCAGTCATACCGGTGGAAATTGGTTCCCCCTCCTCTCGGGTCCAAAGCATTGAAAATAACAATCAAGAACTCCGCATGAATCTTGACTTGCTAGATGAAAGAAGGGAAGCCGCAGCCATAAAAGAAGCGCGGTACAAGCAAAAGTTGGAAAAATTCTACAACTCAAGAGTAAAAGAGATCTGGTTCAAACCCGGAGATTACGTATTCCGGTGCAATGAGGCAAGCGGTATAGAAAAGGGAAAGATGGCCGCGTCTTGGGAAGGGCCATACATTGTCAAAACCGCAGGAGGAAAAGGTGCTTATACCCTCCAAACCCTAGAAGGGAAGGACGTACCTCGTACCTGGAATGGTGTCCACTTGAAAAAATGCTATATGTAAGCATGACGAGCTAGTCTTCTAAATAATATTTCATCTTCCTATTGTAATGTGGGATGTGCCATTCCCCACTATTTCCTTTTTCTTGTTGTCATCCGGGATGTAACATGCCCCGACGAAATATTAATAAAAAAGCTGGTTTTTTACTCTGAAAAATTCTAAGGTGCTAATATGAGCCGAAGCTCAAAAATGTGCTCGACATAACAAAAGCAACGTGGTATGAAAGACATCAAACAGGAGTAGCAAAAAGAAACGGACCAAAGTGGATAAGTTTTGGTCCGAATCTAAACTAACCTAAATAAAGCACCTTGTTAAATTCGAAACATAGTCATAAAACAAAAATTTATCCATAAAAAGGGAAAAGCATGAAACACCAGCACGCGGCATGGATAACAGCCGCGTCCCGGTAAGGAAACCCCATAAACCATGGTTACCTAAAAATACACAAAATCGCGCGAAAAAAGTTAGGAAGTAGCAAGATACGTGGACGCACGATCAACTAAGCTACGAGCCTCCTTCCTATGACTTAGTCATTTAAAAACCGAGGACTTCACCTAAGGCAAAACACATTACAAATAAGTACAAGAAACATAGCCCGAACCTATGACATGGTTCGAGTTCGGCCTGCATTGAAATAAAAGCTCGACCCCAACAGAAGGTCTGAGCCAGGTGATACTTGTCCAAATATTACAAAACAAGTCCGGACCACACAAAGGTCCGGAACGAATAAAATTGTTTAAAACATGAAAGTAAATGTTCAAGTAGAAGGAAGTTTAAGCCCCTCAAAGGCTTCAGGGAGGGACTCTGGAGGACCAGTTACTTGGTCAGCGAGCTTGGCGATCGGCGGGAACACAAGCGTATCATAAGTCTCTACCGCGGCCATGAGTTGCGCGTTAATATCGGGTTTAAATGTGGGATTCTTCTCCAATGGGATCCCTTTAGCAGCAGCTGCATAACCAGCCTTCAAGCCCTCGTTAAACCCGGCAACGTTCATAGCGTTAACGACCCCGCTCACAGCTTGCGTCATAATCGGACCTTTGTGAACAAAGTCCGTTAAGAGTTGAGCTCCCTCCGTAAGAAAAAACTTCTTGAAGCCAAAGAGTTCGTCAATATTGGCAACCAGCTCTGCTCTCTCTTTTTTCCAAGCTTCCTCATCCTCGGCCATTTTCTTCTCAGCCGCAGCATACACCTGCCGGGCCACCTTCTCCCCCTTCAGAGCATCATCACGTTCTGGGCCAAAAAGAGTTTAGTAATTAAAGAGATAAAGGGAAAAGAAACATGCTTACAGACGCACGTACCAGCTGTCAAGGCGTCCGTCCCCTTCCGTAAAGACTCCATCGTAGTTTCCATTTGTTTGATCACGTCCTGGAGCTCTTTGGTGGATGCGGCATGAGCGGCTTCGGAAGAGTTAAACTTTCTCTTCAAATTCTCCAACTCCTTTAAAGCTTTATCTCGAGCTTCGGCTGCGGAGGCCAAGGCCTTTTGAGAAGAAGAAGCTTATTGCTGGGCACTCTTCAAATTATCTTGAAGTTGCTTCAACGCCCCAAAACTACCTCCTGCTGCCGCCTTCTTCCGCAGCCTATCTCTATCCACCTCCGCATCCATCCATCTCCTATAGGCTTCGGCCACTAAAAAGTTGGACTGGGCTTGATTCACCAATAAAGCTTCGCATAAGGTCGGGGACTCCATGCCATGATAATACTCGCGGTCGGCCGGAGTGTCCAGATTGAAAAGCATCATCCGAGCCGAAAGAGCATCCACCACCCTATCTCCATTCTTTAAATCCCACTCCAGGAAAACTTCTCATCAGCAGCCGAAGCACCTGCCCCGGCATCGCCACCTACCATCGCTGCAAAACCACATGTGGCAAACACCTCAGTCTCAAACCAACTTAGGTGGAAAGCAGCATCATTATCCCCCATGCCAGATTGAGAAAGAAGTAGGGATTGACGAAACTCACCAAACTGAACTCTCTTCCCAGGAGCCTTCTCAACTTCCGGACTCTCGAGTCCCACAAAACCTTCGTCCTCCTCTTCATCAATCACAAACTTCTCACCAACTTGGTTAACCTGAGGATGATCTACCATTAGTACCGGGGCTGAGTCACGGAGGATTGGCCTCCGTACAAGTGATTTTCAAGGTTATGTAAAAGATTAGAAAATACCTCATCAGGATGGTCTAAAAACCTCAATTTTTTCGGAGCTTTCGAACTAGCCCCGGCACCCTTTGTTCCAGCTCGTTTCCTTTTCCCGGAGTCTTTTGAAACAGAAGTGTCAGTTAGAGATCTATTCTCAACATTCCCCGAGGCACCAGGGGAAATGGACTTGGTAGCACTAGTGGGATTGGCAGCAGCATCCGGGGCAGGAACAGAAGTAGCATCCTTATCCGAGGAAGTTGTTGAGGTAGGATGAGGGATAGCAGAAGTATCTCTCTGAGCAACATCGGTATTTAAACCCTCTTCTTCCACGATCTCCGTAACAACTCCAGTAGTTAAGCCTTCTCCCCCGGCCCCGCTTGCCCCAGCCGCGGCATTTTGGGCAGGACGGATGGGCTATTGGGCTCGGTTGATTTGGTCCAGGATGGGCTCACTTTGTTCCAGATCAACGTGAGAATATGATAATGCCGAGTCATTAAAAGTGGTGAGCTTCAAACTATCAAGCAACGACATTTCTGCACAAAAAAGAACACAAAGAGTTAGAAAATAAAGGCTAAAAAACTTTAAGGGAAGACAGTAAAATATAAGCTTCCCACTCACCCTCGCCATCATATAAAACTACCGGTCACCGGTCATGCAAATCCCAGTTACCACTGATACAGCCTAAAACGAGCACGTGCTCCGGATACTTCTGTATATTGGTTTTATTTTCGGCAAGACCCACATACAAGGCACGGTTATACCTAAACCTCTTGGGCAAATCCCATTCAGAGGACTCGTACCGCGTGCACCACGTCATGTCCGCAGGTAAGCAGCGGTCATCAAGCCAAAAGAACCGATTCTTCCAGTTCTTCAAGCTGGTGGTTTGGTAGTCATGGCAACTCTCCAGGGATCTCCGCTTCTCAAAACTATACCAACTTCCCTGCTTGGTCAACTTATAAAAACATCGGAACACATTCAAGTCCGCGTCTTTCTCCAAAGCTCGGCAAGACAGCTCGAAGTGGTTAATACGACTGAGGCCAAAGGGGTTCACTTGCGAAATATGCACTCCGTGAAACCGCAGAACCCGCATCAAAAACTTGGTGAACGGGACGCGGTAGTTAGCAAAGTTGCAGACCCGGGTGTAAAACCCAAACTTTCCTTCGCGAAAGGGATAAATGGGCTCGTTTGGTTCTGGCAGAACAGGGTTCAGATCACGAGGTATCCTATATTCATCTAAAAACCGAACTAACCTATCCGAAGATAACTTCGAAAAGGTAGTACCCATATCATCCTTCACCATCTCTAAGAAGCGAATAATCAGATATGAGTCTAAGGAAAGAAGGAACGCACCTTAAACGGTCACAGAGAATTGTCTTGCAGGGAAACGGGCGGAAACAACAGGGAAGCTCCGGCTTGAAAGAAAGAGTAAAAAGAAGAGAGGGATAAAGTAAAACAGTAGAAAAGTAAAAGAAAAAAGAGAGGATTATATATAGGGAGGGATGAGACCGTTGAGATGGCCAAGTGGGGGACAGCTGGACAGAATGAGCGGTCCAGATTGTCTCGACAACCCAACCGCCATCACATCAACCGACCCATCACATGGCTATAAACACGTCCACGTGTCCCTCAATATCTCGACAGCTGGCATGGACACGCATCGATAATCCTCACAATCTCCACAAATACCGTAGCACAACCCAGAAGCCACGAGATGCTTAAGTCCAACAAGTTACAAGTAACTTGAGGACTTGGGAAGACATGAAGTGGTATAAGCAATTATACCGCGGCTCCCTCATCTGTGCTACGACTTACCTAAGTCCAACAAGTTACAAGTAACTTGAGGACTTGGGAAGACATGAAGAGGTATAAGCAATTATACCGCGGCTCCCTCACCTGTGCTACGGTCTTACCTAAGTCCAACAAGTTACAAGTAACTTGAGGACTTGGGAAGACATGAAGAGGTATAAGCAAATTATACCGCGGCTCTCTCATAAGCACGAACCAAGGACGTCGAGACGCGGCATGGTGCTTTCATCAAAGGAAGTACAACCCACTCTCGAAGGTCAAAAGATTCCGAACGATAGTACAAAGGGGGTCCGAAGTAAAGTACAACTTTGTTGACCACTATAAATACCCCCTCCAAAGTACAATTGACACACGAATGCATACACTCTGAATCTCACTTTCTCTCTCTACTTTCTCTCACTAAACAAATACTTATCCTCATGCCGGAGGGTGGTTACAGAGAGGCCCTCCCTCCTCCTCTGTAGCGAGCCTAACGGTCTTTTACCTTGTGCAGGTTTAAGCTTAGGTTCGGAGCATTCCAGATCCATCCTACTCGTCCCTGTCTTAACACTTACTACAGGTTCGTCCACTTTTTGGATATTCAATTCCATTGCATCCCAAGAGCGAGCTGGTGTGATTGCAACTTTGTATCTAAATTCAATATTCTTGGCATTTTAAAGATGTTGACACACCATACATGATAGATAATATTGCTATCTTTAAGTAGGGAATTTTATATATAATTATTTTAGGCGTATGAGAATAAAAATTAACATGCGGAAAAGAAGCGACTTGTCTCAAAGTATTTGTCTTGACGAAGAAATAAAACTAAAAAATTATGGACCATCTGAAGTATGCAATCGACATAAAAAGATACAACAATTAAGTTGGAAATGACCTGTAGATTGCGGTCATCATTTGTTATTTACTCAAAAGTTACTCATTCTTAGACAATATTACATAACTAGTTTATTACCTCGGGACGCAATATGACATGATGAACCTATTGCAAATGGCTCAAGTTAACTAACCATTAAATCCTTTAATTACTGCATGTCCATAGTATTCTAATTAGTAATAACTCATATTTTCTAACCTAAAACATAATCAATAATCAGCTAAACAATCACTTAAGTAAGCTGCAACTATTCAAAAACTCATCACATCTCTCTAATCTCTCACATTCTAATGACTCCTATAATTCCTAACCTAATCAACTAAACAATCACTTAAAAGTTCTAACCATTCAAAAATTTATCACATATCTACCAAGTCTCACAACCACTGGTAAGGAAACTGCATATACGACACAAAAGACCGAACCTGAAAAACGACTAATAGCTTATTAGCCTAACCCACTTCACATATGCCAAAAAAGGGACTAAAAGAGTAGAAAATGTTTCAAATTCAGATGCAATAAACTCACTCTCAAACCTAAAAGTAATTACCAACAAACAAACAGTTGATGACCTAATAATTTTATCTACCCTTACATATAATTCAAAGTACAAGTACAGTTCCTACATCAAGAAAACGTTCTGCACTATAAAGCACTTCAACAACCTAGTAAACAAGACACCAAATATTGTACAAACACATCAAACTATATCATTTCAATTAGCAAAATTGATGGATGTTTCTACGCTGTTGGCTACTTAATACAAACTTTCATACGAAAATACATGTTTGGGCAACTTAGCCGCGCTGCCATAATCGCCACGGGCACAACTAAACGCTTATTGCAAAGCCACCTTACCACCCATGGAGTGCCCCAGAACAACATCAGGCAAGCTCCAATCTCCAGCTTTAACTAAATTAGCAAGATATCTATAATTATACAAACTTTACATAAGCTTAAATTCAAAATAAAACATAAAACTATTAGTAGTTATTATTATTAACAAATATTAATAATATTTACCATAGTGAGAGGTAGGGAAATCACCATTGCAAGGAGACTAAACCTTCGATTCACCACCTATAGCTTCCAATTTCAAATCGAGAGCCTGGTCAAACAAATTTTAATAATATTAAACTCAAAATTAATGAATCAGAAACAAAAAAATAAAATAAAAAGAGTATCAAATTAAACAAATATCCTTTTCATGAATCATATGCATACATGAATTGGGCAGCCGCCGGAATCCTCTCCCGGTGGAGATTCAGGCAAGATTGACGAAGTTTTACGTCTCTAATCTCCCAGATCGATGCAGCGGTATGGATCTGGCCTCGGCGATTAGGGATTTTGGCATTATTTTTGATATTTACATTGCATGTAAGCAGGACAAGGAAGGAAAAAGAGTTGGTTTTGTGTCTATGCTAGATGTCAAAGACAAGGTGGAGATCATGAAGCAGTTATGGCAGATCAAGTTGGGAAAGTTCCGGTTGAAGTTTAACGTGGCGAGATTTGTTTTAGAGGACGGAGAGATCAGTGATCGAAGATCGAAGATCGAAGTTTGTGCATCAAACGGTAAACACAAATAAACCATAGTCGGCATCACGAAGGTATGATGGAGGTAATATTTCGTTTAAAGAAGCGTTCACTGGTGTGAATACTGCGCGTCTAGTGGAGGTTGACGATTCGGTACAGGCGTTTATGGAGGATCATGGAAGAGCGGTAGTTGTGCGGGTTACGTCTCTGTTTGTACTTCAGAATATCCATAATATTCTGAAAGAAATGGGGTTATCGGAAGGGAAGGTCCGATGTTTGGTTGGTCTTGCTGTGATGATTGTTTTCAAAAAGGGAGAACATGCTGTTATGGCGAGAGACGAATTCATTGGAAGACCAGAACAGTTCTCATCCGTTGTGATTTGGGAAGGGCGGGATCTTTCTTATGAAAGTGTAGCATGGTTGAGAGTCTATGGGGTGCCAGTGAATTTATTGGAAAACAAGGTTATTGATGATGTTGGGAGATTATTTGGACTGCTCGTTAAACATGCACAAGTGGAGAGAGGGGTGGGTGATGAGTCTTTTCACTATGTATGGGTTCTTTTAAACACAAGGAAGATCGTACAGGAGGAAGCATTCCTTAAATGGCGGGGAAAAACTTATAAGGTGTGGGTAATGGAGGATACAAAGGAATGGCTTTCAGAATTTTTGATGGTCAGGAAGGTTGATGATGATTATGGGAATGAAGTTCCGATGAGATAATCGTCAGAGCTAGGTTCAAAAAAGTCTCCGGGGAATATGATTAATAAGGATGAACGTAAATTTGGAAATAACATTGACGAGGAGGAAGTTATTATGGAAAGGAATAATAAGAATGATAGTATAGGAGCAAATCAAGGAGAGAATATTCCTTAGACTTCTAATTTGCAGGGTAATGAGTTTGATACACATATTGAAGTGGAGCATGAATCTCGGGTGGGTTCTTGGACAGGCTTTTTCCTCTCATCCCTTGAAAAAACCTCCATCTCCTTATCATTTCCCTGCGACCCTTCATCCTCATTCACCTCCTCCTGATGAATATCTTCGTGAATAATGGTCACCTTCGGCCCAAGTGACTCGTCAAAATTGAACACACCTGTAGGGGCGGAGATGACGGAGGAGTAAGGATAAGCGAGGGCGGGGATGTCAGGGGTGTGGGGTCCCGCGGTGGTGTGGACATCAACGGGGTAGGAAGACGAGCACTTGGAGAAGGGGTCTTTTCTTTCTTAACAGGGGTAATAATCACCCCCTCTTCAACAATCTTCTTAGTTGACCCCGCTTCAACAGTTTTATCAGGCCCGCTGCCATTCCCGCCAGTCGGTTGTGTGGTAAGGTCAGCTGCACAAAAAGCCAAGTTAACAACTATAAACAAAAACAAAAAGGAAGCGAAACAATGATGCTTACCAAGCAAATCCCTTTCAACATCAGCGATCAAGCTGTCCAAGTGCACCTTCTTTGCCAGCGGGGAAGACAACCCCTCGCTGGAAGGCTTCTCAGCTGACCTACGCTTAGATTGCGAACGCTTCGCCTTCTTCTGCTCCTGTGCTTCGGGTGCCGGCTTTGTTAATTCAAGGATCACCACTGATTTAGAGGTGTCCCCGCCAAATGTCTTGACAACCTGCTCGCCCTCAGGCGTTTCCTAAAATCAATAGTTGCAGTCTCTTCATGCGTGAAGGCATTTGAAAGTTCAACATAACCACTTTCAATGGGGTTATAATTCTGAAGGTAGCGACTCATCACAGTATGATCCAAATAAAGACGAAAATCATCACCCTCCGTGTTGCTGCCTTCAGATCTCTTCTTGCCGGGGGGGGGGGGGATCCGTTTCAAAACGTACCCATCCTCATCTGAAGGTGGCAACACAGAGGGTGATGATTTTTGTCTTTATTTGGATCGTCTATATCCTCAGGTGCGAAAGTAGGATACGGCACCAACGGGTGTGTGACCGCCTTAAATTGGGGAGTGGATCGGAGAGTTGGACGCAATAAAGTGTACCAAGACTTGTCCAACACATAAACCTCTCCCTCCAAAAGCTCAGGGAATGCAAACCCCAGATCGTCCCCTCCAAGCAATATAGAGTATAAACTCTCAACATCTGCAAAATAATAAACAAAATGAGTCAGAAGCGTCAAACAGAGCACATGGAGGATGGCCTAAAAAGGGCCGGGTGCGCAACGTATGACTTACCTCTTCCACCTTTAGTCAAATGGGGGTTCCGCCCCTCCACTTCATATTTCCGGCTCATTCCAGCAATGACCACCGCGAGCTCATGAACAGAACATACATCAACAGGGTGGCTGGTTGACTTCTCAAACCAAGCCGTCCCCTCATACCCGACCACTCTCTGAAAAAGCGAACCGTCAGGCGACTTTTAGGCTCACCAAACCGTCCTTTCAACTGAAATTCCTGACCGCCTTGATGTGTAAATTCATTACCGACGTGCGCTCCTGCCCTGCCCGCAAACATGTAGCGCACGACCACAACAAAGAGCACATATTACCCCCCGCAAATAAAGACTAACAATTATCAACTTACCGAGTCCAATATCAGCTTTTTTGTCGTCACAAATTAGTAGCAAATTTGTCAAAATTTGTGACACATTTTTTTTCGTAAGAAAATTTTGTAGCAAAAAAGCTACTTTTTTAGTAGTGAAATGCCCACAAAATATTTAAGAGCACCTCAAGAGATCAGTTAACCAGGGTAGCTTGATTTGGTGTAGACCACAATTATGTTCAGTTGTTTGTAACTAGAATAAACTAGGAGACACATATGTGAAGTTGTTTGGATAATTAAAAGTTATGCATGTCAAACTTTGAAGAGACTACTTACTATGAACAAATCAAATGTGTAATGAATATATATAAAAAGAAGGGATAATTGTCAAAATAAACATTTGACCAAGCATAATTGCCAAAATAAACATCTGATGCGTTTAAACATTAGGGACGAGACACTCTTTTGCGTCTACCAATCAGATGATTACACGTGTAAAGCCTTCAGACGCATTAATTTTAAGGTCCATGCGTCTAAACTTTAGACGCGAGGCTGTTATTTAGACGCATCATTCCACACCAACAAGTTATTCGCGTCTAATGAATATGTTAGCCATTTTGCGTCTAAACAACAGCCTCGCATCTAAAGTTTAGACATAGAGACCTTAAAAATTAAAGCATCTGAAGGCTTTACACGTGTAACCATCTTATTGGTAGACGCAAAGAGTGTTTCGTCCCTAATGTTTAGACGCATCAGATGTTTATTTTGGCAATTATGCTTGGTCACATGTTTATTTTGGCAATTATCCCTAAAAAGAAACTAGTTGACATGGAATATTGATCATCTATCTAACAGAGACCAAATATCGAACAACAATATATATATATATATATATATATATATATATATATGATATTGGTGTTACCAAAAAATCAATGACTGATATTACTCTTTTTTATTTTTATTTTATTTTCAGGAATCTAAAGTCTAATGTTCAGATTGTTTTGGTGACAAGTTAAAACTCTAATATTGTGCAAACTTACTATATAAATGATCCAATGTAGTATATCCCATATGTCTTTGGTAAGCATACAATTACAGTTCAAGGTAAACATTTTAATTTTACATTAAACATTTTTATGTTGTGGGAATTGTATGAATAGTTCTAATAATATGCCATTTTGAAAAGAATCACACATGATACAACTTAACGCAAATAAAAGAAAAAGAAAGGCTTCCAAGCACTGTGGGTGAGCATTGTTATTATCTACTTTATGAAACAAGGATTTTCTTAGTTCCATCCACCTTCACCTTGTAATCCTAACCTAAAACTCTATTTAGTATATCATTCACTCACCAACATAACTCTCTTTTCAAAATCTTAGCTTTTCATGATATGGGCAGCAGCATAAGTTATGTCAAACCTTCCACAGGTTGGTTACTTAGTATATCCTTAACTGAAACTATATATATGCCACAATATATGATGCATATCTTTTTATTTGTAGAGAGATCAGAGGGAGGGGAACATAGCAGCAATAGCTTTTGTCCCCACAGACTAGACCGGTTTCCCTACAAAGTCTTGAAAGCTGCAACTGAGAAGTTCTGCAGTAAGAACTTAGCTGGGCAGGGAGGGTGTGGTGATGTATACAAAGGGTGGCTGGATTATCGAACCAAAGATTCTGCAAAACCAGGATATGGATTACGAGTTGCCATAAAAAGGATCAAGAAACAAGGATACCAGGGATTAGATGAATGGAAGGTAATCTATAGATTTGATTTAATTGTTCTAATATAATATGATTACACCCCACCCATCCATTTTTGTAGAATGAGTTGAGGATTCTGAATAGTTTTCATCATCCAAACGTGGTTAAACTGTTGGGATACTGTGCTGAAGGCGTACACAGAATGCTAGTGTTTGAGTTCATGTGTATGGGAAGTTTGGAGGAAAATCTTTCAAGAGGTAACTTAGTAGTAAGTACCTAGAACTAGCTGTACGTTTAGCCAGAATTCAAGATCTGATTGATGTTGTAGAATGTTGTAGAGAAGTAGACTGGAGAAAAAGAATGGTGATAGCTAAAGGGTTAGCAAGGGGTTTGGAGTATCTTCACACCATGTACAGACCGGTCATCCATCGGGACATCAAGTCTGCCAATATTCTGCTTGACCATGTTAGTTCAGCTCAGTTGATGGGAGTATACTTTCTCCAAGATACAATGTAAATTTTTTATATCGATGTTTTAGTTTCATTCCCCCTTTTCTTTTCATGTACATACAGGACTTCACTCCAAAGATTGCAGATTTTGGACTATCTAGATTCGGCCCCCAGGGTGACAAAACACATCTGTCAACCAGGGTTCTCGGGAGTGAAGGTTACTTTGCTCCGGAGTACATTGGAACAGGTTTGAAAAGTTGTTAACAAAATGTATTAGTTATATATACCCGTAAAATCTAGCTGCTATAATGTTTTTCAATAACACGTACAGGTCATCTGACAACAAAAACGGATGTTTATAGCTTAGGAGTAGTATTGTTGGAGATTCTTTCAGGTTTAAAAGCAGTTAAGAGGTATCCAAATGGTAGGCGAATAGAACTCTCACATTGGGCTACACCATATTTGAGTGACAAGAAACAACTACATCGTGTAATTGACAAAAGGATTATAAAGAAGGTGGACATGGAAGAAGCTTACAAGTTTGCTACCATCATTTCAGAATGCCTCACCCAAGATCCAAGAAAACGTCCAACAATCACCCAAGTGCTGCAAAGCCTCCAACACATGGCATAAGATAAATGTACCTTGCTTTCCATCATAAAGTATATACATACATATGGACAAGTAACTTATTATTATATATTTGATTTAAATCTAGCAGATGTTGTAATTTTCATGTTCTCTTTGAAGGGAAGGAAATAACATAGATTCAATTACTAAAAAATCAAGTGTACACAGAAAGCAGCATCAAGTAAGTTGTAAGACACATAAATATGATAATGTACATACCAGCGTGAAATTGAAAATCAAAAGCCTTAAGCCGCAACAACATGTTGGGTTTCAAGTCCTTAAAGTCACACTCTCACACCACTTACAATACTATGTACGTAAATATGTGAAGATGAGTGACTCTAAAAATGAAGGAAAGGGATGTACAACAATGTGTAGGAAAGTATGAAAAGGTTTACTAATTAAATAAGAAAGAAACAAAGGAAAAGCTGACACTATTATTCATTAACCAATGAGCTATATTTATAGCCTTACACACTTTACACACTGAGAAAGATAAAAATAACTCCTAGACTTATTCATCCTAAATAACCGGTCAAAAGTAACCCACTCCTCTAACCATATTGCAACGTACACTTGCTAAAGAGTAGGTCAACTTTCGACTCAATCTTATTCTCATGCAGAAATATTAAACTATCTAATAAAACCATAAGTCAAGATTAATATAACCAACATTCACCCCCTTAATCTTGACCCGTTTTCTTCAAAGCAATGTCGGTTCTTCCTCCTCGATCAAATTTGCTTCTTTCTTTTTATCCTTTCATTTAGTGCACTCATAACCAAAATTTCCAAATGCTCCACAATTGACATCGAAACCTACTTTTATCGCCTCGACCCGTTCCTTTTCCTCGGCCTCTTCCACCTCTTTCATAGTTCCTACTGCGACCTCTTCCTCGTCCGCTACTTTCACCATTCCTTTGTTCGGCCATCAAGAGTTGGTTTTGATCTCCTTCCTTCTCACCATGGCTTTTGAGTCTTTCTTCATATGCCTTAAGTCTACCGGCCGCTTCATCAAAAAGCATTGAATCTAAGTCGAAACATTGCTCGATTGAAGTTACAATTTTAAGAAAGGACTTTGGCATTGCATCAAGTAACCTTTGCACCATTTCTTGTTCTTCAAACTCATGCCCAAGACTCCTCAACTTTGAAACCAATCCGCTCACTTTAGTAGCACCATCATCAACAAGCTCTCCTTTTTCATCCGGTAACTTTCAAGCTCTCTTCTCAACATTAGGCTAATAAATTATTTCCAAGAGTAAGAATTTCCAGCCTTTATAAAGTGTTATTCAGTATTCTTTGACCTACAGCACCTGAAAGTCCAACGAGATACCCATTTTAGTTCGTTAATACAATAATTAGGCTTCCCCTATAAGGATAGGAGATTCTGGGTCCCGTGACTAACCCAATAAGGGTGTACATTAGGCTATAAAATTATTTCCAAGAGTAAGAATTTCCAGCCTTTATAAAGTGTTGTTCAGTATTCTTTGACCTACAGCACCTGAAAGTCCAACGAGATACCCATTTTAGTTCCTTAATACTATAATTAGGCTTCCCCTATAAGGATAGGAGATTCTGGGTCCCGTGACTAACCCAATAAGGGTGTACATTAGGCTATAAAATAATTTCCAAGAGTAAGAATTTCCAGCCTTTATAAACTGTTGTTCAGTATTCTTTGACCTACAGCACCAGAAAGTCCAACGAGATACCCATTTTAGTTCGTTAATACTATAATTAGGCTTCTCCTATAAGGATAGGGATTCTGGGTCCCGTGACTAACCCAATAAGGGTGTACATTAGGCTATAAAATTATTTCCAACAGTAAGAATTTCCAGCCTTTATAAAGTGTTGTTCAGTATTCTTTGACCTACAGCACCTGAAAGTCCAACGAGATACCCATTTTAGTTCGTTAACACTATAATTAGGCTTCCCTATAAGGATAGGAGATTCTGGGTCCCGTGACTAACCCAATAAGGGTGTACATTACGCTATAAAATTATTTCCAAGAATAAGAATTTCCAGCCTTTATAAACTGTTGTTCAGTATTCTTTGACCTACAACACCTGAAAGTCCAGCGAGATACCCATTTTAGTTCCTTAATACTATAATTAGGCTTCCCTATAAGGATAGGAGATTCTGGTACCGTGACTAACCCCATAAGGGTGTACGTTAGGCTATAAAATTATTTCCAAGAGTAAGAATTTCCAGCCTTTATAAACTGTTGTTCAGTATTCTTTGACCTACAGCACTTGAAAGTCCAACGAGATACCCATTTTAGTTCCTTAATACTATAATTAGGCTTCCCCTATAAGGATAGGAGATTCTGGGTCTCATGACTAACCCAATAAGGGTGTACATTAGGCTATAAAATTATTTCTAAGAGTAAGAATTTCCAGCCTTTATAAAGTGTTGTTCAGTATTCTTTGACCTACAGCACCTGAAAGTCCAACGAGATACCCATGTTAGTTCCTTAATACTATAAATTAGGCTTCCCCTATAAGATAGGAGATTCTGGGTTCCGTGACTAATCCAATAAGGGTGTACATTAGGCTATAAAATTATTTCCAGAGTAAGAATTTTCCAGCCTTTATAAACTGTTGTTCAGTATTCTTTGACCTACAGCACCTGAAAGTCCAACGAGATACCCATTTTAGTTCGTTAATACTATAATTAGGCTTCTCCTATAAGGATAGGAGATTCTGGGTCCCGTGACTAACCCAATAAGGGTGTACATTAGGCTAAAAAAATTATTTCCAAGAGTAAGAATTTCCAGCCTTTATAAAGTGTTGTTCAGTATTTCTTTGACCTACAGCACCCGAAAGTCCAACAAGATACCCATTTTAGTTCCTTAATACTATAATTAGGCTTCTCCTATAAGGATAGGAGATTCTGGGTCCCGTGACTAACCCAATAAGGGTGTACATTAGGCTATAAAATTATTTCCAAGAGTAAGAATTTCCAGCCTTTATAAAGTGTTGTTCAGTATTCTTTCACCTACAGCACCTGAAAGTCCAACGAGATACCCATTTAGTTCCTTAATACTATAATTAGGCTTCCCCTATAAGGATAGGATATTCTGGTCCCGTGACTAACCCAATAAGGGTGTACATTAGGCTATAAAATTATTTCCAAGAGTAAGAATTTCCAGCCTTTATAAACTGTTGTTCAGTATTCTTTGACCTACACACCTGAAAGTCCAACGAGATACCCATTTTAGTTCCTTAATACTATAATTAGGCTTCCCCTATAAGGATAGGAGATTCTGGGTCCCGTGACTAACCCAATAATGGTGTACATTAGGCTATAAAATTATTTCCAAGAGTAAGAATTTCCAGCCTTTATAAACTGTTGTTCAGTATTCTTTGACCTACAGCACCTGAAAGTCCAACGAGATACCCATTTTAGTTCGTTAATACTATAATTAGGCTTCTCCTATAAGGATAGGAGATTCTGGGTCCCGTGACTAACCCAATAAGGGTGTACATTAGGCTAAAAAATTATTTTCCAAGAGTAAGAATTTCCAGCCTTTATAAAGTGTTGTTCAGTATTTCTTTGACCTACAGCACCCGAAAGTCCAACAAGATACCCATTTTAGTTCCTTAATACTATAATTAGGCTTCTCCTATAAGGATAGGAGATTCTGGGTCCCGTGACTAACCCAATAAGGGTGTACATTAGGCTATAAAATTATTTCCAAGAGTAAGAATTTCCAGCCTTTATAAAGTGTTGTTCAGTATTCTTTCACCTACAGCACCTGAAAGTCCAACGAGATACCCATTTTAGTTCCTTAATACTATATTTAGGCTTCCCCTATAAGGATAGGATATTCTGGGTCCCGTGACTAACCAATAAGGGTGTACATTAGGCTATAAAATTATTTCCAAGAGTAAGAATTTCCAGCCTTTATAAACTGTTGTTCAGTATTCTTTGACCTACAGCACCAAAAGTCCAACGAGATACCCATTTTAGTTCGTTAATACTATAATTAGGCTTCTCCTATAAGGATAGGATATTCTGGGTCCCGTGACTAACCCAATAAGGGTGTACATTAGGCTATAAAATTATTTCCAAGAGTAAGAATTTCCAGCCTTTATAAAGTGTTGTTCAGTATTCTTTGACCTACAGCACCTGAAAGTCCAACGAGATACCCATTTTAGTTCCTTAATACTATAATTAGGCTTCCCCTATAAGGATAGGAGATTCTGGGTCCCGTGACTAACCCAATAAGGTGTACATTAGGCTATAAAATTATTTCCAAGAGTAAGAATTTCCAGCCTTTATAAACTGTTGTTCAGTATTCTTTGACCTACAGCACCTGAAAGTCCAACGAGATACCCATTTTAGTTCGTTAATACTATAATTAGGCTTCTCCTATAAGGATAGGAGATTCTGGGTCCCGTGACTAACCCAATAAGGGTGTACATTAGGCTATAAAATTATTTCCAAGAGTAAGAATTTCCAGCCTTTATAAAGTGTTGTTCAGTATTCTTTGACCAACAGCACCTGAAAGTCCAACGAGATACCCCATTTTAGTTCCTTAATACTATAATTAGGCTTCCCCTATAAGGATAGGATATTCTGGGTCCCGTGACTAACCCAATAAGGTTGTACATTAGGCTATAAATTTATTTCCAAGAGTAAGAATTTCCAGCCTTTATAAACTGTTGTTCAGTATTCTTTGACCTACAGCACCTGAAAGTCCAACAAGATACCCATTTTAGTTCGTTAATACTATAATAAGGCTTCCCCTATAAGGATAGGAGATTCTGGGTCCGTGACTAACCCAATAAGGGTGTACATTAGGCTATAAAATTATTTCCAAGAGTAAGAATTTCCAGCCTTTATAAAGTGTTGTTCAGTATTCTTGACTTACAGCACCTGAAAGTCCAACGAGATACCCATTTTAGTTCCTTAATACTATAATTAGGCTTCCCCTATAAGGATAGGAGATTCTGGGTCCCGTGACTAACCCAATAAGGGTGTACATTAGGCTATAAAATTATTTCCAAGAGTAAGAATTTCCAGCCTTTATAAACTGTTGTTCAGTATTCTTTGACCTACAACACCTGAAAGTCCAACGAGATACCCATTTTAGTTCGTTAATACTATAATTAGGCTTCCCCTATAAGGATAGGAGATTCTGGGTCCCGTGACTAACCAATAAGGGTGTACATTAGGCTATAAAAATTATTTCCAAGAGTAAGAATTTCCAGCCTTTATAAACTGTTGTTCAGTATTCTTTGACCTACAGCACCTGAATGTCCAACGAGACACCCATTTTTAGTTTGTTAATACTATAATTAGGCTTCTCCTATAAGGATAGGAGATTCGGGGTCCTGTGACTAACCCAGTAAGGGTGTACATTAGGCTATAAAATTATTTCCAAGAGTAAGAATTTCCAGCCTTTATAAACTGTTGTTCAGTATTCTTTGACCTACACCACCTGAATGTCCAACGAGACACCCATTTTAGTTTGTTAATACTATAATTAGGCTTCTCCTATAAGGATAGGAGATTCGGGGTCCTGTGACTAACCCAGTAAGGGTGTACATTAGGCTATAAAATTATTTCCAAGAGTAAGATTTCCAGCGTTTATAAACTGTTGTTCAGTATTCTTTGACCTACAGCACCTGAATGCCCAACTAGACACCCATTTTAGTTTGTTAATACTATAATTACTTCTCCTATAAGGATAGGAGATTCGGGGTCCTGTGACTAACCCAATAAGGTGTACATTAGGCTATAAAATTATTTCCAAGAGTAAGAATTTCCAGCCTTTATAAACTGTTGTTCAGTATTCTTTGACATAAAGCACCTGAATGTCCAACGAGACACCCATTTTAGTTTGTTAAACTATAATTAGGCTTCTCCTATAAGGATAGGAGATTCGGGGTCCTGTGACTAACCAACCCAATAAGGGTGTACATTAGGCTATAAAATTATTTCCAAGAGTAAGAATTTCCAGCCTTTATAAACTGTTATTCAGTATTCTTTGACCTACAGTACCTGAATGTCCAACGAGATACCCATTTTTGTTTGTTAATACTATAATTAGGCTTCTCCTATAAGGATAGGAGATTCGGGGTCCTGTGACTAACCCAATAAGGATGTACATTAGGCTATAAAATTATTTCCAAGAGTAAGAATTTCCAGCCTTTATAAACTGTTGTTCAGTATTCTTTGACCTACACCACCTGAATGTCCAACGAGACACCCATTTTAGTTTGTTAATACTATAATTAGGCTTCTCCTATAAGTATAGGAGATTCGGGGCCTGTGACTAAACCAGTAAGGTCTACATTAGGCTATAAAATTATTTCCAAGAGTAAGAATTTCCAGCCTTTATAAACTGTTGTTCAGTATTCTTTGACCTACAGCACCTGAATGTCCAACGAGACACCCATTTTAGTTTGTTAATACTA
This sequence comes from Ambrosia x helenae, assembly GCA_030844895.1. Taxonomy (NCBI): domain Eukaryota; kingdom Viridiplantae; phylum Streptophyta; class Magnoliopsida; order Asterales; family Asteraceae; genus Ambrosia; species Ambrosia x helenae. Next base: position 693,034 of record JAUTDX010000027.1, read on the forward strand.
TAATTAGGCTTCTCCTATAAGGATAGGAGATTCGGGCCCTGTGACTAACCCAATAAGGGTGTACATTAGGCTATAAAATTATTTCCAAGAGTAAGAATTTCCAGCCTTTATAACTGTTGTTCAGTATTCTTTGACCTACACCACCTGAATGTCCAACGAGACACCCATTTTAGTTTGTTTAATACTATAATTAGGCTTCTCTATAAGGATAGGAGATTCGGGGTCCTGTGACTAACCCAGTAAGGGTGTACATTAGGCTATAAAATTATTTCCAAGAGTAAGAATTTCCAGCCTTTATAAACTGTTGTTCAGAATTCTTTGACCTACAGCACCTGAATGTCCAACGAGACACCCATTTTAGTTTGTTAATACTATAATTAGGCTTCTCCTATAAGGATCGGAGATTCGGGGTCCTGTGACTAACCCAATAAGGGTGTACATTAGGCTATAAAAATTATTTCCAAGAGTAAGAATTTCCAGCCTTTATAAACTGTGTTCAGTATTCTTGACCTAAAGCACCTGAATGTCCAACGAGACACCCATTTAGTTTGTTAATACTATAATTAGGCTTCTCCTATAAGGATAGGAGATTCGGGGTCCTGTGACTAACCCAATAAGGGTGTACATTAGGCTATAAAATTATTTCCAAGAGTAAGATTTCCAGCCTTTATAAACTGTTGTTCAGTATTCTTTGACCTACAGCACCTGAATGTCCAACGAGACACCCATTTTATTTGTTAGTACTATAATTAGGCTTCTCCTATAAGGATAGGGAGATTCGGGGTCCTGTGACTAACCCAATAAGGGTGTACATTAGGCTATAAAATTATTTCCAAGAGTAAGAATTTCCAGCCTTTATAAACTGTTGTTCAGTATTCTTTGACCTACACCACCTGAATGTCCAACGAGACACCCATTTTTAGTTTGTTAATACTATAATTAGGCTTCTCCTATAAGGATAGGAGATTCGGGGTCCTGTGACTAACCCACTAAGGGTGTACATTAGGCTATAATATTATTTCCAAGAGTAAGAATTTCCAACCTTTATAAACTGTTGTTCAGTATTCTTTGACCTACACCACCTGAATGTCCAACGAGACACCATTTTTAGTTTGTTAAACTAAAATTTAGCTTCTCCTATAAGGATAGGAGATTCGGGGTCCTGTGACTAACCCAGTAAGGGTGTACATTAGGCTATAAAATTATTTCCAAGAGTAAGAATTTCCAGCCTTTATAAACTGTTGTTCAGTATTCTTTGACCTACAGCACCTGAATGCCCAACTAGACACCCATTTTAGTTTGTCAATACTATAATTAGGCTTCTCCTATAAGGATAGGAGATTCGGGGTCCTGTGACTAACCCAATAAGGGTGTACATTAGGCTATAAATTATTTCCAAGAGTAAGAATTTCCAGCCTTTATAAACTGTTGTTCAGTATTCTTTGACATAAAGCACCTGAATGTCCAACGAGACACCCATTTTAGTTTGTTAATACTATAATTTAGGCTTCTCCTATAAGGATAGGAGATTCGGGGTCCTGTGACTAACCAACCCAATAAGGGTGTACATTAGGCTATAAAATTATTTCCAAGAGTAAGAATTTCCAGCCTTTATAAACTGTTGTTCAGTATTCTTTGACCTACAGCACCTGAATGTCCAACGAGACACCCATTTTAGTTTGTTAATACTATAATTAGGCTTCTCCTATAAGGATAGGAGATTCGGGGTCCTGTGACTAACCCAATAAGGGTGTACATTAGGCTATAAAATTATTTCCAAGAGTAAGAATTTCCAGCCTTGTAAACTGTTGTTCAGTATTCTTTGACCTAAAGCACCTGAATGTCCAAGAGACACCCATTTTAGTTTGTTAATACTATAATTAGGCTTCTCCTATAAGGATAGGAGATTCGGGGTCCTGTGACTAACCCAGTAAGGTGTACATAGGCTATAAAATTATTTCCAAGAGTAAGAATTTCCAGCCTTTATAAACTGTTGTTCAGTATTCTTTGACCTACAGCACCTGAATGCCCAACTAGACACCCATTTTAGTTGTCAATACTATAATTAGGCTTCTCCTATAAGGATAGGAGATTCGGGGTCCCTGTGACTAACCCAATAAGGGTGTACATTAGGCTATAAAATTATTTCCAAGAGTAAGAATTTCCAGCCTTTATAACTGTTGTTCAGTATTCTTTGACATAAAGCACCTGAATGTCCAACGAGACACACCATTTAGTTTGTTAATACTATAATTAGGCTTCTCCTATAAGGATAGGAGATTCGGGGTCCTGTGACAACCAACCCAATAAGGGTGTACATTAGGCTATAAAAAGTATTTCCAAGAGTAAGAATTTCCAGCCTTTATAAACTGTTGTTCAGTAATCTTTGACCTACAGCACCTGAATGTCCAACGAGACACCCATTTTAGTTTGTTAATACTATAATTAGGCTTCTCCTATAAGGATAGGAGATTCGGGGTCCTGTGACTAACCCAATAAGGGTGTACATTAGGCTATAAAATTATTTCCAAGAGTAAGAATTTCCAGCCTTTGTAAACTGTTGTTCAGTATTCTTTGACCTAAAGCACCTGAATGTCCAACGAGACACCCATTTTAGTTTGTTAATACTATAATTAGGCTTCTCCTATAAGGATAGGAGATTCGGGGTCCTGTGACTAACCCAGTAAGGGTGTACATTAGGCTATAAAATTATTTCCAAGAGTAAGAATTTCCAGCCTTTATAAACTGTTGTTCAGTATTCTTTGACCTACAGCACCTGAATGCCCCAACTAGACACCCATTTTTAGTTTGTCAATACTATAATTAGGCTTCTCCTATAAGGGATAGGAGATTCGGGGTCCTGTGACTAACCCAATAAGGGTGTACATTAGGCTATAAAATTATTTCCAAGAGTAAGAATTTCCAGCCTTTATAAACTGTTGTTCAGTATTCTTTGACATAAAGCACCTGAAAATCCAACGAGACACCCATTTTAGTTTGTTAATACTATAATTAGGCTTCTCCTATAAGGATAGGAGATTCGGGGTCCTGTGACTAACCAACCCAATAAGGGTGTACATTAGGCTATAAAATTATTTCCAAGAGTAAGAATTTCCAGCCTTTATAAACTGTTGTTCATGTATTCTTTGACCTACAGCACCTGAATGCCCAACTAGACACCCATTTTAGTTTGTCAATACTATAATTAGGCTTCTCCTATAAGGATAGGAGATTCGGGGTCCTGTGACAACCCAATAAGGGTGTACATTAGGCATAAAAATATTTCCAAGAGTAAGAATTTCCAGCCTTTATAAACTGTTGTTTTCAGTATTCTTTGACATAAAGCACCTGAATGTCCAACGAGACACCCATTTTAGTTTGTTAATACTATAATTAGGCTTCTCCTATAAGGATAGGAGATTCGGGTCCTGTGACTAACCAACCCAATAAGGGTGTACATTAGGCTATAAAATTATTTCCAAGAGTAAGAATTTCCAGCCTTTATAAACTGTTGTTCAGTATTCTTTGACCTACAGCACCTGAATGTCCAACGAGACACACCATTTTAGTTTGTTAATACTATAATTAGGCTTCTCCTATAAGGATAGGAGATTCGGGGTCCTGTGACTAACCCAATAAGGGTGTACATTAGGCTATAAAATTATTTCCAAGAGTAAGAATTTCCAGCCTTTGTAAACTGTTGTTCAGTATTCTTTGACCTAAAGCACCTGAATGTCCAACGAGACACCATTTTAGTTTGTTAATACTATAATTAGGCTTCTCCTATAAGGATAGGAGATTCGGGGTCCTGTACTAACCCAGTAAGGGTGTACATTAGGCTATAAAATTATTCCAAGAGTAAGAATTTCCACCTTTATAAACTGTTGTTCAGTATTCTTTGACCTACAGCACCTGAATGCCCAACAAGACACCCATTTTTAGTTTGTCAATACTATAATTAGGCTTCTCCTATAAGGATAGGAGATTCGGGTCCTGTGACTAACCCAATAAGGGTGTACATTAGGCTATAAAATTATTTCCAAGAGTAAAATTTCCAGCCTTTATAAACTGTTGTTCAGTAATCTTTGACATAAAGCACCTGAATGTCCAACGAGACACCCATTTTAGTTTGTTAATACTATAATTAGGCTTCTCCTATAAGGATAGGAGATTCGGGGTCCTGTGACTAACCAACCCAATAAGGGGTACATTAGGCTATAAAATTATTTCCAAGAGTAAGAATTTCCAGCCTTTATAAACTGTTGTTCAGTATTCTTTGACCTACAGCACCTGAATGTCCAACGAGACACCCATTTTAGTTTGTTAATACTATAATTAGGCTTCTCCTATAAGGATAGGAGATTCCGGGGTCCTGTGACTAACCCAATAAGGGTGTACATTAGGCCTATAAAATTATTCCAAGAGTAAGAATTTCCAGCCTTTGTAAACTGTGTTCAGTATTCTTTGACCTAAGCACCTGAATGTCCAACGAGACACCCATTTTAGTTTGTTAGTACTATAATTAGGCTTCTCCTATAAGGATAGGAGATTCGGGGTCCTGTGACTAACCCAGTAAGGGTGTAACATTAGGCTATAAAATTATTTCCAAGAGTAAAATTTTCCAGCCTTTATAAACTGTTGTTCATATTCTTTGACATAAAGCACCTGAATGTCCAACGAGACACCCATTTTAGTTTGTTAATACTATAATTAGGCTTCTCCTATAAGGATAGGAGATTCGGGTCCCTGTGACTTACCAACCCAATATGGGTGTACATTAGGCTATAAAATTATTTCCAAGAGTAAGAATTTCCAGCCTTTATAAACTGTTGTTCAGTATTCTTTGACCTACAGCACCTGAATGTCCAACGAGACACCCATTTTAGTTTGTTAATACTATAAATAGGCTTCTCTATAAGGATAGGAGATTCGGGGTCCTGTGACTAACCCAGTAAGGGTGTACATTAGGCTATAAAATTATTTCCAAGAGTAAGAATTTCCAGCCTTTATAAACTGTTGTTCAGTATTCTTTGACCTACAGCACCTGAATGCCCAACTAGACACCCATTTTAGTTTTGTCAATACTATAATTAGGTTCTCCTATAAGGATAGGAGATTCGGGTCCTGTGACTAACCCAATAAAGGTGTACATTAGGCTATAAAATTATTTCCAAAGTAAGAATTTCCAGCCTTTATAAACTGTTGTTCAGTATTCTTTGACATAAAGCACCTGAATGTCCAACTCACACCCATTTTAGTTTGTTAATACTATAATTAGGCTTCTCCTATAAGGATAGGAGATTCGGGTCCTGTGACTAACCAAACCCAATAAGGGTTTACATTAGGCTATAAAATTATTTCCAAGAGTAAGAATTTCCAGCCTTTATAAACTGTTTTTCAGTATTCTTTTGACCTACAGCACCTGAATGTCCAACGAGACACCCATTTTAAGTTTGTTAATACTATAATTAGGCTTCTCCTATAAGGATAGGAGATTCGGGTCCTGTGACTAACCCAATAAGGTGTACATTAGGCTATAAAATTATTTCCAAGAGTAAGAATTTCCAGCCTTTGTAAAACTGTTGTTCAGTATTCTTTGACCTAAGCACCTGAATGTCCAACGAGACACCCATTTTAGTTTGTTAATACTATAATTAGGCTTCTCCTATAAGGATAGGAGATTCGGGGTCCTGTGACTAACCCAGTAAGGGTGTACATTAGGCTATAAAATTATTTCCAAGAGTAAGAATTTCCAGCCTTTATAAACTGTTGTTCAGTATTCTTTGACCTACAGCACCTGAATGCCCAACTAAGACACCCATTTTAGTTTGTCAATACTATAATTAGGCTTCTCCTAATAAGGATAGGAGATCGGGGTCCTGTGACTAACCCAATAAGGGTGTACATTAGGCTATAAAAATTATTTCCAAGAGTAAGAATTTCCAGCCTTTATAAACTGTGTTGTTCAGTATTCTTTGACATAAAGCACCTGAATGTCCAACGAGACACCCATTTTAGTTTGTTAATACTATAATTAGGCTTCTCCTATAAGGATAGGAGATTCGGGGTCCTGTGACAAACCACCCCAATAAGGGTGTACATTAGGCTATAAAAAGTATTTTCCAAGAGTAAGAATTTCCCAGCCTTTATAAACTGTTGTTCAGTATTCTTTGACCTACAGCACCTGAATGTCCAACGAGACACCCATTTTAGTTTGTTAATACTATAATTAGGCTTCTCCTATAAGGATAGGAGATTCGGGTCCTGTGACTAACCCAATAGGGTGTACATTAGGCTATAAAATTATTTCCAAGAGTAAGAATTTCCAGCCTTTGTAAACTGTTGTTCAGTATTCTTTGACCTAAAGCACCTGAATGTCCAACGAGACACCCCATTTTAGTTTGTTAATACTATAATTTAGGCTTCCCTATAGAATAGGAGATTCGGGGTCCTGTGACTAACCCAGTAAGGTGTACATTAGGCTATAAAATTATTTCCAAGAGTAAGAATTTCCAGCCTTTATAAACTGTTGTTCAGTATTCTTTGACCTACAGCACCTGAATGCCCAACTAGACACCCATTTTAGTTTTGTCAATACTATAATTAGGCTTCTCCTATAAGGATAGCAGATTCGGGGTCCTGTGACTAACCCAATAAGGTGTACATTAGGCTATAAAATTATTTCCAAGAGTAAGAATTTCCAGCCTTTATAAACTGTTGTTCAGTATTCTTTGACATAAAGCACCTGAATATCCCAACGAGACACCCATTTTAGTTTGTTAATTACTATAATTAGGCTTCTCCTATAAGGATAGGAGATTCGGGGTCCTGTGACTAACCAACCCAATAAGGGTGTACATTAGGCTATAAAATTATTTCCAAGAGTAAGAATTTCCAGCCTTTATAAACTGTTGTTCATATTTTCTTTGACCTACAGCACCTGAATGCCCAACTAGACACCCATTTTAGTTTGTCAATACTATAATTAGGCTTCTCCTATAAGGATAGAGATTCGGGGTCCTGTGACTAACCCAATAAGGGTGTACATTAGGCTTATAAAATTATTTCCAAGAGTAAGAATTTCCAGCCTTTATAAACTGTTGTTCAGTATTCTTTGACATAAAGCACCTGAATGTCCAACGAGACACCCATTTTAGTTTGTTAATACTATAATTAGGCTTCTCCTATAAGGATAGGAGATTCGGGTCCTGTGACTAACCAACCCAATAAGGGTGTACATTAGGTTTTTTTTGTTGGTATTCTATAAAATTATTTCCAAGAGTAAGAATTTCCAGCCTTTATAAACTGTTGTTCAGTATTCTTTGACCTACAGCACCTGAATGTCCAACGGACACCCATTTTAGTTTGTTAATACTATAATTAGGCTTCTCCTATAAGATGAGGAGATTCGGGGTCCTGTGACTAACCCAATAAGGGTGTACATTAGG